>CM060834.1:50887500-51525000 GCA_030762175.1 Metallyticus violacea
CGATTTTTGATCACAGCTCTTTTGGCACACCTGCCATAACACAGTTTTAAAATTGGGATTTTTGCCGATACAGAATCTAATGAACCAACTTTTAGAAACCTTTCCTTTTGGCATCTTACTGTAGCGGTAAATACATTGTAAGTGGAAGCTTCTTAATAATGCATTTCGTTTGCTTCTAAATAAGAGTTACACTCGACAATTTTCTTTAAGAGAAGAACAAAGAAACAGAGGGCATTTGTTCGAGGATATGAGAAAAATGGCGTTGAACGTGAATGACAACAATGGCATCACGAAATTAAATTCATTTTAAAGTAAATAAGTTAATTTCGACAATGCTATTAACAGGTGACAATAATAATATTACAAAATTAAATGCAATGATTTGTCTTTGGAGTTCAAGATGCGAATTGTTGGTTAGTGTTTTAAAAGTAATTTTATTGTAAATATTAATAATTTAACATTATTACCATATTTAATATTAATATTAAATTTAAGAATTTAAAATTAATTACATTTAGTTTTAATTTTTTTAAACTATAGTTTTAGCCAATTTTATATTTCATAAGATTCAACTATGTGACTCCCATGATTAAGAAATGGATAATTATGTTACAATATCAAGTTAGCCATCAAGGAACAACATAGTGTAAAAACTAAGAACCCGGGCCTTAATCATCAGTGTCCACCTCCTGTGATGCCTCAGTTTTTAAAACTGGCGTTAAACACTATTAAAAACCCCGCATAGATCCGGACAATCTACTTATGAATGTCTGTTTACTACGAATAATATTTAACATAAGAGCAATTGTTAACAGTAAATTATACTGCCCTCTAGTGCTATTTTGTGTTTAGAAAAACATTAGGACCAAGTACACGCATACATAGACTGGGGAATAAAACTAGAGGTTTGCAATGCGCATCACTTCATTTCTATCCAGAGTCGTCATAACGTAACGATAATGCACTGTAATCCTTAGCTGCTGTGCTTTGTGAACATTTTATAACTAGAATTTGGCTCGAGTGCCCATTCCTTATCTAGGAGATAGGTTCCAGAGATATGTTTTCAGAGCTAAGAGAAAGAAAGCAATCATGTTACTTTTCAACATTATCTCCGTTTATTTCGATACACTTTTCCTAGCATTTCCAATGTTCTAAATCGACTTCTTCAATTCTGAGAAAAGATAAGAACTACATCTGGACTGTAGGGTGGGTGGAGCAACTCGTTGAATATATATATATATATATATATATATATATATATATATTTTATCTTGCAATCTGGGTGCACTTAATGAATTACATATTGGTCGGAGATCATGATACTCTTATTGTCGTTTGCTCTCGGAAAACGTTCAACATATGCACACGTCTACCCGGAGCAGCATCTATAAACATTAACCGCAGCTGGATGAAAACATTTAAGTTTCAAGTCTTTTCGTATGCAATCTTGCACTGTTGGCATTGAAAAGTTTAACTGCAGAGTATGATTTGTTCATTAAATGGATGCTTCCACAGCAGCACAAGTACGAATGAATGAATAAATGACAAAGTGTATTTATTCAAATTAACATGCATAATATTAACTTTGCAGCCTTCGCACGGCTGCACTTTATAATGCACAAAAAGTACATGACTTAAATAAATCATACCTAATTATCAACGTAGTTAAATAATAATAATAATAATAATAATAATAATAATAATAATACTCTCAACACTAGCTTAATATAAACACCTAGATCATAGAACCGCCTGTAAGTAGAATAAGTGAATTCAATATCGTCTACACTCCCCTCTCCCCGGCTTTCAGCCTTTTCAGACCAGATTTGTCTCACCTTGGATATCAGATACTTGTGCCTGAATTATTATTTTCCGACACTAATCTGCCAGAGTGCTGGGCCTCCCACTGCATGACGCATCGAGAACACTTCCGGTAGCAAAATACTTGTTCTATCATTGCAGTAACGTTAGCCGTGACTGTGAGTGTTTTGCCAAACCATGACAGTTATTCATGATGTCTATCATTAAATTTCCGGTGCACCCACCCACTGCACAAACATTCTTCCGCTCTTGTATCCGCTATCATCATGCCACTATCTCTTTTGAGCGGCAGATGTTGCGGTTTCTAACCAGAGTTGCATCTCTAAGAGGACAAAATCATCGTATTCTTTTCCTTCATACTTCCGGTCGAGTAGAGTGTAAAGACACTTTTCGCTCACCTTTCTTCTATAGCGGCATATTTCACAATTAGTAAACACAAGCGTCTCAGCGACTGAGGACGTCGATTCAAAACCAGCAGTGAATGCCTGTTTCCGTAAAGCTTCAATATCGAGTATAATAATTTGAAACTTTCAAATGTAAGAAAAATTCTGTTGTTAGAATGAAGAACCATTTTCTTAGTTTGTGCTTCCATGGTGAGCTATAATCTTAATTACAGTATAGAAATTGCTTATAAGTTTACATCGTTTTATATTATAGACGTGGTTTACATTAATTGTAAGTGGGTCTGCAAGGCTTTCAAATCGGACTCTGGTAGGAAGAAAAATTTTCTGTCACAGCCGGGTCTCGAACCACCAATCTTCGACTTACTGCTCTAACCGTTCTCTGTTCGGCCACAATGAGTCCTAGGTACCTTGTCAACCCATAGCCTTGTGTGAAATTGATCTGAAGAAATCTGAACCATAATTATTCGAGTGTTGATGTCGCCTATTAAGGGTGAAATCTTGTATCAGATAACCTTTGAGGTCTCCAGGGAATATCCTCACTTCTTCGGTCACAATAATACAGATGGTAGATGAGTCTAGATAGGCAACCAGTGTTCAGAAGTACGTTTTGAAGCGATCAGAGATGTTGAACGAATAATAAGTTCAAGGATTGTATTTTATGCTGTTTTACTTTTCTTTACAAAAAACTGCTTTCGATCGGCGTTTGGTGGCGCAAATGTGCAAACCAGTACACAATCTCGCTTGTTAATTTCCAGCAACTTTGTGTATCAATACGTGGTTTAATTAATGATGGACTTAAAGTGCTATGGCCACTGATGTTAAAAAAGATAGGCAGTATGCAGGTGCGTACATGTTGAAAGCAGCAAAATCGCTTAGTATTTTATCCAACTTATTGTATGGTACTTGTATGGCTCATACATTGCGTCGGTCCTGGTGGTGTAGTGGTTACCATACTTGCCTCCTACACCCAAGAACGCGGGTTCGAACCCGGCCATGACGGATGGATTTTTTCGGGCGTAAAAATCCTAAGTATGGCTTCCTTCGGAAGGGAAATAAAGCCTTGGGTCCCGTGTCATAAATTTACTGCAGGAAAAAGAACCTCGAGCCTGAAAGAAAAGGCCTCTGAGCAAAAGGCCGTTTCACTCCCTGAATTGAATGGGAGGCTGATGACCTGAGATGTTAAAAAGCGTCCGTAAATAAAACAAATCGATCATTTGTCTCTCTTATTTAATAGTGAAACTGTAGAACCCCCTGAGAATATTATTGCTAGGCACAGACCCTCTGTATAATACGCACGGGTGACTTCTTGCGATGTGGAGCGTAACTTAATGAGGGACAGTGTTCTAAAAACAATTGGAATTTAATATTTGCAGAACTGAACTGATTCATATAATCTTAATTTGCCTATATGTAATATTCTATTTTCTAACAAAGAAATTAAATATTTGACTTTACATGAGTTGCTCCATTACTTATTTATCTACACATTTTACCAATTTAGCCACATAATTATGTACGTATTTCTCAGATCGATATTACATAAAATCTAGGCTCTAGTGATCACTTTATAGAACCTAATTTCTTGTGGCTGCTGCCAATTGAACACAGTATCTCTTGATGTCTGCTAAAGGATGTGACTGCAACATGACCGAGCGCCTGGCACTTCGATCGCCCTGCCCGCGGTTGGACAACAGATTCGATGGATTAGAAAGGAAGATCAACGATCGCCAAATCTCTCCTCTTGATTTTTTCCTGCGAGACGATATTACGTATTTGGCATATGAAACTCCAAAACTGACGAGGAGCTGCTTGGTAGGGTCTCAGCGACATATCACATTGAACAAAAGACACTGGGAATACGAGATGTATTCAAGTTATAACATTTCCGATTTTTTTCCTCACTAACTAATCACACGAGAACAATGAAATTTGTATCACTTCTTGACCTAGTCTCTTGCAGCCGTACACATTTTTCACAACGTCGACGCCATGATTCCATTGCCGTTGCGAACGCTTCTGTAGTTTGTTATGACCATTGGAAAATCGCTGATGCAACAGCGGCACGGCTAGTGAATACGCGACCACGGAGAGTGTCTTTCATTGTTGGAAACAGCTAAAAGTCGCTAAGAACCAGGCCAGGTGAGTAGGGAGCATGAGGAATCACTTTAAATTTGTTTTCATTAAGAAACTGCTGCGTCTCGTTCGCCCGATGCGCTGGGGCGTCGTCATGGTGAAAGAGCACACGTGCAGCCTTTTCCGACCGTTTTTCACGCAATGCTAGAAAGAACTTCTTCTTCAAAACATCTTCGTAGGATGCATCTGTCACCGTAGTGCCCTTTTGAACGCAACGAGTAATGATTACTCCATTGCTGTCCCGGAATATGGTCATCATAATTTTTTCTGTGCTGGTGCATATCGAAATTTTTTTGGTGGCGATGAATCTGAGTGCTGCCATTGAGCAGACTGGCGCTTCGTTCAGGATTGAAAAACCGCATCATTGTCACAATCGAGAAATGAACGTCCCATTCATGCCGTCATCACGCGTCAACATGGCTTGGCAACATGCTACGCGCACAACCTTGTGGTCGTTCGTTAGCATTCGTGGCACCTAGCTGGGGAACCTTTTCGCATTTTCAGGTTTTCATGCAGGATTATGTGCACAGATCCCATGGAAATGCCAACTTTGGAGGCGATGTGTTTCACACTCATTCGGCGATTCCCCAAAACAACTTTCTCCACTCGCTCGATCATGTCGACAGACCGACTTGTGCGAGACCGAGATTGTCTTGGTTTGTCACACGACCATCTGCCTTCCTTGAACGGTTGCACCCATGAATGCACATTACAACATGCCTCACTCAAATGGCGATTAATTTCAATCGGTGTCAAACCACGCAAATGGAGAAAACGAATGATTAGACGCTGTTCTTATATTGAAAAAGTCGCCATTTTGAAGTATCAAAATTAATCCTCACTCTCGCCGCTGCCGCTAGAATTCTGTGTGCCATACAGTGCTGTCATCTCTGTAATGCATTGACAACGAGTGCCCGCGTATTCTAAAACAAACCACGTCTTTCTATCTGTTTCCAGTCACGAGAAAAAAAAATATTGGAGTTATAACTTGAATGCACTTCGTATTTGAGAGAGAATGGTAAAATCTCTTGCCGTGTATTGAGGCTGCTGGTCTCCAGTACCCACAGTTACCAGCTTGAATTTGTTCGTTCAAGATCTCGTAGCGTCTGAAGCAGGCATTTCCGACCAGTATACCCTATCTCAGAATACTCCATTAGACTCGTATACAACCTGTATTATTTTGACAGAAGAAGCCTGGAGCCTGTACAGACTAAAATGGAAAGATTGTGGCTGAAGCCTGACAGGTTACGGTACTTCAAATAATTAGAGCATGTGCACAATATACTGAAGATATATTCGAGTCCCGACAACGACCTCGATTTTTCCTATCTGACTCAGTCTTGAAAGTCACACAATTGACGTTAACGTAAAAAGTACTCAAAATGCTCGGCAGTTGAATGGCGTATTTATGTAAATGCAAACATGCGTTAGATTAATTTACTTGAGCTATTATAAATTCATGGTTATGACTGATTTGTATTAGTAAATAATTTGTTTCATAAAGCTTAGTATTGATAGGAAATAAGTTGTATGGTGATTGTGCTCATATTGCGGTTTATTCACATTTTTTCCACCATATCTCTTCTTTCATATCTATGTACTTCGGCAGATGATCAGGCCTCTCGTTTCCATACCTAAACAATACGGATATTCAAGTGCTATTTTGGGAATATGTCCCAGCTTAGCGCAGCGCGCTGTTCTAAGATCTCGCAAATCGCCTGTCATAATAACAGACAGTTCCTGCGCCGATGATTGCATATGGACTATCAATCGCAGTTTGCTGTCATTATATCGAACTTTACGTTTGAGAGATCTGTATGAATGAATTTATTTCTTCCAATTATAAATTTCATATGTGTACATTTTTAAAAATATAGTTATATTCATGCAGTTAAATAAACATATTGAAACAAGATAAAAAGATTTGTACAAATCATAAATTTTTATCATTATACGCCAACTTTTTAGACTGGCATTAACATTTTCCATTTCTTTATCCAAAAACTGGCCCAGTTTGTAATGTATATGTAAATGAAAAATAATGTAACAATGTAACTAAAATAACAATAACTAGAAAAACAGAAACGGATAAAACACTTAGAAAAAGTCACAGATTTGTAATCGCTAAATTTCGAACTGCTTGAATTCTTTTATGCCGTGAAGAAGTCTTCTTGGCATAAAAAAACTGGAGTAGTTCGAAATATAGCGATTACAGATATGCGATTTTTTCTAAGTGTTTTGTCCTTTACTGCTTTTCTAGTTATTTTATATATTTAAAATGGGTGCGAATAAACAATGGAGAAAATTGTAGAGTAGATAGACAGTTTCAAACTAAGCATTTTGAGGATAGGAACAAGGGTTCGAGAAGCGTTTTTACTATTAATGCATCAACATTAAATTCGTCATGCTGGAGTGTCAGATTGTGATTTTTTTTAATCCGCATACCTATAAAAGAGATTTTATCTTTAAACTTACTAAATATTTCCTATGTCAATATTTTCTATCCTATCTCTTACATAAAAAAGTGCTCCCTTAAACTGCATTCATTCCTCATTCCAATAGTTCTCATAATTAAATTCCCCAATTTCCTTTTCTATTTGCTTTAAGAGATCAGTACAACTTAAATCTTTCTATTATTACGATTATTAGTGCATATATTAGCTATAATTACTGTAGCGTAATTGTTTTGAAGTTTTATAAAAATTAACTCTCTTTATTAATCTTTAATATAGACAGCAAAATTTTTCAGATTAAGTGTCACTTTGCATAAGACACGTTCACTATTCGTTAATACACTTTAGGAATATGACGGTGCTGGCGCAAGTCGATCGTCAATCGAACAGAACATATCTAAATAAGCCAACTCGCTGTTTTTCATTCATAACTTCGACCCTTCGTTGTAGATAAGGAGGGTCTTAATATAACGAGGGTTATGTTAGACTTCGTTTACCGAAAACAGTTTTTATTTTTAATATTAGTTTTGAGTTAACAGACTCCAAATTTCGTTAAATTGTGCCATAGGTTAGGGATGAGATTAGGTAAAACTCTCTAGTGGGCTAACATTCCTTTATTTTTGTCCTTTGCTGTAGAATTTAAAATTGGTTTAAAGAATGATGTATCAAAAGTATTAAATACATTTAATACCTGATATTGTTAGAACATCATGAACGAGCTGTCTGCAGAATGTAGACAGGTAGAAATGCCCTCGGTACTCTGAAACTCACGAACATGAACAGTCGTTGCTCTCCCATGTGCATTATTAAAAAGAGGAGAAACTTCCACTGCCATACTATTAAGAAACAGTAATCATTAATAACTTAAGGCAGAGCTGTCTAAATTGCACGCGTCACCCTCTCTGTTTCTATAGTGAACACGCTGAAACATTTTATGTTTATCCTAGGTTCAATTCTGGGTATGTTTATAGATTTACGAGATATTTTCATGATGATGGTGATGATGGTACATACTCTCAGAGATGGTGAAGAAGGGAATGTGTATCAATTTGAGTTAAAGAACGCTGTTCCATAAATGCCTCAATTAGTTATGATTCAAAGATATTTTTCGTAGATTGTCGGTCCTGGTGGTTTAGTGGTATCCTCGTAGACCCAAGATCGTGGGTTCAATCCCAGCCAGGGTTCATGTTTTTTTCGGACATATAAGTCTTAAGTGTTACTTCGCTCGGAAGAAACAAAGCCGTGGGTCCCATTTCATAAATTTACGGCACGTAAAATAACCTTAAGCCTGAAAGAAAAGACCTCTGAGCAAAATTTATCGGCCTTTTAACACCATGAATTGAATCGAACGCTTATTACCCGAGATGTGAAAGAGCGTCCGTAAATAAGTCAAATAGTAGTAGTCTGTGTATCTTTATTGTTATAAAATTCTATTTACTATTGTCTTACTTCCTGGTCCCTGAGTTCTCTAGTGCTAATAGTGTTCTCGACCACGCTCCTCGAACTCTCAGGGTCCTACCGTGTTGAAAAAAGAGTTAAACCACTCCTCGCATCTTTTACCGTGGGGTCAATTGAACAAAATATTTAAAAACATCACATTAACAATATTATTTATTAATCCATCACTGTGGATAAATAAAAACTCCTTTTCTAATGAGGCGTCTGCAAAAAGCTTGTCGAAGCTTGAAATTCCTTTATATCGTCATAAGAATTATTCTCTCAAAACAGAGACGGGAGATGTTTTGAAGGTAATGTAGTATACATGTTCAGCCGCACATGCGCAGAAGACTTGACTGTACATGCTTAAGTATGGTACACAACTATTAAGAGGAACAAATAATAATAAATAATAAAAACAACAATAATAAACACTTTTCAAATGAGAAGAAAGATATTTACAGATATATGAATGGAAACATGTTACATTATTTATAATTACACTAGTTATTAAGTTCTAATCAGAAAATAAACTGCACTTTAGCTAGGAAAATGCCCATAAACAACTAATTAGTGTGGGGTTGCAAACAGGTTCCAGCATGTCAATCAACATCTAATTGCCTTTAAAATGTTTTTGGGAACAGCGTTTTATTCAGATGTTCCCAGTGGGTACAATCGGCTAGAATATATACCCATTTCTCATCCCCTTCACAAAATGGGCAGAACTATTTATTATTTTTGAGCCTCCACACTTCCTAGTGTAAATCAGGCCATTCATGGATCTGGCCTTTCTCCCTAGAACGAGAATATTACCCCTCTTTACTCCAGTTAATTTAATTTCATTCGATAGGTTCAAGGAGACTTTGTTGTTACATTCTGCCTCGATTTCCTGCCTGCTGATACCTCTAGCCTTGCTCTAACCTTCTTCCATACTTAGGTTCATTGTCTCGTTGCCATAATATACCCAGACCAATTCCAAAGAGGTATAACAGTAATATAAAGGTAGCCAACGTGTAGTGAAAGAACACTAATGCAATGCAGATGGCTTGAGTTTTAAATTTAGTAATGTGTAATGTATGAGTGTAGTTTACAAATTGAAGTGGACATTCGATCAACCGAAGCGAAATGTCATATACAGTTGCGAAACTTGCAGACGACAAAACTTACTGTGATGATGTATGCCTGCATCGAAACTGAGGGGCGCCATTTTGAACAACTGCTGTTGAAAATGTTTTCGCAGTTTGTGAAAATAGTGCAGATAGAATAAAATTATAAGTTTTCGTATTATACTTTCATAGGCAACCTAAGCAATTTCGGCATATTATCTGCAACTAAGGGGTTTCCGGGCCGGAGTTTCAAGTGTCTCAAGTCAATATATTTACATTTGCCCTTGAAAGTTTGTACCATCATTATGGAAACACCGGATATTTTGAACTATGTTGGTAGACTGTACACACAAACGTCCCCACCCCCTATTGAATGCAGAATGAAGCCCCCTCTTAGATGTCAAAATCTAGAGCGCATTAGATCACAGAGTAATCAGAGGAGAAAGCAAAGAAAGTATGGAAGGGAGAGAAGAAAATAGAAGGAAACAAGATAAATGAGAGAGAAGGAAAAATAAAAAAACATGAGAAAAGGGCAAGTGAATTAAAAAGAAGAACTAAAGAACACCGCCACAATCTTCTTCTTCCTCAGCACTTTAATTTTGATTGAAACTGACACGAAAGCGGATATTTTACTGTGTGTAATTTGTTTTTATCTTCTCAGAGCCGTGCACTCACAAGTCTCTTTAAAGGACACAATATACAGAAGGGGCCAAAAAATGAATGCATACTTCAAGCAAAGAAAAACTGTGTTTACATAACAAAACTGATTCACACAAACAGAAAATGATGAGCACTAATCAGTTACAACAGTTGCTCAAAATGCTCTGATACACTTCTGAGTACGTTGAACTGCTGATTGAGCAACTTTTGCGAAAGTGTTCTCAGCGATTGCAGCACATGCTGTTTCAGTTTTTACCCGAAATGCTGCCAGTGTAGCTGGTTTTCTACGTATAGAACATGAGTTCCCCATGCGTGCAATTGTAACTCGTGTTACGGTTCTGTTCTGTACACCCGTCTCCATTTCCTTTGAACTTCAACAACATTCTCGGTTTTCCAATATCACTTCAAAACTGCTTTCTGTTCAAACGATAATCTTTGTTCCATTTTGTTCCAGTAACGCAATGTGAGTTACATCTGTTTACAGAACATCATACGATAATCTTGGCTTCATTTGTTCATTGTTGATTTACCTGTCACTTAGCAACCCTATCATAATGTATGTGAGTCACATCTGTTTACAGAACATCATACTACACATTACTGTTGTTTTTCGGTCCAACTTTGAAATATATTAAATAGATATCTATTATGAAAGTGTGTATAACTTTTTTGGCACCCTCTGTAGTTTGGAATGTTCTTAAAGGATAGGGTTGATTTTTTCCCTCAGTTATGATATATTATAAAACAATGAACATTTCATTCAATTTATAAAGAGATTTTTGAATTGCTAAATTAATCCTGGAAGGAAGTAGATCCACAGGTGAACCCCGAAGCCTGAAACTTTCTCAAGGTCAGGCGCTTAAGTTTGGCGTGGAATCCAAGGCATACAGAACGAATCCTGGAAAATAGCGCATGAAAATAAGAAAAAAACTTCCAGTATAGCGTGCAACAACAACAATAATAATAATAATAATAATAATAATAATAATAATAAAAAGTCCAGATTAAATTAAAATTGTTCACTCATAGCTTTTATTACAGCAGCACCCGGTCCATCACCATGCCTCATCTAACCTAACCTAACTTTTATAAACTGCTGAAATAGCTGCGATTGGCTGTTGAGTACAGCGAATTGAAATACGATTGTGTGCTTTAAGGACTAAATGGCACCAAAAGAAGGCACTTGTACAACTAAATAATGTAGTTGTAGTGTAGTGCCAAAGATCAAAATAGGACCCTTGGAAAATGCCTAAGAGACCTAGGTCTTATCCAAAACATTCAGAAGAGACAAAACTGTATATACAAAAATTATAAAAACAGTTTTTCAGCTTATTTTAATACTTTATATTGCAAATTAAGAAAAAGTATCTCAGAGGACTTCTTTGAAAAATTGTACAATAGGGTAGAAATAGGCGATTTTCTCTCTGGCCGATTTGAGACTGGGCTTTTTGCCCGTCTGTCATTACTAAACGCATTTTCCCCGGACGATTTTTCCTGATGCGTGCAAGAGTTAACACCCCGTATAGGTACTCACCGCCCACGTTATGTTGAGTCCTCTACAAGTTAGACACTGCCTCATTTGGGATATTAAACTTATCCTAGATTCGGAAATAAAAAATCCTGGTTCATTGCAGTAAGGATTGGAAATCTCTTATTTTGTAGAAATCTTATTTTAAATTATCACAATTTAAAAATGGCTATAAGCGGTACAAAGTTACGGAATTCATACGAACTCATAAAATGTGGGGCAGGTAAATTACGCAACTAATTGTCACAAGAAAAACAACGAATGTCTCTGACGTACTTTTAATGTTGAGTTCAAATATATAAATAGAAATGTTCTATCTTGCATAGTTTTTCTGTGACAACTATATTTTATACTGAAGTTTTAGTATTTTTCATGCCTTTCAAGGTTTACTGTACATTGTATTTTACACTTTCATCTAATGTGTCATGCTGACTCACAGAACGTCGACAATATCCAGACATATTCAGGTCAAGATATGTTCAATATTAATAAGCCATTCCGTGTGGCATTTGACACCAAGAAACCTTAAAAATTAACATTAGGCTTTAAAAGGTTTTGTATAAAGAGGAGTTAGAGAATATATGATTAAGTAAAGGGCGTTTTTTTAAGTCGGTTAGTTTTCTTGCTTTGTGCATATATTTGTGAAAATGAAAAATGTCAAAGAAAATGAACTCGAAAAGACTACACATTTCAAAATAAGTTGATAAGTCACATTCTATAAATTGCGTGTGCAGCATTTAATATAATACTTCAACAGAAGTATAAATCAGTTGATTCACATTTGACTAACTTTCGCATGAAAAAAAGCGAAGTAAATGCTCTCTCTCTCTATGATTGTGTAAAAATGTGGGGTACTATTTTGACTGTATTAATCATGACTTCTAATAGCAAAAAATTAAGCTTCTATGGAATAAAAATGAGAATCATAAATAATCAAAATCTAATAGTAGGAAAAAAATGTCTAAATATATATATATATATATATATATATATATATATATATATATATACCAATAGTAATATTTCAGGTTGGGGGATTACTAAACGTGCAATCCTGGGTTCATTGCTGTTTTCATTTTACATTAATAATCAGTCATTAATAATAAAAATATGCTGCTCTATTCTCTTTGCAGATGACACCACTGTAATATTTCCAGGTAAAATATTAATTATCGTAATACCAAAATTGAACTACATGCTCAAATGTATGTGTGGCTGGTTTAAGGCTACAAATGTATAATTATTGATAACATTTATAACACAAACTGTTTAGTTCCAGGTTTATAGGTAGGCGTCAGTAATCAACTATTAAAATAGCCCACAGATGTCAATTTTCAAGTCTCCAAGTTTTTAAATATATAAATTGTAAAATATATTTGGAATGTATTATCGCAAAATTAAGATCTGTTAACAATGCTCTGAGATTACTATTTCATTTTACCTCCAGATTACATTAAAATGGTTTAATTTGCTTATTTATATTCAATTATAAAACATGGATTGATATTTTGGGACAATTCCATCGAAGGAAAGTTTTTACAATTCAAATAATTTGTGATGCAAACAACAGAGTTTCATATAAAAGTATACTTCAAAATTGAATATTTTGGCATTAACTTGTTAATGCTCCTAAATACTTTCAATGTTGGGTTTTTGTGTTAAAAATGCACTAAACACAAATGATATCAATATTAGATAAAATCTAATCTTCATAGATCTATTGCTAATTTATCTTGCTAATGAAAGGGAGTGCGTTATGAATGCTTACCCTCTCCTAAATAATTTTAGATCATTATTATCAGCGATGAATAAAAATACAGACTGGTCGTAAGAATATCTATGTATTATTATCTAAAAGAATTTAAAAATTAAAGATAATTTTTCTTTGATAAAATATTAACTAAGTTTTGCAAAATATACTAGTTAGATGTAAAGTTCGTAGCGTGTTTGTTCATCACAACACTGCATTGGTAGGACGTTGTGTACCGTTTGTCATCTGTCATTCGTTATTTGGAGCATTGTGCTTGTAAATACGCTTTGAATTTTGCAGGTTTGAAGAAAGTTCGCTATTTTTGTGAGAGATAAAGATGTGTGTCAAGTGGGGTGGGGGATGAATACTTTTGACATAATTTTCTGTACGGGTTTAATAAAAGAGCAAAGGCGGCTCGAAATACTTGTGCCGTCTACGCGGATAAAGCACGGCAAGAAAATGGTCCTGTCGTTTCAAAGAGGGCCACTCTTGACGTGAGCAATTCGCGATGCTCAGGAAGACCTTCGGTTTTGAATTGATGAAGATCTTCTGAACTCTTTAATCTATGATTATCCACACAAGTCGACCCGAGAATTAGCAGATGTGATCAATTGTAATTGGTCAACTGTTGTGCGACATTTGCATTCCGTGGGGAAGGTTAAAAAAATCCAGTGTATTGATACCGCACGCTTAAAGTGAAAGCAACAAAAATCAGCGGGTGGCCATTTGTGCATCTCTACTTGTTCGTTATTGGTTAGCTCATGAACATTATCGACCATTGTTATCCAAGATTAGCATCGAGAGAGATTCGTAGATACGAAATGGAGCAAATATATTACTGATTAATTTCTGTGTACTATTCATCTCAAATTAAAACTTTTATCACAGTCAGAAACCGCTAAGAGCTTATGCGTTAACATCATATTTGACGAGATGCTGTATGTAGTAAATGTTTATTAATAAATTTAACTAGAATTTTCCTGTGAATGAGTACTTTATATTGCATGTTTTCAAATTAGACTATGGCATATGTCATGTCCTGCATATCATATACATATAATTAATTGTTATGCAATGTGTTGAAACATTTTATACCAACTCGAAGTGTTCTATGTTCAAAGCACTTCTATCTGTACATGAAGCTTGGAACGTAATTAAACGTGATGATAAAACCATTGTGTTTGGCAAGATATGAGCTTTTAAAGGAGTTATTATTCAGATTTATGTATTAAGTAGTTCGAGGGCTATGTCTATGCATGTTCTTAGCCGTGATGGACAATGTGGACCATTGCCGCTTGCCATTTAATATGATGCTAAGCTAAAATTATACAGGGACTTTTTTTTAATGTGGCGCAAATCTAAGATTCGCTTAAAAATTTTACGTCCCCAAAATCTCTGGACCTCAGCCGGGTTTGAACCGCGGACTTATCTCCAGTATACAGAATGACAAATAAATGAATAAATAAATAAAAATAAACCCTGCACGGAACACTAAGACTTTATATATATTATGTTATATGCCATTATATAATTTACATATGCCATATTTTACTTTGAAGTATTGTTTTTTCGAGAACACCACATCTTACATTTGCCTTATCATACTTAATAAAAATTTTAGACTCACTTTGTTTTACCAAAAAGATTAAAATTCTCTTTCGTTGACCCCTACACAGATATTACATGTTAGGGTATGCATTATCTAACGCGATCAAAGCCTGCAGGATTGTCTTTCATATGTCCTGATGCTGCAACAATCATAACCACCAGATGATCTTGTGTTACAATTGCGGTTTCGCAAACATAAACACGCATTCGACTACATAAAAAAAAGTCCAGAGGGTAAAATTGGGGGACTGGGGGTTCATTGTATAGAGCCATTTCTGTCAGTGCACTTCCTTGGGAATTGTTAATTTAGATCCATATGTACGTTACTTCATTCCAGATGTATCGCTTCATATTAGTGCGTGTCAAGATGTGCAACATACGAATTTTGAGCAGTCATTACATCTGAAGATCGTGCAAACTTTCAAAGTTTATCGATATATTATTATTATTATTATTATTATTATTTCCATCCGGTATATCAAACCGAGACTTCAATGAGTGGTGAAAATGTTGAACATTTCACTGAAAACAGAGGCATAATTAAAAATAGAGCTGCGGATTTTATAGATTAATCGATTCATTTTTAAGTTCGATTAGCCAATCAGAAGTATTTTAATCGATTTGAATTATCGATAACAAACATATCGTTTTGTTAAGACTGCAACAAATGTTGTGGTTGTTATTTTGTTTGGTAGGCTCTTAAGTTGTGAATGACAGGTCATTGGCGAAAACCGGCCTTCTCTTCTTGCTTTAGAAAACTAAAATTGGTGATACTGTAAGTACAGTACTCCCAAATCCCCTTTTAAAAGCTTTTATCTTTGAAAACGCGACATAGGCAACTTTTACAAACTAAGAAATGGATGTACCAGTTTGTGGACATGTCATCTGATGACAAAATACGAGGGTAGGTCCATAAGTTTCGCCGATAAGGGTTATGGCCTTCACAAAACCTTTATCTGGTGTCATACCTTATCTATTAAGTAAAAAATTGCAACTGTGATTTTCGCTCCGCTATGTTCAGTTCAGATGTAGTTGCATAAAGAAGGCAAGTGTAGAAGATTGTGACATGTTCAAAATGGAATTTCCAACTACTATTAAGTTCTTCACAAAAGAAGGATTTACTGCAAATGAAGTTAAACAGCGATTGTACGGTGTATATGGGGAAGCATCCCTCTCATATTCTACCGTAAAAGAAAGGGCCAACATTTTCGAATGGGTAGAGAAAGTATTGAAGACGAAGAGCGTGCAGGTGGACTCTGGGAGTTGCTCACTCCTAAAAAAGTCATTCTTGTGGAAGGAGAAATTATGGAAGAATGTTGACTCATAGTTACAGAAATAGCAGATAGGTTGGTATTTCTAAAACAACAGTCCTTCGAATATCCATTAACATGAACATTTAAATTTGAAATAACATATTGCAAGATGGGTGCCTAAACTTCTTTCCTCAGTCCAAAAGCAGCAACGATTCATCTGTTGTCAGACATTTTTGGAGCTCTGTGGTGGCAACGAGAGAGAAGCTCTGTAAACCATTGTTACAGGAGATGAAACTATGGTCCTCTACTATAATCTCTTGCCCAAAAGAGAATCAATGGAGTGGCATAAAATAGCGAAGTACTGCGTCTAAAGGCCAAGGCCACTCAGTCAACCAAAAAGATCACGACCACAATCTTTTGGGACTGTGAAGGAATACTCTTCATTGACTTCAAGGAGAGGAGCACTACAGTAAATGGGGAGTATTATGCTGACCTACTGCACAGATTACGTGCTTCCATCAAATAGAAAAGGCGAGGAAAGCTGAGTGGTAGTGTGCGCCTTCTTCACGACAACGCGCCTCTTGTTGCTAAGGAAGCTGTGAAGAAATGTGGCTTCAAGGAGATCGACCATCCACCCTACAGCCGAGATCTAGCTCCCAGGGACTTATTTCCTCTACTCAAGACTCAAGAAGAACTTCGAGGAAGGAAACTTAAGTGTGACGAATAAGTGATGGGTGCTGCTTATGCCCATTTTGCTGACAAGACTTCTGACTTTTGAGGGGGGGGGATTGAAATCTTATTTCCAATATGTGAGAAGTGTATTGCAATAAATGGTTACTATATTGAAAAGTGAAATGTAGTTTTTGCCTTTATCATAGCTAGAAAATGGTTAGGCCGGAAACTTGTGGACCTACCCTCGTACATCACTGTCCGAAAGTAGCTGGAAATTGGCAATAACTGGGAGGGAGTGAATGGTTGAATAAATGAATTTCTTAGAATTGAATTTTTTCCAGCTGCACCTACTAACATGCTCAAGCTCAGCTTTCAGTGGCTCTACATTATCAACTCACTTTCAAAGCCCATGCACGATTATTAGCCATTGATTATGTAAACTTTAGTTACAAATATAGCAATTGAACCTTTGTTTGAAAATTTTGTTGAAAGTTTTAAATTACGCGATTTTGAAAAGGTATTATTCAGGAAAGTACTACATGAAAGCGTTGTAATTTATAGTGCAAAAATCTTGAGCATTTTCATCTTTTCCAAGTTAGAAATACCTCTATTAACCTTGCCACTTGCAGTTCTTCTTCTCAATGTTGCAGCACCTAATAGTGAGGCCTGTGTTTTCTATTAAATAAACTCGTGAATTGGTTTCTGTAAGACAGTAGGTGGTAAATGTTTTATCGGTTCGTGATCTCGAAGCTGTTTTACAGGAAGCTCTTGGTTCCCACGCTTATCAACTTTCTCTAAGAAAACATTTTTATGATGTAGAAAAAGCAGAAATATCACACAAATTTGTAACATGCAATTTTGTTTGCCTCAAAGGGGAGTTTTGGATTTCGACATGGAACAGTAGCCACTTAGGAGTTATGTTCATTGGATTGTCTCATTTTGAGAATACTGTAACTCTGTTACACTGTTACTTGCAAAGAAGAACGTAAAATATATATTTCTTAATTAGGGCTCAGAAGGCAAAATTTCTTTCTGTTTTACTGTCAATATAAGATATATCTTTCTTGGAATGGAAACTGAAAGGTGCGACAATTGTTAGTGTGCTGTCCATATACACATTTAAGTTTATACAGAGCTATTAAGGTTCGTTCTATCAAACTTTACATAAAAAGCGAGACATTTCAAACATACCTTTATTTAGAAAATCAGCTTGAACAAAAACCAAAAGAAAACTAGACCTTGAAAATTATAAATTGAAAAAGGGCAAAATTATTACGTCAAATAACGTATTTTGTATTGACAACTTCATGAAA
This sequence comes from Metallyticus violacea, assembly GCA_030762175.1. Taxonomy (NCBI): domain Eukaryota; kingdom Metazoa; phylum Arthropoda; class Insecta; order Mantodea; family Metallyticidae; genus Metallyticus; species Metallyticus violacea. The sequence goes on from CM060834.1 coordinate 50,905,639, forward strand.
GCTAAAAGGGGGGGGGGGGGAGTTGCGGACATGTTATCGACACTCTTCTATCAGACGTTTAACAACTAAATGGGAGATGAAAGAAAAAAGTATTTCCCTAAGCCATGTTTAGAAATATCAGACTTTGTTGGCTGAAGTATATATTAGGTTAATGCTTAAGTTCGTATCGCTTTTATTATCACAACACTGCGTTGCACTTGACGTCACAGACAAGGATGAAAATGCTCCTAGCGCCCGAGCTGCTAGGCAAAAGTGAGCGATAGCGGAGAGAGCCGAAGGTTATTAGCTGGATAATAATGCTCAAGGATGAAGGGAGCAATAGCTCAGACGGTAAGAGCGTCATGCTTTATTTGTGCAGGTAGGATGGTGGGTTCGAATACTTTTTCTTTCTTTCTTTCTTTCTTTCTTTCTTGTTCATTTTCTTATTTTTCTGCCGGAGTTAAAGGAGATTTGCCATAGTTACGATGCTTCACTCTTTTTTCTGCCAGATACAATGATTTATTCGCTGAATTAGTTGCAAATTGGAATAAGAGCAGTTTGGCACAATTACAATACTTTACTTGCTAAACCACTGGGTCCACCGGCTTCTAGGATTTGCCCGAGGTTGCCGACAGATTTGGTTAGTGTGTGTGTGTGTATGAATGAATTAGTTGCGAATTGAAATAAGAGCACATTTCCCACCGTTACAATATTTCACCCGCCTAATAATGCCCTTATTACGTTATGTACCCATCCCTATTCATGTATATTTACAAAATAAAGGGCGTTTGGATAAGTTCCGCTCACTTCTGGCTAGCCGCTCGGGCGCTAGGAGCATTTTCAGCCCTGTCTGTAACTTCAAGTTGCTTTGCTAGGCCATTGTTTACAGTTTGACATCTGAATTCGTTATTTGGAGCATTGTTCTTTAAATGCGCCTTGAATTTTGCACATTGAAGAAAGTTTGCGCAATTTGTGAACTAAAAGGTAGGAGTGTCAAGTGGGGGGGGGGGAACCAGAACACTTCAGAATATTCTTGCTTTTGAGTTAAATAGAGGAACGAAGGCAGCAGAGGCGTCTTGAAACATTGGAGAGAATACTACCATTGGAGAAAGCAAGGCAAAGAAATGGTTTTGTCGTTTCAAAGAGGGCCACTCTGACTGAGTGGTTAGTCGCGTTCAGGAAGACCACCTGGCTTTGATGAAGCTTTTCTGAACTCTTTAATCCATGATTATATGCGTCAGTCAACTGGAGAATTAGCAAATGCGACGATTTGTGACAGCAGTATGATAATGCACTCCCACACTCCATTAACGTGATGAAAGCAGCTATCCAGAAGCTTAGTTGAGGGATGATTTCACGTCCCCCATATCTCCCGGTTTTGCACTCCCTTACTTCCTACTTTTAATAATGAAAATGCTTCCAAACTTGGCTTGACGACTTCTTCAGCTCCAAACCATCAATTTCTTCAGACCTGGAATCAAGAAACTATCTAAAAGGTTGAAAAAAATCACAGATAATGAACAATATATTACCGATAAATTTCTATGTGCTGTTCATCTAAAATAAAACACCTGTTACAGCCACAAGAGCCTAGAATCTATGCATGTGAAGGTGTGTTGTATTTTCAGCCATAGCACACTTAAGATTATTTTTAGTTCTTTTGACATCGATACTGAATATGTATATTGAAACAGAATTAATAGAATTTAAGCATTTAAGCATTGGAACAAGAATTAAATATTTTTTTACTTGATGCGTATTTTTGTCAAACTTTTAAACAAAAAGTCCATAACTCCTAGGTTATTAAACATTTCTTAATTACCCTACTTCAATAGCTTCATTGTTATATCTGGAAACGCTAATGAAAAATTCAAGGTGATTCATACAGTAGTTTTTTCCCCCCCTCTCTAGAGGTACATACATTTAAGAAAATGCAATTTTGAGAAGCTATGATCGAAGAAAAGTGTTAGAAACTCACTCATAGCTCCAACGCGGAACCTAATGCATGCCTGCACCATATTCAGGATCTGTTCAGACAGTTTACGTCAGATTAGCCAACAGAAAAAATTAAAAATTCCTCTTGTGATGTAAAAACCAGAACCTTTTAGTGCAACTGGCTCAAAAGTTGTATACTTTTGAAGTAAATGTCAAAATTAATATTTTTTTAATATAAGCAGATGTATGTTTAAATATTAAAAACACTATTTCTAGGCTACATATTAGCAAAAAGATCCCCCCAAAATCGTAAATTTGTTGTAATTTATTTTTTGAAAAATGTCAAAAAGTTCAAGTTTATATTAAGAGGCTTCAATCCTTAATTGTAGATTTAAAGGGGGGAGAGAGAGAGAGAGAGAGAGAGAGAGAGAGAGAGAGAGAGAGAGAGAGAAAATCAGAAGTCCCTATGAAAAAATTGTCCCAAAAGACGTGGGCACACACAAATTTCATTAGAATCGTGCAGAAGGAGAAGAAATTCTGAATTTTGAGACTTGAAGGCAAAAAAGATTCCCCTTATGTCCTTTCGGTTTCTAAATCGACACTACTTACGTCTACAAATCGTTGCTAGAATTTGCACACCCAGTGATGCAAAAAAACATTCTCTGCTGTTTCCACGTCTCTCAGGCATTAACAAAAACTATTTTGCATTCCAATTGCTTCAGTTCTTTGTGAACGAGTTTTCAGAAAAAAAAAAAAAAAAGAGCTGCTCTAAGTATTGACGTGTTTAAAGCCCTGGTACAAAGATGTGTAACTATAAGTAAATGTAAACTGTAAATTCTTGTTTTTAAATGTTTGCATTTTTTCTTGTCTTCTTATTGATTCATTGCCAATTACTTAATTTTAATTAAGTTTGATGCATGTCAATTAAAATGTTCGTTTAATCTTTATCACTGCAGGAGTAGTAATTGTAATCCATGAGGCAGAAATATCGACGTATTGAATCAGCAACTTGCTGGAATTCAAGGAAAGCATTCGTTTCCGTATGTGCAAGTTTTGAAAAGCAAGATATTGCTACCAGATTTTTCATACAATTAGGAACAAATGTTTTCGTGACCTTTCTTTCCTCAATCCTTTAGATGGTTCCTCTTGAATGATATGTGTTACCACTAGCTCTTAAAGAGTGTTCAAATTTCCTTTTTGGGTCTCACATACTTTCAGTATCATTTAAATCTGATGCTTTAGTAGATATATTTCCAGTTAACCTTCATAGCAAATGCAGAGAAAGTTAGAAAATTATTAATATTTTTGGTTATTGTACAAGTTGTACCAATTTTCCTCCTTCATAACGAATTTGGCACTTGCACCAGAGTTGACTATAACTCATTCTGTTACCTTTGGATATAAACCTTTCATTGCATGTAAGGGGCTGTCTCACACACAACATATTGACAAAATGCCGTATTTACGCGAATCTAATGCGCACTTTGGTGTGTGTGTGTGTGTGTCCAAAATTCAGTATTCAAAATTGTGGTGTGCATTAGATTCGAGTTCAAATCCGTTCCTTAATTCGCCGGTAACTTTTCGAATTTATCATTATTATGTCATAATGTATTGCTGCAATTCTCGATTTCATTACATTAATTGTTGTCCTATTATCGCTTATAGTGTTTGAATGTTGGTAGTCACGAAATGGAGGCAGGTGTGGTTATATATATATATTCGTTTTCACGTACTCCATTGTTTGTATACATTCAAGAATAACGCTGTTAATAGGGCCTGCTTTGTGGACACTTTGATTTGAAGGGAATAAGGCATGGGCCTTCAAAATGAGAAGGGTTGGAAACTATCGGGTTGGACAATATTTGGATAGTAGGTCAGGGTAACAGAACTGTAGGTCAGGAACTGCCTTGATGCATGTGACTTTAAACGATCCATTAATTTTGCACTGTAGTAAATTTACTTAAAATAATTTTTTGCATAATATGCCAATGAAAAATAATTAAATTATTCTTCATTATTCATGTTAATATTTTATTATTATTTCATTAATTATTGCACTGCAGTAAAAGGTAATAGGTAGTAGTTGATTAACCATTTTTTTGTATATGGATAATTTTATGTAAGGCAAATTAATATTAGTTTATGTTTCGTTTACATACCAGAAATATGGTTTGTAAACAATTTAAGACTCTTAAAAATCTTCGAAATGTTTTCTAATAATAAATACTTTCATCTTATAAAAATAATAATGCGTAAAATATTCGTGTTTGCTATTGGCATTCGATCTTGACCCTACGCCAAGTGTTGGGAGATATCACTTCCCAGATTCGAGTAATTTAAAAATTTCTAGAAAGGGTTTTTATTTTATTTCCTTTTTTGTCCAAGTACAAACGCGATTATTTATTAAATGACAATGGGTATAGCAAAACTCATTCTTAGGATGGGATGAAATCGATTATAGGTATAATAGTCCAAAAATAGAAGAGAAGAGAATTTTATAAATTTCCTGAAACTATCAAGAACTATTTTCACCCTTTTTATTGTTTTCAAACAAACAAGCTTATAAAAAATCATGAAGTGGAATTAAATAGATGTTAAAATACGTCATCCAAATATTTCTATATGTGCAGTTGGCAATGACATTGCCACTATTGATGCAAATATGGCCAAATTTCCTTATTAATGAGGTGAATAACAGATCATTTTAAATCTCGTAAAGATGAATCCATAGTCTTAAAATATAACTAGCTGATAGGACGTTGATAACGAATAAATGTTTCAACAAAGTAGCTACACTTATTGTTTGCTATGCCGCGACTAAACACTGATAAAGAGATGCTGACAAGACAGCGATTAAATTCAATCTTTGTTCTGTCCATGAAACTGCATTCGTGATGATAGTATCTAAATGAACCCTCCCCCCCAAAGCGCTGAGATAGAATGTTTTTATCTTGAGCGTTGCAAACTGGAGGTCATACTGTCTATGGTAGGTTTCTCAACTGTGACCACGTGTGTCCTCAAGATCTGCCGTTATGATTCTCTAGAACCTTGTAAACCAGTGTTTCCCAAACTTTTTGATCATGGAACACTTTTCATTAAGGGAATATCAGTGAAACACTCATACGCACAGTAAAAATAATAAATTTCTTTACGTTAGCTTAAAAATTAATGTTACAATTTGAAAGTTGTTTACTTAATGACAATTGTTTCACTATGGCCTACCCAGAGTTCTGTTTTTTTTTTTTTTTTTTTTAATCCATAAGAAATACAATTTAATTTCTAAAAATCAACTTCAAAGGCACCCTAATGGTACGACATAAAATGGGAATCTAGAAATTAATGATGATTTTGTTGTTTACTATCACAGATTTTCTTGAAGTTGGGAGTAATGGGTGGCAACTGGATCCTCGTGCCAGATGCGACATTAATCTATTTCGTGCTTTATTTCCATTGAAGCAAAATCCCATTTCACATAGATGTGTTGTCACAAAAGCAAGAGAAGTCATTAAGAGGGAGGTCATTGAACTTCTGTTTTAAATTTGTGTCAGAAATCAAGTTAAATCACTTGCACTGAAACTGGCTGATTTTAGCGTTGTTGAAAAAGGATTCCGTACCCTATAAATTGTATTCTCTTCAAACTCAGGAAAAAAACTCAAATAATGTTACATATACGTCTCTTAAACGCTGCGAGATGCTGCTTAAAACTTCATTCCTAAATGTAAATTCTGTTTCATTCAAAAATTCATTCATTGTAGGAGAGCAGGATAAGTTTTTCTCTTCTGCAGTTGCAATACAGAATTCTAGTTTATCTTTTAATGATTAAATTTTATTGAACATTTTAAAGATAGTGGTATCCTTTCCTTGCAACGAGATATTAACTCATTCAACTTTTTGCAAAAATGTGATGGTTAGGCGACTTTATTAGCCATGATAAATTTGTCAAAATTTCTTTATTATATGTTAATTGTCCTGCATTTTCTGTGAAGATTACTAGCAATTCGCTACTAAGTTCAAACAGCCGAACAAATACGAGGGTAGGTCTATAAGTTTCCGGCCTAACCATATTCTAGGTATGATAAAGACAAAAAATATGTTTCACTTTTCAATATAGTTACCCCTTATTGCATTACATTTCTCACATTTGAATTATTTCAATCCCCCTTCCCAAAAATAGTCGGAGGTCTTGTCCGCAAAATGGGCATTTAGCATGCATCACTTCTTTGTCATTTCCTTCCTCGAAGGTCCTTCTTGAGTTTTGAGAAGAGGAAATAGTTACTGGGAGTTAGATCTGGGCTGTAGGGTGAATGGTCGATCTTCTTGAAGCCACTTTTCTTCACAGCTTCCTTTGCAATAAGAGCGCGCTGTCGTGAAGAAGGCGCACACTACCACTGTGCATTAGGCCAGCATAGTACTCCCCATTTACTGTGGTGTTCCTCTCCTTGAAGACAATGAAGAATATTCATTTACAGTCCCAAAAGATTGTAAACCATGATCTTCTTGGTTGACTGAGTGACCTTGGTCTTTAGAGGCGGTGTCTCGCCAGGTTTACGCGACTCCATTGATTCTCTTTTGGGCAAGGGATTCTAGTAGGGGAACATAGTTTCATCTGCTGTAACAATGGTTTGCAGAACTTCTCTCTCGTTGTCACGGCAGAGCTCCAAAAATGCATGACAACAGATGATTCGTTGCTACTTTTGGATTGAGAAAGGAAATCTAGGCACTCATCTTGCACTAACTTTATTCATGTATAAATGTCCATGAATAATTCGAAGGAGTGTTGTTTTAGAAAGGCCAAATCTTGCTGCTATTTTCTTCTTTGAGTTGCCGATCTTCCATAATTTCACCTTCCACAAGAGCGACGTTTTCAGGGGTGAGGCACCACCAAGAGCCGACCTGCACGCTCTTCGTCTTCAGTGCTTTCTCGACCCATTGGAAAAAGTTTGGCCCGTTCTTTTAAGGTAGAATATGAAGGAGGTGGTTCCCCATATACACCGTCTAATCGCAGTTTAACTTCATTTGGAGTAAGTTCTTCTTTTGTGAAGAACTTAATAACAGCTCGAAACTCCATTTTGAACATGTGACAATCTTTTACACATAGCGTTGTTTATACAACTATATCTGAAAACAACTGAACCAGCGGAGCGGGAGTTTAGCTGCAATTATTTACTTAGCAGATAAGTATGACACCAGATAAGTGTTTTGTGAAGGCGATAATCCTTATCGGCGATGCCGGAAACTTATGGACTTAACCTCGTATTTTGCTTCCGAGTGTAGTATAAGGGCTGTGTACTGGCCACCCTATTTCCTAGTGGAGTGTTTTAAACAGCCCGGATTGAAGGAGGCGGCATTGAACAAAATTAACAATTTAAATGCATCATTAAGCAAGCTTTTAAGGGTTGCTGGTATCTTTTTTGTTGCAAGCTTGTCTAAGTAAAGCACAATGGCTGCTAGTGCTTTGTGGAGTAACATTTAAGGATCCTCTTTCCAGCCCCCCCCCCCTTTTTTTTTTTCGTTTGCATCATTGTTATGCATTTTCACTATAAACAACACAACATTTATTCCAACTTTTTTCATGTTTCATTATGGAGTCGCTGATGGAATTAACTATTTTTTCTCCAGTTTCCCTCCCCCCAAATAGCATTAAATCTTCTATAGGGCTATAGAGCTGTAGAACATATCGAACAAATATTAACAGTAGAGCCAGTTCGGAAACGTCAATAGACTCGTCTTAACTGAATTGCATACTCATCGGAATTTTTCTATGGGTGAAGTGACTCTTCATTAATGTAATCAACAAGACCGTGAATTCGTCTTACAACTGTATTATTTGACAACCGTGCTTCGTCAGTTTTCTTTTCTCACTCTTTATCCAACATGCATGCCTTTTGCACACGGCTTAACAAGTGTTTTTGCAATAGTGTGTGTTTTCTTAGTATGCTATATATGGTGACATACGATAAAATGCGTCATTGTATTTTCTTTATCGGTATTAGCAATTTTATTCAAAGTAAATTTACAATTTTCAAGTGAACCCTGTGTTTTTTTTTTTATTTTTTTTTAAGAAATTTAAATCGTTGCCTTTGCATTCAGCGTGGCCGGTTTCTAAATGTCTGCGTAATTTTCTGGGATCCATTGAGCTATTGGTCAGGATTTTGTTGCATACAACGCAATGGAAATCAGTAGCATTTCCGATTCCAACATATGAAATCGTAACTCAAATAACTGTCATAATACTTACGGTTTGTTCTCCTATCTTGTTCCTGAATAGTGCGCTTTAAATGAACACGTTGAATTATCTCATTATACCAGTATTTTTCTTCTTTTAATTTGGCCGCCTCATAGGTACTAGGGGAATTTTCTATTTAAACTTACGTGTTTCAATTGCAAATCCGTAGCGAACTAACCACCACGGGCGGCCGAGGTCTTTAAGGCGCGGACTTGTGAGCGGGAGGTGTGGGGTTCAATTCCCACCTGGACCGTTCTTGCAGACAGTTTTTTTCCCCCAGGTTTTCCTCAGTCCTCATTAATGGCAAATGCCGGGGAGTTGCCTAAAACTTAGGCTTAGAACGTTTCCTTCCTTAAAAAAAGAACCTTTCCCAATATATCATTTCATCTCATGTATCATCAGTGTCCACCGCCTGTGGTGCCTCAGTATTAAAATGGGCGTTAAATACCGTTATATATAAAACCTGTAAAAACTCATAAAAAACACTCAGAGTGCAATATAAAAAGGTTACATAAAATTTCACACTAAAAACCGTAAAATTGAACACTAAAATCACACTATATTTCGAGCTTGGCTCTTGGTCACGTGATGAAAATGAACTGAGCAACTGAAAGCTCAGTTCATTTTCATCACGTGACCAAGAGCCAAGCTCGAAATATAGTGTGATTTTAGTGTTCAATTTTACGGTTTTTAGTGTGAAATTTTATGTGAACCTTTTTATATTGCACTCTGAGTGTTTTTTATGAGTATATATATATATATATATATATCGAACTATTAATTATATTCTTCTTTTTGTGATCTGTGCGCTAAACTACATCTACATCTACATCTAAACTGAAATACGACGACATTATTTTATCATTGATGAGAGTAGAGAAGGGGAACATCAAGCCATCGACGCTAGTTGTCGCAACAATAAACGCAGATTTGATAATAAACGGGGGTGACAATAGAGCTATTACATGTCACATCATCGGTCCTGGTGAAGTAGTGATAACCATACATGCTTCCTAAATCCAAGATCGTGGGTTCAATCCCGGCCACGGTCGATGGATTTTTTCTGGGTAATTGCTTCCTTCGGAAGGGAAATAAAATCGTGTATCCCATGTCGTGAATTTAAGGCCTGTAAAAGAACCTCAAGCCTGAAAGAAGAGGCCTCTGAGCCTAATTTACCGGTCGTTTCACGCCCTGATATTGAAAAGGACGCTGATGACCTGAGATGTTAAAGAACGTTCATAAATGAAACAATCAACAACATATCACGTCTGAGAGAATGAAAAAATAAAAATTAGACATCATAAGAGGCGGAACACTTACACACGTCTGATGTAACACAGTTTGGGAAACACTGTCATAGACTGAACATTTATGTACTACAAGATAACGTTTGTTAAGCGAGGAAAGTTTAGTTCAAAACGAACTGTGGATCACACTGTATAATTGAGGGGGAAAAATTGTACAAGTTCTTTTAATGAAAACTTTATTGAGTATGAACATTTCTTGCAGCATAAACGTATCTGTAGACTTAATCTAGGCAACATACACCTAAACGAGAACTTTTTTTTTTCAGTTAATAACATAAAGCCAATACAAAGTCTAAATCCCTTATAGACTAACAACATAAAAAAACCTTGACATCCGTCAGTTGTTAAAAAAATTGCAGTAGTATTTAAGTACTCACCACTTGGCTAGGTTTGTGTGCGCTCTTGCGCTCCTCTCGAATCTTCGATATCCTCTTACCGCTAGCAGCGCCATGATTTACGCTTCTTTTCTTTAGCGCTCTTGATGTAAGAACTACATTTAGGCTCCGGGCGTTCTTTGCTCGAATTTGCTGTCTGGCTGCGGAGAACTCGCATTCCGTAGCTGTGCAGCGATATCCTCCACCAAGGCTCACCCACAAAATTCTTCTTTGAAATTCGGTAAATTTGGAATCTGATTTATTTTTTGCGATAGAGCAGTGTGCAGTGGATTTAATTATTTATTGTGTGTGTAATTTGATCTTTTTGTAATCGTGTGTAGGCTTTTAGCCTGGCTTACTGTTATACTCCCCATTGGATCTATTTTCTTAACGAAATCCTCTACCATGGTTTGGTTATATGGAAAGATTAGTAAGGATTTTCTGTGTTAAATCTCCTTAAAACAGTATATTTTGAGTTACTGAAACCAGCTGTAAGTAAGTATTATGTAGTAAAATAGAATTTTATTCATGAGAAAAAGTATCTCCCGAGAGATCAGTGAATAAAATCTGTTTATTCTCGTCTGTGTATATTTTTTTGTGCCAGTAGCAGCGCTACGGGTGGCCGAGGTGGTCTAATCACGGACTCGTTAGCGGGAGGTCTGGGTTCGAATATCGCCAGGACCGTCCTCCCTGACTGAGGTTTTTTCCAGGTTTTCCTCAGTCCTCATAAATGGCAAATGCCGGGGAAGTACCCTAAAACTTAGGCCTGGAACGATTTCTTCCTTAAAAATATCCTTTCCCAATATATCATTTCATCTCATGTATCATCAGTGTCCATTGCCTGTGGTGCCTCTGTAGTAAAAACGGGCGTTAAACACTATTAATTTATTCTACCACTAGTGCATAACTAATATTTAAATGAAAGTAATATTTAATTTAATTTCACGTTAATTTTATGTACATTTGCCACTGCTTACATCATAGCCGACTGTTGTCAGCGGCAATTATGCTGATTCTTAAGCATATACAGAATAAATGACGTGAAATATTCTGGAATCATAAAATGTCCAAAGAAAATGGTATATTTATTTCGGAAATGATGCTAAAGTTGCTGTATCCGCAATAGTTCCCAAGGTCTGCTTAGTTGTATAAGGAAATTAATATTTTCTGTAAATGGAGATAACGTAGGCGTATGATGTGAGATACAATGTAACTATGTTGACTCATTTTTGAGAAAAAAAAACTTGTTACTAGAAATATTAATTTAAAAGGTTAATTAAGCCATCTCTGGGAAGTTATGTGACAACTATGGAAGAGTATATGATTAAAATATTTCTTAGTACTTATATATCCGATTCATAGCGTTTACTAGGCAGTAATCAAAGTCCAGGAGGATTCTTTTATTTTTTTTTTAATGTTGTCCAATATATATATTGCTTCCGTGTGACAAACATCCGGAAAACTTCTGTGGAGTGTGTTCTTATCTCGGTTCTATCCTGTTTAATTTTACTTCTGTGAGAACATAACAATCTTTGTTACATTTTGTTCGTGGAAGAACCCGTGACTAGGTTTTATCAACAATCTTTTCATGTTGCTGATACTTTTAGGAATTTACACGACTTTGTTTTAATGTACGTATCGTATTAAAGGAATATATATATGTGTGTGTGTGTGCGCGCGCGCGCGCGCAAAATATCCAAATACTATGTTCACATAATTTATGGCATGCAATGAACAGCAAGCAATTTATAATTGAGATACACAATATCTGATCAATGTTTGTTAATTAGCATTTCAATCTATTCTTCTTAAAAGCAAAATTATTTAATTAAAATAATTGCTCATTGCTGTCATTATTAGATAGTTATGCATTCGCTAAGTTAACAACATCTGGGAGGGGAAAAACAAAATAATTTCCCTGTTCGGTGGGTCATTTATTGAAGGGGAACGTTTATGGGAGGGAGAGAGAGAGAAACGATACTTTTATTTACGTGTGCAGTGTGCATGCCCCAATTCTTACCTCATTCCGCGTAGGTGACGGTGACCGTGCGTACGTTCTGGAAGGAAACCTTTAATGTCATTCATGTTAAAATCTTCGCTGAAAAGCGATCTAAATGAATAACTGTATAAAATAACTAAAAAGGACCTAATAAATTAGCGTTTCTATAATCAGGCAGACATTTTTTCAAACATTGTATACAAGCTATGTATGATGCATCACTAAAAGAGATCTGTCAGCAAAGTCCCGGCTCCGGTGATAAGTTAGTATCAATAACATTATGACCAACTATATCCAGAATGTGTCTACCAACATTTTGGATCGTACGAGCCGATCCATACGAAACCGGATGTCAAGTTACAGTTACTTACAGTTTAGTATTCCCTTAAAAAATTACATTAAAAGAGAGTTAAGAGAGATATGATTACTGAAGACTGTTTTTCTTTTAAATTTATTTGTTTTCGTGTTTCAGTGCGACATATGTATCATATAGTTGCGAAAAGCAACAATTTCAATACGGGAGAGAGACAGACAGACATGGCGGGCATACACACTTTTATATATATATATATATATATATATATGTGTGTGTGTGTGTGTGTGTGTGTAAACACTAATAATAAAAGTAGATAAAGATAAAACACTGAGAAAGAGTCACACTTGAAATTGCTATATTTCGAACTACTGCGAGTTCTTCAATGGCAAGAAGCTAGACAAGTGTTTAGCTTCTTGCCATTGAAGAACTCGCAGTAGTTCGAAATATAGCAATTTCAAGCGTGACTCTTTCTCAGTGTTTTATCTTTATCTACTTTTATTATTAGTGTTAATTTGTTACATTGTTAATAGTTTTTCTTTATTTTTCATTAATATTATAGTTGATAGCACGGCCTATAAATGTGTATGTGTCATATTTAATAAAACATTCAGACATAAATAAATTAATTCATATTTGTCTGACTTCTCCACGGAATGCAGTAAGAATAAAAATATCGACTTGAGAGTCCTTTGTCTGACAAAAAAGTATCAATAATATTTTGGTGTTCAATCAGGAAGAAATCTCATAAAAATACTCGTAATTTCGTTATATTTCTAAAACGCTTGTCTAAGTGTGGCCCACGGAGATTATTATTATTATTATTATTATTATTATTATTTGGTTTATTCAAGGACAGTTTAATATCTCTGGTCATTGGATTATTCAATTCAGGGCGTGAAATGACCGATAAATTTTGCTCAGAGGCCGCTTTTTTCAGGCTTGAGGTTGTTTTATGTACCGTAAATATATGATATAGAACCAATAGCTTCGAAGGAAGCCATATTTAGGGTATTTACACTAAAATATCCGTAGCAAGTTTTAACCCGCGACTTCAAGTCTACGATGCAAGCAAGTATGTATGGTTACTAGACCACCAGAACCGACACTCTAATGGCATGCAAGACCGATGTAAAGACTGTATCCAAGTATTGTAGCATATGGGGGGTGAGGTTGAGAAATGTATTGTAGAATTAAGTTCGTTAAGAAGTAGAAGTGAAGTTGGAAAGATTAACGTGAAGAAAATTAGGTTTGCGCATGCGTAACACAAAGATTAAATAACATTTTTAATGGATTTCTATAATAGAGCGTAATAGCTTGAGGAGAGGGGACATGCCGCCGATTGTTCCGGGGTAGCCATATCTTTTGGCGTCCATCATGAATGTAAGTAACTCTTATTGGCTATCAATATAATCCACTTCATAATTTCGATATTGTTTGTGTTTTAAGTGTATACATATGCGAAATTTCCCTATTTTGATTCCTTTAAGTCATGGTAGATAGGCTTTTTTTAGATTAGCGTTGCAGCTACGTCCCTGGTCCGACTCCACTTTTGTAAAATAAGTTACAAAGGATATTTTAGGCGAGTAGGAAGCAGGGGGTCGCGACAATATGGTTCTTTTTTATATAATCGTTTTCTTGCAGCATAAATCTGTAAAGTATATTAATTTGTCTTAATAATTTTCAGTTTCACCATATTTTAATTTTCATTGCCTTTATGGGAAATCGTTCGAATTTTCGAAACTGATTTTATTATAATATTGTAAATGAATGGCTATATTTTACAAATCATTATGTTCAAAGAGATGTGAGCTTAAAAATGAGCCGTTATATAGAGTGCTATTTTAAAGAGTTTGAGAGCTACGCTCTAAAAAAACAAACATTTAATAAATACGGCAATTTTTCCGAATGCTTAAACTATTATATTCAAGGATGCCAGATATGTATTAAAATTAAAAAAAAAAAAAAAAAAAAAAAAAAAAAAAAAAACTGAGGTCAACTATAGTAAATTTCCGTCCGACTTCATATGGAATCGCCCTAATGTTTTTGCAAGCATGTTTCACATATAATTCTCTCGCCGATCATTAAGTGAGTTAATTCTATGATATTCTGTATTTAGACCCATCTTAACGTTTGAAAACAATAGGTTCGGTTTTAGATACTGTGCAGGCGGATGGTATTTACGGAAAGCACATTAGATGTAATTGTTTTAATGAGGACTCAAGAAAACCCGTTTGGATAACAAAGGCGGAGTAACACTGTCTACTATGAAATTACTGAAGTTTAAAATGTACTTAATTACACCTATATACGATAGTGGAATTTAAAAATAATATCTGCTACCACACTGAGTAATCCAGTGACCAAAATTACTTGAGGAAAGCCTTCTGGGAAATAATATTGTCATTGTAAACTTCAATATAATCCGCGCGTTGACGGTACACACGCATACAAAACTGGACACTGAGATGCAAATGCTCTGGTACAAGGGGACCATTTAAATGCTACACGCTGTTAAAAGCTAGACAATTTCTCAATTAACTTAATACTTATGTTAATTTAACTGGGTGTGCAAGATTAGGGTAGGAAATGAAAGGCATAAATTTCGCACAAGTTTTTCTAAATGTAAGTTTATTCAATTATCTGATGAATGGAGGGCTGAGGGAACTGCATTGGCAGATAAGTCGATAATTGGTTGACAGGTTATTATGCCTTCTCATTCAGATCAACAAAATAAACGAAACATTCTCAAATTGATATGAATATAGAAGGATATTTGTAATTTCTGTTTATGTCTTTATGATCCTTTCAGGCATAAATAGCCTATCTTCAAGGACTAACTGTAGTACAGGCCTTGGAAAATATTTCACAGTTTTTCAGGCAGAAATACTAACTGTCCTGAACTGTGCTTATAGAGGGCTTTAGAAAGGTTGACACAACAAAAAAATTTTATCCTCTCAGACAGTCAAAACGCCTCAAAAGCGCTTTCCTCCGACAAGGTGAAATGAAAACTGATATGGGAGCGTCAAAATACCCTGTCTGCCCTGACATCTCATAATATGCGATGGTTGTCGGGTTATCAGGGCATTTATGGGAATGAGAAAGCTGGATAAATGAGGTGCTGATACACATTTTTAGGCCCTGAGCCCACAGTTATAATCATAACGTACGGCTTAAAGACCAGGTTAAATCATGTATTGGGGATGCCAAACCTATCCTGGACAAATGCAAGGGAATTTGTCTTTTCTTAGCAATACTCTTTCCACATCTCTTTTAAAATTGGGCAGAAGAATAAGGAAAGTAATTGCGTTAACTACTGAACATAGCTACTTCAGGAAACATCTATGAAAGGTGGGGCTCTATATATAAAGATGAATCCACTTACAGAATGTGTAAACAGGATGAAGAATCTGCCTCGCATATCCTGTTTGAGTGTCCATTCCTGGTAAGAAAGAGACTTCTAGGGAAGACCGGGGAACGGACGCTGACATTGGAAACTGTTCAAGGAATAGATTTTGGGAAACAATGAAAGTGTCTCCTCCAATGGCGTAGCAAATAAGCCTTATAGGCTAACACACTGGAGATTGTTTAAACTCCACATCCCCATTCTTTCGGTTCATTTGGTCCAAATTAGCACTTTAGCAAGCTAAAAATTACCCCCCCCCCTAAAAAAAGAGTGTATAATCTCTTGCATGAATGTAATAAGAGCACAGACCAAAAAGTCAGGACTGTTTTGTTGATTCTTAGGGAATATGTGAGAAAATACACGCTTGCGTGTTGTAGCGTGCTTCCTCAGCGATAGCACTTCTGTGTCATGTCCAAGGTTCCACGATTTCTTTGTCTTCTGAAACACTGATAAAAATAAGCAGCTTCATAATTTGTGGGAATGGAAAGAGGTAAACATGTTGGGTTTAAGGCCGTAACCTGCAGTAGCTTTCCTACTCGAGTTTGTCATAAAAGCTGAAATTTAACAAAAAAATAATAATAAGAATTTTATTACAACAACATTAAAAAGTTATGTCTGATTTATAGAACTGCACATACATATCGGACAACAATTATACAAAGCATTTTGCAAATAATATCATTATTAAAATATTAACATTATTCGTGTGAAAGGCACGAGAACGGCCGAACAAGTTTATTTTATCTTTGCTCTTTAAATACGTACATTAGTCAAATTTGAGTGCAATTTTTATATTTAGACATATATCTCTAAAAGTCATTTGTCGAACTGAATATGTTTTAGAACCGTATAAGTACTTCTGCAGTAATTACATAGTACTTGCAACATTTATAATTTTTTTTGAAGCTGCAGAAATATTAAGCAAATGGACGAAGGTGTAAACGTTACCTGATAAACCAACTTCAATTGCACTTTTCCTCGGTGTGCCATTAGCAACACCTTTCATAAAAACCTTAAGGACACTTGGTAGATATTTTGGATCAAAAATAGATTTTTGATTAAAATAATATGAAACTGCATGGTTTACAGGTTATGTCTGATTAGTTTGTTTGTGGCATTTAAATTTATTTAAATAGACATTTAAATATGGCAGCCTGGCTGCTCACCCTTGTTACCATGAGTAGAGTGGAATTTTATCAATATTTCTTTGGGTTATTAGATTCAGTCATAAATTAATTTGTTTTTATATATTATATATTAAACTGCATAGTTTGCAGTAAACATTGAAATATAATTTTTCGCTGGGGAATTTAATTTGTTTAAATGACAATTTGAATATGGGTACCATGCTGTTACATAAAAAAAAAAAAACACACACACACACAAATATATATATATATATATATATATATATATGCATATATAAATACACACACACACACATCCTTTGCTGTAACTTGCACATGTTTAACTTACAGTGCACTTTTCTTAAAAAGTTTGTAAGACAGAGCTATGAATTCTTGTGTGCTTGTGCAAAACCTTTGCTCTATACAGTTGGCGAAAGTTCTGGCAAAAAATATGGTTGGAAATTTGCATAAAATAATGACTATGCAAATATTTTTAAAAAGTAAACGTTTGCTTTAAATTACTTATTATTTCACCAGTAACATTAAGCGACATGTTTTCTAACTGATTTTAAAATCTGGGAATGGTAAGATTAACAGTTTAGGGGAAAAGTGCACCTAATGGGCAAAATGTTAAACATTAATTTTTTTCAGATTTATTAAAAATGTATAAATAATAACCATTAAGGTTAACCAACATTTAAAAAGCTTATAATTAAGAAATAATGCTTAATAAATGGCAACATTTTCATTTGGATAGACAGTATGGTTTTTCAGAAAACCCAGTTTGTATTCTGTTGAGATTAAGGATGAAAATAGCCATGTCTCTACTAAGTATCATTAAGGTTTCACCGAAGTTCGAAGAGTAGTATTGAAGTTCAAGTTGTTATATAACTTGAAGGACTAGTTCATCTTTCACAGGCGTTTTAAATGAAATGCCCGTAACCATTGCAATTTTAAATAAACATTCCTTAAAGCTCCTGTAAAGATCTTTGCAACTTTTCGGCTGCTGTTAATATCTGAGAGGCGATGTCGAGTTTCTCATCTGGACTTGAAGAGACGCCACTTGAGTATAAAGAAGAAGGCAACTTGGAAGGTGAGCAGCCATAGAAAAAGTGCCGTCAAATCCATCTCGAAGGAACTGTGGCTCATTCCAAAATCCTTGAGAATTTTACTTGGAGATTTGTAGTGACAGTACGGCTGGGAGCACTGTAAATCCGGTCTGTTGTCACCGTACACTGTCAACAGTCCCGCCTCGAATGCGTACCGGAAGTACGACAAGTAGGTCATCCAATGCAGGTAAGTCGGAATGTCGTCGAGCCTGATGTAGAAGCCGGAGAATAGTATGGTGGGCACGTTGAGCGAAATTATGAAGAAGAGGCCCAGCTGGAACAAGAAACATCTGTTATTAAAAGTTCAGTAGGTAGCCAAGGAGATTGGATCTGTTTGTGGAAAGTTGGGAGCGCTAGGAGTATGGGAACAGAACACCTGAATAAATTACATAAGCCAAAACAGGAAAACTGCGTTAATGACCTTTCGTCGATAAACACCTAAACGATACTTTGACTGCACATGTTTTCATTGTAATTGTAACTGTGAGAACCTAAATCATTACTAAGTTGGTGATTTCAGTTGCCAAGATATTTTATGCAATTGCTCGGGAGTAAGAGCTCTGGCTGCCGCGGCGAGATCCGACGCGCGACTGGCCAACTCGGGCGTGAAATCCTCTGTATTATGTCGTCCTACCTTCACTGATGGAAAAAATAAATAATTTAAACGAAAATTATGTTATATCAAGTCAGATAGCTTGCTGCACATAAAATGGAGAAAATTTTCTTAATGATTTATTGTAAAATAGAAAAATGCCATTCACTCTTGAAACCTCACGATTATGTATTGCTTCTAAGTACAAGATCTAAGATCTTGTTGCATGGGCAAACTTTCATAGGACATGCTTTGTGACGTATTGGAAAAAGCGTCCAATTAACATTTTCATTTGTACAGATAGAAAATGCTACTTGTTCATCAGATTTGTTAATAACAGGTATGAGACTGAAGCCAAGAAAATATGAATGAATAAATTTTATTTTTCTTGCATAAAAACACAACTTTTTTACAAAATTAACACAAATAAAGAAAAAAACGATTACTTTTAAATATAACCTATACGATCAGTGCCTTTGGCAAATCCAGAAGGCATTAACTCGAATTTATTTCAATTTGATTGACTCAGCCCCCCAGTACCCGGTTAATCGGCAGCTACCTACTGGAATATCCAGGGGGCCAGGCTCCGTCTAACCAAAGAACACAATAATATAATTTATACATTCAATACAATATTAAATTACATTTCATGCAATAATGAACCTTCCTCCTTTTCCAATTAAACCTATTCAGCTTGCGAGCTGCTTATTCCTTTAAAACATAAACAAGCAAGTAAACATATTAAAATCAAAGTAAACATTTTTCCTTTCCATGTTCTCAGTTCATGTAAACTTACTACATTAATAAACTTTTAAATGTCCCACTTGCTCACCTTACTTTATGGAGATGCTTTCCTTCCGTACCCCATTACAACTAACATCAGGTTGAGTATGTAATGGGGATTTATATTCACTTCTAAATTGTGTAATTGTCAGCATTGTTATTTCCATTTATCTTGCAGACCTTCCATAACCATTTTTGTCTTACGTTGCCTATGTATTTTCCCAGTTTCTTATTATTTTCGTCTGATTTTAAATTTAAAATTCTTTGATCTCTTATTTCATTTGGCAAATTTTTCCACTTTCGTAAAAGGAACTGTTCCCTCCAAAACTTGGTTTGCTTACATTCTAATATACAATACCAAGTACTATCTGGTTCTTCACACATAGGACATATCCCATTAATATATTAATTTTTATGTCACGTACATTACTGCTGTTATAAACCATACCTGCCCTTCCTACCTTATCACAGATTTCAATCTATCTCTTCCTCACTCATTTTTAGTGTATTTCAGAGATTTTTTTTTTTTTTTTTGCATCAAGACTTGCCCATATTTCCTGTTTTTCAGTATCTTCACTTCTTATTAGTATCTCTTTCCAAAACCCTTTCCCCAATCTTTCTCCCACGTACCATATTGACCCCATGCCCACTTGTAGAATATTTTGAATTTTAAATAACCAAGTTTCTCTCCCCTTAATTTACCTTGTGCTACCAAACACTCATTGATGGTATTCTCCTCTTTTACTCTCCCTATTCTATACCAATATTGCTTTACTGTATTGCCTTGCTTTTATAGCCCAATCTTCCTAGTTCCATTAGAGCAACCTCGTTAGGTGAAGCTCTAGGCAAGCCTATGACAGTTATACAAAATAGTCTGTTAATCGCATTTATCCCTTTCCATTCTCCATCTGGTCCCCAAACTTCTATTCCACACATCGTTCTGCTCTCTACTATTGAACCATATATTCTTTCTAACCACCAAAGAAAATTGCTAACCATTCTTAAAAGAAATATTGCATTTATTCCTTTCAAAAGAACAAGAACCTATGAAAGATCTTCAATGTGAGGAAAATGTCGTTTTGATAATCAGATGACTTCCCAAGTCATTGGAATGAACGGAGAACATTTCGGTACTTCAGTTTTGCTCAAAGGCACCGTTTGTCCCTACTACCCCCAATGGGGGCACCTCTTAGAAGAAGGGAACAGGTGAGGGAGGCACTCAACAGTGTTTTTATAAAACATCCCGAAGCCAGCGAAGCCCTCCTTGAGCCCCCTCAGAATGTCCGGGCCCATATCAGACGCCAGGGCAGAGACCTTACCAAAGCTCAAGCAACCGTCATATCTCGCATAGCAGTTGCTCACATCGCTTGGCACATTCCACCCGGTAAGAGAATGAAATGGGAGAGCGGAAACTTGGTGGAAAGGAAAGATACGTTCCAACGTGACCACGGCAAACCAAGGAAACGCTCAAGTTCAGAATGGCCAACCTTTACTATTCATCAGTAGGCATGGGGGTTTCTAAGCGCTAAAAGCAGAATAAGGTGGAATAAGTTATGCAGGTGCTGGACTGAAGACAACAGCTGGGTGGGATATAATAGTTAACGAGCTAAAAATCATCCTATCACCTTACGCTTGTTCCTCAACAGTGGTGCTCTAGCTTGCCTCACAGACCCAAGATCGCGGTTCAATCCCAATAAGGGCGTAAAACATCCCAAGTGTGGCTTCCTTCGGAAGGGAAGTAAAACCATGGGTACGTGTCGTAGATTTGCAGCATGTAAAATAACCTCAAGAAGAGGCCTCCGAGCAAAATTTATCAGCCGTTTCACGCCTTGAATTGAATGGGGCTTACTGTCCTGAAATGTTAAAGAGAGTCTGTAAACAAACCAAATACTACTATTCAACAGTTCTTGGTTACCTACCGGGTGGTGACTCATGACTTTTGTTTGTGTTTGAGTATAACTTGAAGTTAAGTGCTTAAGACCCGCGATGTCTTCTCATCAGACGAAGGAGGATGAGTTTTGTTGTATGAATTTATAAGATACTTGTAACCAAATGCATTCCCCAATAAGGATGCTTTTATATCATTTCATTAGGCTTTTAAAAGAACCGTTTTCTTTAAAAACGTTATCTAGTGACTCAGAATAGATAATACTAAAATTATTTTGTCAACCTTTTAGGTGAAATACTCCTATATAGTAGATCTTACCTTCCGATGAACACGCTTAGATTTCTGCTCGAGTCACTCCCTAAATGAGATTATTAAGTGCGGCTTTTACTGAAGCCAAGGGATCAACATTGATTAGTTAATAAATTTAATTCCTTCACTTAAACAACAATTAGCAATAACAATGCATTGTATTTAGATAGCAGAATTTACATAGAACGCTAATTGCAAAGTGATAAATACGAACTAGAGTATAAAAAAGCAGATTGCATGTGAATGAACAACAAATCGTTATTTATATTTTTTCTGTTAATTGAAAATTACAAACAAGATTTGTTTGTATACATCGTTGTCTCACAAAAATGACGAACGAGCAATAATAATTTTCGCGTTGTATTTTCGATATCGCCTATAGTGATTTCCCTCTTGCAAGTATGCACAAGCATTCAACGCTGTCATTTCTCTTTACAGTTGATTGCCTTCCCTGATGAAAGTAGTTTCACTGTCGACGCCTGCGGAGATGTCTTCCACTCGTCTCTCATGTCTCAAATTATTAACGTTTTCGATATTCGGGCGCCATTTTCGAACACTAATAGTCACACCTTTCAGTGATAATTAGTGATGGAACCTTTGCTACTGTGTTCGTGAAGGAGCCTTAACAATTGAATCTTACAGAGAATACGTGTCTGGTGTACCAGTCACGCCTGCTTTCACGGACGTCAGCGGAGAAAACCAAGCCCAATTTTAGACAACAAATGTAGGCGGATAATTACCATGTTGTTTATGTCTGCATGTTATGTCAGTTGGTTAGAGCGTCATGCTGCCAAGGTTCGATTTGCCCAGGAACAAGTTTTTTTTTTATCTTCATAATTTGTCTATACTTTTCCTGCAGTAGTAAATATTATGCCCTTTTTAAGTAGGACAATGCATAGGTTAAATTTATACTTTTAATTAATGTACGTTGCAAATTTAGATTAGGTTAGCTTAAGTTTCAAAATATATACGAGGGTAGGTACATAAGTTTCCGGCTTCGCCGATAAGGATTATCGCTTTCACAAATTCTTATCTGTTGTCATGCCTTATCTGCTAAGTAAATAATTGCAGCTGTAACTTCCGCTCCGCTGTGTTCAGTTGTTCAGATATAGTTGTATAAACAACGCTATGTGTAGAAGATTGTCACATGTTCAAAATGGAGTATCGAGCTGATATTAAGCTCTTCACAAATGAAGTTAAACTGCGATTGCACAGTGTATATGGGGAACCACCCCCTTCATATTCTACCTTAAAAGAATGGGCCAACCTTTTTCGAATGGGTCGAGAAAGCACAGAAGACGAAGAGCCTGCAGGCCGGCCCTTGGAGGTGCTCACTCCTGAAAACATTCCTCTTGTGGAAGGAGAAATTATGGAAAACCGGCGGCTCAAAATTACAAAAATTGCAGCAATGTTGGACCTTTCTAAAACAACAGTCCTTTAAATATTCATGAAATGAACATTTAAACATGAATAAGGTTAGTGCAAGATAAGTGCCTAGACTCCTTTCCTCAGTCCAAAAGCAGCAACGAGTCAGCTGTTGTCAGGCATTTTTGTAATTCTGCCGTGGCAACGAGAGAGAAGTTCTGCAAACCATTGTTACAGGAAATGAAACTATAGTCCTCTACTATGATCCCCTGTCCAAAAGAGAATCAATGGAGCGGCGTAATCCTGGCGAAGCACCGCCTCTAAAGACCAAGGTCACTCAGTCAACCAAAAAGATCATGGCCACAATCTTTTGGGACTGTGAAGGAATACTCTTCATTGACTTCAAGGAGAGGAACATCACAGTAAATGGGGAGTACTATGCTGGTCTACTGCACAGACTACGTGCTTCCATCAAAGAGAAAAGGCGAAGAAAGCTGAGTGGTAGTGTGCGTCTTCATGACAACACGCCAATGCACACGCTGTTGTTGCACAGAAAGCTGTGAAGAAATGTGGCTTCAAGGAGATGGACCATCCATCCTACAGGCCATATCTAGCTCCCAGTGACTATTTCCTCTTCTCAAAACTCAAGAATGGCCTTCGAGGAAGGAAATTTAAGTGTGACGAAGAAGTGGTGGATGCTGTTTATGCCCATTTTACAGACAAGACTTCAGACTATTGGCGGGGGGTGGGGTGGAAATGTGACAACTGTATTGACTAAAGGGTAAAGTGAAATATACTTTTTGTCTTTATCATACTTACAAAATGTTTAGGCCGGAAACTTGTGGACCTACCCTCGGATATGCAAAACTTATATTGTTAAAAGCATATGCCTTTTCCCGTATCAATTATTTCCTTTACGTATTGCATTCCAACATTACAGTTTCCCATATAATATCGCTGTATACTGATTTTTTTAATGGTGTTTAATGCCCGTTTTTACTACTGAGGCACCACAGGCGGTGGACATTGATGACACATGAGATGAAATGATAAATAGGAAAAGGATTTCTTAAGGAAGGAAACGTTTCAGGCCTAAGTTTAGGGCATCTCCCCGGCATTTGTCATTTATGAGGACTTAGGAAAACCTGGAATAAACCTCAGTCAGGGATGACAATCCTGGCGGGATTCGAACTCTAGACCTACCGCTCACGAGTCCGCACCTTAACGACCTCGGCCACCCTTGTGATTAATTATTAACATGCATCCTAAAAGTTTTATGTTTTCCATTCCATTGCTTGTTTCTGTCCGTTACGACTGTTCTATCGCGTGCATTTGTTGCAGTCAACAAGAGATCCCTTGAACCAGTCACGAACAATTTGAGCTCGGTTTTTTCGATGCTGTTCGTGAAGGAGGCGTTACTGTGCACTTGGCAGGTACTCTCTATACGGGCAGGTCCCTGAACATCGCCTAGTGTTCTGTCTGCTTAGCAGCAAGTCTCTGAATTGCAACCACAACCTCTAATCCCCTCTCTTTGACGTCATGTACCTTAACTGGCGTCAGGCTTATTGTGATATCTTGCTAGCGAAATAATTGCTCCTTCTGTAGTGATTACTATCCCGATATTGCATTGTCACCCTACAAAGAGTAATTATCCATTGATAGACTGCATTTTTTTAATCACTTCTCATGAAGATACAAATGGAACCAAGTAGCATGTGTGCTAAATAGACAATAAAAGAGCACAGCATATTCCACCACTAAGGTCATTTTGTTGCCTCATCTTTGACCAAAGGCCTGAGGACACACAAGTTATTGAGAGAAACAAGCAAAACCAGATTGTATCGACATGAGTACGAGTACATCCTGGTAATTTAGGTAACAATGGCGGAAACAAGGCAGTTTGTTTCACGGAGAACAACATATTTTATGAAATTAGTTGGTGTACAGACTCTTTAGACATGCAAAAGCTGTTTAATTCTCTACCTGCGCATTGAAAGCAGCTCCAGCAACAAATCCCATCGTTTGACCGGTAGCTGTCGCTAGAACGCACATGGCCCAGAACTTGGGAAGTCTCAAACCATCATAAGGCTGGTCCGTTAGTAAGTAACTGCCTAGCAGGAACGCAGTCGGGCATAGAATCTGAAAACCAAACCACAAACAGAATATCAGAATATTTTAAAATAAGAAACCCTGACTAATTACACATTTCCTGAATTAAATTTAATGGTTCATCATCTGTTTGTTGGAAATACCCAGATGGCATTCAGTGCCGGTCAGTTGTTCAAATAACGGTATGAGTATGGCATCTGTTTAAAAAAAAAAGTCAGTGCAATTCTGTACACATTTACTGCACACCATACTGTGGTTTTCTCATCACGTAGGAGAGTTTCATATACAAAATCGGGCTTATCTGTGCTCCAAAACATATTATGCTGCGTCGAAACATGTAAATGGAACAACTCTTCGTCAGAGAGGTAATTGAGCGTGAATCAATTACTTCTTCATTTACATTTTGCAAAATCCTATTGCAGAAATTTCAAATTCCCTTGGCAGCAATTCGTGAATACACCGATCTTGTGTGCCTTCAATTTTAAGAACTTGGTGTCATGCTGAGCTCGTCGAAATTTCTGTTTCCTATGCAAACCGTCGGAGGGGTTTTTAAGGAAAATGTTGTAATCTTTTTCCAACTTAGTTCAGTTTTTCCTCAATAAGTACCTTGGCTTCTTATCGTGAAGAGATACGGCTTCTATCTATTTGTTTACAAGTTTTCGCACGGTTCTTGTAACGTGTACATATGTAAGAACTATAGTTGACACACTCAAACACATTTAACACTCTACAGTATAAGCACGACCACGTTGTTCAGACGAACTCTACTGCTGCTGCAGTGAGACTGGAGTGATGTCCGCCAAATCATATGAAAATGCAGATAGAGTTAAGCGCTGTAGCTGAACGATGAGCTACCTGCGTGAGTGAAAATACCTATTAGACACTTTTTGGTTTTAATACACGACAGGGGTGTTTCGCTCGTTTTCCTTCCCTTACTACTATTTTCATTAATTTGTTTTAGTTTCACTCTAATGAGCTTAATATGTGAATTTTAACGCGCTTATACTTTGGTGTGTGAGAAGTTTTATCACTTTACTGCACGAGTTGAAAATAGCTATTAGCTATTAGCAACAAGACGTACCTGCACACGTCTTCCTTGTTACGGAACATGTTTACCGAAATATTCCTGTCAAATCTTTTCTTGCAATTTCGCGAGAACTCATGACTTTTTGTGGTACAGAAAAAAAGAAAACCTCGTGAGATTGATCATACTACTCTGTACGCACCACAGTGCATTGTTCATAACACAAAGACATCACGACTGTTGATAATTCTGCAACGACAACACAAGTAGATGCGTCACACTAATGCCGAGGCCACCAGTGCGGCACATTGGCTAGAGAGTAGCATCGACTCTTTTATCTTTTCCTGAATATGCTTCATATATCAAGGTATGTTTATACCGAATTTCACTGAAATACACGCATTAGTGTGCAAATTAAAAGGAAGAACCAGGGACCAAGAGTGAGTCAACACAAGTTATTAAATGTAGAACTTTTGCTGAGCAAGGCCATTGGGGGAATTTACGTTGCATTCCGCTTTGCTCTTGATTGACACATACAAGATTATAACATTTTGTGTTGCCATCAGTTGTTGAATACGTTAGTTAATCTCCTTTATCTGTTATTTTCCCGAGGATTGCATTTACATACTTTTAAATAGCATTCAGAGTCCTTTCTGAAAATGTATTCGTAATAATTGCAGTAGCTTCAGCTTTCGTCGGTTTAGGATTCTGTGAATACAATGAATAACATTGCAATAATTGCGGATTTGCCAAATGTACCGCACCATCTATAACTTCTTACTTTTTGAAACAATTAACTGACCTCCTTTAAAATGCCCACATTTTTTCAACAGAAAGAAAAAAAAAACACAACATTTTATGAACATTCTCTATAAAATGGTTATGTTAATGCCGGAGTTATATTTAATATTACTCAATAATAAATACTTTACAATTGCCTCTTTACTAACGAAGTCATTATCTTGTTTCTGTGAAGATTGAGTTTTTTGCGATCTGCAATCTTCACTCTTCCGCTTTAAGAATGGAATTAGCTTATATTTTCTGATATGTTAGTTTTGTTTAAAATTTAAGCACATTTTAATCAACACTTGACAATAGATTTAAAATCTATTTACTCGTACTTTTATGATACAGATAACATTGTCATTGTTTAATG
Source organism: Metallyticus violacea (assembly GCA_030762175.1). Classification (NCBI taxonomy): domain Eukaryota; kingdom Metazoa; phylum Arthropoda; class Insecta; order Mantodea; family Metallyticidae; genus Metallyticus; species Metallyticus violacea. The sequence goes on from CM060834.1 coordinate 50,932,640, forward strand.
ATCTACTTTTAGCGTGACTTTTTAAAGTTTATAAAATTACTTTCTTTCTGAAGGCGAGTTCAATCCTTAACTAGATTTTTTTATTTTGATATTTTTTTTTTCCCCTTGCTAAAACTAAGTCAGCAAGGAGAAAGGTACAGAATGTAAAGAGCATGTAACCATTGGTTATGATAAATTACCCTATATAATACCTGTTCAAGGAAATTAGAAATATTTATTTTCTAAGTTTCGGCTAATTTAAGCAGTTCATTCTGAATGGCAAATTTAGATGTATGTACGAAATGGAAGCAGTTCCCTACACACTCTTGATATTTGCAGACACAAAAAACGGTTAATGTTCAGTTCAGCGAACTTGTAGGTTATGAGAACCTCTCTACCGCCACGGGTGGCCGAGGTCGTTAAGGCACGGACTCGTGAGCGGAAGGTCTGGGGTTCGAATCCCGCCAGGACCGTCCTCCCTGACTGAGGGTTTTTCCATGTTTTCCTCAGTCCTCATAACTGGCAAATGCCGGGGAGGTACCTTGTACTTAGTCCTGGAACGGATCATGTTCTAGATGCAGGAAAACTGTTAATGAAGCAATGCAGTTCTCGAGACTCCGGAAGCAAGGAATTACACAATGTAACATTCGTTATATAGCTTTGACCTTCGTTGACTTTAAGAAAACAATTAAATTGCACCAATTTTCATACATTAAGAAATTCCACGTACTTCTCTTTGCTTCTGCATATTTATATAATGGAGAAGATGGCCTCGACCTGAACAGAGCCAAAGTCAAGGTTTGTGTGTGACCCGTTCCCAGCTAAACATTGCCTGTCTGTTTTCACCTTCTTGTCTAAATCATGGCGATCTTTACTCCAAAATAATATCTTACTTTTGTATTTTTTAACATTGTTGGTGGATGGTCGGGGCGGAGGAGCATCGGTACTTTGTTCATGACTGGCCCTTTGTGTCTACGCCCCCAATGGGGACACCTCCAGGAGAAAGGGATGAGGTGAAGGAGACCGGGCGGTCAGAATATGGCGGTACTGCTCCGACGCAGATGGGATCCCTAATATATTTGCAAATAGAACATTTCGAAGCTCTTTTCCGCTTCCATTCCAGACATCGGAGCAGAAACCTTTCCAAAGCGCAAGCCACCACCATACCGCACAGCTCACCTCGCACTGACACTTTCGAGTCTATAACAGAACTAATGAAATGAGAGACCGGAAAATTCTTGGATTGTAAATATCTATCCCAGCATTCGCCTAAGTGACCATGGGGAAATCACGAAAAATCCAGAAGTCAGGATGGTCGACCCCAAGGGAACGTGACTCAGAATTTCCCCAATACAAGTCTCTCGGGTTACCGCCTGAGAATCCCCAACAAGTATATTGTAGCTCGTATCCAAACTTTTATTTTACCTTGGAATTTTATAATTTACATTTCACGCTCCTATTTTATAATTGTCTTTGATATAAGTAATTTCATTTCAGTTTAACTTATAGTCCCAGCCTTCTTTATGCTTTTATGTATGACATTTTACTTCTAAAGCTGATATTTGCTTGGCTAAATACTTAAAATTTAATCTCTAATTATTAGGGATAAGTTATACGTTTTCTCTTCCCCCCGCATAGATTTTCAAATATAAATTAATTGCTGAGAATCAAAACACAATAAGTGACATTTTTAGGTATATAAAGTGTTTTTAAAAGTAGCCCTATCTATTGGTAATGAAAGGAATTGTCTGTAATAGATGTGTAGGGAATGAACCACAATCTCTTTCATAGAATTGATGAAGAAAGCGTGTGGTTGTTTTGAATTATATAAATAGCTATGTGCATGGTATCTTTCAGCTAAAGTAGCGTGGTGTATCAACTGAACCAGTCTCAAACAATTATAAGAAAAGGTAAAGTTCTCAATAATAATAACAATGTCGTTGACTTTAAGAAATTGAATCAGTACGCTAAAACAGAGGCATTTTATGAAATACTTTTTCATGTCCCTCCAAGATTTTCGTAATTATGACGTATCCAGTTTATATAGCATTAGATGCACTTAAGGCTGAAACTACAATTTAATTTTCTGTTTGCAAAATAACAATACAAGTTTGAAATTCTGATTTGTTTTCTCATACTTTCATTTAAAATTGAAAGAAACTAAGTTTTGCATGGTTGAAGTGTGAGAAACTGACATGTGTATTACTAATTATGACTTAAGGGCGCACAAGTACAACTGTCATTGGCGCCTTACGTGTAATATGAAAAAATATATACATTTACAAACATTAACTCGCTTCTAATAGAAAAAGGGTAGGTAGTGAGAGAAAATAAGAATCCCTTAGGAGGGGAACACAGTAGTTCCGTTCATTAAGAGTTCCTTAGGAGGGGAACACAGTAGTTCCACTCATTAGAGTGTAAGCAGGGAACATACAGGAGCGTCGGCATAGAAGGCCGAAGATCCATGTTTGAATCCCGGCCGTAACCCGAATTTTTCAAATGTTTCACATATGGCTAGTGTGAATGAACTATTTCTATATTTAAATTAATTCTTTGTATAGTTTAGTCAATCTCAGGTTTTTAACAATGTAAAAAAATTTATTCCAGGTATCATCCATTCTACAGAGGATAGTTTGTGTGGGTTTTTAGAAAAATACAAAGTACTTCAAGACAAATCCCAGACTGTTCAACGTTGCAGAAGATATACGTACAAGGTACACATTTAAATGAAACTGAGAAATGACTTTGAAAATGGGAACGTTTGGATTTCAACTGAGGAAGCCACATATTTTATGAGGCGCTATGTTGAAGGTAAGTTGAATGCAGAAAGTTCTGGTAACCCTACCTTATAAGATACGAATCATTAGATGCAGTTAATTACTATTCGTTATGCGAGCTTTTTACAGAGCTGCAAATATGTTTTTTGGTCATCTTGTATGAAGTATTCAAACGTGTTACCGATGATAGTGTGGTGAAATCAGCAATGGGTCTCTAGGAACAGTAGAACAATATATATATACACACACGCGCGCGCGCGCGCACGCACACACACACACACACACGTGCTATAGGATTGCTCAGGGGGTGAGGGCACAAACCTGACGTCAGTAGACTTATTAATAATGTTAAAGTGTTTCTTAAGGCACCATGTCGTATTTCCGAGTTCAAACAATAATGTTAGGGTACCTCTTCCTCCATCTGCAGTTGTTAACATGAAGCATACAAATAGGAGGAATATTACAATTTTTCTGTTAGGAATATTTTCTTATCAATCAAATGTATTAATTCATACATCGAACAGTCTACTGCTATTAAATCTTCCATATGTCCTGGGCTATGTTTCATGAAACAGTTAGTTACTAGCCGCAATTCCACCAGTTCTAATAAAGTATTTCACGAACATTTATTCCACAATGGTAGCATCGTTAAAAATTTATCATTAGTCACGTGTCAAAATTACTAGTGTAGCGACTATATCCGAACGTCGAGAAGGCTGTTTAGGGGATATTTATTACTCCATGGACTGTTTGTTGATGCGATTTTGTTTACGCGGCATGTATATTCAAGCCAAGAAATGGCATTATTTCTACAACATCTAAAAGATTCTCTGGTGTTCAGAACAAAGTAACAGTGCTGCGTTTAATTCATAAGCATAAAGAAGTACTATTTGGGCAAGTCTCCGACAAAATTGCGAAGAAAAGCCGAAATGTGCAAAATAATAACATAAACTGTGGAATCGTTGGGGTTAATTACAAAGGAGAAAGATTACGCATATGTGGGGGACAACTTTTGGCCAAACAGCAGAAAAGCTACAATGGCAAGTGCTTTTATTTTACACCCACATTCGCCATTAATGTTGTTATCTATAAATGATGCTGTAAGCAACTCAGTTTCTATGGCATTTTTTGGTAAAAATAGATAATTCAAGAAGTGCGGGAATGGGTGGTGGATTTGAGATCACATATTGCATAAACTTAATGAACTTTATAATTAAATTGTGTCGAGTTCAATTGATATAATCAATACCTAACCTAAAAATGTACATTAGTATGTAAATTCACCATTTGAGATTCACGGGTAGAAGTAAACTAGTTAACATTACGCAATATTACAAGACTAAATGCTTCGGAAATAGAACACGATAAAACAAAACCGCACGCTGATAATACCAGTCTGCCGAGTCTGCCGCGCTAATAATTAATAGTTTACGCTCATAAATTCTAGAAACACACTCTTGTGTCATACTAGAATGGCGACTAGTTGTACTAGATCACGAGCTTCTGAAACAGGACACTGGCCAATGTGTGTTGTGTGACGGGTGTGTCCTACAGCTCTGTTTGTAAACATACTAGTATGTCGCATTGCTGACTTTAAGCAATACTTTTTCCTAAGTCTAGTCGCAAAAACCTTACCTTTCTGAGTAACTAAACTTTTCAGTTCGTGATAAATGGTTATGTCATAGTCCATCCTTCCGTCCGTCCGCCCATCCATCCATCCCCTCCTCCAATAAAACATGCTTATCTCTTTTCTGTTGAAGGATAAAAGCTAAACTCTTAAGCATCATTATCATTAATGTTATTGTCTGAGACATACGTAAAAGAGTTGAGCTATGTATATTTGGAAAGGATGCTTGCAGATACGAATATCTTCTATATACTCTTCCTTCCCAATTAGGTGAACTTGACTTAGTGTCTTATAAGGATAATGGAGATGAACTTTGGATTCGATGCTGCTCAAGCAAATAATTCTATAGCTACTTTCCCTTCACTGCATCTGCAAAAAATATGCCTCTCTTCAAGCAGGGCTCTATTTCACGAAACTGACTTGGACTGGTGACAGTCAATAGTTTTACAATGCAGTAACAAGTTTCTGATTCATAAAGCGTGCCAAATTTGTCATTCTGTTTCATAAAAGTTTGAACGTGACTAATAAAACGTGACAAACTGGCATATTTATAAAATTGTATTAAACAAATTCGACAGGAAATTGTTTACTTATCATAGCATGTGCTGCAGCAATAATACTGTATTGAAATATACGATGACTGTTACTTATTTGCCATTATCATAAAATTGACCAATGAAATGAAACAAAATTTTGATTTTCGACCAATCACAGCCCAATATGACAGTGAAATTATCGAGAAGTTTTACCAAATCCCTTTACTGCTTGAAGTGCATTTGTCTTCTGGTCAGTGTAGCAAACCCTATGCCCCCCACTATAATTATTCCTGATTACGTACGTTTAACTAACAATGTGTATTCACTTTGGGTGTTCAGTCTAACAGTCTGAATTCATGTTGTAAATTATGTAACGATACCTGCCTAAGTAACCATAAATTGTAATAAACATGTAATTGTAATCTCAGCCAGATATTGCAGTGAAATTATCGAAAAAACATCAAATCGTTTATCACGCGACATGCATTTGTCTTGTGATCAGTGTAGCCAACTCTGTATCTGCATGTATAATTCCTGTGCACGTATCACTGACTACATTTCTGTATTTTCAGTAATTGTAAATGTAACTAATTTCATGTATATTCATTCGAGTAATTGTTTTTGCGTATTTAACCAAACAGTCTGAAATCATTTTATAAATTATGTAACAATATTTGTCTAAGCAACCATAACTCTTAATAAACACGTTATTCAGAATGGTAAAATGTTTATTGTGTTTTGTTTTTCTCATTTGGTATTAGTAAATCAAACGGTAGTGATTGTAATAATCGACTTTCGTCAATTTCATTCTCACGGTTTCTGAACAGGTAGGTAGGTATTCATAAGTAAGTGGAAACTTTTATTCACTTGTTAATAATCCATGCGCGAATTTCAAATATATATTACTTTTATTCTTATTGTATTCATGAAATAGTGCCAAACCCGTATATGGCTCTTCTCTATTGGCATTATTGAAAATCGAAATTCGTCTATTGCTAGATGACATGAAAAGGTTTAGTTATCATAAAACAAATATAAATTATTATAATAGTATAAGCCAAGTATACGGAAATTATATTTAAATTCTTATTTTATTCGTGAAGTAGCCCTAATAAATATCACTCGAGGGTCTGAACGTTCGTGAATTTATAGGCAATCTCAGACCCTCTTGTGATATTACTTTTATTCATTTTAACCTGAATGTGATATATGATGCAGCCTAAGCAAAATATCAACATAAGTTTGTAAAACAAAATTTACAATAGAAAGCAGGGATTATGTTCTCTTCAATACTTCCCTATCTTATCTAAATGAATTTTGTAGTTAATTAACGTTGTCGACCATAGCTAACTTATCGTTTTTGTTGCTTGTTTACGTTTATTATAAAATACGCAGATCATCCTTTTAATGCCGATTATTATAGATAATATGATAATTACATGAGTTGCTAAGTGTTATGAAATACATAGCACTTCTTTAGATTCAATTTACATTACGCTATAATATAATTATATTATAATATCAATGCAGACAAAGTAAATGTTAATTCTCCGTAAATAGCAAAGAGCCTTGAATGAATATAGCCAATGCTTCTATGATCGTAGCAATAATTTTGTATTCATATAATTATCAGCTTTATGTAATAGCAATTTCACTTGTGACAGGTTACAATTTTATATCTGCCATATGTAACAACTAGTTGTCACAATATGCTTACAAATTTATCAAATTATTACAATTGTCATACTTGTCAACTTTTATGACTAAGGGCCCTGCTCAAACAACCAAACAGTCATATCGATGCAACGCATAGTAGTCGCTTGTGTAATCACTACAGCTGAGATACTGGAGTCAATGACCTATATTGACGCATATCATTGTTCAAGAGTACGCCCAAGGCCAAGTAGTATGAAGGTCGACGCATTATTCCTGTTTGACGCACAGTCTGCAGAAGAGATTTTGACATATCTAATCCTAACAATCACTTTCTTTCTATGTCCAGTAGGAAAGATATTTTTTAAAGACAAGGAAATCGAGTTTGAGATATTTTGCATATTTTTTGTTGGCTTCTTAAATCACTCGTTTAAAATTTTGATAATAAATGACTGCATGGTATCAAATAGTATGACCTTATATGCAAATAAGCTGCTTTCACCATCTGCTGAAACAACAGATGCATATGTAAACTATTTCACTTCATTCATTTCTACATTTAATTGTGAAAGTACTTTTATCTGATGTAACTTTAACTATTGATATTTTTAATTTTCTCATTTTCCTAGTTAATGTCGAGATTGGCAACTTCATAGCAAATGTGTATGTGTGTGTGGGGGGGGGGAGGGGAGTCTTCGAAAAGTTTTCTTCTATAACATTCAAGTTTAAAAAAATGTTACCCTCAAGTCCACGAATAACAGCTGGGATATGCAATGCTGTTTTATATTACGCAGGACTTTATGGTGCATTCACCAGAATAAGGAATGCATTATCTTCTATCCTGCTTGATAAAGCACTAAATACCCCAATAAATACTGTAAACTGCAATTTAAAAAATACAACTTTAGACACTAATCAAAAGCCATTACAAAACTGGAAGAATCAAGTTTAAACAACCCCCAAAAAATTGAACATAATTGAGTGCCCATAGAAATTAATTTGAACCAGTTAGTGAATGAGTGAAACAGAAACTGCGTTAACACAAAATATTGGCTACCTTCAGCAAAAGCTAACCAATTTGGAGTGAAATGGTCCTTCATCTGCATTACGGCTTAACCCTTTGTGGTAAGCATTCCACAAGATTGTGGAAGTATGCAGCTGAAATATGTAATCATCGCACATAAATGGATGCATATTACGAATTTTGGCTTGCTGTTCCAAATAGTCCCATAGATTTAAAATCGGGGAACTTTAGCTGTTCAGTTTGCTGAACAGAATTCCAAAATAATACGTTATGATGCCACGCAAACGGGAGCGAGCCATTTGCACGCAACAATTGTCCTGGAAGACAAACCTGGTGTTTATTACGAAAATATTGGCTAAACGTTAACTCCTGCTCATTCAGAATGTTGAGGTATCAATGGTGATTTAAGGTCATAGTCAGGATTGAGTTCATGGTATGCAAAACGTTCCCACCTTATCACTGCAGACCTGCAATGTACTCTTCGCTCTGCATAATTAAGTACAAAGAAAAACGAGATATGGAACCATAGTACACTTTCCAGTTTCCAGAGAGAGGTTTTTGTATCAAAGCTTGTCTCAACGGTGCAGTTTTGTGAATCGCTGTTAGCGGAGGCCTTTCCTGATCTCTTGTGTCCTTCTCTATGTCCTCTCCGAAATGGTTGAGGTAGACCTTCATTGATGTCTGGAGTTATTCCTACCAGATTTGAAATCAATTTATATATTTTAAGTATTTTTCCTGGCGGCGAATGTCTTTGTCAGCTCAATGTTATGGCCCGTTGATGGCGAGATACACTACTTTTGTATATCCTTTGAGAGTCTGCTTTGACACTCTGATAAACAGGGCCGCTTCTTCAGTTTGTGTCCGTTGGCTCATTCCAGCACGATGGGCTTGTCACGAATGCATTGCCCTTTTGGTGAGCTGCTAGATCAGAATTGGGCATATTATTTGTGCTGAACATAGGGAATAGGTCACTATTTGGAGCTACCCTTTATATCAGGACCCTTTATATTAGATACGGAATAAATTGCTAGGTTCTACAAGAAGTGGTTAATACAGTGCTTTCAAACAGAGGTTTACTCGTGAGATCTAGATCTGTGTGGATTGAAGCATACTGACTGGCAGCTGAGTCGGATATTCATAGATTCCTGGATCCTACTTTGTCATAGAGTATGTTGGAAATGATCTCTAGCAACTTCACATGCATTAGTTCATTTTGACAATATGTTGCAATTTCTCTTCTAATATTATCTGTCACTTCCTATACCCATGCATTTAATTTTCAAGATCCACAGGCAATAAGATCTAGGGATTTCTTTGGCAATACTCCCTTATTAATGACCCTATCGCCAAAACTCCCTTCAATAAAATTGGAAGAAAGATCAATTATAAGCGCTGTAAAACTTCATGTTTACATGAAGTAATCTCCGCCAATTCTTCAAAGAATGGTTTGCTTATGTTATGTGTGTATCTCTACTCATTCACGACATTTTCATAAAATATAGTTCCTCTACGATAATTTTGTAAGCAATCTCTGCGTTCTGCATATTTGTTGGTCATGCAATGGAATAATCTGTACAAGATCTGGATTTTCTGCACTCCAGTTCTATGTCGCTACATGGCACCTTGCTTCATCCACAAAACATTATCAAAAACGCAGTTGCAGAAATTTACTGTACTTGTAAGTATCACATGGCTGCAATTCTTGAACAACAATTATCTTATACGATTTTAATTTTAGAAGTTTGATGGCGTTGTTAGCCGAGGTTTGCAAAACTCCTGTACAACCTTTCGCAGAGATTTCTTTTGGCTTCTTTTTTCTTAACTTTCTCCAATTTCGTCAAGTTTCTCGATAAGTACAGAGCGGATTACTTTCCGTTTCTTATCCAGAACAGATACCGTTTCCCTAAATCAAAAGATTACGAACAGTGCATCTGCGAGATGCATCGGACACGGGGGAGATTTCTTAAAAATCGCCGTCTCACTTTTCATCATACATGAAAATCCGGTTCTGACTTTTAGCCATCATAACAGCACTAACACAAATAAAGCAAACTTTGTTTCACAACATATTGCCTTAAAAAGTCAAAAGACAACGCCTCAAGCTATTGCGGGGAAACTGAAAGTCAGAAGAACCAATTAGAAGACGCGTTTCTCCGCCATGCAAGCCGCGCTTTTACGGATGAACTCAGTTTGAAAGCACTGTACTTTATCTGTGGTGTGTATCAATACACATATTATTCATATGTAACTAACATCCTGTGATGTAGAAAGAACATTGCCGGTATAAAAGCTGCCTAAGCGATTCTTTCTGAAACTTTGTTCATGGTTATTTGTAACGTTCACTACACAAACGAAGATGTTTGATGAATAAACTTTGTAAGTAAGTTTGCTAACAGTTATGAAACTTGAGACACATATTGTAAAGGCCTGCCTAATTTTACTTGTAAATCATTCCAGTTACCAAAATAACCCAGGTTAACCATTTCAAGGTAAAGTGATTTCCTCAGCCATTTTGTTTAATAGTGTTTAACGCCCGTTTTTACTACTGAACATCACAGGCGGTGGGGCACTGGTGATACATGAGATGAAATGATAAATTTGGAAAGGATATATATATATATATATATATATATATTAATGAAAGAAACGTTCCAGGCCTATTTTAGGGTACCTCCCCCGCATTTGCGATTTATGAGGGCCGAGGTCCTCAACCATACAGGAATTTACAACAGATTTCGGGTAACGAAATTAAAGTTATGAAATATATCGAAACATAAGAAAAAATAATATAACAGTGATGTAGCCGTCCATTGATGGTTATCTACTCACTTGAACTGCGAGAGTGGTACAATTAATGACTCATAATTATGTCAGCGGAAATCTTAAAGAGGAACGCTCACTATCTGCAAAAACCGAACACAGCTGTCATTTTATCCTAGAGCTGAGCCGCTTTGACTGGCATTTCATTATCAAGTGAAATACTTTTAAAAACTAAAACTAAAAAAAAATCTAATTAATTATTGCAGTTATAGAGCTATTCATGTGAATACTTTGAAAAATCATAATCTGTTAAAATAAATAAATAATCAGAAAAAAAAGGATAGTGGCTCTCAAACTATGTGTAACAAATGAAACGAAAAATCAAACGTTCTATATTTGCATACTAAGCAAAAAATGGCGTATCTCCAATTTTTGGGGAGAAAATTGAATACTGTGCCTTATCGGTAAGCATTTTGAATTTTCTGAAAATAAATCAAAATCTATTTTAATTTTCAAAGGTTATAACTGCATTTTTCAAAACATCTTATGTATCAAAATTGTACCAGTAGGAAGCAATATAGCCTTAACAAGATAATCAAGTTCAATTCATTTTTGTGCTTAAGTAGTATGGTTTAGTATGATTTTTTTTTCTCAGACATCTTGCGTGAGGCAGGAGCAGCCTGTCAATAAGGGCCTGGTGAGTCCGGCCGTCCAAAGAAAATGCCATAATTATTTACCATTTTCTCTTCTCCTAGTCAACGTTTAAAACAAAAAATGCTTGAATAGAGCGATGTATAACCGATTAGCTCTAAACTATATCTTACGCACATTTCCTCTCTACTGTAGTAGCGATGGATGCAGGTCCTCCGTTAGCGAGAGAAGTGCATAAATATATTACTTTAAACTTATACCTTCATTTACCAGCAAAGATTTACAAGGACTTATATCTGTTTTCCTCCAAGATGGGTTAGCCTCTCTCCTACTTATTTCTGAGTTCTCTTGGGTCAGTAGGAAGACTTCCCATGGCCGGTGCTCGGTATTCTCTCTTTTCTGCGAACCAGGTGTTCAGAAGTTACTGACAACACACATAACTAACTAGGGACTGTTTCCGCAATTTGAAATTGGGTGACTTTCTCACTGTTTGTCAGTGGAAAATTGACTTTCACAGTATTAACCATTACGTTACAAATAAGCGTATCTGTTTTGTTGCAATGAATAACTTCGGCGTTTTACTGAAGACTCCATTTTCGCGTCTTAAGTTTAACTGTTAAGTTAGAATGAAACAATTTGAACCTCAGCAACCGAAAGCTATAGGAGCTTACTCGGCAAAACTTTTCTTTTAATTGATGTTTGAAAAAGCATCTTGAATGACAGCATGTGAAGTGAGAAACGTATCTTGTCTATGGGAGTGAAATTAGAAAAGAAATACAAAAGGACGAGTTTCACTTCTGTACGGGTCGACGAAACGACAGATATTACATGCATGTCACTGATACATCTCTCGGGGTAAACTAGTTGAATGATTCATAAAATTCATTGCTGTTTCTGAATTGACTGCAGAAGGCCTAATGCATACTTTAGCAGCTGAATTAGAAGAGTTCCAATTAAACCAGAAGTTTATAACACAAACGTACGATGACGCTGCTATTATAGGAGAATGTCGGGGAGGAATATAAGTCTTGATAAAAGAGACCTTCCCCCACGGCATTTGAGTGTCATGTAGAAATACCCCTGGCCCACCCTTCTACAGGGGCCACCAGTCGCCATTGCAAGAGGCGTTAATCCATTTCTGACAATATGCTTCATAGTCTATCTCTTTTGATGATTGCAATCATATTGTTAAAATTATATAGCAATTCGTCCGGTAGCAGAATGTGGAAAGGGAAAACATTCTCTTTCACGTACCCTCAGTATTATAAACCATCTGGCGAACTTCGTGGGTGCCCAACATTGTGGTCATTTGTCATTCAGATATCCATGGACCGGCAGTGGTAATGTGCTGGTGTGCCGCTTTGTTGGAAAATGTAATCGAGATACGACAATCCTGCACGTGACTCGCAGAAGAAATACGACCAGTTCACCTCCTTTGACACATTGACTTTGGATGAGTCATGCTAATGTTCTTCTAGAGCTACATGGGGGTTATATGATGGTTTACCTTGCCGTATAAGTGAAATGTTGTTTCATTTCTAGATATTCCCTTTATCTTAAACACCGTTAACTTCAAAGCGGGCTTGCTTTTTTCTCTCAGAACTTTTCCTTGTCACGAATATTAAGCTCTACAGTTTTTATGACTTTACAGTAAAAAAACCTGCGAACAATTCTCCATATAGTTGATTGTGAGACATTCTCAGCTGTACGAGGACTTTTATATATAACTGCTTCACCCATTCCACCGGGCCACGCTATAGATCTTTATGCTGTTACGCACCGATATTCTTGAATTTGTTTTGTATATTTCAGACGCAAAACACTTCGCGTTTTACGCCTGCGTCCTGGAGATAGCCGATGAAACTGGGACCGACGATCCATTCGGGAGGTCGGGGGGGGGGGGAACTCTCCTTCGTGTGAATTTTATATCTCGTTTGTTATTTCGGAGACGACTATGTTTCACTAGGGAATATAGACTTTTTAAAACGGTCAGGGAATACTGAATAACTGTATATTTCAGCTAAAGCATTTCCATTTCAATGTGAGCTTCTAAAAACGACTTTCATGTACACTTTATGTAATGAGTCTTCCCCAAGATTCTACTAGAGAACTTCGTGGAACTCGTAAACGCTGAATTCATAAGCGCATACAACTGGCACACTGCAGTGCTTTACCTGTAAACGTAATGGTCACAATCATAAGCATCTGGAAAGAGAACGTTAGGGTAAAGTAGCGGTTTAGAAACCCAGGAGCGCTTGCTCTTCTGCGTAAGCTCCTGGGTTTAAATCCCACACATTGTTTTTGTTATTGTTTCATTAAGTGTATATGTGGAATGTCATGTACTCTTAATATCATATTATATTTTAACGTTTTATGCCACACAAAAACGCAATGACAAACTAACATCTTTACAAATCACTAAATAAATTCACGAACAGAAAAAATTATCTTATAGAGTGAAAACATATAGAAATAAACGCAAATTGATGTCGTGCAGGACACAGATGGTGTCAACTTTCTACGGTAGTGTGAACGAAAGGTTACAACATCCCAGATGTCTTCAATTTGTGCCCATAAGCCATCTTTTGTCTTTTGTGCAGGAAATGCGTGTGAGACATATTGAATTTGAATAGATCAAATACTGAAGAATTATATGTGTGTGTGTGTGTGTGTGTGTGTGTGTGTGTGTGTTAGTTAACGTTAACGTTAAAGTTTACTGTCTATGGGAAACAACATTATCAAACTAATTTATCATATGTTACACAGGTTTATTAAAAAAATTGCTTCACGCCGGAAGACGAACCTACGCTCTTAACCACGGCATTATTGCGCGCACGCACGCACACACACACACACACACAAAACACAAAACACATTAGACAACGTCTTCAAAAATAGTGAAAATGTGAACATGCTCATCTTTGATCTTTTTGACATTTGCAATGTTGGGCAAAGAAAAATCACTTAGTTAACTTGCCTCACTCGGAATCTCACAGGTTTTACTTATTTTACACTTCTATTTTATATTTTAACCTTCACATAAAAAAACCTGTATATTTATGTGAAGGTTAAAATATAAAATAGAAGTATAAAATAAGTAAAACCTGTGAGATTATGCGCTAAAACTTATCATTAGGTTGCTTACCTGCAATGGAAGATCAGAAAGCAGTTTGGAGAAATAATAAGCCGGTAAGGAGTACCAGTTATTGTGATGTTCACGCAAAAATACTGATGCTTCCATCGGAACTGAAACATGACAATCGCTTATAGTTAGAAACAAGTAACTGTATTAATAAATTTTGAAAATGCTTTGTAAAAATACCCTGTAGCTACGGTAGAATTATTCAATTATTGTACCTCTGTAAGTTTTCATATGGGGTGCTTCACTCACTCTCGCCCCTTATTTTCTGTCATAGCTTTCAAATTAATGAAGTGACACTAGCGAAGGATGATGATCTCGTAGCAAGTGTTGAAGGTGTGACATTAGCCTGCACACCCCACTCCATGTTACGGAAGGCATTCACCAAGAAACCGGCAATAGCAGCCTCAGTTTCTCACCAAATAGCTCGAGAGTCCTCCATGGAGTGTTGCGACACAACATACCCCAACAGGAGGAAATCTGGTGGTTTTAGTGGCCTTAGAAATCCTCAAAAGAAAGAAACATTTCAGTCATACAACAGGTGGCACCACCCTACAGAAAACAGTCTCTCCTTCCAGTAGTTTACAAAGGATTCCGTGTGGAACGAGATAGCGGTGCAAGGTATGAGCTGGAACTTGGCCTGCTCGTAGCAGATGTGATGTCCCAGCACTAGTTCTTCCATATTAATGTAGGCACATGCTTTTTCGCGTGTTGTGACACTTAAATGCAATCATAGGAAATTAATATGTTCACTATTATGGAAATGCAATTAAATTGACTATTTAACTATAATGATATCAATCCCAAGCAAACTATGTCAGAAATAAATTTTGTAAAAAAACGTATATTTGAGGAATCTAAACCCGAAAGAAAAAATTGATGTTTTTATTTGCGTGTTTATGTTCACAAATAAAAAAAAAAAAAACGATTTCTACGTTAATCGTAAATCTGTCTTTATGACGCGGTAATACAGTAGAAAAATTATTTTAACTCAAATCTAAACACATATTTCAAAACTCAGTAAGTCTTCAATTTACAACAAAGAGAAATGATTTAGTAAACTTCTTATATTGCTACATTTCATAAACATATTTTCAAACTCGACAGTAATTAACGTTTTAAACATCTCGGTCATTTCAGTCCTCCCCTGTTTATGAACTCCAAATATTTGAACTTTGCCTCATTTTCTATATATATTCCCATCCTGTCTTGTATCAGAAACTCAAGACACTGCGTCTTTCGCCTTATTTGTGACACGTGAGGCTGAGTCAAAAAATAACCTTAATTTAGCAACCAAAATTAAGAAGAATGAAGTAGTGTTTTGTACTATTATACATATGAATATCAAATATATATATATATATATATATATATATATATATATATATATATATATACATACACACACACCTTTCTGCTGGAGAACAAGCGCACGCTGCATCTTGGAAAATGTGACGTCAGCATCCATAACAAGATGACAGCCCCCTTGTAAACATGCACGAACCATTACAGCCAGTAATTATCCGTATTTTGAGTAGTGAGGGCGTTAAACCAAAAGATATTCATCGAAGAATGAAGAGACAATTTGGAGATTTCTGCGTGCCACTTCAGTTTAAAAATGAGATGTCAGCTATGAATATTGTAGCGGTCTCTGGTCGGCCGTCTAAGATGACGCCAGACAATCGATGAAGTGGCTGTAGCATTGAAGATCTGAGTACCATTATCCATGACGTTTTGCTGTCCCGCAAAGTATTCGCTAGATGGGTATGGAAATAATGCCTGAACTGAAAGAACACTTGTGAAATCCTGATATGATATCATGAAGCTAGAGGTGCTTTCTAAAGCGTATAGTCACGAGATGGGTGCATGTTGGGTCCACTAGTTCTAGCCAGAGACCAACTAAGCCAGTAAAGAATGATGACACTCGTCGCCAAAACCAAAAAAGTTCCTTACAGCTGTGTCAGCCGGTAAAGTGTTGCCCACGCTCTTCTGGTACTCTAAAAGCCCAATCATTGAACATTACATGCCTAGATGACGCAATGTTAACAGTAAGAAGTCATATTGTGATCTGCTTGAGAACCATTTAAAACCTGCAATAGATCGAAATGTTGAGGTTTGCTCACAATCAGTGTACTCTAACAGCATGATAATGCAAGACCTCACACAGCGGCACATGCAACAGCACAAAAATTGCAAATCGTCATTTTAAATGTAAAACATATTCTGTTTATTTACCGGACATAGCACCATCCGATTGTCATGTCTTGGGCCACTCAATAAACCTCACTATATGGCTATTTTATCCCAAATTATATTTAAGTTGATATTTTATCAAACTTTCCAAATGACCCTCTTATAAATAAATCTTCCCATCGCAATGGGAATTGTAATTTTCCATTATTGTATATTAAAGCGGAAATTGTTGATGAGAAGTAGTGTACTCACAGATAAGCACTGTTAGCAGCGGACTCAACATGAATAAGAAGAGTACGAAGAAGAAGATGCACGCTGCATTGCTTGCCGCTTTCGAGGCATCGTTTCCAAGTTTATAGCAGAGTGCCCCAAGCAACAGGCCCACAACTAAATGGGTGACGAAACGTGCCTGAGTCAAGTACTGCAACAAAACAATAACATTACGTACAACATTCAAGCGAACATTTCATACAGGCATTTTGTGAAAATTCTAGAAAATAATTCATAAATATAAATAAAACTGTCATATTTAATTAATAAAAAATGCTGTTGGGAGTAGAAGAATTGGCTTTATCTGTCAAGTAAAACATTACGCACTGCATTTGTATAATCATTTATTCAAATACTTAAGAGTCGGTCCATCTTTTTGGTTAACAAAAGCAGAATATTAATAATGAACAGTTGAACGTTATCAGTACATTCCTCTGATTAGCCATCTCTCCAGCTTCCACCAGTATCGCATTTACGCTATTCTAATGCGCACCTTTTCGTCCAAATGCAGTATTCAAAATTGTGTTGCGCATTAAATTTGATGGCGTATTAGATTCGAGTGCAAATCCGTTCGTAGTTTGCCGGTAACTTCATTCGAATTTATCGTTTATTACGTCATAATGCATTGCTGCAATTCTCGACTTCGTTATTGTTGGCCTATTATTGCATAGAGCGTTTGCATAAGCAGGTAGTCACGAAATGGAGGGAAAACAACATCTTATGATGCTGCTTTCAAGCGTAAAGTAATTCGTTATGCTGAAATAAATGGTAACAGAAAGGCAGGAAGAGAGTTCAATATACCTGAGAGCAACGTTCGCTTGTGGCAGGAACAGAAATTGCTATATTTTGCCACTAATGCTAGAAGGAAGAAGTTCACTGGACCTCTCAAAGGAAAACATCCTGACATTGAAGTAAAGGTTTTGTACATGAAAGGAGGAAGAACGGGAAACCTGTGACTAGAGACACCATAAGAATATCTTTATCTTCTTTGAACTATGCCAACCGTCTCGCACAGCAGGGATGGATTTTGTTCTGCACGCCTAAGATGTAACAATAGTTCGCTTATAAATTCAATTTTCTGATTATTTTATGAAGCGAACATGTTTATCTGTAAGACGGCGTAGAACAATATGCCAAAATATTTTTTTATGATTTTAGGTTCCAAACTTGGGCTGCGCATTACATTCAATGGCGCATTGATTCTTTCAAGAAAAATGTACGTACCTTAAACATTAGGAGCACTTAATAGAATTGTAGCATTCCTAGGTCTTTGTGTTCACATTTAAATTTTAATTGTGAACATTATTGCTCGTTCGTAAATTGTTTTAAGATTAAAATTATTAAACTGTCCTATCGAACATATTCAGAAGCTTATATATAAATATTTTCCATATCTCATTTCATAACTGTCAGAGATGAAAGTACGGCGGAAGCTATTGTGTTAGTAGAGAATTGAGAATCTTTATTAATATGAACATCACTACTCTAAAAGCGTCGTTTATTTTCCCTCGCAGATGAACGAAACAAATTGTGCCAGGTCACATATGCCTGCGCATTAGAATAACAGCGATATTGTATGTGTGGTTGCCAATATTTCTGAATTTCTACCTTGCCCTCATTACGCTATGCAGTCGGACTTTGTTAATTACTAGTGGAACCGCGGTTGACCTTAAGTGGATTCGCAATTCGCGGTAAGATTGGAATTAAATGTACCAATGACACAGTCAATTGAGCTTACTCAATCATAGATGTTACTGAGCCTACGTTCTTTCATCACTCAGTCATGTTTAATGCGACAACTGCTTCAGTTCCATTTCTGTAGAAAGTAGTGTTAGACCTATTGTATATTTGTGTATATGGAGTATGCCATGAATGAGATATGCACTAGAACAAAGAAATTTATGATTATTATAAACAAAAATGTAGAATTATTGTATGAGAGAAGTTTGTGCTAAATTTCCAGAGTAACATCTTCATCGGAAAGTATAAGTTCAAATTGGTGAACAAAGTTCGAACTCAAAGTGTTTTGACAAGAACCCGATAACAAAAATCACTTTTTAAAAGAAGAGAATTTTGATACTAAGCTATCGTTTAGAAAATTCTCCTTGAAAGTGTTTAACGCGATTATCCCAGCAAGTTGGTGTATCTGTAGGCAGTGCGTATAAAGCCACTCAATGCGGCGAGTATCTTAAATATTTTGCAGAAGAAATCGGGCACGTTTTACAGCGGACGGCAGGCACTTCAAACATCTACTATGATGGCGAGTACAATATTAATTGCTATTTACTATTAATAATTAAATAAAAAAAGAAACAAAAACATGCGCACTATACATTTTGGATGTCGTAACTTCCGTCGTCAAAATCAATTTTGTTTACAGAGCGTTTTTTTTTTTTGATTAGGTTTATTTATGGAAGCTCTTCAACATCTCAGGTCATCAGCGTCCCTTTGAATTAAGGGCGTGAAATGGCCGACAAATTTTGCTCAGAGTCCTCTTTTTTCAACCTTGAGGTTCTTTATCGTGCCGTAAATGTACGACATGGGACCCACGGCTTTACTTCCCTTCCGAAGGAAGCCATATTTAGGATTTTTATTACGCCCGAAAAAATCCATCGATCCTGGTCGGGATCGAACCCGCGAACTTGGGTTTAGGAGGCAAGTATGACTACCAATATATCACCAGGACCGACTTACAGAGCGGAATGAGCACCCTAATGATAATTGAAAAAGAATCTGAGATATCTCGCATGTTTGAAATTTTAAAACTCGCTACTCACTCTTATTTTCATTGTCAAATGTTGTAAACACCTTTCCGAATACAAAACGATTTAATCGAAATATTTTATCTTTTGACAGAAAAAATGTTTAACTATCCGGAACAAATAACAACGCTGAAAGCAGTCATGAAACCGCGATTAATACGAAAATAGGAATGTATTATAAGAAAACAAAACATAAAATGTGAATGTATTGTATGCAGGTAATGATTATTTAAATTTCATTAAGGTTTAGTTTGCATTATTCCTAGCCAATGCTAAAAGATGCATCCCGGTAACTTGTTCACCCGCTGCAGCTACTTTTCTTATTGTATGTACTCCTGGTATCCAGCAAAGCTGGGTAGCCACTGCAGCAATTGTGTTATATAAGGCATGCATTAAAGACACTGTCTAACACGTGTGTTCCGTTAGCTCTGTGGCAGTGTATGCATTGATACCGTGGTTAGGAGCTTATGCAGAATATTATCCTTATAGCTTGAGGAAATCTGGGGCTCCAGTCCCGAGCGACAGCGGAAAGAGCCGAAGTCCTCAGTCCCGAACGGCAGCGGAAAGAGCAGGACCAGAGCCGCAACCAAAAGAAATGAGCTTATAACAAGTGTAAATGTTGCATGTATATTTTGTTAAACGTAACGTAGCCTATCCGTTGTCCTCCGTAACTTTCTGGAAGCAGTATGTTCCTTATTACAAAACTGAATTTTTCACTTTTTACCACGCTTTGTCTTATTGGAATTCGCAATTAATTCTCTCTCTCACACACTGACCTCGGATAAATCCTACAAACCGGTGGACCCAGTGGTTTGCTCCTTTTCTTAAATATACATTGATTTACGATTGTGTGCTATTAGTAGGCGAACAAAGACATTGTTTCCTTTGATTTCAGCAGGGGAGAAAAAAAACCGTAAAAATAAATTTATAGCGTATTGTGTGGGTGGTGCTATGTTAGTGAGTAAATCATTGAAGGAAAAAAGCTTCAGGACGTGAAAATTCGAACCCACTACCTTCACATTTGTAGCGCCACGCTCTTACCATCTGCTGTTGTACGTGAATACCTTATGTATAGAAGTCACCACCTTCGGCTTTCTCCGCTGCCGCTTGGGACTGGAGCCCCAGGTTTCCTCAAGCTATAAGGATAAAATACGCAGAAGAGCAATCGATGCCTTCTAAACCGCTCGGCCACCACCATTCTACCCTAATGTTCTCTTTGCAGATTCTTATGATTGTGACCATTACATTTACAGACAAAGTGGCCACTGCAGTGTGCAGTCGCTACATGCGTGATGTGAATACAGCGTTTACGGGCATTCCTGAAGTTCTTCGATCGACACGTAAAATCTGAAGTTTGTGTATGTGTTAAAGGGTGTATGTATATATTGCATACCTGACAGATATATAAGTGCAGACCTCTCGACTGCTTTCCCTCCTGTTGTATTGCGGGACGATATTTTTGTGATGAACTTAGATTCAATTTTTGCCAGAGTCTGATTCTAAGTGTCAAAAGACTTTTGCTAGATCAAAACACATCTGTGTAATGCTGCCTTCATTATCTAATATTTTAAAGGTATATTTCGTAAATATATGTAACGCACTTTTCGTTGATTAATTTCTTCTGGGTGTCTGCAAATAGATTGTTTTTTTTTTTTTTCAATTAATGTTAAGAGGTGATTATAAAAATAAAGTTTTTAAAATTTTTCCACAACTTACAACAACGAAATCGGTTTGTAATTATCGGTCCGGTTTTACTTCCTTTTCCATAATAGTTTTACTTGATTTATTTTGAAAATTGTGGAAAAATTGCACGTTTCAATGAACTATTGCAAACATCTTATATATAATTTGCAGTTTGTTTGATCTGCACATTTCTTAATTTTCGCATCTGAAATGTCCTTTCCCACAGGAATATTTAGTACGAATATTTAATCTACGAAAAATTGCATGAACATCTAAGTGATAATGGGTGCAGGTTTATTTCTACTACATTTCATGCAGTTATGTGGCATGGCCAGAAATTTCTCAAAATGGGGGAGGGGTCTAGTTTTGTATTTGGAATAATAAAAATTATGGATGGATTTTTAACAACAAATATATTAGTTGCTTTATTAATTTTATAAAATGGGTGGTTGAACATTGGAAGCACAGAATCCTGGATTAGCCTCGACAACTTATTGATATGCTTAATAGAACAATAGATATCTTTTGAATTACAATATATAATGAGCTCACAAAAGAAATGCTATTCTAAATTAGCGGTGTTACACAATCCATGTGCCACTTATGCAAAATGCTACATATCACAATTTAAAAATTAGATTAAATAAAACAAGAAAGAAAAAAATCACTTGATAGTGGATTCCCAAAGTTCCTTACCTATGTCTGGTGTAATGCCCCCATTATATATTTGTTAAATCTTAGATTTTTTGCATTTCAATAAAATGTTTATTGAAGGTTTCTGTAAATAAATTTGGATCCTTAATAATTAATCACTTCTCTTGCAGTTTTATCATTTCTGGGATTCAGTTTATTAGAAATAGATTGCATATACTTATTATTTGCATTTTTTGGCCTGCCATATTACTCTGTTTCATATTATTTTGTTAATTTTGGAGTTAATTCTGATAATAATTTACTGAAATTATGCATCATTCTCTTCTTAGCGCATGATATTTGTCTCTCTTTTGTTATTCATGTATTTGGATTCTCTTGGATTTTTCCTAAACTCAAGATCGCGGGTTCAAACCCGGCCAGGATCGATGGATTTTTTCGGGCGTAAAAATCGTAAGTATGGCTTCCGTCGGAAGGGAAGTAAAACCGTGGGTCCCGTGTCGTACATTTACGGCACGAAAAAGAACCTCAAGCCTGAAAGAGAGGCCTCTGAGCAAAATTTGTCGGTCGTTTCACGCCCTGAGTTGAATGGGACGCTGATGACCTGAAATGTTAAAGAGTGTCCGTAAATAAATAAATATAAAAAAAATCTCTTGGATTTTATTTTTCCCCTTTTCAGAGGGAACGCAGCCGCAAAATAATATTTATATAAATTGAAGTAGTGGTGACCTTCCAAAGGGATTTACTGTAATTGGGAATGGGATTATTTAAGAATGTCCTATGATCTTGTTGCTGTATAAAAGTCTTTTTCGACCTACGTGTTTATCTTATAAAAAGTGCCACAAATTTGAATGTTCAAATATTGAGGATGTGTTAGTTATTTACTATGATATCAATTATGGAAGTCATTGATATTTTTAGCACAACAAATAACTGCATACTTATTTTGTCATTATTTGATACTGTTAGGTATTTGTTTCAATCGGAAATTCACCCAACACAACTATGATTTCATTTAATTTTCATTATGTTATATGTGTATTATTACTTTTAAATGCGAGTGCAATAAAAATATTAGTGCGTTTTTCCTCTATTTTGCAAATGTTAGCGACTTTCTGCGGCCTACTTTTTTGACCTACAGTGCTTTTTAGGCGCATAAAATATAAGATTTTAATGCTTTAGTATCCGATGACAAGTACCGAATTACGTTTTTCATTTAATTATTAATTGCGCAGATTTGTTTCATTTTTGTAATATTTTCTGAGTTACTGCAGTTGATATGTCAGTCTTGGGCTTTGATACTGAAAACCACTTTACCATTGCTGACTTCACATTCATGACATAAAAACAATATCGATATTTATAGCAATCTCTTAAATTTCAAACTTTTACTGTAACTTCAAAATGCTTACCCTATCTCGAAAAGTGCACAGCAAGGCTCGCCGAGCTAGTATGTAGAACTGTTTCCAACCAGGAACAGGGTACTGAGGAGAAATGTCGTGTTCAGTATCCTTCATGACTATTTGTATAACGTCATCTGATCCTTTGTTCAAGATGTCTGCATTCAACATAGTTGCTGCAAAAAAACGACACTGCGTTATAATAATAGTCATGCTTTTAAGTATTCATCCTTCAACATTCCTAAGTGAGCAGAAAAAAAAACTAATATTTCATTAATTTTTTTTAAATAGAATATGCTAAAAACTTACTTGTGTGCAATTATTATTTAAAAATACGTAAAATTGTTTAAGATGTTATTATTCTGGAAATTTTCCTCGTTTATACAAAGTGAGATAAACCTTGCTTACCCCTTTTAACAATGAACAACAGCTTCCTTTACATTTGTTTCAATTTGTTCATGGTTCTCGATACAGAATGCACATCTTCTGGGCACTGATTCGCAGATAGCGCAACATATGTGATGATTCATATCCATGTTTTGCAACTGTGCAATGAAGTTGCAAGTAATTTAGATCGCATGCTTTCTGAGCTAAAACATCGTTTTTTACGATACCCAGAGCGAAAAATCACTTGGTGTGCTCCATCCTCTTGCCCTATCAGCTGCAACTCGCCGAAACTAGGACAGTTTCCAAGTGCTGGACTTGTTAACATCTCAAGATACTGTTCAATGGTAAATGTTCCTACACACATGACCCTTCTACTGCAAATGCTGTGCGGAATCGTCACGCCAAAGTGTTTAAGTATTCTGTAATCATTCACTAGTTCAGTTAACACAATTGTGCCTGTTTAAACGAAGTTTCGTCGGTCAATAAAATGATTTTCCAAAAATGAAAAGGGGAAAAAAAAAAAAAAAAAAAAAAAATAACGTCTTAGCGTCGTGTCTCACGAGGAACCATTCACAAGGCAAATCCAAACGATAATTCGATTTATCAGCATGTAGAGGTTGCAGAATTTCGGTCGATATGGCAAGTTTCAGGTTGGGTAAGATGTTTCCCAAAAGGACAATAATGTTCAGTTCTGGAGTCATTTTTATGGAGGATTTACGGAACTAACGACATAATTTTGAGCAACCAGATATGAATTTTATTCCGTTCATGACAGTTACTGTTTGCTCAAATAGTTTCTTTTAATTTTGCATTGCTGGGCGTGTCCGTGATTGAACAACAGGATATTTCCGTTCAAAGTCTGTCACCAATTCTATGATTATAACGTTATCAATAACGTTCTAACACAAAAATACTGTGGTTAATTTTGTAGAGTAATTGAAAGTAATACGTTACTAATAGCAAATTCGACGTAATGAAACATCGCAACTCAAGATACCAACAACGAGGTAGAACGCCATGGTTGCCAATTCCACCGCTGTTGTTTGGCGAATGGAAACTAGTTTATTCAAATAATGATAACTGTATATACTTTTTAGCTTTAATACTAAAGGACTTTTGTGATAAAGCGACTTTTATCTCACCCTGAATGGACGCAGTTTACTCACTTTCCTCTGTGGCATCTGTTTCTGAACAAATGATGACATTTTCTGCTGAACTGCTCAAATCACCAGCGAATCTGTTAAGCAACTTCTCTACACCGAGTCCCCTTTCTTTGCACACCACTTCAATCGCTGTAAAAGAGAAAAATATGTAAGTGGTAGTCATTGGTTTGTGAAGAATTATTGTAACTGCAAAAAACTCATCCAGTGGATAGTATCAGAAAACATTTCAAATATGGGGTCATCTATTTATCTGATGACAGACGCGGCGGCGGTAAACCGCATCGCCCGATAAGCAGCAGCTCAAGAGGGTTTACAGAACTGTTACGTTGACCTTGAATCTCACGCCACTCGAAACAACACAAATTTAATCCAAAAGTAAAGTTTGCTAGGCAAATACTATACCTAACTAATGTACTCCTGAATGAGCGTTTATTTATTATTTATATATTCTTACCGAGTCTGCTCGTGCTGTCAGCAAATTATTCGAAATCCTCAGGTGATCGAGTTTCAAATGTAACTAATTCATATATTAGTTAATGAATTTCACGATGCATAAAGTTGTGAATGCAGGCAAATGCTAGAAATGTGTAGAAAATGAAAGTAATCAAAAACCTGTTTCTTTTAGGTTCTCTACATTTACCAACACTCTCATTTACATCTTTACTGCGTTATTTACCAGTTCAGTTTCATTGCTAGGTTTTATTTCACGTTTATTACTTTGTGGGTTCTTGTTAGCTTTCACACCTATCATCGCTTATAGTGTGAAACAAAAGAAACGTTGCGTGACTCGTTTGAGATCGCCGCGCGGCATTTGTGTCCTTGCTGATATCAGAGGTGCAATTCCGTTACAGTTTTCATGGGTTGTTCGACCATAAATGATCCATGTTTAAAATAAGAAAGAATGGGGGGAAAGGGGGTAGGAGCTCATGCTTCTGATTGGCATGCTGGGCAAAGCTGGAGCGAACTGTTTTCTGTTTTAAATTCCCAACAGTTTTAGTCTGGCACGAATCAGTTTAAGTCTTGTAAAGTGGCGAGTGCCATACATTTATAGTTTTTGTATTTATTTATAATTTGAGTAAAAATAATAATAATATGTTTTGTATTGCACTGAAGAGTTTTAAAACGATTTATTTATTAATTTTATTATGCATAAGCCCTGGAAAAATTTTAAATAGTGATTAACGCTTGTTTTTACAGATAAAATACAGGTGGACACTGATGATACATGAGATGAAACGATATATTGGGAAAGGATTTTATTTTTTAAGGAAGGAAACGTTCCAGGCCTAAGTTTAGGGTACCTCCCCGGCATTTGCCAGTTATGAGGACTGAGGAAAACCTGGAAAAAACCTCAGTCAGGGAGAACGGTCCTGGTGGGATTCGAGCCCTAGACCTCCCGCTCACGAATCCGCGCATTAACGACCTCGGCCACCTGTGGCGGTGATACATGAGATGAATTGTCATTGGGAAAGGAAACTTTTTCGCTTTCCAGGTATAAACTTAGGGTATTATCCGGCATTTGTCTTTAAAAAGGACTGAGGGGGGAAAAAATACTCGGAGATGTTTCTGGCGGAAATCAAACCACATCCTCACGCATTTGGCCCTTTACGACCTTGACCGTAGTGTGGGAACACGGTAATACAATTCATGAATTTGTGCGTACTATCCTTAAAATTTCAATAACTGTATAATGTAACTCTCTTAAACATACGTAATAAGCAACAGAACATACCCACATGCTTAAAATTGGATATCCAAAGAGTATTTTTGTTTGCTTTTTTTTTTTTTTTTCTATGCTGTTTGAAGAGATCGGAATTTATGAATTCCAATAGAGTTGATTAGGATTATTTCAAGAAGAAAGAAAGAAAAATAAGATACTAATATTTTACCACTTGTTTCTGCTGTCACGTTCAAGTAAAATTTGAGCAGAATTGACCGCCAGGTTCGCTGCTATGATGCCGTCTGTTTTTTTTTTTTTTTTTTTTTTTTTTTTTATACCAATATGATCTTCGTTTACAAACTTTTACTGTGATTGCATTGCTGTTAATTTAATAAATATACCAATTTTATCTTAAATTGGATAAATACTTTGCGAACTATGAATTATTTTATACGTTTTATCACATAAATATATTAGCGCAATCAAAATATCTCTCCTGGCTCATGAGTTAAAATTTGGTATTTTTGTAATTGGAGCTTTGAACCACATATAGAAATTATATAGAAATATATTTTAAATATATATATATATTAAATATTAAATATATATTAAATATATTTTAGTGAAATGTGATCATTTTTTTAAATCTATAAGAAATTATAATCTTTAAAATTAATAATTTTTATAGATTTTGTTGCAATATATTTTGTCCTATATAATATCACTGTGGTTACCTCTGCATATTCAGGGACATTTTAATTGAATTTAAAGAAAAACTGTTACACGTGGGCTATTTTGAATGTGTGAAAATGAAGTTGTGGGAAAAGTGCTGTTATATATATTTGTATGTTGGGAAACAAAAATAAAATAAAATCTGCAATACTCCGTTCCGGCACCTTGTTACCTATGCCGCAACGTATATTTCTAAATTTTATCATTTATTGACACCACTGTACAGATCATAATTTAAAACGCTAAATCAATTAAACAATTCACTACATTAAATAAATAAAATTACAATTACTGGCAGTCGTTAAAATAACCAATAGCTGGTAGCCAGCTAACTATTTAAACTAAAATAAACCGTTGGAAAACGAACGGCCAAGGTGCTGGTAACTAGCACCTTCCTCACCCTATCTGAGAAAATTGTATGTAGTTCCTAGTTTTACTTTTTTAGTTGTACCTTTTATATTCACTATTCTTTAGCCTATTTTAAAACATCATTTCTCTTTAAGTTTTAACTGTTTATGTATTCTTATCCTTACAATGTGATGCATAGATTAATCTCTACGCTGCTTGGTTCACTAATTACATTGAAACGTTTGCTTTAAGTATATTTCTACACTTCCTATTCAATCACTACACTACACTTTGCTATTACAATCATGCGCTAATTGATATTGATACAATTTATTTACACATGTAACCCTTGTTCACCAAATCATTTTACTCATTACTCTTCATCTTACTGATTGTTCACTGCTTTCGTCTTATTCTTATCTACTGTTCCTATAGGCTGGGAAACATGGGATTTAAAACAGCACGCTCTTTAAATGACTGTAGAACACGAAGGGAGGGAGAAATGCAAATGTTGACTCTTTGTGGATGCCCAGAGGTTTAAGGAAGCATCTGCAGTGAAAAATAAATAAAAATTTACCTATTTTGGCCAAAAGCTTACTCCCAGTGACCCTTAAGTCTGTCAATTTTTTTTTTTTTTTTTTTTTTTTTTTTTTTTGCTCAATAGCTTTTCGTTTAGTATTTAAGACTTATTGCCAAACTAGAATGGAATTTGGTGTTCTTGGTGAGATATTTGAATTTTTTTTTCAGATTTCTATAAGGTATTGCAATTGCAGTCAAATCGCAGCCGTATTGTCGATAGTTGTGGACGTGCACAATGTAAGTTTAGGTTCACTCACCAAAGTCAGCCCTGTTGTAATATTTAGGACACATGAAACCAGCCTCTTCAAACACATCAGCTATTTCTTGAATTGTTCCTCGATAATAACATCTTCCCTCAGCTACAATGTAGAGGTCATCAAAGAGCTCAAACAGCCTGGAACTCGGCTGATGTATGGTACATATAACAGTCCTGCCACCTTGAGCAAGGGACTTCAGGTGCGTTATAACTTGTAACGATGCAGAGCTGTCGAGACCACTGGAACAGAATGCCTTTATCAGCAATAACTAAGATTACATGTTAGAAATTGGGTTACCTTTAAGCGTGAACTGTGATGTAATATGGCAGTGTTGACCGTTACTGAAAGTTCAGTATCAGTACGGAATTCTTATGTGTACATCTGGAACGGGTATTTACGGATGGAGTGTGTTCTTTACAGGAATTAATTTATGGACTATTTTAATGCTAATTAATTAGATCTTCTTGATTTACCTCGGTTCTTGAAGTCGAATTCTTTACTGATGTAATACATTTCTGAGCTCAAGTTGAAGTCTTAATTTATTGAATACCCGAATAAAGTGTTTAAGATAAGCTTGACGTCGCTTGATGATAAATCTGGTTTGCCCTCAAGCTAAGTTCACAGCATTCACTTGAAGATCTAATTACACCATTTACGTAACTTCAACTTTAACTGGACTCTTCCGTGATAAACTCAGAAAATCGGTATAAAATCGGACTGTCACCTATAAATAATTGAATAGCTAACGCCCATTTTTGCTACAGAGGCACCACAGGCAATGGACACTGGTGATACATGAAATGAAATGATATATTGGGAAAGGATTTAATATTTTTAAGGAAGGAAACGTTCAAGGCCTAAATTTAGGGTACCTACCCGGCATTTGCCATTTATGAGGACTGAGGAAAACCTGGAAAAAATCTCAGTCAGGGAGGACGGTCCTGGTGGGATTCGAACCCCAGACCTCCCGCTCACGAGTTCGCGATTTAACTACCTCGGCCATCCGTGGCGGTATGTCACCTATAACTTTACTATGGCACTTTATAATAAAACTTATGACTTGGATGTAAGGACTTTGCATTAATAATTAACTAGCTGTTACCGTGTGATATCTTTCAACTATTCACTGCATTACTCTCTTGTGTACTGTCTTGTTACTGTGTTGTTTGTTTCTTGTACTCTCCCCAAAAACTTGCTACTTATACTTGATATAAAATCTATTACATGATTTTGCCCCCCCCCCCCTTCCGCGAGCTTTTATTTCTTCAAATATTCTGGAAATTAGTTCAGTTCTGGTTTCCTATTCGCTTTCGCCAGATATCTTTTATTGTGTATGTTTGTTCTTATTCGTCACATTTTGAGATATGTTTAATGGTTGGAATAATTCATCTCCGTTACCTTTGTCATCTTTCTGAAAATGAGATTATTACACAAAAGTTTTACGATAAAGCACGCACCGGCCATATATAAGCGTGTCTATTTGCACTTTATCACGCATCGATATCCATTGATTTCATATTTCTTTCGGTTTCCTTAAGTGCTGTAAAACCTCTTCTCTCTAGAGTCGGCGAAACCCTTTCTCGAGTATTTAAAAGAATAACGGTGCATGACCAGAATAAAGAGATACCTTCTTTCCAAGCGAAATTATTCATAATGCCAGATTACCAGCGACAACAGAACGGCCAGCTTGCCTTTCCCTTTCCAGAAATAAAACCCTTCTCTGAATATTACTTATTGAACAAAAAGACGTATATACGTGCACTGACAGTTATAATACTAAAATACTGATCATCATTGTAATATTGATACCATTGATTATTATATCGCTCTTGACATAGTTAATAATTCCTGAATTAAATGCTTTCCAATTACTATTCTAATAGGAATTCTTGAGACAATATTTGCTGCTTTGTCCTCTAAAGAATATTTGCAGCAAACTCTGAATATTATTGAACTGTTGTGGTTTTATATCTTTAGGGTATATTTAGAAACTAAATGCGTTCACCTTGTTGGCTCGTCAAAGAACATCACCGGAGGATTCGTCAATAGCTCCACTCCAATAGATAGCCTCTTCTTCTCACCTCCTGACAGTTTTTCAACATATGTGTCTCTCGTGTTT
Organism: Metallyticus violacea; assembly: GCA_030762175.1. Classification (NCBI taxonomy): domain Eukaryota; kingdom Metazoa; phylum Arthropoda; class Insecta; order Mantodea; family Metallyticidae; genus Metallyticus; species Metallyticus violacea. Next base: position 50,962,990 of record CM060834.1, read on the forward strand.
TGTAAACCAAGTAGCTCCATTATCCCATTAACCTGAAAAATTCATTGTGCTTTAAATGTTGTCAGTAAATCTCACGTGATACTTCAAGGTATGGAAAAGCTTCCAAGATAGTAACTTTATATTAAGAATTCTAGAATTCATTGTGCTTCTATTGCACTGCTCAAAACAAAAGTAGTCACTTGATGAAATGTTTGTTGCTCTAATGAAAGCAGAATTTCTTCCTAGACATCTCATTACATGTCTTTTTTTTAACAAAATATCTTAGAGCAAAGTGTTCACTACTCACAGTCCAAAGAAAGACACATGAATGCAGGTTACTATAGAACATTGTCTCCCCTGGCATAGAAAACCAGCACAGTGGCTGTTCAAATTTCTGACAAGGCGCCTTATGTCCACTTATCCTTCTGCCTACCTAAATCTCCCAGTACATATGGAATTAAATCTGTGTTAAACATATTTTCACGGTTTGAAATTCAATACAAAATATTAAATAAACACATTTCCACTGTTATTGACATTCCTCAAAAGTACGTCAAGCAGGAGCGGTAAACTAAACGAATATATATATATATATATATATATATATATATATATATCATTGTCATTTGCTGTGCCTAGTAGGTAGAATTGATGAAAAAGTGCAGAAACTTTTCAAAAATGGTTTCTTGGGTACATCCACAATAGATACTACATTCCTTCGGAATTCGCTAAAATGGAAAACAGTGTTACTGGAATCTTGCTGTGTTAAAGTTATCATCGGTTTGAAGCTGTAAATACACAAGGAACATAATTTAGAAGTACACTTCATTTTATATAATACAACTTTTTCATAGTTTTCTATATGTTGCTTCCCATTTACTAGTGTATGTTGTGTTTGCTAGCCTTATTCATCCCTTACATCTTCATTATTCATGTTTTCAATTATGTCATCCACCTTGTAAACTCTTCTATGTTATCTTCAATCTCAGAACACAGAGAACTCGCATCACTTTCCACGTCCTCTTCCAATATTTTCATTACTTCACTTAGGCCACATTGACATTCTAAATTATGTTTTTCCCCAAGTCCCTCTCATTGAGACCGCCACGAGTGATCAAGTCGTTAAGGCTGAGCTGGAGGTCTAGGGTTGCTGGATTCCCGCCAGGATCCTCCTCCCTGACTGAGGTTTATTCCAGGATTTCCTCAGTACTCATAAATGGCAAATGCCGAGGAGGTACCTAAAATTTAGGCTTGGAACGTTTCCTTTCTTTAAAAAAAATTCTAATTTGTCATTTCATCTCACGTATCACCAGTGCTCACCATCTGTGATACTTCAGCATAAAAATGAGCGTTAAACACAATACTTCTCTATGACATCTTTCCGATTAGACTAACACCTTACAAATGTAAACCATATAAGGAATAAATTGCTGTTTGTAGTTCAACAGTGCCTTATATTTAATTTAAAAACCCCCTCAACAATGAAACTTGTAAAATAAACATGGAACTTCTAGTTTATCAATGCCATAATTCATGTAACACGACTACCAGGCGGTGTATAGTTTATACCTCAGTGGCTATTTCAAATGATATAACTACATGGACATAATTTCATTATTCATATGTTTTGTAAGGGGTAAATTAACAATGTAAATAACTGACAATGCCATATTTGAAGTACAACAATTACAAATAAAGAATTATAGAGATTGGGATCCACTTGTACCCCTCTTGGCATGCGGAAGGTTAAAGCAGGCAGGTTTCCTTTGTCCATAGGCTTCTTGAGGTTTTGAAGTGTTTGGGGAGCTCCCGCTTCGAATGCATTGGTCCTAGATTGTTTCATTAGATTTAAATCCCCTCCTGGAGGAATGTTTGTACAAAATTGATTGTATGAGCTTGACGTTATAACGCATGAATAATGCATACTCTCCAATTGCCCTTAATTGAGCAATATCATGTAGCACAAGGGTTTCATGAACGTATATTCTCACAATTAAGTTCTCATTTCGATCGCTTACGAGGTTCGTTTTTGCATCCTGTCCAGACTGTAATAGATCCTCCTCAAGAAGCAGCCATGGGTCAGAATTCTTTTCCTTGTCTCCAGGTGGAATGGGATTTTTATTTAACAAATCCATATACAATCTTAAATCAATCACATTTCGGTCATATTTGTTTGTACACAACTTTATATACCATTCTTCAATTATCTTAAATACTATTAAATAATTTAGCAAGTTATACGTCTTTATTCTTCACTACCCTACATTGCTGTATTTTCTAGGGCCCGATATACGAAAACACTGACGTTACCCAGTTATAAGACCCTTCCTACTATTTCAATCTAACCCCTCACACTGTACACTTTCTTCGTTGCCTTGATTACTAATTTTTTTCAATCATCTTGCTCTCATTTTGCCTAAATAAAAACCGGTTTCCACCATGACTTTTCTTAATGTAACATTCAACATCTTTTCCCTGTAATTTCTTTTGGTAGAGTGGATCATCTCTACTTTCCCGGCTTCTCCCTAAGAAACTTAGTTTCCTCACATTCTAATAATATATGTCAATTATTGTTTTTCTGGCTATACAATGGACATTTATCCAGCTTACCTGTTGCTCTGAAACCCTTCAATTTCACAACCCCTGTTCTCGCCCGTGCAAAGCCTTCTCTTGCTGCTTTATCATGTATATCAACATAATTTTTCCTATTCCAAATTCCATTCATTTTTCTATCTATATACATTGAATGACGTTTTGAAATATCAAATATTTCTTGCCTTCAATGTCTTCGATTCTTAACCTAATTTCTTTCCAGAAATTCCTTCCTAATGCTGCCCTAGCTCTCCACATGTCCCCAAAACCTATTTTTTTTAAGACTTTAGCTTGTTAAGTCAAATAGCATCTTGACTAAGCCTTTGCTGATCTATCAAATACTGATATAAAACATTATGCTGAATTTCTATTTCTAAACCAATATTTCAATACTCTATCGTTAATTCTTCCTTTACTACCTATTCTTCATAGTTCTACTTGAGCAATGTTATTTGGCGATGGCTCTTGGTAAGCTTAGTATTTGTTTGCAGAAGTTTCTGTGTGTCAAATTCACATAACCCATCCTTCCTCCAAATTCCAAATCTCTACTCCATAGAACATTTTAGCCTCCACCATTGCCCAATATATTCTCTCCAACCAATTTACTTGCATTCCTGGTATTTTATCTTAACATGCCCATACAGCTTTCAGAGAAAGCTTCCCTCATCTTCTTTTGATCACTCCATCCACCCTTACTACTTAATTTTACTCATAAATAATCAAATTTGTAAACCACGTCAATTTCTCTTTCTTGCCAACACCATTTATCATCTTTCCTTAACTTGTTGCCCTTTATAAGAACTACAGTTTTTTATTTGCTTAGATTAATATGCAAACTGCACTTCTTGTAAAATTATCTATTGCTTCAATTGATTTAATTGATTCCACATTAGATATTTATTCTGCAAGATCATCCGGGAATGACAAACCAGGTATTCCATTATTGGAACATAACTATTTAATAACAACTAATTTCCTCTAGGGTATCATCAATGAACAAAATGAATAGTACAGAACTTAACGCTATAATGTTTGGAATAGCTTGAGTTACTTTGCCACTTGATATTTTTATACAAAACTTATCAGTATACAGGGTGATTCAAAATGATGGAAACACATTCAATTTGCTATAGTTCCTGCACTATACATTGTACTTGAATGCTTTCAAGTATATTTATTAGAAAGCGGATGTTGTAAAGTTGCGAATATTACCACTAGAGCGCTCTAGCACAGCACTGTAGCCTCAGCTGTTCCGCATACGTACAGCGTCAGCTGTAAGCGAAATGACTACTGTGTAATACAAGATTTTCGTGAGTTGAGTAAAAGTGAGTGTGCGACTCCGGTGCAGCGTGCATTTCGGCGTAAGTTGAACCTCCAACGAGGAAGAGCATTTATCGTTAGAATAAGCAATTTGACGAAACAGGCCCTCTGTGTAAAGGTAAAAGCCCAGGGTGACCGCGTGTATCGGAGGGGAACGTAGAGCGCATTCAAGCGTGGCTTGCACTTAGCCCGAGGAAATCAACTGGTAGAGCGAACAAGGAACTTACACAACCTCAAACAACTGTCTGGCGTGTATTGAGGCGCCGGTTAGTGTACCATCTACAACTGGTACAGGCGCAAAGAATAAGATAAAGTGTATAAAATTTTGTGACCACATGCTCCGAAACATGGAAGATGAATTGTTTCTGCCTCGTGTAATTTTTAGTGATGAAGCTACGTTTCACCTAAGTGGTACAGTCAACGGGTTACAAAATCCCCATGTAACACTGGAACATGTGCGGGACAGCCCCAAAACTAATGTGTTTTGTCCCATATCGTTGACAAAGGTTTAAGGACCTTTCTTTGACGAAAAAGCTGTTACTGGAGGAAGATGTCTTAGAATACTGCAAAATTGTTCCTCAAATGAATGAAGATTCAGGAGATTACATTTTTCTAGCAGGATGGAACTCCACCCCATTGGCATCGGAATGTTCGACATTTCCTGAATGAATGTCTACGTCAACCATAGATAGTCCGCGTGGGGAAAGAAGACTTGGCACTTCTGTTCTGACCCCCGAGTCTCCTGGTCTCACACCCTCCGATTTGGGGGTTCGTGAAAGATGCAGTTTACGTACCATCTCTTCCCACATATTTGAATGACCTAAGAAACCGTATCACAGCTGCGGTGAACTCAGTGACGGTAGGCATTCTTCATGGAGTGTGGGATGAATTCAGCTACCGTCTAGATATTAGCATTGTAGCCGGAGGGGGGCATATTGAACATTTGTAAACATATATTTATATGTAATCAAATTTAATATACAGAATTAAAATACAACATATGGTTCAGGAAATATAGCCAACCGAAAGTATGTCCATCATTTTGAATAACTCTGTATATTCTTTGTAATATTTTTATGATCCTCTCATTTTCTTTTTCCTCAATTTTACCCATAACGCTTCCCGGTTTATTGTGTCAAAATCTTTTTAAAAATCCACAAATAGCATTTATCATCTTCCCCTCTTTGTTGCTAAATACTTATTTACCAATGTATCTATAACAAAGATATTATCGTTCGTTTCCTTTTATTCCTAAACCCTGACTGAACTTTTGATAGTTTATCATTTTCTTCTGCCCACATTTGCACTCTTTCTGCTAAGACCCCTGTGTATAACTTACTTAGTACAGATAACAATCTAATCCCCTGCAATTAGAGGGGATGTCCACGCCTTCCATATATTTAAATATTGACACCATAATTGCTATTCCCAAACTACTTGGGACCCTGCTTCCTTTAAAATTGGAATTTAATATCCTAACTACTAAACACAATCTCTTCTCATCTAAGCTCCATGTTTTCCAAAACTCCCCTGGTATTCCGTCGACCCCACTTGCTGTATGCCTTTTCAGTCTAATTTGTTGTCGTACTTCATTCTATATCTATTTGCCCCTCTAATTGCTCAATAAAATGTTCCCATATATATATATATACACATTTACGACTATTTGAAGCATATAATGAGAGACACATAAGAGAATAACAGAGGATGTATTGTCTTAATTGAATATTGTCTCTAGCAAATTGTCAGTAGTGTCGAACCTGAAGGTAACCATATTTTACTCATAGACCCAAGATCGAGAGTTCAGTCCCGGGCAGGGTCGATGGATTTTTTCGGACATAAAAATCCTAAGCATGTCATATATTTAGGCACGTAAAAGAACCTCAAGCCTGAAAGAAGAGGCCTCTGAGTACAATTTGTCGGCCGGTTCACGCGCTGAATTGAATGGAACGCAGATGACCTGAGATGTTAAAGAGCGTCCGAAAATAAACTAAATCAGCAATTGTCAACAGTGGAGCTTTAGCCAGTCGTCAGAATCTTGAACTAGCCTCTTAATCAGTTACTTAGAGTTTGGTCAGCAATTCTCATCCCTGTGGCATGCTGCAGGTCTGCTTACATTTCTTGTGAAGTCATATGGCGAAGAAAGTGACCCTGTGATGGATTGTTTTCCAAGATGTCTTTGCAACATTTTCATGTTCTTGGAAACGTTTGGCACTTTTAAGGACTACAAACATTCTTGCAACATATCGCTGAAAATAGTTCTCTTAATGACAACAACCAGGTCCCTATGATCAGCCATGCCATCTAGCACCACCAAGTATTGTGTTTCTTGAAGCCTTCGGGTATCTTTTACATTGACAAACTGGCCATTTTTATGGAAAGAAGATGTTTTAAGCTATCTGTAAAGACATAGCAACATTTCTGTCACGCTAATGGCGTGAGCTTGTGCAACAGGTAGATATTAATAAAAGTATTACTGTCTGCTACTTCTTTTATTGTATATGAATAGTAACATGCACACATTAAGGTCTCTAGTGTTGAAGGCTTACGTTTACACATAGTGATTGGATAGCTAAAAACCAGGCCATTAGTGCCTATCGGGCCCTTACCTTAGGGGTGATGTCACGAAGAGCCGTGGGTGCAGAGCAACCAGCAGCAACTTAGCTAGGGTAGCACAGGCGACGAATGAAGGTGCAGTCACTTCTTGAGGCTCTCTTACCTCCTAAATATAGCTTCTCGATCGCCTATGGGAGTCTTTACATTATGTTGTAATGTTCGCCCTAAGTTTGAATACTAATGACCAATGAAAAAGAAGTAGTAGGTTTAGGAAGATCCTAAATTCAATATGATTCTGCTTGTTACTATGCGGGCGATTGCTTCACGGTAAAATCCTTTAAGTCGTCAAAAGGGGTGGTAAACCAAATGGATTAAATAAGTTGGCACTTTCTGATTCAACTAAGATATGTAAAAGTCTAAAATATTCCAGCAAATAAAATTAACTGTTCTCATAATAATTTTGACCAATTACCGTTGTAATGCATTCAATTCTGTGAAAAATTAACGTTGCACTAGTGACTAATTCTATTTTTAAGCAGTGGTGTAGCGGATAGATAACCACCGAGGACCAAAATAAAAAGAATTAAACATATGGTTATCAAAGATGATATAAGGCATACCATGTCCCTCTTTTTGATAGCTCCGACTTTAGAGCCAAGCTTCAAGTTGGCCGCAACCATCAGCGTTTCTCTGGTGGTTAACAGAGACAGCATAGCAAACTCTTGAGCTATGTAACATGATTGTCTGCGAAACTGAAGTAATTCCCTCTGATGTCCATTTACTGTTATAGAACCACTTACACCAGAAATTCTGAAACAAGAGGCATTGCAACATTAAAATTAGTACAGAAACAAAGTTCGCATTGAATTAACAGCATGTGGATATCTTATTTAAAATTATTGTCGAACAGAGCTGCTGAAATAAATACATAAAATTAGAGCATACGCCATATACAGCAAGTGGATAATATAAAAGGGATATAGTCCCTAAACCAAAACTTTGTTAATAATTAAAAGATGCCTCATTTTAAAAAAACATAATCTGATCCTAAAAGAGAGTTTTATTTAAGACGCAAGCGTTTAAAAAAAACTATACCTTACACTTTACAGCAGTCTTCAGCTGTTATATAAGGTGTCCCATTTATCTTGCTCACTCAAAATAACTTTTTCTTTTTCTGAAGTTTCAAATGAAAAATTGTTTCAAACAAACAATTTTAAGATCATAAGTTATTTTCGGTGAGATAAATGGGACAGCATGTATATTTTCTGCTCATGTCCGTAAACTGCAACTCACTTGCTAAGCATTTAAGTTGTTACGCTACCATAGAACTGAAGGTCGAATATTGAGTTGTTTTCACAGAATTGTATCGGATACTTATATGGCTTAAGACAATTTTCTTCGCCTACTATTGAAGCGCCTTAAAATATCACTCCACAATAAAATTATACGCCAAGGTAACTTCCTCGCAATGTTACATCTGGGACCAAATGCATTCTTTGGGGTGGGGTGGGGGGGTAGTTTCTTTTTTCTGTAGTGTAGAACTGTGTCTGGAAAATGTCAAAATATCTGCGGATATCCTCAATGGTATCCACCTTGTCACATACTTAAAATTATCAATAGCTTATTTAATATAAAATTTCCTTTAATTAGTTTTGTGTAATTAAAATAAATATGTAATTGAGTACACGCGCGTATGAAAACCTGCGTGTTCAGAAAACGTTTAATTTTAAATGCTAAACCGCTTATTAATGTTTTGTAAATGAATCGTATACAGATCTGCCCAGTATCAGTCGTGCTCTGTGCAAACTACTATAACACAGAAAGATTAGTGCTATCACATTCAGATATAATAGAGGTCTTTGAATTCCTGCATGCTGGCATCTGCTTAAAGAAGAATTCACATTTTATCAATACAGACTCTCCTTATTCCACGAAACGCGATAAGGTCTCATACAGCTTCCTTATTCGGAAATAACTCGAGGAGAGCCAAAGTTGTTAAGAACTGTTTCATTACCTGCCTTTCGAGTTAATTGTAGTTTTGATACATGTTAGTTCCTGAAATTATCCATTTTATAAGCGGAAGTATGGACCTTGTGTTTCGTTGTGCTTTCATCATTTGAAAAAAATAAGCATTTGCAATTTAAGAGTTATCTGGTTACCTTTCGCAATGTTAGATGATGAAAACTCCCCAAAGGTATAATATCCGCATATTAAAGTAGGTGTTTTTTTGGCATCACGGTTTCATACGAGCCATAACGTAGCGACGAAAATCGCTAAATGTTACTCTTGCATTTCCGTTGCCTAATTGTATTATTCCTATCAATATACGATTATAAAGATGCATGCATTATGAAATTAAATACTTATATGTGTTACTGATACATTTCCATTGCCTCTAATTGTATTATTCCTATCAATCTAGGATTATAAAAATGCATGCATTATGAAATTAAGTAGTTATTTTATGCATTTTAATTTTTGTCCTCAGTATCACTTCTTTCCACACACATTAAATTGCCTATTTTCATTCGCAATGTTCATGACTGCGCCCCCTATGAACGTCCCGGCCTCAGAAATCCGCTACAATAATACCATCATGCTAAGTGGCGAATACTCACAAGTTTATTAGTACATGGGCTGCCATTGGACCAAAAAAAAAAAATGTGTTCACGAACTGTTCTTTCCTCACATTCATGTACATGTACATGTGCATTCACACAGTCACTCGGAGAAGGGGCCACATTTCTTTTCCTGGCTGCTTGTTTTTTTTTTAAGCTGGCTCAAATCAGTTCAGCGGGTTTATGACACTTAACTACTGGGGCAACACAGGCGGTGGACACTAATGATAAATGAAATGATGAACTTGGGAAAGGATTTTCTTTTTAAGGAAGGGAGCGTTCCAGGCCCGAGGGATACCTCCCCGACACTTGCCATTTATGAAGACTGAGGACAATCTGGAAAAAACCTCAGCCAGTGAGGACGGTACATATTCTGGCCGTATGTACTCTCTGGGAGCTTTTTGCGAGCCACACTAATTGGTTGAATATGGGCATTTTCCTAACCAAAGTCTGCGAGGCAAGAAACAATTTATTTTCTGACTAGAACACAATGACTAGTATTATTATAAACAATACATAATGTGTTTCCGTTCATATATCTGTAAATACCGTTCTTCATATTTTTAATTTTTAAACTTATTATTATTATTATTATTATTATTATTATTATTTGCTGTCTTATTTGTTATCATTATTTGTTCCTCGTTCTAATTGTGTATCATATTCAAGCATGTACGGTCTACGACCCATGCATAAAATATATTTGTAATGTGTATATAGAATTTTACATGATACACACACTGCTGCTGCCACCCACAAGAACTCTGTACGTTTTATCTAAATGGTTGCAACATAGTGGGACTTACTTGAACCCGGAGAGTACATTAAGAAGAGACGTTTTGCCGGCTCCAGAAGGTCCAATGATTGCTGCGAGGCGGCCAGAATAAAACTTTCCGTTGAGTTTACAAAGGATGTGTTTCTGAGTTGCACCTTTAACTGGAACAAGAACAAAATATAGTTGGCATTGCGATTTTTAATTAAAACTGAGACATTAGCTACTTACTCGTAAATTTATTCTTGTTTAATTAACATAAGCGCTGTATACACTTGGTATAAGTAACTTAATTCTTCAGAAAATGTTCCTGCTTGGGTGTTTATCCGCTATTTTTGTTTAAGAACATCTAAATCATTTAAGTTTGGTTTTACAGAGTGGAGAGAACCTCTGGTCTCGGGAAACAAAGCGGTTGCAAATTATTTAGAAAGAATAGAAAGTTTTATTTTATTTGGAGAGTTCGGCCATAATGCGTTCTTTTTCACTCAGCCAGTCCTAAGCATAGATATATATATTTAAAATTCAATTACAAGATTAAATTACTGATTACATTTATGTTACTCAAACTTAGATTCTATGTGTAATGTGTATAAACCTTCAGTAAAAAGCACGGTTGTAAGTTAAATTAAATAATTCAAAACGTAACAAATACTATTAATACACATAAACATGAAATTAGATAATAAATCTGCATTCCAGGTATGAAGTTGTTATTGATAATGTTTAACGCCTGTTTTAACTACTGAGGCAGCACAGGCAATGGACATTGATGATAGATGAGATGACACATGATAAACTGGGAAAGTTTTTTTTAAGGGAAGTATAGGGTACGCATTTGACATTTATGAGGGCTGAGGAAAACCTGGAAAAAACTGTCAGGGAGTACGTTCCTGGTGGGAATTGAACTCCACACCTCACCCTCGTGAGTCTGCGCCGTAACGACTTCGTCCACTCGTGTCGGTCCAGAAATAAAGAAAAGACAGGAAAAATCATTATGATAAAATAGCATTTTATAGTTTCATTAAATATTTATCAAAATTTAAATCGAAATCGACTTACTAAGTAAGAATGGTAAATCTTGTCATTTTTATAACTTTCCTGTGGAGCATATTCCAACTCTTAATGACAAAAATGATTTATGGTATAAAATACGAAAATATCTTTCGGCGAGATTGCTTAGTTACCTACCTACTCCTACTCGCTACCAAATCTAGAATGAAATTTACTGACCTTTGTCATACCCGGTGATTTTACCACTAGTATCTGTACTTGTAATGTAACGACAACTGCAGAATATTTCTCCTAGGAAAAAGAATCTTATTTCCTCTAAAATGTCAGACTGAAAGCACATTAAGATTTCACGATGTTAAAGTTCTTGGTACTAGGACATTAAACTATCTTTTAGGGGGAAAGATAGTTTTTTATCGTATATAACACACAATTATAGTTGCAAACACTGTGACCACTACGAGATGTGACCAAACGTTAATGGTAAATCTTTCGTTAAATAAAGGAATGAATTCAGCGCTGTTAAATATTTTATGTTTTTCGTAGACTTGGAGAAATTTTGTGTAATCCGAGTAAAATATTATAGTTGAAAAATAAAACAACAAAGTATTGTTTTAATGTATGTCGTTTCAAAAACCTACATTGATATTAATTAAAAATTCTCCAAATAAACTGATTAATCCATTGAAACTAATAGATGGTGACTTAAGAATGCTTCATCTGCAATGTATATTTAAATATGTTTCCATATTAAGTAAAGAAATCTTTAGTATTTATTAACAAACATGTCTTGCTGATTTGTATACTATCCTTTCTATTTTAAGCAATATTTGATATTAATTTCTACCATTCTTTGGGGGTTGAGAAATCTGATAAAATTATCACATTCTGATTGTTTATGCATTGTTTACTGTTCTAAAACATTAAAAATCAACAGAATTTGCATACTCTTATGTTTCTTACGAAATTGATCGTTCTATCTCAGGTTGCTAAGGTATAGGGTTCGCATGTAATACGACACCAATCTATATGAAAGTTCAGAGGGTTGGAAACTTTACACCAGTGGATTGGCAAATCACAACCTACTTTCCTTACTTGAATAAATGCAGTGTGCGAGTACCGAAACCTATATACGAGGTCTCTTCAAAAAGTATCGCGAATTTTGAATTTCCGCGGGCTATGTATATTCGATTTTCGATTGTTTTGTGGCGTTATGTTGGTACTCATGTACCCCACTTATGTTGACAAGCTCGGCAATTTTCAATGTTCAATTAATTGTTGACAGCTATTTTGTTTGGACGTGTTTTGGCTCGTCTTTGATTTTTGCCTATTGCAAAAAATGGAAACAAATCTGTATCAAATTTTGTGTGAAAAACAAAATTAAGTGCGCGGATGCATTCCGAATGTTGACTGTGGCATATGGTGAAGCTACCTTGGACCAAAGCAACGTTTATCGGTGGTACAAAATGTTCTCAAAAGGTCGAGAACGACGAAGAGCGTCCCGGACGCCCGAGCTCATCAACAACAAACGAAAGTGAAGAAAATAGTATTGGCCATACGTCGAATCACCGTTAGAGAAGTTGCTGAGGACCTAAACATATCGATTGGCTCGTGCCATTCGATTTTTGCCAATGATTTGGGCATGAGACGGGTCGCCGCAAAGTTCGTACCAAAGTTGCTCAATTTCGACCAAAAACACCATCGCATTAACGTTGCTAAGGAGCTGTTGAACTCTGTCCGCGACGACCCAAATTTGCTCCAGAGGTCATAACTGGTGACGATTCATGTGTTTATGGTTATGACGTGGAAACTAAAGCTCAATCATCCCAATGGATGCTGCCACACGAGCCAAGACCGAAAAAAGCGCGCCAAGTTCGGTCGAATGTGAAGGCTTTGCTTCAGTTCTTCGATTGCAGGGGCGTGGTACATCATGAGTTCTTGCCACAGGGTAGAACGGTCAATAAGGGATATTACCTGCAAGTTATGCGCAATTTGCGCAAAGTAATCCGCCAGAAATGCCCGGATTTGTGGAAGAACAAAAATTTGCTTTTACACCATGATAACGCCCCTGTTCACACATCGTTGCTTGTGCGCGAATTTTTGGGCAAAAACAACACACTTATGATGCAGTCAACGTACTCCCCAGACCTGGCCCCCTGTGACCTTTTTTGTTCCCAAAACTGAAGAGGCCCATGAAAGGACGACGCTACGCCACGATTGAGGAGATAAAGACGGCATCGAAGGAGGAGCTGAACAAGATCACAAAAAACGATTTTTTATAAAGTGCTTCGAGGATTGGAAAAACGTTGACACAAGTGTATAATATCTGGTGGGGATTACTTTGAAGGGGACAAAATAGATATTCATGAATAAATAAATACTTAAAAAAAACACAAAATTCGCGATACTTTTTGAACAGACCTCGTACAGTAAAATGTGTTGTATAAGTGAGTGGGACTTTAGTCTGACAATTACATTGCACAAGTGGATATTTATGCATTTGGTCTAAAACAAAATTCGAAAAATAGCAGAAAATTCAGCCTTAAAACTTGTGTTGCCTTTATGGACTTTGAAAAGGCATTCGATAGAATAGATAAAAATAGCTTATGACAAACACTGGAAAAACAAGGATACGAGAATCATTAAAAATATTATAGAATATTTATACAATAATTAGGGGTAGGAGTGGATTTATTACAGTGGTACCAATACAACTTCAACAGGCGGACGGGTACGTGCTTTTATGATACAATACACTTGTATGTTTGATTTAGTACGAGATGTTACATTAGATATTAATAATAAACAACATAAAACAACATAAAATGGAATAAAATAAGAACAGGTAGAAGAATACTTTTTAAAAATATTAAAAATACATATAACATTTGAAGAAAGCCCATTATAGATGACATACAGATGGGTCCAGAAATTTGCATTCACCCAACCTGCTGTGACATTACTGATTTATATACTGAAAGAGTATTTTCATCATGCGCATTGGTATCCTGCATTTTACAGTCTATGGGAAAAGCAGGTGCTCTTAAGTGACCCACCAGACCGTCTATAAGGAGTTTACATATTGCTCTAGAAATACTCCTATTTTTTGCCTTTCTTTTGTATGTAAGAATACCTACAAAGAGTTTATTTGGTTTATTTACGGATGTTCTTTAACATCCCAGGGCATCAGCGTCCCATTCAATTCAGGGCGTGAAACGGCCGACAATTTTTGCTCAGAGGCCTCTTCTTTCAGGCTCGGGGTTCTTTATTGTGTCATTAATATACTACACGGGACCCACCCACGGCTTTACTTCCCTTCCGAAGGAAGCCATACTTAGGATTTTTACGCCCGAAAAACTCCATCGATCCTGGCCGGGTTTGAACCCGCGACCTTGGGTTAAGAAGGCAAGTATGGTTACCACTACACCACCAGGACCGACAATGGTGAGGTGAATGATATACTCAAGGAATGTTATTTTTTAATATTTGTTAATTTATCACGCCATAAAAAGTTTCCGGATGTCGAGAATCGATTATCAATTGCTACCTGCAGTATATCAGATCGTCAGCGAATTTTCGAAAGCTCTACATTGCCATAACAGGGCTGTTAAACTTTTAGTTTGGGAAAGAACCCTTTTTTTTAATGAAGATAATTTATTTGAGCAATTCTTGGCCAAAGAATGGAATTAACAATAGCAAAGTACACCCTGCTCAATTTGTACACCTTTCAGCAATATTTTTATCTATAGCGTGATATAAAGTAGCGTCACCGAGCGGTAAGAGGCTGGGTATATTAAATGTTATACAGAATCCTCATGAACATTTTTGAAGAAGTTTTTAGACCTATGTCAGCCAAATGAAGTGTTTACCGGATGCATACTTTTATGGTCTTCTTCACCATGTGAAATAAATATCTGTCTTGTTCGAACCGAATCCTTCCTTTTTGGGTGATTACTGAAATGTATTGCCACTAAGATTTTCATGACTTAGCGTATACGAAAACGTGCTTCAAGGAATACATTGTATATGATGACGGTGCTCAAAAATACAATTATCCTTTAAGGCTTTCCTCTTCTTTTAGTGTCTCCCCTCATAAAACAGACTTAAGTTAAAGGGACAACCCCTCAAAAAGTGTTTTAAAAAGCATTATGAAAGACTGAAGTGAAATGATTTCTTTTTTCTATTTATGTAATCTGTTTAAAGCCTGTTTTAACTGCTGTAACATCACGGGTGTAGGCCACTGATGATTCAGAAGATAAAATATTAATTGAGAATGGAATTTTGGGAACGAAGCTTTCCAGACCTAAGACTATTTCTGCAGCATTTGATTAGGGCTGAGGAAAATTTGGGGGGAGGGGATCTAGGAGGACGGTCCTGGCAAGACTCGAATTGCAGATATACTGTTCATGCACCTATACCTTATACTATTTTAATGGCAGTAAAAGTCAAATAAGATAGAAATGTACATCAGATACACCTGTGTTTTATGACAGTAACAAGTAAACGCAATAACCCACCTCTCATTTTTAACAGTCTTTAACGCCCATTTTTACTAAGGCACCACAGGCGGTGGCCACTGATGGTATATGAGATGAAATGATACATTGGAAAAGCATTTTTTTTTAAGAAAGGAAACGTTCCAGGCCTAAGTTTGGGTACCTCACCGACATTTGCCATTTATAAAGACTGAAGAAATGCTGCAGAAAAAAAAAGCATGGAGGATGGTCCTTGTGGGAATCGAACCCCTGACCTCCCGCTCACTAGCCCGTGTCTAACCACCTCGGCCCCCCATGGCGGTAATTCATCTTCCTTTAACATCCTCTTTCACTCATATCGTAGACTTTATTTAAAGGGACAACACCTCAAAATGTTTTAAAAACACTAAGCAATGTTGCAGTTATTTGTTTGGTTGAACACCGATACTACTGTAGCTTATTTTTAAATTATCTCATTCTATCTTAACACCACAATTCTTCTGTCGCATATTTTAAGACAGCATTCCTTCAAATTCCAACATTCCTATGCATAACCGAAGGACATTTATATTCCTTAGTATTACGATTTCCGAAGCAAAGTAGGCCTCAAATGCGCTAATGGATCATATGTCCGTATGCTTGTTTAGCTCTAAGGGAATTGTGAAATTGTGGGGGGAATGCTTGCATAACATTTGCGGACGAACCTTCAATTAATTCACTCGAGCGAAAGTCCTCCATCTGTGCATAGAAAGCGTACTAAGTTAAGCGCGCTAACAAGCGACATGCAATGTTCTTTTGTTTTCGTTGAGTAAATTATACATACAAAGAGTATTTTTATTTTCAACTTTTTAATCTTCCAACAACTCAGGTGGACTTTGTGTTGTAGACGATGAATGATGACAAGTGAACTTTGACGTCTGTTGTTGTCATTCTCTCTTCAGGACAAAGAAAAAGCTGCAGAGAAATCTCTACTAGTCACTCAGAAAGTAAAGTTGGGTGCATAATTCAGGTTACATACATGCTAATGTGCCCCTGTCCAGTATCTCAGGGCTTTCTCATTAAAGGTTACATACATGCTAATGTGCCCCTGTCCAGTATCTCAGGGCTTTCTCATTAATTCGCAACGTGGGATAGTTATATGGTAACATAACTTTTGCATTGCTTCTTTGCGTTCTAGAATGATACTTATAGATTAATCGCTTCTGCGGTCTTGAAATAAGCCCCCTGGGAGAAATGTTTAACACATAGAACGAGTTGAAGGTATGAGAATTACCCCATTTTGTATTTTGAAGTAAACACTTGTATATGTTTATAATTTTTGTTTCTTAACTTCTGGAGACATTTGTGATATGTAAAAGGTTATGAGCTTTATTTAGCGTTAGTCAAAGGGTTTTAAAGTAATTGTGAAATTTCATGTTTTCCTTGTCTTCTGTTAGATATGTGTGCATCGCGCGTTAAGCAGTAGATGTCAATGTATGCTCGTATTTCTCACACACCCGTCAATGGCATCTATGATGTTCATAATATACACCTTGAAACTGTTCCTATGGTTTCGCCCATATTATTATAATTTTCAATATTTCCCTTGCCATAATTACCATAATATATAATAATCTTATATAATGTATATTTTTCACTTTATAATATATATTCTTCGTTCATCATATGTTGTATAGCTTAATATCTATATAAAACGGTAAAAATCTGTGTTTTTGTCCGCAATAATGTTGATATTAAGTAGAGCCATAAAATCTTGGAAGGGGGAGATCTTTTGTATGTTAGGGCAAAGCGAGCCAAGGACGTTATCTATTGTGCTCTGGACTTGTAAAACGAAAGGTTTTGGTCAGAAGAAAACTTTTGTCCCTTTAAATGTGTATGTGGGGTGTTTCAAATGCCGCTGGAGTCAGTTGACCCCATTACAGCTGAAAACAGTTAAATTGTGAAGTAGCGTATCGTAGATAGATTTTTAAATTCCTGCAAACGAACGAATCAGACGAGGACAGGCAAATTTAAAAGCAGCCAGTGGAGAAGCAGGGTTTGGATTTTTAAGGATAGACGTGCTGTTATGTGTTTCGCGCGGCTTGCTTATCCCAACGATTCCTATTTGAATCAGGTATATAGGGACAAGATGGGACGCTGTTTTTCATTCCATTCTGTTCGATTTTTAACTCGATTCTAGTCTCACATTCTACTGAACCCATCTTCATCCTAGTAGCACCACGCATTCAGGGTTCGCAAAAGCTTATACTTGTATTGGAAGCATTTGTTTCGTCTTGGTTCAGTACTCATAATATTACGTTTTGCCGGAACAAACAGTCCAATAGTCGAAACATCGTTTAATAAATGTGCTAAAGTGATTTGAGTCTATCGAAGGGAAAGCACCGATGTTTTAAAGAAAGTAACGTCAAACCGGGTGATTATTTACAACGCCAAAAGCTCTTCCTAGATCGTTGATTTAGAGTCAACGAAATTAGCACAATATACCCTGAGAATTTGTTACTTTTGAGACGAAAATAACAAATAAACAACTACAACAATCTACACCAGCCGAAGTCACCTACGACGGTAGGCCACAATTTTCTGGCCTAACCATTTTCTAGGTATGAAAAAGTCAAAAACTATAGTTCACTTTTCAATATAGTTAACCTTTATAGCAATACACTTCTCACATTTTTGAATTTAACATTCCAACCCTCCCCCCCCCAAATCTCAGAAGTCTTGTCTGCAAAATGGGCATAAACAGCATCCATCATTAAATTTCCTTCCTCGAAAGCCCTCCTTGAGTTTTTAGAGGAGGAAATAGTCACTGGGAGTTAGATCTGGGTTGTAGGGTGGATGGTCGATCTCCTTGAAACCACATTTCTTCACAGTTTCCTTTGCAACAAGAGCTGTGTGACAGGTGCGTTGTCGTGAAGAAGGCGCACACCACCACTCAGCTTTCTTCGCCTGTTCTCTTTGATAGAAGCACGTAGTCTGTACAGTAGGCCAGCATGGTACTCCCCATTTACAGTGGTGTTCCTCTCCTTGAAGTCAATGAAAAGAATTCCTTCACAGCCTCAAAAGATTGTGGCCATGATCTTCTTGGTTGACTGGGTGACCTTGGCCTTTAGAGGCGGTGCCAGCCAGGCTTACGCCACTCCATTGATTCTTTTTTGGACAAGGGATCATAGTAAAGGACCATAGTTTCATCTGCTGTAACAGTGAGTGGTTTTCAGAACTTCTCTCTCGTTGCCACGGCAGAGCTCCAAAAATGCCTGACAACAGATGACTCATTGCTGCTTTTGGACTAAGGAAAGAAGTAATGGCACCGATTTTGCACTAACCTTATTCATGTTTAAATGTTCATGAATAATTCGAAGGGCTGTGGTTTTAGAAAGATCCAACCTTGCTGCTATTTCTTCTGCCGGTCTTCCATAATTTCTCCTTTCACATGAGCGATGTTTTCACGAGTGAGCACCTCCAAGGGCCAACCTGCATGCTCCTCTCCTTAATGCCTTGTCACGGACGTCAAAGTGGTGTTAACAGTTGGTTCAATTTCCGACTCTTCGCATCTTCTGCGCAGAATTGGATTGGATTGAATTTTAGGGACGGACATTTCGGTACTTCATCCTTGTTCAGCGGCTAACCGTTTGTGCCTACGGCCCCAGTAGGGATCCCTAACTTTGTTTCCAAATAGAACACATAGACACCGGCGGAGCCCCCTCCAAGGAGTTTGGGTCCCTCCGAAGGGTGCATCAATCCGGGGAAGAAACCTTTTCAAAGCGCAAGTCCCTCTCACGTCGCACGAGCCCAACTCGCCCAGGCACTTTCGATTCTGTAACAGAACTAACGGAATTAAATTATATGAAAGGAACAGCGGAACATTCTTGCAAAAGAAGGACCCTTCCCAACATTCTCTTAAGCCACGAGGAGAAATCACAACAAAAACTCAAGGAATTCGAACCTGAGACCTCCCGAATGCTAATCCCAAGTACATACCGCTCTGTGTAGTGTTGTGGGGACTTGACATTAAGACAGGATTCGGAGGTAACCACACTCTGTTCAAGGTGTCTTCAGATGAACGCATGACTAGCTGCTGTTTGGAATATTAAATGTCTCTTATATAAACTCCATATCATATCACAGCCAGGCCGCTCACTGATTACGTAATACGGTGTGAGACGACAAAGCCTGTTCAGATATGACTTTGTTGCGGACAACCAGGCATCGCTACTTATTGTAAACAGTGGGGTATCTAAAACTAAAGCTTTTACCTTAAAAATGGCTATGTTTACGGCAAGTTGGAAAAATGGACATATGGGGTAGAAGTAATCCAGATCGTTGAAACAGTTTGACTCTCTTGGAATAAGATTTGACATCAGTGAAAAAAGGAATAAATACACAGGGGAGCGGTCAACTCTCTGAGGTACTGAGACTACTGCCTCCAATGTGGATATGCCAGTGAAAACATTAATAACTATGCATGAGGCAATGATTAGGTGCTCATTGTTATATGGAAGTGAGGTTTGGGGATGAGGTAAAATAGACGGGCTAAATAAGTTGCAATGTGATTTCTGGAAGCGAATTCTAGGGGGGTACATCGAACTGCGGTGTACTACGAGAGATAGGATGCTGGAAAGATGCAGTCTTCGGCAAAATAAATATAATTAGATATTGTCTAAGAATAATTAAAGGATAGCAAACAACCTTGAGGGCAATGTGTTACCGGCATCAATTAAACAACATGGTGGGCGACAATTGTGCAGCGGTAATTGTCAAAAATCGGTTTAAATAATATTTGGCTGGGCAGGGGGTTGATGAAGACAGGTATGGTGTAGTGCAAAAAGTCAAAATACGCCTACCTGATTTTAACTGGCGGAAATAGAGGCGCGATGCATGCAGATGTCATCTCTAGACCTGCAGAGCGAAATTAAAATTAGATGCGGTAAAGAGACCTATTACATGGAGCTAGGCATGAAACAAGAGTTCCGGAATACCATGACTTAGACTGGGAGGCTGGTAGGCAGGAGGATTTGCCCATTATGCTCAGAACCGGAAGACTGGGTGCACATTTTGACTAAGTGTACACAGAAAACGTAGGATAAATTTTATCCCGTATTCATTTTTGACTTCCAGTAGGGGGAGGTTGATATGTTGGAACTTAATTGTAAATAGGCAATATTCACTAAACCTGGGCATTTTATTATATGAAATACGTAGTTTTAGGGACAAGAAATTTTTATAAATATTGTACGTAAATAATACGAAAAATTACATAAATAACGGGATTATTGTATGTATATCTATTTCATGTCAGTGTGGATATGTCCTTGCTAATGTTGTTTTCTTTTGCTGGAATTAATTTCATAAATGAAGCATTTTACAAGAGCATGGACCCTGCTTCTGTGATGTGCAATATATGTAAACGTAATTTAATAAGAATAATAAATACTGCTGCTTAGGGTGGAATGTAATCGTATACATTCGTATGTTCAAGTAACTCCTTTGTTACGGTGGAGGTGAAAAGTTACCGTTGAAACATTCTTCGGCGGGTAAAAATGGCACAAAAGCTTAAACAGCAAATAAAAATGTCCACAAGAGGGCAAGAGCTTAACATTTCATCTGCATAATAGACAAATTCAGCAATGTCCCTCCAGCACGGACTAGAACCAGCTCTAACCTCAAAATTATTTATTATAGCATTCCAGAGGAATCAAGCCGAAAGTGGCAATTGAAGTTCGCTAAAACAAGCCCTTAATGCACGCAAACGTGTTTCTTCTGTTTTTATTCGCTATAAATAAATGTTCGGTGCCGTTGGAGATCTGAAAAATTTCTCGTAACACCATTAGTTCTATAACATTTCCTACACCACAAATTCATTCAAATATTACGTCTATAACCATCATTACTTGATTTCGTTTGAATCATCACTAATAATTTGCATAGTACAAAATATTATGGCCAAGTTGGCGATAATAGTAAAAGTACTTTTTATTAACAACATGGGCCTATGTTACCAAGGACCACATATTTATTTATAAATCAATGTCTGCACTTTGCAATTCTATTGAATACTTTAAAACAGCAATTAGTTCTGGAATGTTTGCAAAAGACAGAACAGAACAGGCTTTCCCACTACTCTTTTTGGTTTTTCTGATGCCTCACATACTTAACACGCTATGTTATTCTATACCTATGTCTGTCTCATCCACCACTATGAAAGTTATTGTAAGTTATGGCCTTCAAGAATACTACGCACAACAAAATATGGAAATTACTTACCGACCAGGCAACGCATGGGCTATTAGCATTTGCATAGTTGAACATTGTGTTCGAATTTCAATGCAATATAATGCTCATGCTTTGCACATGATATGAAATACGATTTGAATTGAATACCATGAAGCAAAATCTCCCATATGTGAATTCAAGAAAGCATTACAGAGAGTTCACAGGCTTGCCATTGCCCTAAGATGAAATTATTGAAGTTAATGATGTTAGTTGAACTTGTTTCTAATATCTATGCGGAATGTAGCACATTCCCTTTCTTAAAGGTAATAAATATGATATATAAACATCATAGACAAAATAAAAACACTATCTGTATACAACACAATCTTTGTATATCTTTAAAACTTAAAAAGGATAACAAATTTACGAAAAATGTCCAGAATTAATGCCACTACTGTATGATGCAATATCTGCAGCTTTGGTCAGCGGCTGCTCCCGGTAGCATAAATCCCGGGTACACATTTTTACCACCGTGACTGCTACTGCTACTGCTGAATATAGATAACAAGCTTCTATAACCTTAATCACAAGAATTAGCATTAATACGTGCGTAGTTGAACATGCACAGCAGAAAGAAAGAGAAAGAGTAAAAGTATAATAAATACATCGTAGTAATATGCCTAATTAAAAAAAAATAATTTTCTGGTATTCATGATGACAAATTTTTCGACGATTCTTTAAAGAAAGTCTGTCTCCAAAGAAAGCACTTCCTACGTTTTGAACTCACAGTTTGACTGAAAATTAATACTCGGAACTGGTGTGCCCAGTTGTTTTACTGTCTATTCTCTAAGAAAAAGGCTTAGAATAAACTTTGTATGGTGTTTATTCTCTTTGCACTCAATTAACACAAAACGAAATAAAGCAATTACTTTAGGAATTTACACGAAACCTCACTACCTTGTCATTCAACAGCTGACATCTAACAAAACGATTTATTATCGCTGCTGGAGAGTATCTGCATCTAAAGTATCTACTTTAAATTTAAAATTGCAAGTATACTCATTTTCAATACATATGACTGTATTGTCATTAATATGCCGTTTCATTATAATTATCTAATAGTATTTTAAAATACAAAGTTCAACTTTATAACGCAACAACAATCACCTGTATGAAGCTCGAGGCAAACTTTCCTGGGAACACAAATAGTAGTAGCAGCAAGGTACATTTAATGTGTCAGATTTGAATTACCCAAAAGTAATTATAAATATCACATGGGCTTTACGGCCATACATGCTAATACCGTCCTTTTAACATTCAAAGTTTACAATACAAAAAAATGCTGTGATTACATTTGTACATATGCATACATATGTATATACAAATAAACCGATATACTTAAATCACACATTTGCTATATATGTGGGTCCTGGTGGTGTAGTGGTTACCATACTTGCCTCCTAAACCCAAGATCCGGGTTCGAACCCGGCCAGGACCGATGGATTTTTTTCGAGCGTAAAAATCCTAAGTATGGCTTCCTTCGGAAGGGAAGTAAAGCCGTGGGTCCCGTGTCGTACATTTACGGCAGGATAAAGAACCTCAAGCCTGAAAGAGAGGCCTCTGAGCAAAATTTGTCGGCCGTTTCACGCCCTGGGTTGAATGGGACGCTGATGACCTGAGATGTTAAAAAGCGCCCATAAATAAATCAATTAAAAAAAAAACATTTGCTATGAATAATTTTATAAGTGAACCTTCCTTCCCTTTATTTACCCTCCTCCCGAACTCCTCTCTCTTCTCTGTAGACATTAACCTAAGTCGGGTATTCGCTGGAAATATACCCTGTTTTTGAGTGTATCTCTCATGCACCAACACTCCCCGGCAGATGTCCAAACCTCTGTAGAAATTCAGAAATTGCGGTGGTAAATGCTTATTTCTTAAAAGCTGTGTTTCCCTACATTCTGCCAGAATTTTATGCATTACATTAAACTTACAGTTCCAAATATAAGAATGAATGAAAAGAAAGGACCCTTCGGCAGCTCGAACCGGCGACCTCTGGGACCAACTCACTTTCATCTATTATTCATGTGCAGTGTGGTGCAGGATAGGTATCTATTATGTCCCGGTGCCGTAACGACTGAGCTACCGGGTGGCCACAATCATATGATACTGACAATCACTGAAGTTCCACATCGAAAAACTTCCCAAGAATGTAAGGCTTTCATCATGCAAAATTACTTGTTTATATTTTAATTAAAATGTTCTAAATATACAGTTTATATGTGCCCACAACATTTAATTTAGCTCAATTCCTCAGAATTTGTTACGCTTCCAGCAAATCATAACAAATGACAGCTCAGATTATTTATTATGAAATGCACTATCAGGTGTTTCAAACCTTTTAATGCTATTATGTTCTCTTAAAGTGCAGTAATTTCGAAATATTTGTTAACAAAAGTGAAATTGTATTAATGAAATATTTGTTATTTAGTTTCTTTTTATTTTATTAATATTTTTACACATAATTCACCATATCATTTTGAAATGCCTAATTATTTTGTTCACGGAAATAAGTACGTCAGGAATTGAAGAGTAGAAATGTCAAACGTTCCAAGTGCCATTTTTAAATTTACTCGTTTTATTTTAAAGTACGTTTTATGTTCCCAGATGAATATTTCTAGTCGTGTTCTAAGTGCCTATACACGGATGAAGTAGTTCAAATACACGTTAATAGATAGCGCAGCTATAAATGTTATGCTGCCATATAGTATTTAAATTTCACGCCATGATATTATTTTTAAGGGCAAATGTTTATAGTACAGAAATATTTAGTAAGTGACCAAAGCTTTTAAGTTGCGATTGATATTCGCTATTATAGAGAAAAGAAGAAGAGTGAGTAAGGCATTCATTCCCCAAGATTTACATAGGATTGTAGATTAAGCTAAAGCCTTAAATCCTTTTTAAGTAGTTTTAATAGAGTTAAGTGATTTCTTTGATGTTAAGAATGTGGCAGATTCACTGTTAACATTAAATAAGTGCAACATTTCAAAATGCACAATGCTTGAAGTATCTCAATTTCATCCATCTCAAACAGCTTTTAAAAGATTTTACTCACCGTTAGAAGTGTGAGGGTTTTGTTTAAAGAGAGAAGTCATTGATATACAGCCCTCTGCTTCGTTTGAAAGTTCATCCCCGTATATACATTGAAAAAAAAGGGGGGGGGGGAACACGCCACTCGTCGACGTTACCGTTCCTTCCAGAACAACACAAAGAGTTTTATAAAACATCAATTTCCGAAAAACTTAACTCTCTCCGTCAGTTATGAGGAGAAAATATGAAGGTTGGTATTCTTGTACAAGTTTCATATTACATTTTTGTAGTTTTGCCCCTATATTTTATGTGTACGGGGTATGTTTACAAGTTTCTCGCGTAACCATTTTCTAGGTATGATAAATACAAAAACTATATTTCACTTTTCAATATAATTATCCTTTATTGTAATACATTTCCCATATCTTTGAATTAACATTTCAATCCCCCCCATATAAAAATAGTCATTTTGTCTGCGAAATGGGCAAAAAACAGCATCCACCACTTCTTTGTCACACGTAAATTTCCTTCCTCCAAAGTCCTTCCTGAGTTTTGAGAAGAGGAAATAGTCACTAGGAGCTAGATCTGGGCAATAGGGTAGATGGTCGATCTCTTGAAGCCACATTTCTTCACATCTTCCTTTGCGACAAGAGCTGTGTGCACAGATGAATTGTCGTGAAGAAGGCGCACACCAGTACTCAGCTTTCCTCGTCTTTTCTGCTTGATGGAAGCACGTAGTCTGTGCAGTAGGCCAGCATAGTGCTCCCCATTTACTGTGATGTTCCTCTCCTTGAAGTCAATGAAGAGTATTCCTTCACAGTCCCAAAGGATTGTGGTCATGATCTTCTTGGTTGACTGAGTGGCCTTGGTCTTTAGAGGCGGTGCTTCGCCAGGTTTACGCCACTCCATTGATTCTCTTTTGGACAAGGGATCATAGGAGAGGACTATAGTTTCATCTCCTGTAGTTTGCAGAACTTCCCTCTCGTTGCCGCGACAGAGCGCCAAAAATGCCTGACAACAGATGACTCGTTGCTGCTTTTGGACTGAGGAAAAAGTCTAGGCACCCATCTTGCACTAACCTTATTCATGTTTAAATGTTCTTGAATAATTCCAAGGAATGTTGTTTTAGAAATATCAACCTTGCTTGCTGCTATTTCTGTAACTTTGAGCCGCCGGTCTTCCATACTTTCCTCTTCCACAAGAGCGACGTTTTCAGGAGTGAACACCTACAAGAGCCGACCGGCACGCTATTCGTCTTCAGTGTTTCCTCGACCCATTCCAGAAGGTTTGGCCCATTCTTTTGTGGTAGAATTTGAGGGGGATGGTTCCCGATATACATAGTCCAATCGCTGCTTAATTTCATTTGGAGTAATTTCTCCTTTTGTGAAGAACTCAATAACAGTTCGATACTCCATTTTGAACATGTCACAATCTTCTGCACATAGCCCTCTTTATGCAACTATATCTGAACAACTGAACATAGCGGAAAGGAAATTACAGCTACAATTATTTACTTAACAGATAAGGTATGACATCAGACAAGGCTTTTGTGAAGGTGATTATCCTTATCGGCGACGCCAGAAACTTAAGACTACCCTCGTATGTTCCTGCTAATCATTAATGTTATTTTTGTAATTAGTTCCGTATAAAACTTGAAATAAAAAGTAACAAAAGTTTCAATGGCACTTGTAACCGATTCTTCCATCACATGACGCATAGAACCTTTTTATTGTTATTGTTTTCTCCCCGATTATTTTATTTTTGGCAACTATTTATTATACAAAATAATTTTGTAGTAAACAAATGTCTTCAAAATTATTTTGTGTGTAATAAGTTAAATGATAACAGAGATGGGTAGTTTTATGTTTATCCTGTAAAATTTAGAAAAAGGAACTTCGAACGCTCGACGTTTCCACTCTTCAAATTATGGCGTAAAAATTGTACATAGCATGTGGACGCAACATACTTAAATTTGTGTAAATGTTTAGAAGAGCTATGTAATTCCGGAAAAATATTTTTCGAAATGACAATTTTGTATATTTTATCTGGAAACAAATCCACAGTTTTCGGAAAACTACTTAATACCTATCCTAAAACTAACCTAAAGTAAAACTCGTCTTAAATGTATCACGTAACACAAGGAACTCCATAAAACAGCTCAATATTCTGGGGTAAACAACGACGAATAAATTTCGTGTCATTCACATGGTCTTCTCTACAAATATGTACATTGTAACGGCCGCTGGGGGGGGGGGGCAAACTCTCAAAAAGGAATACAGTTTCAACATTGAAGCTAATTCTGTAAAAATTCTTGGCGAGATGGGAAAGAAAAAAAAACCTTGAAGTTACAAAAACGGATAATGTCAGAATCCGTATTGTTGTCGCCTAAACAAAGCTTTCAGAACGAGCAGATTTATTGAAACGTTCATCTAATATACTTCCATTTGGCAAATTATGAATAATGAGCCCCACAACGAAAAACTGGATTATTAATGCAAACCTTTTTCACATAAAAGACCTTCCATAGAGTTCTTAACTTTACTGTGAGTAGAGGCGGATTTTTCCTATTTTGGTATTTCGTTCTATTACTAAAGTGTTTATACTTTTGGTTCATAATTCCATCTACAAGATGGAATATATGACATTTTGTGGTGGTTATAGTTACGTATTTTAATGACGAATGCCTATTTTTGAAATACGTACCTCTAAACGCCTTTTATGGGTTTTAACCTAAAAATTTCCTGTTTGTAATTTTTAAATATATATACACTGCTCAAAAAAAAAAAAAAAAAAAAAAAAAAACGAGTAACGCATTTTAAATCAAAGCCCCAAAATAAATGTTGATGCAATATAATTTTTTAAAGTCAGATGTTATGTTTTGAAGTATTGTTTAAAACTAGAATAAAGATATTGTAGGATTTCTTAGTTTTTCTCTCAATAAATTAGTAGGTTCAAGAACTGTTGAAATCAAAGTGAGCGCTCTTTGACTTATTTTTTTTTGAAAACGGTTTATAACAGCAATCTGTGGTAGGAATTGTTATTTTATGTTCTCTGATGCAAATGCAGAGCAACGGGACATCTGAATGAAACATCAGTCACATAAGAAGTTTTGTGGATTGAAAATGACCATTCCATTCGCTTTATATCCAGGATTCTTCATGTCAGCCTTCCTGTTATCCATAGGGTTTGGAGGCGATATATAGAGATAGGTGGATATAAGAGGCGGCCCAGGCAAGGGAGTAAGAAGAAAACAACAGAGGTACAGGGTAGATATCATGTATTATCAGCTTTGGGCAGACGCAAATCTACAACCATAGATCTACGAACAACTGGAGTTGATCTCTGATCTCTGATTCTGATCAGACTGTAAGAAACGTGGGGATAAGATCTAGAATCCTCTTTCAAGCTCTTCGTTTGTTACGTTAGCATAAGAAATCCTGGCTGAAATTTGCTCATAATCATCTCCGAGCTTGTTGTCCCATAGCGCATGAATGCTGATGCTTACATTAATGACATTCAACGCGTACCCTTTGCTTATGGTATGGATCCTAATTGTGTTCTAATACATGATATTGCTAAAGCTCATACAGAAAGGAATACCAAAGATATTCTTCAAGAATGCCAAACTCGGGCGATGGATTGGCCTGCATGCAGTCCTGAGCTCAATCCTCTTGAGTATCTGTGGGATAAGCTGGTAAAACATGTTCGCTAGCGTCCAGCTGTGCCACAGAATCTGGGAGAACTCGCAAATGTACTCATTATAGAATGGGAGAGAACCACACAAACCTTTATTGGGAGACTGGTGCGAAGCATGTCACATGGGTGTTATGAAGTCATCGCAGCACATGGAGGACAACTAGGTACTGAGTAGGTACTAAAATAACAATAAAAACATTAGTTGCTAAACAATATAATCTTGTATGTCCACTTTATTTTCTGTGTCAATCAACAATTTGTTCACCACCGCGGGTGGCCGAGGTCTTTAAGGCGCGGACTCGTGATCGGGTGGTCTGGGGTTTGAATCCCGCCAGGACCGTCCTCCCTGACTGAGGTTTTTTCCAGGTTTGTTCTCATAAAAGGCAAATGCAAGGAAGGAACCCTAAACTTAGGCCTGGAACGTTTCCTTCCTTAAAAATATCCTTTCCCAATGTATCATTTCATCTCATGTATCATCAGTGTCCACCGCTTGTGGTGCCTCAGTAGTAAAAACGGGCGTCTAAGTTTGTTAGAATGCCTATTCTAATTTTACACAATTCAATTTATAATTATAGTCGAAAATTAAATTATATCAATATTAATTTTGGGACTTCGATTTAAACATGTGTTCCTCTTATTTTTTAATTTTTTTAGCAGTGTATTTTAGCTTCCACAGTATGCATTTAATGACGAAACGGATATATTCGTACAAACCGGAAAGTAAGCGGCAATCCAATGTGTGGGTGTTCCAAGATGAACTGAATCCCACAAAAGTTTCTCGTTCACGAAGCACTTCCAATTAAATGATCGTTTCTTTCGTTGTGGTGGCCATATCGCAAACATTCCTTTAGAGGATCGAAGAACGGTATACAACATTTGTTTGCCAGAATTCATCGATGAAATCAGGAAAAACTAACATTCTTCATCATGACAATACGAGCTGTCACACAGCTGATTATTTGAAGGAGAAAAACATTGAATTAATATCACATAGCCCATATTCACCCGGTTTATCGTCTGACGACTTCTTTTTGTTCCCGAATGTCTAACAAAAAATGCGTGGACTGCGATTTTCATCACCTCAAGAAGTTGTTGAAGCCTTTTAACCAACTTCTGAGTGGAATAAATTTTTCAAAAATGGGTTTGAACGCATGCAAAAGTAATAAAACAGTTGTTTTTTCTAATTTTTGTAATAACTTAAAAGGTAACGGTCTCATGTTGTTTTATTTGCTATGGAAATAATATATACAGTGTCGAGATTTATTTTTAGAAATTGTTAGTAGTATACTTTTAGTGCTCCTCAATAAATGCCTATACAAGTATCTATTTTTAAAGTTCGCCATGATATAGTAATTTTCATAGTACGACACTTCGCACAAACTAAGAAATAATTAGGGGTGTCATTATGAAACCAAATGGCGAGAAAGTAGAAAAATCTCCACGAATCTTGTGCCGATCACAAAACCTTCAACATTCCAGCTATGGCCCACGTATAAAAAGTGTCGAAAACCAACACTATAACATTACTCTTTTCATTGAAGTTTTATTCGCTGGAAAGTGAACCAGATAACCTCTACCAAAAGATTTTTAAGTAAATGGACAGCGTTTTAAACAATTATCTTAATTTTTACTAAATAATTGCCTTAATTTTAAAATGGCTAGTATTTCAGACGGCATAAAAAGTCATACCTTTGTTACAGGGCACGATGTAACTGAGGTTGCTGAATTCAATGTTCAGATTGTTCTTACAAATATGAAGCTCATCTCGCTGGACCAACTCCAGTCCAACCTCGGACCCCATCCTTATGCCACTGTCCTGCTAGCTGGAGTAACTAGAAGAAAGAGAAGGTGGGCGTCCTTCATTTTCATTTACTAGGTATAGAATTACTCTTTGACATAACACCGTAATCTTACACTCCCGTCCGTTCATAACCTAGTTATTTATGTGCACAAACTCTGTCTCTTTTTTTAATAGAACGTCAATCTAACGAGGGAGCATAAATAGAACAACGGCAGCATTTTTAACGATAAACGCGTTCATTAAAATCTCTCTAATTTCCTAGAGAATTATTTCTAAATGCCAAATAAAGCCAAAATCAATATTTGTGCAAAGATATTCATTTAGAAATATAAATTAAACAATCTGGTACTTTTAGGGGAGTTCATCTTGTAGTTTCATAATTGTGGTCACAGGGTTAATGCAGCTTCGAAAGCACACATTTCGCTATTTAACCTTTAACAACAAAATATCTTAATGGTATAGTGTCATAACTTGCAAATTTGCCATAGCGGCTTGAATTAACGTGAAATTCTTTCACGTAAGAGCTGCGTAAACTAAGCGAATTCCTCTCCAAATAAAAAAGCTTTTAAAAGTGAATATAAAATCCAAATTATGACCTTATTAATTAATGAATTGAAATAAGTTATGGCATTACTGTGTGTTGTTAGGGGAATAAAATTGCAATTCTTTCAATCTTATAAGTATTAACTTTTGGAAATATTATTATTATTATTATTATTATTATTATTATTATTATTGAGATTAACCCGCAAACGTTAATGTCATACTATTAATTAAACAAAACATATGACCACTGATAGACAAAGTTATACTGTGTGGGTAATTTTAAATGTAATCGTGTTTATATACCCTTATGAGCCCTTGGTATCATCTTTACATTCATTAAAATGGGGAAATAACAAAGTTTCAAGCTACATTGTGAATTTAAGGTGTTAATATGTTCAATAAAACAAAAACATGTTACTGTTTAAAAACAATTAAAATGTACTAATCAAATGTACACAATCATTAACAAACATTCGAAAGTTCTATCGAAATTCATTGACTTGGAAATTTAATTTAAATGTTATTGTAGTAAAAACATGCAAGAAAACCTTTTCTGAAGATTATTACACAGCGTTCTTACATACACATATTCTTTTCACAAACACATGTTAGATTAATATTTCACATTTTCTATCTTCCCTATGCTTATGTTAAATATAAATATAAAACATGTTCATCATTATAAATACAGTTTACGTGCTGAATTAATTTGCACTCTTATTTTAAAACAATATAGAGAAAATTAAACGCAAGAGCGCTTTTTAAATTTTGTTTTTAAAATATACTCCTACTCCTAATTGCTCAGTTACCCTAATTTTACATAGTCTGTTATTTTCTTGTTTTTATTTAAATGGTATATACTACTTTTGTTGTGAAGAAACAAACAAATATTGGTGCCGCAAGAGCTGTTTTTCAATTTGGATTTTCAGGTAAACCCCTCTCCTAATAGTTCTTCGTTTTCACTGATTTTTTGAAAACTATTTTTATTTTAATGGCTTATACCGAGTTTAAATTAAAACTTTTTTAAAATGCGGCCTATAGAGCGATTTTTCAATTTCGCTTTAAACCTCCACTTTAATAATCTGATTTCACTGATTTTAAGAAACTATTTTTTATTATTTAATTTAAATGTTATATACATAGTTTTAGTTGTGAAAAAAGAAATATTGGTTTTGCTAGGGCGATTTTTATATTTTCGATTTCACTGATTTTCAGAAATTAGTTTTTTTATTCTATTACAATGGTATATACCGAAATTTCTCTAAAACATTTAAAATTGCGATCGCAAGAGCGTTAACAGACTCGCGCGCCAGCACGTGTATAACTAGAATGAACACTTAGATATATAAGGACCGTTGTAGAAAGAGTTAACTTGAGTTTAAGGCATAAAATTAACCATCAGTTATACTTAATTTGGACATTTTGGTTGTATAAACATTAATGTAAGATTATTTCGTCTGAATATCAAATAAAATATTTCTGGCGAAATTTCACCAATTAAATCACTAACTAGAGTTTAGTAATTGTTAAACAAACCATTTCTTATAGTACAGAAGCAAAACAACCTCATTAGACAAAAGGTTTGTTTTAATTGGGTGTGGATAAAGTTTCTTCAATGTTTCGCTTTTCACAGCAGAGCGTTCAATTGTAGGTTATGTTAAGCTAATGTTACAAGCGGTATATTGTACAGGTTTCTGATTTCCGACATTTCATCCAATGATGAATTTCACGTGCTCCTCGTGTATTTCATAAGATAAAAAATCCGCTACTTGGGCTGAATGACAAGACATTCAAAATGCTATTTTGCTTAGCAAAAGTTGTCGAAGAACCGTAACAGATGTTACGTTCTGGATTACAATCACAAACTAAGCGAAATCATGCTTTGCATTCAATGTTCAACATACTACTAACTTTAAGATTCTCTGCGACTATATATTCAAAGTGGAGAAAGGAATGATCAGCAGATGCATTCATAAACGTGCTAGAGCCATAGCAATTCTGAGACCTGTTCATTAAAACGCCAACCGAAAAGGGTAATGTAAAGAAATTGATTCTAGGTTTCTATAACATTCGCAACTTTCCTGGAGTTTTAGGTGATATAGATGCACACACATACCCACTATATCGCCTGGGGGTTATAAACAGAAGTCTTCAGAATGGAATTATTATACTTTCGCACTTTCTTTCCATGTACGCTCTTTATAGTTATTTGAGATCGAATGCATTTTTTTTAATTATTCTCTGATATTTTATCATCAAATAAATAATAATATTCTTCTTACATTTGCTAAAATTTGCCGCTCGCATATGCTTCGACTTTTCCTTATCCATGTTTGAAAACATATTAAGGGAGGGGAGTGAATAATTATTCTTTTCTTACGTTGGATATCAACTCGCTTTAAACACGAATTTCCCTCTTGTTTCTCGATGTTGCCATAGGTTTGGCGGTTATTACAAATTTGAGGTTAGGTAGTCTGAGACATGATGACTAACCTCTATTACTTGTTTTATTACAGTTAAAAGTAATCTCCAGTTAACAACTTTTATACAACTGGCCCTGAGTGTTTTATCCTATTTCTGCTTCTTTAGTTGTTATTTAATTACGTTATTCATAGTGTTGTTTTATTTTTCAATTATATGTAATATATATTATACATGTTTAATGTGTGTGTGTGTGTGTGTGTATGCGTGTGTGTGTGTGTGAGTGAGTGAGAGAGTGAGTGAGTGAGTGAGTGAGTGAGTGAGTGAGAGAGAATAAAAAGATTCCATATGTGTTTAATATATAGAGAGAGATACTTTTTTTAATTTTTTTATTTGTCCTTTCGGTGCCTACTAAGCAGGAATCAATGGAGATTTGAAAATATTATTCGAAACGGTATTCATGGGTACAACGGCAATAGCTTACATTCCTTCGGAATTCGCTAAAATCAGCCAACTATCTTTAATACTTGTCTGAGATAATGGTAAGGAATTTGTTCAATTTATCATTAACGGGGATGGGGCATTTTGTTTTCTTTAAGCATGAATAATACCTATGAATAATAGGCAAATTTCTATAGGAAACTTTGGCATTAGAATTATAAATTTAATTAAATTTAAATAATATAAAGAAATTAACGCTAATTGTGGTCTAAATATTGATGTATTTTGAATTTGTTCGTGAAATGGTGATGATTTAATAGGGAATGGGAGATTTCTTCCGGTCACATTTTTAAAAAGCTACTTGTAGTCTTCAGAATATGCTAAAGACCTGTGCATAACATGATGGTTGTGGTTATTAGGAAATTTTATTGTAATTTCAGCGTTCTAATGTTTTTGCATTATTTGAAATAGTTATCAATAGATTAATTACTTCATTCATGTAAGAAATTGGCAAAATATTACTTTCCTGTGTTTCTCAAATCTAATGTAACAACTTTTCTATTTTCTAAGTAACTATTGCGGGCTATTAGTTTTAGATGTGACTTGGTTACATTGCTTTATATTATATAAGTAAGGTTTATGACTTAATAATGTCTTATTATATATTTAAACTCCGTTGGTAGATTTGGTATACAAGGTGTATTTATTGATTTAAACATTGTGTACGTGCAACAGTTTATAAATTGATAAATAATGTACTCGTATGTGACGCAAATGACATTTAACTTTCATTACATTGAAATGATCAAGTGCTTCATTAAGGCAATTTACATGATGAAATAAACTGAGTGTTAATTATTTTGAACAATCCGCACTTCATAGTAAAAAGATGGTAATTCCAGAGGTTTTCTGGAATTAAATTTTATTTAAATTTCTTTATCAAATTTTCGCCACAATTAATATGAGATTCTATCAATAATTTACAAAGACTGAACTTATTTAAACTCAAATCTAGAAAACAATAACAAAAATATATGATCGTTCGCTTATAGAATTGACTCACGTTATATATTTGTATTGTATGTTGTATATGCTTATTTTACTAACTAGACTAAATGACAATATTTCTATTTACTCACTCGTTTATATAAAGCATTTACCTTTATAGCAAAAAACATATTCATACGTTAAAAATGAAAAGACAACTCTATAAGAGAGAGCACTAAATGACTTAAGATTACGTTTGCTTTGTGTTATTGGTTATTTGACATGTAGCTACTTACAAACTCTCTATCTGACTAATGCTATATATAGCCACAGAAATACCAACATACTTATTTAACTTGTCGTCGGTGCACCAAAACTGCAAGAGATACAGCTGCACAAACACTTTTGCCTGGCCTTAGCTGCTCTCTTGTGGCGAAAACCTACACTCTTTATACTTTTGCAGCAGTGTGACTAGAATTATTGGACAATAAGCACAAACATCTGACTCATTGTATGACTGAAGGTTTTTGGATCATTTATTTTGTGCGGTTTGTTGCGGCTGAGAATGCCTTTAGCAAGTATTCGTTCCTTTTACAAATTAATAAGAATATTTAAATTAGTTATTTTTCCTCCGCGACCTTCCAAATTACTTAGCTTAATTCATTTTAGATTACAATTGTGCAATACGATAATGATATTGAAGTTTAAGAGAAAGAAAATGATGCAGATGGGAAGGAAGTGTGAAAAATCAAGAAGTCAATTATGAAACTGAACT
The DNA here is from genome assembly GCA_030762175.1 of Metallyticus violacea. NCBI lineage: Eukaryota > Metazoa > Arthropoda > Insecta > Mantodea > Metallyticidae > Metallyticus > Metallyticus violacea. The sequence continues at coordinate 50,998,274 of CM060834.1, forward strand.
AAATGACGAGGAAAAGGTGCGTAACTACTAAAAAAATGAGCTACAGAGAGATGCTCTTAGAAGTAGACGGCTCAACCCACGTTACGACCATCATTTCCTTCCGTGAATTCATGGCTCTTCATATCTTCACGAATGAACCTAAATCTGTTCAGATGTTTAAAGTTACTCATGTATGAGTTGCATAATTTTATTTTTCAGTGTGCCATGGAGATAGAAACCACTAATAAATATACCTGGAGAACAAGCAAGCCACTGCTATGTCACAGCCGTGAGGAAGTGGAATATCGCATTCTATTATTTATGATAATACAAGGTGAGCAATGCTTGATGCAACCGCGGGACCGGCCGGCAGCGCTATGTCGGCGTATATTTCCTCTCCGCGAGGCTTCAGTGTCTTGCGCAAGTAGCAGTGTTTGTTAGGCTACGCAATAAGTATACCAAGTGAACCTCGCCGGCCGGCCGCACGTCGCGAAACCGGTTGCGTGAAGGATTGTTCACCCCATATCATGTGGTGTTTATGTCTCGGCTACTAGGAGTATTGCAGTCAATGTCACCTATACTTCAACTCTGTTTTTTTTTTTTTTTTCTTCTTCCGTTTTTCCCCTGTCGTTGAACTTCACCTTCTTTATACGTTCATTCGCGAAGATGGTTAGAAAGTTAACTCTATAGCAACGATTTGTGTAAATTTGATGTTATATACGAATTAGCTTGCTGTGTAAGTGAGGAATTAATTCTTTGTCTTCTTGCAGAAATGTAATTCCGATATTGTACACAAATTTGAATACACTGGTTCAGTGCAAAATAATAAATGCGAGCGAAAACGTACATATCTATGAGAGGAAAAACTTGATTAAATTGGCGCAGTAGCAATGAAATCAGAGCCCAGAATCAATCAGATGTTTCACGTATAGAATGCTCGTTTAACTGAAGTATAAGGGATAAGTCCTAAGTCATGGTATCTATTTTTGTTTCCTTCGTGAACAAGGAACAACACGAAAAATCTAAGATATTTGATTAAAATGTATGAAATGGGCTTTCGAATGAAGGCACCAGATGGTATGTGAACAGCTACTTGTCTCAGCACGCCCCGAAGTTCAGTTGATGAGCGACAGTGGTCAGGAGTGGAGGTCACTGAGAGGGAACAACGCGCGTCAGGAATGTATGAGAAGCTACACAGAGCTACGGGATGCTATCTTTAGGCTGTAAAAGAAACTTGGCATTATTGGCTATATGAGTTGCCGCGTTATTATGGAAAATAATGGCGTTGTTCAATAATTCTGGCCTTTTGACACAATTGTAACACCAAAAAGACCTGTAATACTGGGTATCACAGTGGTCCCGTGACGCACTGGATGACATACAAGCACACTGTCACGCGCCAGAATGACCAGGTCCTTTATTGGTGAAAGAGTTTGGCGAAACTTGTGTTTGCGCGGTGACCTAGGGTGACACCATTCACTGGACTGTCGCTTGAGTTCTGGTTCGTACACCCTCACGTTTGATCAATTTTAATGATGCGATTCAACAAGGCATCTCCTTCTTCCTGAAATCTCGCCAGATTGATACGATATGTTTCATAGCGAGTCCACTTCTTTATTTTACTTAATTGATATGGCATCCACTTTCCACACATTTTCTGTATGTTTAGGCCCTCCTGTACAATGCGGTGCACTATTTTTGCCGATATTTGTGTTTGCGCTTTTAATTCAAGTTTCCAGTGCCTATTATTGCATAAGCCCTGTTCACCACTATCACCCGTACATCTTTTTCCACGGATAGGACGCACACTGCGCGGACATTCTGCCCCGTTTGAAGGTCTCTGTCCACTTCGCCGCGTTCGATAGGGCAGAGCATGCGGACCCAGTGCTCTGGTATTTTGTATGGCATTCTCATGCATTCCTGCCGCGGAGAAATGCCATTTTCACTCTTCGTAACCTCCACTCCTGACCACTGTCGCTCACCAACTGAACTTCGTAGCATGCTGAGTCAAGCAGATCTGTTCACATACACCACCTGGTGGCTTCATACAAAAGTATATTTCATATACTTTTAATCGTATATCGTAGATTTTTCGTGTTGTTCCTTGTACACGAGAGAAAAAAAATTGACTTATCTCTTATAGTTCCATTATCTTCTATAAAGTAAGATTGTATAAATGTATAAATGTTTTAATAAGTGGGCAATGTTTATAACTAAAATCCGGTAGTATTTCATTTTTACAAACGGTGGAGCGTTTTAGGATTGTGAGTTAATGGAGCTAGTAGGTGCCGGCAGTATCGTGGCCGAACCAGTATTGTATTTCATACGAAAGGATAACATTAACTCCAGATGAACTTCACTACTTTTGTGAAGTTTCTTTTCGGCAGACCTCCTCCTAAATCGCAGCCAGAATTGCTCGTAAGGCAAGGTGTTAAATGCCGAAGAAACTGGTTCAACTTTTTTGGGAACAAGAGTCTAGCAACTCTTTCTATCAGAAGACTGTTTTTTTGTTTGTTTATGTTTTTGTTTATTTTTAGTGGAGAGAGAGAAATTTGAACAGAGTCTATAATCAGCACCAAACTACAGTGTTGTATATTCCCTGAAAGTCTGAAAGTACTTTGCCTTTATATGGGAATGTTTACAATAGTTTAGATGCTTGCATCACCACACATTATCTCTGTTTTAGGAAGCAGCTTTTGTATTTACGATAGCCAGAAAATTCATTCATCTCCTTTCCATTTCTACCATACTATACATTAAGTGTGAACTTGTGCCAATTCGAGGGCAAGCGCAAAATCACAGCAACTCTTAAGGTGGCTGTCCATAGTTTTCAAGAAAGCAAACAACTCCGAATAGTTTAACGCCTGTTTTAACTACTGAGACATCACAGGCGATGGACACTGGTGATACTTGAGATGGAATGATAAACTGGGAAAGACTTTTTTGGAAAGGAAGGGAGCGTTTCAGGCCTAAGTTTAGGAGTACCTCCCCAGCATTTGCCATTTATGAGGACTGAGGAAAGGTTGGAAAAAAAAAAAAAAAAAAAAAAAACCTCATTCAGAGAGTACGGCCCTGATGGGAATGGAACTCGCTCACGACCTCGGACATCCGTGGCGGTTTTAATAAAGATGAAGAGAGCGTTTTCAATTCTATAATTATGTTTTGCCGGTACACTAACGGCATTCTTTTATTTATGCTGCCTACTACAGAAATGAGTAGATGACCATTCGATTTGCAGACAATGAGAGAAGGCCGAAAAGGGAGCAACTACATTTACTATTGCGCGAAGCACCGATCTCATTCTAGAAAATTAAGCGTAATGAGTTTAATAAGCTTGTAGCACAAAGGGCATTCTTGGAATTTTATGCCCAGAAAGGAGATATTCTAACTACCTAAACACCGTTTTTGATTCAATAAATTAAAATCCTGAGGCATATTTTGATGGAACAAAGTGAATTATCGCCAAAGTGAAAATAAGACCGAAGAAACATGTATGCATTAATAAGGGGACTCATACCCTTTACATTGAAAAATGAATGCTTGCAAAACAACGTTCTTGAAGCACAGAAATACGAATTGCGGTACAAACGATAGTGTAAAGTTTAAGAATATAAATTCAAAATTACACAGAATGCCTGCAGGAATGGCTCGTACCAAATATACCATTTGGTTACACTGTTGTTTTGACAACACTTCAACTCAAACGATGCAGTCTTGCCACAAGAAATGTATTTATTTGGTTTATTTACGGACGCTCTTTAACATCTCAGGTCCTCAGCGTCCCATTCAATTCGGAGAATGGAACGGCCAATGAATTTAGTTCAAAAGTCTCTTTTTTCAAGCTTAAGGTTCTTTTACGTGCCGTAAATCAACGACACGGGACCTATGGCTTTACTTCCCTTCTGAAAGAAGCCATAATTAGGACTTTTAAGCTCGAAAAAATTCATCGACCCTGGACCCGCGATCTTGGGCTTACGTGGCAAATATAACTACCATTAGGTCAGAACTGACCTGCCACAGGAAAAAAGGCTGATATGTCATAGTTGAAGGAAATTGCTGCGAAGGAACCTGATCAAAAAGGAGCTTAAGTACACCATCAATGTACAAGTGAATAAGATTTTTCACGAATATGAATTTTCTGTTTCAAGGTTATTCCCATACCGTTCTGGTACTCAAACTTTTGAAGTGCGGTACACACCTTGAAGGCTATTAAACATAAGTTAAATTAAAACACTCTAAAATAAAAAGTAAAAATTTATATATTATTTAAAAATTGAATTACATTACATGATTCATTACATTATTGAAATTGTATTAAAACGTTAAGGTTTCAGTGGGCTCTATGCCACATCGGGAAAATTCGCGACTCGCCAAAACCTCCCTCACGACCCCGTCAGTGGCTCGGAATCCATAGGTTGAATAACACTGCCATAGTTGATATAGAACTGCATAAAATAAACTTGCAGTCTATTATGTCACTTATAAGCACTGTTGACAACAAATGGGTATTAACATTTTCACAAATCTGAATAAAAATTTCCCATACTTTATACTTTTCTGCTAATGAGAGAAAATCAATGTCTATAATTGTCTTTACACAGGTAAATAAACGCAAATTTCATTAACTCCTAAGCAGTGGCTTACCTGAAAGGCTTAGCGCTGGTCAGCATTGTTTGTTGATTCTCAGGAATTAGTTTGCTTCTAGAATGCAAAGTTTAGTACATTAATCTGTTGTTATTTGTAGTAAGTTAAACTATCGTAAATATTATATGGCAAAATTGAAAGTTGTTGAATATTGAATTAAAATATTAGACCCAATATTATTTTAAATCAACATTTTAATTCTATTTCTACAATTTTCCCATTTTAAGAAGTTTAGCATAACATTTTTCACGAGTTGGTACTACTTTTAAGACTAGGCGGCGCGATGCAGCGATGAAGAAGCCGATCAGTATTTTAAGCTAACAGAACACACATACCTGGATACCTTGTGAACAGTGCGCTGAAACTAGAAGGACTTAAAAAGTATTTTGCGTTCAAGATTTTTTTTTTTGTCAAAGGGTGAACTTATCTCAAGTAAAACGGTAAAAAATATGAGTGTTTTCTTCATTAAAAACCTTGTAAAACTACAGTGGTACTAAATTGTGTTTTAAATTGTGAGGTACTTTTCAAAGCTGCATTGCGCCTGATATAGCTAAAACCAAATGATGAACTCAATCTGAAACCCTTAAGAAGGCAGTAAACGAAAACCAGGAAAACGCGATGATTACACTAGGGAACAAAAAATGCTTTGTCACACCTCCAAAGTGAAAATAGCTACATCTTAGGAAAATGACTGAATTTTTTCTATCGAGCTTATTTAAAAATACCCAAGAAGAATAAAATTTGCAATTTAAATGTCAATTGAAATTTACTATTTACAGGAAAACAAACGGGCTTGTTAGTCAAAATAGCAATAAAGCCGATTAAAACATTAACAATAGAAATAAAAAAAAAACACAAGTTCCTAAAAATGCTGCCTGGTGGCTTTCTCTTGTAGTCAGAATTACGGCCCCTCTTCAGAAACCAATGCAGGATAACATTTCTCCATTGTGGCTGTGTACCAATGAAAACGCTCTCCCTGTTCATCACTTACAGCACCCACATTTTCAGCATAAAAGTCTAAGTGTGAGTGGTGAAAATTCACTTTTAGTAACATGTTAACAGCCCATTTCTTTATAACCTTATAGTAATGTGTCATATTGTTCATCCTTTCTTTACCAACAAGCCCTTCTATCACTTCCTTGAAATCACGTCAGGATTTACCAGCTACTTTCAAAAACTTCATCTTTTAAAAGCTTCCTTATTTGCAAGACAAGGAAAATACCCTACTTTAACTTTACGTATGTCAATCTAGTAAATAAATCATACCGTTTCCTATTGACTGTATTACTGGTAGTTTCAACAGCATATTCTGCAGTAGGTACCTCGAGCCCAAGATCTCTACTAGTATTTTCCCCAAATTTAGATCTGCACTAAATCATGTAAACCCGATTAATCGGACAACTGCACCAGTTTCTAGTAGTGGGGGGTTGGCAGGTTAATCATTTGAAAAGACTTATTTGAATCATCAGTGCTGTTACTACCAGTTTCTTCAAATGACTGGGGGAAGTTTTGATATGAAGTATTGGTCTAATTATTGTTGGCACACTACAATAAATAAGATTGAACTTTGTTTTCTTAGTCATACCTGATACTTTTACCGTACAGAAATAACAGTCATTCCCGTGACTTTGTTGTTCCCGCGATGGTATGACTTTTAATTTCCCATAAAACCTCTTTCTCAAATCAGTTGTTGCAGTATGGAAAATGTAACAGAGTTTGGGGACCCCCCTTTTACCTTGATCACCAATTTTACAGCCTAAGTAGTGAAAGTGAGCTATTTTTGTAATTTTATAGGTTCTTTTCTTTGGAATTTTTGTGTGAACTTTCACAAACGGAAACTATCTGGATAATTACGACACTGACATTCCTCACTTTTGTCATGCTGAATTCAGAAATAGTCACCATACCTACCGATCAACAATAACACACCACTACAGCACTATGATAAATCATCAAGCCAAACGAAAGTTTCAATCAGAACAATTTTAAAAGAACCAATAACAAGTTTATCGGTATATTTATCTCTTTAGATTTACACTTCTTTTCAATGCAAACTTTCCCTCCGAAGCTCCCATCCCAGCAAGAGGGACTTTGGTAATTAAGTTGTTCGTCACATACCCAATAAACGCCAAGTACGAACGTTATCAAGGTAATAATTCTGTTTTAAACAGCATATAATGATTTATTTAGTATCCATTATACAAAATAAAATAACAAATCCTTAGTGTGTACCATACATATTACTTTTGTCATAGTCGGGAATCGAATATATATACAAGCCGATACCTGATAAGTTAATTTAAGGAGCATGTTCGGTTTTTATGTAAATCGACAAGTAACATTTATGAGGCATAAATCGTGTTTCCTTGTATATATGTATATGTATATATGAGTGCATGCAGTCCAAGGTCAACCTGTCTGCAACTATAAAGTGTTAACTGAGCAATATTGCAACGCCAAATAGATACAAAGTGCACAACAAGCAGTTCCTTCACTCTTAGCGAAAATAAACATTATTGATAATGCAGATAAGATAAGTGAAGGAAAGGTTAATCTTTACGTTCCCATTGCCATCATGCTCGTATTACATAAATGTTTGCTATATGTTTTTGTTTCATATACATATTACAGCAATGTGTTTTATTACATTTTTAATATTCACTTGGCTGTCATTGCATATTTTCATTACTTACATTATTTTGCAATTAAATGTAAGTACATTGTGTAAATACCCTACAAATCGTTATCATACAAATGCTGTTATGTTAGCAAATTATATGTTAATTGAATTTTGTACCAATTTCTCAGTAGGCATAGAAATGTATAAACATAAAATTATATATTCATACATTCAACACCCACACCTTCTATATTGTAGTTTGAATTCTTGCAATGTATGAATGTCATGATTTGAAACTCTGTATGAATTAAAGTATTTAGGCTTTTGGTTAGTATTTACGCACATGTTCTACCTTCTAGGTGATAAGTAATTGTGCAATCCATATACTTAAAGAAACAAAGCCAGCAAAATAAAAAACACAGTAAACGAGGTTATTTTTAGGAATTTTCAACTGAACGCTTATACAGGTTGTTTCGGAAATAACTTTTACAAACTTTGGTGGCAGTTCCTCGCACCAAAGCAAGAAAAAAGTACATATGAACATATGTCCGGAAATCGTTAGTTTTTGAGTTATTAATGAAGGTTTACCAAAACAAGAAAATAGAGTCCACATAATTTGTGTCCGGAAATCCTTAGTTTTTGAGTTAATGAAAGTTTATCAATATCCTCATAGAAATAATTTTTGTTTATTATAATTAATATTTTACCTATATTTGCGTTGGATTTCCAAGTATCTTTATACACACAGACTACAGTAATAAAATAAACAAACAATGTTGCACTAAACGAAAATAACTGTAGGTATATTATGATTATTATGTTATACTTTGTAACGTGAGTAAATGTTTAACAAATGAACAAGCGAAATTTTAATTTTTACGAATGCAATAATTGTATAATATTAACGAGTTTCATACGCTATTTTAATGTAGCAGTATTATAAGAGAATATTAATAAAATAAAATTAAAAGTTAACGTCGATTTGCTAGTGAGTAACTCTGATGTCAAAGCCTTCTTTTATTTTACTTGTTTCGTCGTTATATCGATGAAAATTATTTACTTCATTTGTCTATTATTATTGTTGTAAGCGAAGACGGATTTATTGCAAGAAATTTTAACCCAGGTTGAAAAAGCTTGATTGTCACTAATAACGAGAAAATCTCATGATACCTATGAGAAGAAATACGAAATATTAACACTAAGGATATTTTAGAAGAGGTTAGTACTGTCAAATTTTACTAATTAATTTTTATTAATTCTGTAATTGCATATTCTGCAATGAACGTAAATTATTGATTCTGTTTTCTAATACATACATTGTTTTCTTAATATTATCATAACATGACAGAATTTTATCATTCAAACATTTAATGATGTAATTGTTACTATGATAATCTTATATTTTGACCAATAATAAAAACTTTATTTCATTTCCTATGAAAGAAAGCTTTGTACCACATTGTATACTAAAATCGCATGTCGTAAACATACCTGTATTTTTGCTATGATGACTCCCGTACAAGTCTGTAACTTTATTGTTTATTCCAGCCTTGAAAGTATGTATGCACCCGCTCGCTACCAGCCTTGTCTAGTTGAATTGACTGTTCACACCGCACTGCTGACATAGCCATTAATACTTCTCGACATAGCGTTCTTCAAGAAACTCTAGAGATGCATTATATCGAACGGTAGGGTGTGTGGGTGGTATAAAATCACACTTTTATATCGCTTCTCATTTTCCTTGCGTGAAGTTTTGCGTTATCTGTTAATTTTTTTTAATAATATTTTAGGCTTTTTCCAAGCTCTAATATAAGCACTAGAGCGTTATTACTCTTTGTGCATCACACCAATTAGATTATACTTTCACAATTACAGAAGATGATAATAAGCTTTATTCGCTTACGGAGATTTTTAAATTGTTCCTTTTTTGAAGATTTGGTTTCTTCAAAATACCAATACTTTTTGGGGCGTTTTGAAGATTGTTTCAGGTTCAAAATGTATGTGTTTCCCAGTTTATTTACGGTGTGCAGTTTGTGTATAAGTCATAAATCAGATTCGTACCTTAGAATATATAGAAATATCTTGATGAGATACACTGCTCAGAACAATTAGAGGGACAAAAGTTTGAACACATGTATTGCTGCCGTAGTTGGAATAACGTTGGTAAGTATTTTTTTATTAATCAGAATGTTTAAATCTTTATTTAACAGCAGTGTGCATTTTGCTTACTTCTCATCACACAAGGATGCTGTAAGCCGACGTGGAAAGTGGAAATTCCTTCAGTTAATTTCAATTTTTCATAAAGAAACACTTCATTATGTGGCATGTTTTCCATTTGCCTGAAATACTGCCTCACATCTTCGAGGCAAGCTCCTGTTGTGGGATCTTCCCCCATTCCTCGATAGAGTATCTGCAAGCTGTCGAAGGGGCTGAGGGAATTGTTTCTCCAGCTTATCCTACAAATGCTCAATAGGGTTAAGGTCAGAACTCCTAGCAGGCCAGTCCATTGAGCCTGGAGTTCCTGTAGGGTGTCGAGGTGGCTCTTGCTGTGTGCACTGTAACATATGCTGCAAAACCGCGACTGCAATAGACAAAACACGCTCTAGTATCATTTCAGCTATATACCTGGCAACATTAAGTCTGTTTCTGACGGCTGTAAACTCTATTCTGTAAAACGTTCACCATGGCGACGATACGCGCCCAGACGTCCATAACACTTTGTAGACGGAAGCGAGATTTGTCTGTAAACAGCACTTTGCGCCCAGTGACGAAGCTCTGTTCCTCAGCAAATCTCAGTCGAACTCTCTTGTAAGCAGGCGTTAATATCGGGACTTTTGGTGTTCGTAGTCTTAAGCCTGCTTCTCTAATTCTGTTTCTTATGGTTTGGTCACTGACATTTGCACCATTCGCCGCTCTCAGTTCATTTTTGTGGTCCCGAGCAGCACATTTAATTAACGGTTCTTCTCTGGCCGATGTTTTACATTTTCGACCTTGGCCTGTTTTCCTAGAGTACGCATCTGTTTCAGCGAAGCGCTTCCATGCTCTACCAATTAGCCATATTAAGCTCAGCAACCACTGCACAAATAGTCCAACCTTCCTGCAGCAAGTCCCCCATGTTGATTATGTAAATGTAAACAAAGAGTACAAAGGTGAACACCACTTTAGTTTTCAACATTGTAATTTCTGCTTACAGCATCCTTAGGTGAAATGACAAGTAAACACGATATACACTGCTGTTAAATAGGGTTTAAATTTTCTGTAAAAATATTTACCATCCTAAATTGAACTACGGCTGCAATACCTCTAGCATAATCGTATGTTCAATTTTTTTTTCATTCTAATTGCTTTGAGCAGTGTATTATTACAGACCGGTTATCAAAGAGAATCACGTAAAGTATACACTTTCTAAACTTAAAAGCTCATTACGTCATCATTTCCTCATTTATCAACTCTTCGTGAAATCGGAGAGATCTTATGTTTCAGCGTCTTGTAGTGTAAATCTCTATAGCCAATGGATTTATACCCTAAAAGTTTGCAATGGAATATTGTATTATCCATTCTTTGTAGATGACCGTATTCAATATTTCTACGGAGCGATTCAATGAACTATATTTACCGCCACGGGTGGCCGAGGTCGTTAAGGTACGGACTCGTGAGCGGGAGGTCTGGGGTTCGAATCCCGTCAGGACCGTCCTCCCTGACTGAGGTTTTTTCCAGGTTTTCCTCAGTCCTCAAATGGCAAATGCCGGAGAGGTACCCTAAACTTAGGCCTGGAACGATTCCTTCCTTAAAAAAATCCTTTCCCAATATATCATTTCATTTCATGTATCATCAGTGTCCATTGCCTGTGGTGTCTCTGTAGCAAAAACGGGCGTTAAACACCACTCATTCATTTGAACTACATTTGCGGCGTTTTTCCACTGGGCGTGTGCCATTGACTGGAACTGACTAGTTTCTGGCTGTCAATAAGGATCTTATAGTGGTTGAGTACAGTTCAGTTATTACGCAGATTTGTTTTCTGTATTTAATCGTGAAATATGGCTCAGTATATATTTTTTCTATATATGTTCACCTTGGCAATTTCAAATATGATTTGAAGGTTGTAAAAGTTCCAGGCCGTACAGCAATCATACTCTCTAACAAATTTCAAGGGTAGTGTTCATTCTAAGATAACACAGGGTTCTCACCGAAGAAACTCTAGATGACTAATTCCTCCAAAAACCACTTGGACATCTTCAATAATAAAGAGGCATTTCTTATGGCTTTGTGCAAAGAGCTACTAAATTATTAAAGTTAAAACCATATAAAATAACTACGGCATACGTAGACATTTTGCACTTCCCCCTCTTTTTAAGAGAATTCATCGACTGGGAGCGTGATTTCGTCTCCTTTTCAACAACTCTCTGCCACGCTCTTATAGCGAAATTTTCTACCAGAGAGTTGAAAGGTTGTTTCCGAATGACATGAGCTATTAGTTAGGATTTTTAGGATTTGTGGACCGCTAGCTCTCATGAGCCAACCACTTGCGACTTTTTTCTCTGGTGTAAATGAAAAAAATACCGTAATATCCATCAGGAAACTAGACAAGCACTACTCAGCAAGTGATGAACAATTTCTTAAAGAGTACCAAAACTGCATGGACAAGATGGTGGCCGGTTCATCGGCCCGCTCTGTATATGCTCATAATATTTCATTCAATGAAAACGTTTCCAAGTCTTATATCTTTTTATTCTCATTTAACGCTACAGCCCGGTGCAAGTTAACCGAAATATAGATGGCTCACAGCAACGTTAATCTTCGCTTCTCAAGGAGCAGTGACCCCTGCCTCGTGGGGAACGTTATCTATGGTGGGGAAATAGTAAATATGACCGCACCAGCGTCTCTAGCGACCATCATATGAACTATTTCCCGACCGGTAACGTTGTCCCACAGGCCACAAATTATGGCTTACAGTAATGAAATCGTGTTATAACAATTTCTCATAAATGGAGTATAATTTTATCATTTTAAGGGAAACTGTTATAACTCCATTTTAATTCCTGTAAATAGGCTATTAATATACTTCTTTTTCAGATTGCAAAAATGCAATACATAATTATACACAGTGAAAAATAAATTGAAGATAACATTACTGTAAGATGACAATCTCCATTTTCAGTACGTTTAAGGTATATTTAAGTGACGTAAAGAAAAAGGAAAGGCTTCTATTTAAAATATAACAGCGGGGAAAGCCGTTTAGCGATGTGTTGCTTCCATGTTAACGCTTCCAGCCTTATTCTCACAAAAAGCAGGCTTTATTAACCATCAACTGAAACAAAAATTGAACAAATGTAGGATAATTAGCGAATAAACACGAACATAGTTCATCTCTAGCTAGTTAATATGTTTGAATGTATCTTAAAATTCAACATTCGCATACGTTATATTTCACCTCATTCCAAATTATGTTAAACAGATCTATCTTATTCTATGTGTACTTTGCATCTTATATCAAGCCAAATAAATTATTACAAAATAATCTCATAAATACGTACCATAAGCTTAAGAAAACAGCGCTTTTTGCTGACGTGTCTTCCTCTGGCTTCACCAACGGAAAAGACGCCATTACATACAATGCTAATGTTAAACAAGCAGAAAGCATGTTTGCAACCTCCAAAACAAAGTTAACATATTTGAATAGTGTGAATTTCAAAGAATCACACAACAGTGGTTTCCAAAATATGCCATTAATAAATGCACGGCTTTTTAATGTTAAAGTAATGGAATTGACTAATGGTTTTCCTTGGCTTCATTTTGAAGTCATGTTGATAATACTACATTCTGTCTCTCGGTCACTGTCTCACTCGCACACCACCTGCTATACTAGCGCCACCGGCCTAGTGTAGGAGTACTGAACGTAAGGTACAAGTGCTTTAAATTTGTCTGGACACCCTCTGGTTCGGGGTGAGCCTTGGTCTGCTGCGGGGACCTCTACCTCCGTCTTACGACTTCAGTGATAGAGGTCAGTACTGCAGGCGGGCAGATGATCAGCATGTCGGCACCCTGTCAATCGCCTATCAAGCGGCTTTCGTGATCATGTCTTTTCTTATATACTAATCCGCTACATTCCTTCGCTGCTTGTATATTACTCCAATTCTTCATTCTTATATCAAAGTTTTGGAACCATGCACGTCTTCTTATAACACTTCAGGTTTGTTTCTTTTAATTTTTTTCTTTTAATGGATTTGTAATTATTCCACTAATGTGCTGATTTTTTGTTTAATTTCTTCATTGTAATGTAATGGCGTAGATTAAGTAATTAACATTTTTAACATACTTTGATACTGCATTAATATAACAATCTTTGACCATATTTATTTTGTTTTCTCTAAAGATTATAATTCTTGAATTGACGTAGAAATATTATTCTCGACCCTATCTTTGTAACTTGCACATGCTTATTTTAAATTTATATTAGTAGTCTTGAATTAATATTACATAATCCGCAAAGAGTAGCATATTCATGAATTGTTGTCATGAATTTAATTCCATTCCATACACAATTTTTATTTTTGTTTTCGGAAAATATTGTTCATAAGCAAATTGCTCCTTGTCTTAATCCATATTATATTACATGATAGTCGTCCATTTTCTTTTATAATATTTGTTTTTGTTTTTCATATAGTTCTGCATTTATTCTGTGGTGCGGGTGATATCTATGTTGTTCTATTTCAGTTTTTCATTTTTCATTTCAGCAATATTTTCTTATGATATCCACTATAATTTATTATAGTGTTTTAGTCACTCATCTGGTATATTATATTCTCTCTATCTTTTTCTTCCTTTTCCAATGTCTTGATTATTTTATATACGATTATTTTGATTATTTTGCATGTACATCATGCTCTAACTAGTTTATAACATTTTCTCAACATTGTTTACGAAGGGCATTCTAAAAATTTTCGACCTGAACAAGAAAACACAAGATTTAAGAGAAATGCTTTTTTTTCCTCCCACCATAGTCACCTTATAAATAATTTCATTTTGTCCAATGACTTTCCAACTTGTTAATACCTTCAGTAATATAAGACTGAAAAATAAGCCTCTGTCTCAGCTTCATTTTCATCATTTGTTGTGAATCTTCTTGCACCCAGCCATTTCTTCAGGTTTGGGAACAAAAAGTAATCGCTAGAAGCCAAATCCGGCGAATATGGCGGATTAGATTATTGTAAGCGAAGGTCATGCAGTTTTACAGCAACAATTCCAAATTTGTGTGAGATCGTGATGAAAGAGAACTTTCTTTTTCGCAAGATGTGGACGTTAGCATCCTTCGATTGGTCCACTATCGAAGCGTAATCCTCCTCGGTGATATTTCTGCCCCTCTGGAGGTAGTGTATGGGCATCACACCATGAGAACTCAGAAAACCGTAGTCATGACTTTGGGTGGAACCGTTTTGCTTTCTTTGGTGCACTTTCACCTGTTGCCACCCACTATTTGGACTGCTCCTTCGTCTCGGGCATGTAATAATGAATCTATGTTTTTATCTACTGTTATGAAACGTCGGAGAAACTATGGAATTCCGTTCAAACATATCTAAATACCCTTGCAAAAGGTACATTCGAATGCGTTTTTTGTCCCTTGTTAACGATCGCTGCACCAATCGAGCGGAATATTTTTCTCATACCCAAAATTTCGTGTAAAATGTAATGGAAACTGCATATCGAGCTCTTTGCAATCTCAGCAATTCACACATTCAGTCGGCGATCATTATGACATTGTTAATTTTCGTCACAATCTCCTCAGTCTTAGCAGTTTTGGGAGATCGTAAGCGATCATCATTTTGAATGGATGTACCACAGGCTTAAATTCAGCAGCCCACTTTTTAACAGTCGTAATCGGAGAACATTCCCGTAAGTGGAATCTAACTCCTTTTGTTTTTTTGTTGGGACTAAACCATTCAAAAGAGAGTACTTTATCACGGCTTGTATTTCAGTTTTATCCATTTTGTAGAACATGTTAACACTATTTTGTTTACAACAAACAAGTGACTACACTTAACGCGTCTGAAACTTTACAGCGTGTCATCTAAAGGATGATACTTTAACAACTATCATAGTAATTTGGCCGTAGGTATTTCTTATGTGCTTCTTTTTCATCGTGGTTAGGTTTTTATATTTCATTATTCCAAATTCTTAGTTATTTTATTTTGACTGGTACGAACGCTACACAGAGCTAGTTCAATGATGGGGTTGCAAACTCTCTACCCCTGAATATGCAAATGCTTTATGGACATTTAGCCTAGATGCGTTGTCTTCTCCTCGACCCGTTACGAAATTAGCTAATTCCTACATTGTTTCTTAAGATTTATATTCTTACGAATGTTTGAATGTAGTTGTTGCCGACTCTCCCAGTATGTAAAAAGTTACAAAACATGCCCATTAGCTTGATACAGGAAGAAAAAGAGCCACAATAATAAACTCTAAATAATGCTACGAATTATAGTATCTATTTCAAGGTGGGGTGTCTCCTTCACTGAAATCAACATTAATGGTATAATTGTAGTGTTGTTGCTTAGGTGCATTAGTTAGTACCCGTCATTCCGTCCCGGAATATGGGCTGCTCCTGCGAGGGGGGGGGGGTTCATTTACCAAGGAAAATTTCACATACCATTATTTTTCAACTGAGGGTAGAGGTGGTTGATTTGTTTTTATTTTCGGACGCTCTTTAACATCTGAGGTCATCAGCGTCCCATTCTATTCAGGGCTTGAAACGGACGACATATTTTGCTCAGAGGCCTCTTCTTTCAGGTTTGAGGTTCTTTTTCGTGCTCGAAAAAATCCATCGATCCTGGTCAGGTTTGAACCCGCGATCTTGGGTTTAGAAGGAAAGTATGGAGAGGGTAGAGGGACAGATGGTAAGTTCATCACCTCCAACGTCATCTGACAGGGAACTAAGTGTTTCTTGGACATGAAACATCCAGGGACCTCTTTTTCTAGATAAGGATTTCTTTATGTGCGTAAATTTTTGACACGAGACTGGCGGCTTCGTAAAGTAATTGGAACATTATAGTTTATTTTTGGAGCTTGAGAAAGAATATTAAGTACTTCTGTTAAGGGAAATCTCTCCCGGATGTCTTGCACTCGAGAGTTTTTACACCCTGAAAAATCTATCATCGCCGGCAGGATTTGAACCGGTTTTTCACAGAAGAACGCGCTACCCATAAACTACCGAGGCCGAAAACTTTAGACACTTTAGGTTAGTTGTGTAGGTTACGTGTAAAATGGAGGAAGTGCATTTTTTTTACAGGTACATTTATTTAAATTAAAATTATTAAGTTATATAATTAATAAACTTTAATGACAATTTGTCCTTCATCTCATGCTGAATTAAGGACTTTTATCATGTACATATTGAAACTCAAGAGGTGTTAGTAAGAACAAAATACAAAAAAGCGGATGTGACGTTATGATACACAAAAACTTATTTACATATAATTGGCTGTGGTCCAGACAGTGCTGGCAGTTTCCACTGTTCTTGTGTACAGAACTGACAAGCATTTTATATACATCTTTATGAACTACACCCCAATAATTTCAGAACTTGTATAGGGGTTTCAGACGAGCAATTTGAGATAGGAGAACTATAATATGTTTATATTTAAAATTATGTCATTAAGTTTCCAAAGAACCAGAGCGCCAATGACCGAAATGAACGGACGGAAATTGAAGAGCTCCTCTCTGGTGCAGTCAATATGACACTGTCAAGTAAAAAGCGAATCATTGTTACTTAGCTGAGTATCTCCAGAGTCTCAACCCACTGGCGAAACCTTTAATGGGCTGGGAATGTCGGCAATAGCTTGGCCAAAGAAAAATCTAGCAATAACTTAATGAACTCTCCCGCAGCTATAAGTAAGCTGCCATTTGATATCATCCGACTTGGAGTTGTCTACTTTAAAATTCAAGCCTGCCATAAATTAAAGGCTTACCGGTTGTAAACGAGGAAAATGTGCAATTATACCAAATGTGATAACACTCGTCTACACAATGTTTGCTGAATGAAAAGTGTTCATATTTTCTGGTTCCTTACCACATGGCACCTCTCAAACCAGCCTTAGTTTTTTCTCATAAGGCTATAGTTTTTCAGGAATCGGTATTATAGAAAATAATTTTTAAATATTCTGAGATATTTAAACAAAATAATAAACTGTTTACTCTGTGAATGGGATAATAGGGCTAAATTAGAGCATTGAACCAGAAAAAATTGGCCACAAAGAAGCAATTTAGTGCCTTGGGAAAAAGAAAGTGCGCTTTAACTGACTACTAACTATTCCTTTTCTACAGATTTCGCTCATTCCGATTCTGATTATCCATTCTTACACCCACTTATTCCAATTAGCTCTTACTATTCCTTCCTCCGACTCCAACCATTGACTCCTCACAACTCATAACCTCCGCTGCTTATTCCTTACTCCTTATCTTATACTAGAGCACAGTTTATTGTATTGTTAGGAACCTCTCCCGCGAAAAAATAAATCCTCAAATATTATTGAGCTCGGTTCGAGTCTTAACTACTTTATTAGTCCTTCCTTAATATCTATAATTATACAGGCTCGCTCCGATTCGTTCAGTTTTGGAAGATTCCTATTGGTTGAGCTGGACTAATTTTCTAAAATAAATCTTCTCACGCTGTAGTAATTCCAAGTACGGATATTTCTGCCATAAATATTCGGAAACTTTTCGGATATGACGTCCCTTAATTTTTCTAGCCAATCAGATTTACCCACAATGAAATCGCGATAGACCACATCTCGGCCATAAATAAGAAGCATCTATTTGTTTCTAAAGTCATGTCAGAAACCTGTTGACTTGTCTAGATGTCACTGTTAAAAGGGCTATAAAACATATGCTGTCAGCTAAGGCTGATATGTGTTCATTTCTCGAGAGAATTCTTCCCTTATTGTCAATATGCACCGTTACAGTTATCTTGAAATAATACTTCTCTCTGCGCTAGTTAAAAAGGCACATTCTGTGTCTCGGGCCAGTAAATGATTTTCCTAAACCCTTTCAAAAGAAACGAGTTCGTGCCAGGACAAAAGGCTACCTTCTTCCTTGGTCGAACCGTTTAAAATTCCATTGGAACAAATTTCAATACGGCACCTTCCATAGTTTAACAAGCAGTCCGGTGTTGTAACCTGTACTTTCACACAAATACATAATGACCTACTAAAGATTTAGCGCATGTGCTATCTCAATGAATGCAATTCCCTTAATATAAATTATATACATGCATCAGATTATATTTACATTAGTTATTAACACAGATTATAATCGTATTAATTTAATCTAATGTGACCTTTATTTTTGGGCTACAAAATCTAGGATGTAGAATGAATATTAAAGTATTTTCTCATGACTCATACCCTGCGAATCTTGGTGCAATGAGTGAAGAGCAAGGTGAGTAGTTTCATGAAGACATTAAAACAATGGAAACCTATCAAGGCTATTGGGACGTGTAAATGATGGCTGATTACTGCTGGTGTTTGAAAAGAGACACTAGTGAAGGACATACCAGAACTTCGAAAAAAAAATTAAGTAAAAGTGAATATATTTTGGAATTTGATACTTATTGACACACCGCTCTCTTTTTTTAATACTTAATAAATATTTAAGTTAAAATGAAACCTACAAAAGCAGTGTTATCTTAGCTATACGTCTTAAAATTTAACAATATATCATAAAAATATAAATACATTATTACTTTTGATACGATTCTGTTTAGCTCTATAGAGTAAAACTGAAAACATATTTGAATTCAGGGTATTCTATATCCAGGTGGAAAAATAAATGGGCCCGAAAAGATATTTTTTTGTGAACCAGTGTTCTGGCATTTAAACCAAATATTTAAACTCTGATATAAACAGGTTTGGGACATCATTAAGAGGTGAATATCCTTAACTTTCGGACGAGTCATTAAAGTTGCTCAAGCCATTCTCCACTTAATATCTGTGTGAAAAAGAATGTCCCTCTTTGATTCAAGTTATAAACCAATACAGAAACACACTTGAAACTCAGGTTAACTGCACTTGAACCCAGTCGCCACATTGGCTCGTAAGTACAAAATGTTTTAATACAATTTCAACATGCGCCTAATTAGAACAGGTATATATGTGTGTGATTAACAATTTTATTTTTTATTAGAACGTGTGGGTCCCATGAAGTTTTATATTCTTCAAGGTGGGTTCAGGCTTAAAAATGCTGAGAACCTTTGCTTTAGACTAAGCTACTAATACGCTATGTTAATCGTTATTCAGTTTCATATTGACATGTTATTAATCCGAAATTTGAATTGTTGTATTAAATCTTGAAAACTCACATGAGCCATTGAAAATCGTTTTCTCGCTGTTTGAAGATACTCCAAAGTAAAATGTTACCCCTACTGATTTTTCATCACCATATACATCCTTTATTTATTTATTTTTCTGTCTAGCCCAAGTTCCCTATCTCAAATTGCTTGTGTAAGACCGCTCTACATTCTCTGAAAGTATTGCAGTGTAACCCATTAACACCCGGAATACTAATTATATAATTAATAAGATTCACCCCGAACAATGAAATACATTTCCAGCAATAAGTCACGGTAATTGAAAATGTGCTGAAATATAATTTACATTTTTAAGGGATAAAATATAATATTTCTCGGCGTACTCTTCATCAAACGTTACGAATTTGATCTAGCCGGTTCCAAATTCTTTCATCATGTCAGAAATGTAGATTTTGTCAAAATAGTGCTTGAAGGCTTCAAAATTACCATTCTCAATCAATTGAACAAATCTTCCCATTCAGCCAACTTTTTAAGTATGGGATTATATAGAAGTCGTTAGGGACTAAACCCCAGATTAGGAATCAATTTGAAGCCCAAATCGTGAAAATTTACTGCACCTGTTGTTGTGCGGGACAGTGCTATGGACCTAATGAAATAGCTCTCTTTTGAGGCAACCTAGATCTCTTCCTTTTAATTATCTTTCAAGCAGTTCAACAGTACTGCATAATAGGCTCCTGTTGTTGTTTTGCTTATATAGGGGTCTACTAAGATTATTCCTTGGAAATCCCAAAAACATTTCCATTTTCCCAGTTGACAGATCTTTTGTTCGCTTTCATCTTTCGTTATCCACTGCTTTGTCGCTTCAACTCTCGGGAGTGTACACTCTAAGAGGAAGAGGAGGAGGAGGAGGAAGAAGAAGAAGAAGAAGAAGAAGAAGAAGAAGAAGAAGAAGAAGAAGAAAACTGTCGAAACTTTCATTTGTGCAAGTTCTTGGCTCCGAGCTCGATTCACACTGGTATGAATTTGTGCGGATCTAGCAGGCCTTAGCCTCATTCTGTCGTCGGTCATATCGAGTTCTCCATTTAAACATACGCCAATAGTCCAGAGTCTACAAGCAAGCATTTCTTAACGAAAACTATCCAGTTTGTTGTTATTTGCAAGTAAAAGTAATGCTTAATACTCATGATAATATAATTTCTAATTGCAAAGGCTTGTTTGAATTTTAAGGCATTTATGGTCACACAAAACAGTAAACTAATCTTCCTTATTTTCAAAATAAATATGAAATAAAAAATTTCATGTTAGAATATATATTTATGTTGAATTTATTTTGAAAACAAAGATTAAATTACGTTTTTGTGTTTTAGCATGGGTGCTTTAAAATGAAAATATCAATTAAAATAATATTATTGATATTTATTAAACATTAATTCTACTTGCAAAAACTAACAAATAAAAAATGCAAGTATAACAAGGATTCGAACGTTTGTAGTTGTTACTAGACACGGGCTTTTGTACACTCGGCCATCAGAACACACGATCCAATACACACATTTCCTGTTTATATCATAACTTGAACATGAACTGAAGGTGCCAGTAAAACGTGTATTGTGAACTCAGCGATTGTTTCCGATGTTTTCCGAATCGAATTTGTTTATGACTGTTGCCCAGTTTTATTCATTCTTTTTATCTTAGGGTGTCTAAGGATCGAATAAACATAATCAAACAGCCTGAAGCATGCTTTTGAGTGCTTTTGGCCCTTATTTTACAATCATGGTATCCGTCGCACGCAGGGTCTTTCATATACAGGATATTGTGCTCTTGATTTGTTGAGAATGTACAATCTCTGCTATCTCAGGTAATGAATCTTACATTACTTAACCTTACACACAGGCGATCATGCTCACTAGTTATGCTTCCTTTGACTAGCTGCATCGTAGAAAACCAAGCCCAATTTCAGTGAACAAATGTAGGCGGATAATTACCTTATTGTCCATGTCGGCCTTTTAGCGGCCTGTTGGTGAGAGCGTTTTGGTATTAACGGAAAGGTAGTGGGTTCGATTCTCCCAGCTAACAACATTTTTTTTTAAATTATCATAATTTCTTTACACTTTTGTTAATATAATAAATGTTACCTTTCTAACGTTATTTTTTAAGGAGAACAACGCACAGGTTGCAATTTTAATTTTAGTTCATGTACTGATTCTAAATGATCAAATAAAAACTTTAAACAACACATGGGTTGCAAATTTAGGTTAGGTTAGCTTAACTTACGTTTAATATGTGTGTGTTAAAAGCGAGTGCCTTTTCTGATACCATTATTAATTCCTTTATGTGTTACATTGCTACATTACGGTTTCCCATTTAATTTCGCTGTATATGAATATGATTAACTATTTACATGTATCGTAAAAAGTTTATTTTTGGCATATGATTGCTTGTTTCGATGCGTTACGACTGTTCTATCAGCCTGCATTTGTTGCAGTCACACTACTACTCCGCATTGATGCACTATTCCTACTTACCCTTAGAGATCGAGGCGTCTTGGGGCTCCAGTCCTAAGCGGCAGCGGAAAAAGCCGAAAGCGGTGTGACTTTAGATGGATAATTAACTAAATTACAACGGCATGTTAGATAAGATACTCCTGGTTTAGTTGGGAAGGTAATAATGTTCAATCCCTCACGGATCAATTTTTTTTCTTTTCTTTTTCCTTTCCTGCTGGAGTTAAAGGAATTTGCCACCATTACAATTATATTTGCTAATATAACACCAAGCACACATAAATTTATATAAATGCATTTAAATTTACGATTTTTTCCCTGCTGTTAAAGGAGATTTATCACCATTACAATGATTTACCCACCTACATAGTAACACATAATCTCCTATCAATTTATATTAACGAAAAGGGGGCCTACTCTCGTCGCAATAAACCATGGGGTCCACCGGTTTCTAGGATTTGCCCGAGGGTAGGTTAAGGTCAGTGTGTATGTGAATTATTGCGAATTCCAATGACAACGCGTGGTAAAAGGTGATGAAATGAAATTGAAGTATCCTGAAAAACTGAGTTTTGTAATGAGGAACAACATAATTGCAGCCAGAAAGTTACGGAGGACAACGCGGCTCCACCCTCGCTTCTCCCGCTGCCGTTCCGAATTGCCGCATTCGGCGACTGCTCGCAACTGGAGCCCCAACCGCTCGATCTTTACGGCAAGTCCATTCCTTGCAATTGCGCTCGGCTTTCATCGCTGCCGTTCTTGAAAGCGAAGGATTGTCTATAAGGGAAAGTCCTGTTTTTCAATGATATTTTCATAGAAACTTCATTTGGGCTTTCGTGGAGCTGTTAATTCTGTAAGTATACATACCATTATCCAGGAATAAATACATTTCAGCACTAGAGCGAAATCTGCAGAACTTCATCCAACTGGGCTCTGATCTACCCAGCAATTTTTGCGCCATTTCATGGAATATATTTCAAAGAATCCTCATAAAACATTGTAATTATTAATTTATATTGCTGTCTTAGAATTAGGCATATTGATAAAGATAATAAAGATCATTATTAATGCAAATTATTAACTCCCATGGTTATTTTGGGTTTATTATATATCTAAGATTATCATATGTCAGTATTGATGTTTTAACAACAACAACAATAATAATAATAACAATAATAATAATATCCATCGTGTACAATTTTGGAAATTCTCTAATATGTCCGCAAAAGTCTTGTTTAATTAGTTTTACTTTGTACGCATGAAGGACGATATTCGGCTTTTTTTCTGTATTCATTGTCAGCATTGCGTGAATGAACAGCGCAGACGTTGACTATAGAACGTTGAATGAAAATAAGTCGGTGCTTTTATGTTTTCAGCACAACATAAGGAGATGCAGTATGGAGAATTTGGGTATTGGATCGAATTCCGAGGGCACACGTCACGAAATTGGGTTTACTACATGTATTTTCCTTTAGATGGGTCTGCATAAATAAAGGGATTGAATAATTCAATACAAACCAAGAATATTTGTTACTATGTTTTTAATAAATTAAAAAACTTTCATGCATATGTATGCCATCGAAATCGTAATGATTATTGCAAAATGTAAGCATTCCAAAATATTTACTATTGACGTTAAGTCACCGAGTTGTGATGGTGGTTGGCAATTATATTGGCACTACCCATTCCTGTGAATTAAACCCCGCAAATAACTTTCTTGTTGCACAAATTACGGCAATAATACAAAACATAATTATTAAACGAATTTCTCTAAATAATTATGACAAAATAGTCCTAGAATTTGTGAATTCATGCTTTTTCATTACTGGAAAATCTTGCAAACAGTGAAATGTTCCATCTAATAATAATTAATACTGATGGGGAAACTAATACCAAATTTTTCTTTAATTTTATTGTTATAAGTATTGTTAAGCTGTTCTTGTGCTTTAAAATACTGCCAAGATACTGAATACAGAAAAATTAACAATTCTAAGTGGTATTTTTGCAGTGATATTTGCTCCTGGATAATGATTTATTTCTTGTAGTAATTTTGCAGAATACCATCCACATTTCTTTAAGGTGTTCTTTTCTCCTTCCCGCACTTTGATTTTTGGGTAATACGTATCGTATGTTAAAACCGCTGTAAAGCACAGAAAAAACACTGAACTTTTTCAGAGATCAATCTTTTAACGTAATTATAAAACCATGTATATTTTTTACATTCCGGTAAAATTAAAAGCAGTTATCTTTTCATTATAGTTGGCGTTTTAATGAACGATTCTATAGCTTCTGTTTTTAAGAGTTGTTCGTTAAATAAATATATTATCTAAAACAATATCAGCGACATCAGATGGATCCATAGAAATAAACCCAACTGAGAATGGGTTAGTATTAACAACATCAAAGGTGCCTTTGCAAGCTGTCCCTATTGTATCTTCTTGCACTATGTTTTCAATAGCGAGGTGTACAAATTGATGACGATAAATGTTTTGATTAGTTTCCAATTTGAAGAAATGTCTTAACTTCATATGACGGTGAAAGAAGAGTGAAGCCAAGAAAAACGGTGTGATTATTAAAAACTGCAATAATGAAGAATAGTATGCAGAGATGCAACTGTGGCAGTGTTTAATTGTTCCTCTCTAATACAACCAGACAGACTAAGGATTCTGTGAAAACATTTGCTTTAATCAAATTTAATTTCAAACATTTCAAATTTATTTATTTATTGAAATGCTAAGAAAAATTCAAGGAGGCTCCAACTCTCTGGTCCAGGACATTCTTGAGTGTAACCCCTCACTATATAAACTGAACATTTCCAATTCTTAAAATAACACCTGGCTAACACCTGCTATCTTACGCTAACCTCTTTCTTAGTTTCGTAAGTATTTTTCTGCTGCAATTCCAAAAGAACACCCCTTCTTTTTTAAAATTAACTTAGCATTCAGCCCGGGCTCTTATCCAGTCATATTCTTATACAATTTTGTTTGGAAAAAGGTCTGGTAAGAAATATGCAGAAGACAGCATAGTTGGTTCATGGAATGCATTGGTGAGGGGAAGGGTGTCAGCCTTTTCGGACTTTATGGAAACAGTAGAGACATCTTCTATTATAGTGAGGTACAAATGTATCCTCCTAGCATTGACAGTAAAATGCGAAACTAAAATGTTTTGTTGGACGCGGACTAAGATTTTGATTTGGCAAAGAACATTCATATAATCGGTATGCATTTGATACCGAACTTTCCGCTTCAAATCACTTTTATCACTTGTTAAAGCATTATACAATATATATTGAGAGAGGGGGAGAACTGCAAAACATATTTTTTAATATTTTCAATTTTACGCATTATTATATGTGAATTATTATAATTCCATTCATTCTTCGGACATTAAGTACTTTTTCAAACATTTTGCAACCACTCTTACATATTCGGATATCATTTTGAGTCTATAATTTCCTTTATTGTATGAACATGAAAATGAATGCAAGTTAATCAGAATTTTGCATCTGGACCAATTGAAATGTCTAATGCCATTGTTGTTCTTGTATTATTGTTACATTTGTGTTATTTGCAATCAGTTTAACACAACATTTTAAGAGGTAAAGATACCGTTAAATCGAGGGGAGGCTGCTAAAGCAGTTGTCATGTTGGAAGATGAACGGAGCATGCGTTATGTTGCTCAGGGATTAGGAGTGAATGTCTCTACTATGCAAAGAACATACCGAAGGTTCAGGGTGCTTGGTATCTACTGCAGAAACCCAGAATTAGGTCGCCAGAGATGATAAATTTCTGCAGTTACAAGGTTTGCGCGATCATCACACAGCTGTAGAAGCTCAAAATCGGTTACAAAGGGCATCAGGAGTTAATGTGAGAAGAAGATTTGAAGAAGCACAGCTCACCTCTAGAAGATCAGCCAGAGGTCTCTTGCTTACCAGCAACATCAGCAAGTATGCCTTGCCTTTGCTCGTCATTTGGAATGGACTGAGATTTTTTTTTTTTTTTTTTTTTTTTAAAATTTGGTTTATTTATGGACGCTCTTTAACATTTCAGGTCATGAGCGTCCCATTCAATTCAGGACGTGAAACGGCCGACACATTTTGCTC
Source organism: Metallyticus violacea (assembly GCA_030762175.1). Taxonomy (NCBI): domain Eukaryota; kingdom Metazoa; phylum Arthropoda; class Insecta; order Mantodea; family Metallyticidae; genus Metallyticus; species Metallyticus violacea. The sequence continues at coordinate 51,024,418 of CM060834.1, forward strand.
AGAGGCCTCTTCATTCAGGCTTGAGGTTCTTTTTCATGTCATAAATGTACGACACGGGACCCATGACTTTACTTCCCTTCCGAAGGAAGCCATACTTACGATTTTTACGCCCGAAAAAAATCTATCGATCGTGAGAAGCAATGGAAATCTTTCCTATTCACCGATAAGTCGAGGTCCAGTCTAAGATCTCTTGTTGGCAAGGAAAGAGTATGAAGAAGGACTGGAGAAAGGTATGCTCCTTGCACCTTCTTATCGACGATATCTTTCAGGGGAGGTTCCGTCATGGTATGGGCTGGTATCGGTGTGGAAGCCAAGACAGAGTTGGTTTTTTGTGGAGAACAGAGCCGTGAATGCAAACCGCTACACCGAGGAAATTCTTCAGAAGCCATGCTATGCCAGAGGAGGAAACAACCGCTTCTGAGAGTGTCACAGAGTGTTGAAAATTGTCTTTGAAAAAAACAAAATCATTATGAAATGTGATTAATTTGCATTCATGCTCATACAGTAAAGGAAATTGTAAACTTAAAATGATATCCAGATACATAAAGTGGTTTGAAAAAGTATTTAATGTTAAAAAATGATTGTAATTATAATAATTCACATGTAATAATGCTTTTGTTCCTCTCAATTGTAGCTGCCCATAGCTACCACCTCGAATTTGTATATTTAATATGCTTGATATTTCTTTGCTTTGTGTGTATTTTATTACATATGAGTAATAACATTTTATTAATGTAATTATTGATACGAATATATGTCTATAGCTGCTTAATCAAATGCAATCGATGTAAATAATGATGTAATTTATCCTTTCAGATTATTTGTTATGTAAGAAAGACGCAGATAGTGTAGATGGAAAGTTTTTCTGGTGTATTTTGCGTAGGCAGCCGTCCTGCGAAAACATGGTCATAAAAAAAAAAAGACCGAACAAAGCAGTTCTTAAAGGGCTAGTAGTACTTTCCCTTGCCATGCAAACAAAACGCTTCGTGGGAATCGTATCTGACAGCTGGCAGAGGACACCGACCTGTGAAGGAGTACTCGCTTTAAAGCCAAGCGAATTGCCCGACTCGTATTTCCACGAATCTGGCGAATAAGATGTTAGGAAAATATTTTGAAGACACCCAATAGGAATAGTCTTATAAAAACGGCCCCAAACCTGGCGTGAGTAGTGACCAATACATAGCTTTGTATTGCCTATATAAATAAGCCTTCGCCTCATTCAAGTTGTAGTAGTGAAGTCACTTTCAAGTCAAGATTCATTCATTCAACTTTCACTACTTGCTAGTCAAGTATTATTCGCTGATAACTTCGCAACTTAAACTAAAGCCGACACACATTCGACCAGAACTGCATAGAAGTCAACGCTGTTTCACTTAACAAGTCATTGGTATTGCTCGTGACCGTTACGTTCGCATCGGCAGCACAAGCGACAATGTTCACCATCAACCATTAAAATACACTAAAGTTAATCAATTGTAATTGCATCACATGTCGTGTCGAGTGTTCTTTTACACCTATTATCCCCGTTAAGCTTCATCAATGAAAAACAACGAAAGAAGGAGTCTCCGAGGAAGAAGCTCTTACGTCACCAACCTCAATGTTTATAAACATTGGTGACTAGTGAGGGGTCACCCCTAATCAACCAGCAACCCCCCCCCCATCTGTGATTACGGTAGCACAGTAATGCCAACTCAACAATCCTATGCTAGGTGCATGAAAAGTAACTGAATTCAGAAATACTTACCTCCAGGCTTTCTTGCGCAGTTTATCTTCCTTTCCTGGGTCCTGCTTTCCAGAGAACTGCTTGTGATCAACACAGAGCACTTAGCAAATAGTGTTTAAAGAACGCACTGTGATTATGTATAGTTAGTTTGCACAGAGCAGCTGACAAAATAAAAATATTCAATGTGCATATGATTTGTGTGTACATTTTATCGGACATTCAAAACCAGAGATTACCATTATCTACTAAACTAAATTCGTTTATGGGTGAATGACTAACTGGGTTATCGCTGATAAAATCGAGAGTGCATAGTTCACAAGTGAGCGTTAGAATGCGTGGGCGTAGCAGATGGCATGTGCCCAGTCGTGGACAAGACTTCTCGAAGCCGAAATAATTTTATGTACGACCATGCCTGGTGAAGGCCACGCTTCTATAACGCCAAACACGTATTTCTTCCATTGTACATGGCGTCATGTTTGATTCTCTCCTGATGGAAGCGCTGTTTGCATTACTGATACAATGCACTACACAGGTTAGCACTTAGCCACTACCACGACTTACTCTCCAATGTCGGGCCGAATTCGAATTTACTCCTCAGTCTCTTATGGTTAAAATTAGTGAAGGATAACTACTATGTCATTCACATAGGACCCAAAATTCTCTTAATTTCATAAGTTTTTTTGTATTTGCTTCATTATTATAATCATTTAATGATAACTACACAATTATCAAAATAAAATAACACTATTGTTTCAAATATTTGACTAAAACGGGCAGCATAGTTTTAGATACAACATAGTCTGAGGATATGATGGAAAGGAATAACTAAAATGATGACCTATACTAAATGTGTTCGCAATAGAACAGGGATTTACTTTAGTATACCTGTTCGGGGGAAAAAATCTATATTATAGAACTTTAAGTCACGGCCGGGATCTTGTGCTTACCGTACTATGTGAACTACCTTCCCTGCCCAATCCTAGCTGCGAATGTACCCCGCCTAGTCCGTACACCCTGGAGATATCTAAGAGTATCTCGTTACGGAGATGTTATACCTAAGAGGCGACTTGAAACCTTCGAATACTTGTAGCCACATTATTAGGGTTAATTTATTCCAAATGTGTTTTTTTTTTTTTTCGCGGAAACCATGTATTACTCTAAAGTTTTGAATCAGAGCGAGGACTTTCTTCTATCTAGTTCTGTTTTAAGCCTTAGCTTAATATCCGGTTTGTGGCAAAACGTCATATTTTATATTTCTATGTTATGATTAGAGCTGCAACATTGCCCTTTTTGTCTATTTTTAAACGTTTTTATTAACTCGCTCTCTTGTCTGTTCGGGTGGAATTTTGTTAATTTTTCATGCACTTCTAAATGAGATAGAGACTTGAAAAATTGCATATAGGTCAGAAATGGATGACAATACAATATAATACGGTAATTACCATGGTTCAATGGTTCCACGGTTCAAAAACATGGTTCCGAACTTTTGAAAGTAAAGCAGCGCAATATCAAACACAAAGGTTTTAAAAAATGTGAAATTGAATACTAAGAACACATTTCTGTAGTTTCGTTAATAACGCATAAAAAAATAAAATTTATAATAATCTTTATTTAAAAATAAGAACACCTGATATGGTGACTGTTATATATTTATAATTGTACTGTAACTTGATTAATATTCAATTTCAATGTTTTATTTTAATCTAAAATGATTAGAATTCTTTTTGTAATATTGAATAAACAGCGCGATGCCGAACGCGCAAATTCCAAGAAACGCATGGCTCAAGCGCAATCAACTGAGACGATGGAAAAACGTTCTTCATGACTCGCTAATGACACGCAACGACATGCTAAATATTTTGATAACAATACGGTCGTCATGGCAACTTTTCGAATAAAGACATCATATTTAAATCCTGACAATTAAATCCTTACAAATAACATTTAATACATCTGATTTCTATTACATAAATTCAATTGCGCTAGTGTTAATGTATAACATGTGTATTCATAATGTATTAATAATTTCAACTGTGTAAATAAGTAGTGAATGAGTATTATATTTACTATAATATATCAAACATTTTGGCTTCTATATTGAGGATCTGATACAAATGTATTTAATACTGAAATAAAATTTTTCAAAATTAGCTTTGTGTTTCTGTATTTTATTTTTAAATAAAAACAGAACAATCAACTGTTTCGGTATGTCAATGGAGTAGATAAAACAATTTTCTATTTTAGATGTGATCAAGAGAAAACAAAATGAACTAAATCTAAAAGTAACTCAATTTTTATCATTATTTAATCGAGATGTCTAATACTGATTGCAAAATCACGTGTACACAAGACTAAAAAGTAGAAAATAATTTAAATATTTTTTTTAAAAACATGTTTTTATTTTTTTAATTATAAATGAACTAAAAATTATAAAATAATTCATCCTAGCCAAATGCTGATTTATAACCCAAATTCATAATCTCATAAACGTTTTTAGAATAATTCTTGAAAAGAAAAACATGAAGCTCATGCAATAGATAAAATTAATAACTGTTAAGGGTATTTATAGTTTAAATTAATCATACAAAAGGTTCAGACAAACTATTGCATGCGCTCTATGTTTTTCGTTTGGAAGAATTTTTCTAAAAAAAAAAGTTTTTGAGATTATGACTTTGCATGGGGTTATAAATCTGCATATGGCTAGGATGAATTATTTTATACTTTTTAGTTCATTTATAATTAAGAAAATAAAACGTGATTTTTAGATTTTTTTATTTAAATTATTATTCCTAAGCACTCAATTATTGGATCTACATTATAGAGCCTCAGGATTAAGATGCTGAGGTTGTGCAACTCAACTTTAAATTGCCTATTTTGGTTATAAGTTCCTAGAATTAAAGCATATAAATGCCAATTTCGTTTTTTTTTTTTTTAACTTTCAAAAGTTTAAAATCGACCACTTCCTTCATTTCATATAATTAAAGAATTGTTGTCAACTACTGAGACGGGATGGTAATGAAAATCACTTAATTTTAACATTTAACAACAGACCGCGAAATATTTCTTAGCAGTTTCAGAATGCATGACTGTCCATGGCAGGAGTTATATGAATTGAAGTTCATTGTTGTACAATTATAACATGCTTGAAACGAACTTTCCAGCATTCATATTAAACTAAGCGTATGGCTCAGCAAGTTGAATAGCTTTTAATAAAGATTAATATAACATCCACATTTAGGCCTTGTCAGTTATAGCATTACTGTGTGGTAGTAGGGGAACAAAGTTATAATTCTTGCAATATACACGTATCACAAAAGGCAAATAACATTTAATAATAATATTAATAATAATAATAATAATAATAATAATAATAATTATTATTATTATTATTATTATTATTATTATTATTGAGATTAAACCACAAAAATTAGTGGTATATTGTTAATTAAATTAAATGTATGCCCACTGATACACAAAGCTATATATTTTTTTTTTTTGGATATGTTGATACATTTTAAAATATAACCATGTTTATGAATAGAGCCCTTGATATTTTTACATTCACTAAAATAGAGTAAAAATAACAGACGGTTTCCAGTTACATTGTGTATTTAAGATGATGTCCATATGTTTCAATAAAACAGAAACACATTACTATTTAAAAACAATTACAATGAACAAAAAAAAAATCGAAAGTTATATTGATTTTCATTAGTTTTGAAATTCATTAATTGTTGTAGTGAAAACATGTAAAGCAAGCTTTTTTCTGAAGGATATTACATACAAATATGAAAATTCTCACACACATATTAGATTAATGTTTCACGTTTACTATCTCATGACGATGCTTTTGTGAAATATTAAACTTACGCATCATTATAAATACAGTTCATATGCTGCTTTTATTTATCCTTTTATTTTAAAACAAGATAGAGAAAATTAAACGCAAGAGCGCTTTTTAAATTTCGGTTTTCTCCCTTCCTGCTAATAGTTCAATTTCCCTAATGTTCGGAAACTATTTTTCTTGTTTTATTTAAATGGTATATTTTGAATTTTGTTATGAAGAAACAAATTGGTGCCGATAGAGCAATTTTTAAATTTTGTGTCTCAGGTAAACCCCCACTCCTAATGGCCCGATTTCGCTGATTTTCGGAAACTATTTTTCTCATTTGATTTCAACGGCATATATCGAGTTTCTTTTAAAATAATTAAAGATTGCTGTCTTTAGACTTTTTTTTTTGCTCTTATCGCCACTCCCAATAATCTAATGGTTTTCACAAACGATTTATATTTCTTTACTGCGGAGTTTCCTTGTAAGAAAAAAGAATATTGCTGCCACTTTTTAAAGCGTTTTTTAAATTTTGGGTTTCAGGTAAACTCCCTTTCCTAATAATCTGATATTACTTTTTTTTTCAAAAACTATTTTTCTTATTTTATTTCATTGGCATACATCGAGTTTTCTTTTTAATATTTTTTAAAATTACGGCCGCTAGAGCTAATTTTAAAATTTGCTTTAACCCCTAATCGTTTTTCTGGTAAACCCTAAACCCGCCACTTCTAATTATCTAATTTCACTTTTTTTCGGAAAGTATTTTTATGGTTTGATTTAAATGGTGTAAGCCAAGTTTAGTAGTGAAAAAAAATATTGTTGCTGCTAAAACGATTTTTAAATTTTGAGTTTCAGGTTAACCTCACCCGTAATGACTCGATTTCCCTGATTTTCAGAAACTGTATTTTTATTTTATTTAAATCGTATATACGGAGTTTCGTTGCGAAAAAACAAATAATAACGACACTGAAAACATTCTTATTTTCTTTCAGTGGCACATGCCGAGTTTCCTTCATTTTTTTTTTTTAAATTACAACCTCTAGAAGGATTTTAAAATTTCCCTTTAACCCTCTACTCGTTTTTCTGGTATACCAGCACTCTTAATGAGCCGGTTGCCATGTTTTTTGAAAACCACTTTTATCGATTAAATTTTTAAAAAAATACTCAGTTTCGTTAAGAATAAATAATTAACGAACTCTGCGAATCGTTTGTTAATTAATGGTTATATGCCGAGTTTCTTTGAGAGAAAAAAAAAAAAAAAAAAGCAAAATTGCGACCGCTGGGGCGTTAAGGACATACACATATACATATATAACTTTATTATATATTTTTCTTTTATTGTAGTTGTCTAGAAGGCACAATGGATGGAGATTTGGAGAAATTATTTAAAAATTTCTATAGGCATAACTGCAATAGCTTAAATTCCTTCTGAATTCGCAATAAATATATAAATGAATAAATAAATAATGTAGTTTCACGGGTACAACCACAATAGCTTCAGTGCTTCGGAATTTACTTACAATACAAAAGAAGCATCTTGTTAAAGTGTATTGTTAAAAAATACTGTCTTGTATTTACAACAAACGGCCAGATTGTCTTATGCCAATGTCGCTGTAAAGAGATTATTTTTTATGTTTTAATACCTATTTGCCTTCTTCGTTTCCGTTAGCCAGAACATGATTCCATTTTTTAATTTTGTTTTGTTTTATACAAGTTAAATGTAAAAGAAACAGACAACAAAAATCAAAGCAGCAATAAGTTCCATCGGAAGATGAAAGAAGAAGCAGCAGCAGCAAAATGTTGTGTTGTAATGATTTCAGTAAATATTACTTTGAATAAGTTAGAAAAAGGACATTCAGCGTACGTCAATGCACACTTTGGGGAAACATTAAACATTTGGAAAAACGATAACTTCCTTTAACAGATGCAGTAAACATAGCAGGGACTCGGGAAAGTTGAGTTGCTGGTAGAAAAAAATGGGAAAGGTCTTAGGATTGGAAACAGTTTTGATAATAACAGCTATACTGCGTGAGAAGTGGAGGAATTGCAGTACAATCAGATTGCTTGTTTTAAATATACTCCACTTACATCTTGTAAGTTGAGAGAACATTTTCAATCTGAGCGTTCTTAGTGCTGGATGGGGACGGAATAGGGTATTTCGATGCTTTAGCCTTGCTCACGGATATGCTCCCGTTGGGGACCTCCACGAGGACGTGACCTACCTCCGCGGACGTTGATGGAATGTCCAACGTGTTTCCAGCTAGAACATCTCGACGTCGCGTCTCGTTGGACCCCGGAGTTGTGCGAGCCCCTCAGAAGACCCGCTTCTATTCCACATGCCGGGGCAGAAACCTTCTATAGCGCCAGCCCACTGTGCTCTGGCACTTTCTACGCTGTAATCGAATTTATGGAATGAACTGAAATGAAACGGTAGATGACCACGGGAAACTATGAAAAAACACAAGATCAAGATGGTCGGAGCAATGAGAACTAAATCCGGGACCAGTCTACCTCTTGAGTCACCCAGTTCGGTTTCTTACTGATAAAAGATCATTCCTCTGCAATGAACCATTTACAGAAATATATTATTGTGCGTTGTTTTCAAGAAGTACAGTAGTTCTGCAGGTATGACAAATATTGGTTTGAAAAAATATTTCAATTAAAATATTTGCCTCTTAAAGGTCTATGTAAATGTCTATTTTAAGCATTTTTATTGCCTTTGCATGTCTAGTTTTACGTGTCACAGCTGTAGTTATAAATCAAAGTTACATTCTTGAAAAGCGCAATATCATCAAAAAACGAAAATAAAACTTCCATTCATTTGTGTTTCTGAAATTGTCGTATTTCGATTATAGAAGGATACTACCGTAAATTCCATTTTTTTTAAAATGATATTTTTCATTTCCTTTATCTTCATGCATCTTTATTATTATTATTATTGAACAAGCGCAAAGTAATATAAAATTCAATTTATTTATATATATATATATATTTTACAGTAATATAAATGAGAATTTTAATAGTGTTTTCATTGCTGAGGCATTACTAGCGGTGGATACATTTTTTATTTATTTTTTTTATTTTAAGGTTACGTTCCAAGCCTAAGTTTAGGGTACTACCCCCCCCCCCCCGGCGGTAACTGTATCTGCGCTCGTTTTCGGTTGCAAGGTGCTCACAACGTAGCGGCTCATATCCGTAACATAGAACTGTTTTTATAGTTGGAAGACGAGCTGAAAGTGGCAACTTCTAAACTCGATATGCATATTAGATGTGTGCACTGATATAATTCCACTAAATTTACACTTGAAAAATGTAAATATGCGATCTTATCTTATATCAGTTTAAGTTTACAGATTATCTGCAGGTACTGACTGTTTGCACAGGTTGCATCATGCAGTATCGCTCTCAAGTTCTGCTATCTTGACAAACAGATTGGCTACAACTAATTAAGATCTACTGAGACATGTCTACTGTTTATATAGTGTCAGCTTTGTTCTTAGATGTGGCGATTTTTAATTTTGTAGTCATAAACTTAAGAATTCTGTTCTTTCCCACACATCTCTTTCTAGAAAGCAACACTTTTAATGAAAAATAATTTATGTTATGAAAAAATCCCCCAGATATTCTAAGAAAAATATTAAAATATATCAAAACAGCAATAACACTTAAGAAACTAAGTATGTTTAAGATCGTGTATAAATTATTATATGAAATAAACTATTTTGTATATCAGAATTATAAACAGTCTTTATTTTTCGTCAGAAATCGTTAATAAAATGCTAATTTATAACAGTTAGTTGCATTACAATTGTTTCCATTTCTAAAATCCTGTTCTCGACGAATATTATGTTGCGATAATACAAATTGTGCAATTTGTTCAACCGGTCAGCGGGTAGACCTTACGTTACACAAGCCATCTTCGATTTTTTCCATGCCTTTACGATGAATATACGTTTGGCGCAAAAAGAAAAATGTACGGACAATTACTAAAGTGTTTGAATTACTTTTATCCAGTGTACCTTGTCTAGTATAACTATTCATACGAATAATTTCGTAAATTTATTCTATTAAATTATGTAATACAGCAAGGCTGCTACTTTCAGTGGTAAAATTAGGTAGGCTTTGGTTACATTACCATACGGTAGTTTTAAAAAAAATATTAAAACTGCTCAGAATTATTGGAAATGTAATACTATATCATCGTTTTGTTTTGGTTCACAGGAGGACAGCACAGAGGCAGCAACTCAAATCTAGAAAAGAGAAGATGCGCAGTAACGCGCCGCGCAGGTCAGTGTACCACATTCGGTCATTAATAGTGTCTTGTTTATTGATGTGTTTTGTTTTATTCCTCTGCATGTATGCACTGTTTAGGTCATGGTAGATAAATTTTTACAAAACGATGACTTTTTATTTCTTCTCATTTTAGTAAAAACGAATCAGCCTATGTGGTAGAACATTTCAGAAAAATCTTGCAAGGTTGCTGCACTTAATCGACGAAATTGTCAACAAATTGATAACTAAAGGATCGGTATTAAACAAGAATATAAATTGATTTTAGTTTTTAGCAAATAAAAAACTTGATGTTACAAATGCTAGATTATAATGATCGCCTGAAAAGTCTCTTTCAAAGTTAGCTACGGAACAAGGTAAGACACTGCAAAATTACTGAAGTTTCATACGTAAAAATAAACCCAAGAACATGCAGAGGAAAATATATATATTGCAGTTGGTTTCCTCAGTCCTGCATAACCATTTTCACAACCCCAATTAGTATACTCAGTGAAGAGGCGTGGTTCTACTGCATGGCTAAAGTATCAATGTTTTGTAATATCCTTTGGCACGTTCACGAATAAAGGCGTTACAATCTGCACGGTATGGTGGATTCTTTCTGCTCAAATGATACTGCAACTGCAATAAATAGTGAAACATTAAAAATGATCTAAGGACCTAGCAGTAGTAAGAAATGGAAATGTAATTTTGTTTTGTAGATTTCGTTTCCAAATTCTAGCAACAAGGAACTTTGTAAATATAATTTCGGTTAACAAAACCTTCTTTCTTTTCTGGCTAAGCTATGAGTTATTGACTATTATCGATTTAACATTCAACATAATATAATACATGCAGTAGACAATAGCTAAGCTCAGACACATGGAACAGGACAGACATGTTTTATATATATATCTGTTAACGCTCTAGCGGTCGCACTTTTTGTTTTTTCTCAACGAAACTCTGCATATAACCATCAATTAACAAACGATTCGTCGAGTTGGTTGAACAAAATTAGATCATTGGGGGGGTAAACTAAATCGAAAAAACGCTATAGCGGCGGCGACTTTGTTTTTTCTCAACGAAACTCGGCATATTCAATTAAAATAAATTAATAAAAATAGAATTTGAAAATCAGGGAAATCGGGGCATACCTGAAAACCGAATTTAAATAGCAATGCTTAAAGCGAAATCTAAAAATCGCCCTAGTAGCCACAATTTAATTTTTTTAGACAAACTCGGTATATGCCATTAAAATAAAATTAATAAAACTAGTCTGTGAAAATTAGTGAAATTAGGTTTTCAGGAGGGGGGGGGGTTACTTGAAATTCACAGTTTAAAAATCGCTCTAGTGGCATGAATATTTGGTTTTTTTTCGCTACAAAACACTGTATATACTGTTTAAGTAAAAGAAGAAAAATTTCTTTTGGAAACCAGGGAAATCAGGCCATTTGGAGTTGGGATTTACCTGAAACTCAAAACTTAAAAATAACTCTAGTGCCAGCAATATTTCTATTGTCACAACAAAACTCTCCGTATATCATTTAAATAAAAAATAATAATTTCTTAAAATTGGAGAAATCGGACCATTAGAAATAGGAGTGCATCGGAAAACTGAAATTTACAACAGTCATATAGAATTAAATAAAAATATATTTTCTAGAATCAAGTAGCACAATGCAATTAATTCATGTGAACTTATTTTTTAAAAATCAAATTTTTTAAGTGGGCTCCATGACAACGAACACATTCGTGTAATCGGCTTGGGAAGTTTACCATAACTAGCTGCAATAAATGTCCCTAATTTCACGAGTTATGTTTTCTTTTAACAGCATGATGGTCGGTAGCCTGTCGCAGTACACTTTACTTTTCAAGTATCCCCATAAAAAATAGTCTACAGTCATCAGATCGGGCTGGCCAGGCAACATCAGCAAATCGAGAAAGTATGCCTCCAGGAATGATCCGCAGAGTGTTTATTGTTTCACGAGTGGTGTGAATTGTGGCACCATCCTGCTGGAACCAAAACTCATTTTTATCCATCTGAAATCATGTTGGCAGCATTTCTGACACATTAAATTCTGCCCTAAATTTTCTCTAAACGTAGGATATTGATTTCGATGCAATAAACGTTGTAACATCGAATACACGTTTTTCAACCGTCCAATTATAATTATCATTATTACTGTTTACTAAATTGGCAGAATAAATAGCATAAGTACTTAGCAACCAATACCATGAATATAATGCAAAATCGCTAGTAACGGCGGCGTTCTGAAAACCGTCATATTCCATTGGGTTACTTGTGGTTTTTAAAAAAAGTTCAGATTAATAAATTATATCGTGTTACTTGTTCTTTGAAAAAATATTTTTATTTAATTCTGTTCCACAAGAAGGTTCTGAAAACCGTAGGGTTACCATGTATAATGTACTAACTGATGTCATGTCAGAAATGAAAACAAAACGTGAAGAAAAGTCTGTTAGTTTTACAAAGCAGCATCCAAAATTTTCTAATTTCAAATTTCATGAACATTGAACCGTTACAAGAACTGTCTGATATGTGTGATCTTCAAATTCCGTGTTAAACATAAGCAGAAATTTCATTTTTAGAAAGCATATCAGTAGATATCACAGCAAAACTTACTACAGGCTAAGAAATAATTAACTTTATAAAAAATTATATTAATCCCTCCTATCAAAAATGCATCTGTAGAAAATCTTTTCTATAGGAATAAACTATGTCAGGCATAACACTTTGTCATCTAGCAATGTATCAGATTCTAAGATACTTGCCAAAACTACTTGAACAGTGAATTAGCACACCAGGGCCATATTTCACAAAAGTATGGCCTTGTAACTTTCTGTTCCACGAAAGAAGTACCGCCACGGGCGGCCGAGGTCGTTTATGCGCGGACTCGTGAACGGGAGGCCTGGAGTTCGAATTCCACCAGAACCACCTCCTTCACTGAGTTTTTTTTTTTTTTTTCAGGTTTTCCTCAGTCCTCATAAATGGCAAATGGCGATGAGGTACCCTAAACTTAGGCCTGGAACGTTTTCTTCCTTAACCTCCCCCCCAAAATAATCGTTTCCCAATATATTTCATATCATGTATCATCAGTGTCCAGTAAAAACGGCCGTTGAACGTAATTAAAAAAAAAATAAACAAACGTGCAACACTTGTAAAGCATTAGTAAAAAGTTAAGGGATGAACAGCTGTTTGTCATATGCCGCCATTCTTTAAATTAGGTTATGTCCACTCCTTAGGGATTTTTAATGTACAGAGCGGGTTACTGTCATTCCTGCTAAATGGATCTTGTATTTTTTCTCAGATATAATGATAATTTAAATACTTTATGCAATTATCAATGTCAAGCGTAATAATCCACTTTGAAACGACGATCCCATGCGGCTATATTTAGGAGCACCAATTTCAGCCGTCGAGAGATGGCAGAAGAATCGAGCATTCCGATTGCTCTCGGTCATATATTTTATTAGTCCATTTGATCATTTATATTTATTTATTTATGTTGCTTGGCAAACACATTCTCATTATAAGCAAAGGAAAAAAAAAAGTGAAATTTGGTCAAATAAGATTGTTTTAGAAGAGAGTGAAGAATAAAAAGAAATTATTTTCATTACATGTAGCAAGAACCTTAAAAATGTATTAACTAACATGGTGGTCTTAAATATGTGTTTGAAACAGGAAACGCCAATATCAGACATAAGCCGCACTTTAATTGCACTTAACCTAACTTTATCATTGAACACAAATACTTATTTATTCATTCATAATTCCTACTCATCATTATCATCACTTTAGCTAATACTCAGTACATATGGCTCAACTGGCTCCCAAAATCATTTAAAAGATAATAAATGTTGTGTTAATATTTGAAGTTACTAATATTACTACACTTGTAGAGAAATTTATATGCATTATCAGTGCTCGACTAATAATAACAGTGGCACAAAACAACGAAAAATAACTTTCACGCTTGTGAGTGTGGAGTTGTAAAGTACAAGTACTGCAGAAACCTTTGTGGAACAGAGTGTTATAATATCTACAAGTTACTAGTCCATGTACTTGCCAAGTATTAGACCATACTTTTGTGAAACAGGGTCCACTTTGTCAGTACGTGTATTCTCTAAAAGAGGAACAATTAGCTGAGATTTTATTTATCGTACGCTATAAAAAAAAAAAAAAAAAAAAGCGGAAGCGGTGAGGAAGAAATGTTTCTAAACTACTTTTAGGGGAAAACATTTTCTATCAGAAAAGGGATCTATTGGAGAAATTGTTTTGATCGATAAATGACATAAATGGATTAATTATGTGGAGCACAGTTTTCTGCAGAAACTTTGCCCTATGAACCTAACCTTAACATGTGTTCTTTCTTATCTTTGCACTATTATTGATGCTAATGAGCGAGCAAAGTTCTTCAGGCACTTTTGCCTGTAGTAAAATTCCAAGATGCAAAGCTCTACACATTTGAAAGAAATGTGGTGCAAACATGATAGCAAACTGATATCTAAATACTGCGAATACAAATAGCGAATGCACAGTGAAGGTTTTTCTGCTGTCTTAATATATGACAATATTTTCTCACCTTAAAAAGTAAATCAATTAAAACCTGATTTTGAACACCGACATTCCCACAATGAGATATACACGATAAAGTTTCTTTCGTATCTTCAAACGCAGTCACGCCCGTGATTTTGAAGCATAAGATATTGCATTAACAATTGCGTGTGTTGAAGGCAACTGCACAAAACTAATCCATCATTATGTTCTAAGACACAGTGCTTTGCGTTCACGAACTGGCCCATATTTCCGCAAAATTTCATCTGTGACTACGCCTACGAAATAGCGAACTTCGGTCTAGCACCAAACCTGGTATTTGTAATAAAAACATCGTCCGGCTATGTACATCTGCAAATCAATAACGGCCATTTAGAACGGAAGTAGAGTGAGGCGGGGAGAACGACATTTCCATGAGTGCACTGTCATTTCGTCTTCTTCTACCAGGGAAAGTTGAAGATTTTGTGCCTTGTAAGCGAACTATTTTCATTTTATTCCATTATAGATATGGTTTCTTACACTATATCCAATTCTGCAAAGCTTGAAAACAGGTCGCCTTATTCATTTGTGTATGTTTCTGAGAAGTGACACTAGAGGCGCGCGGATTGCAAAAGCAAAACAAATGAA
The DNA here is from genome assembly GCA_030762175.1 of Metallyticus violacea. Lineage (NCBI taxonomy): Eukaryota > Metazoa > Arthropoda > Insecta > Mantodea > Metallyticidae > Metallyticus > Metallyticus violacea. The sequence goes on from CM060834.1 coordinate 51,039,436, forward strand.
GTCAAATCGGAGTGTATTCTCATGTAAAGAGGTATTTTAAAACTTATTCTGCAAAGAATGAAGGGAAGAAGCCTTAATTTCATATACATGGCACAAAGATGGAAGGGCCCGGTGTATGCGTATGTTTATCAGCTGTTGTCAAGGCGTAGCTTTTATTCGTGTATTCAAATGAATAACACACTGACAAATTCTAGTATGATTTGTTTCATTTCATAGTGTATGGGGAATGTAGGAAGAATACCATTCTTCATACTGTGTATGCTGCATATATTTATTTATTTATTTATTAAATTTACAAATTACAGCCATGGACACCAGAATGGCACCATCTAATGCCAAAGTTTTTATGGCTCGTTTAGAAGAGGAATTTCGTAAGTCAGATCCTCTGATACTGCCATTATGGTTGATATATTGATGATATATTTGTACTTTGGGCCCATGGCTGAGAATCTCTCGATCAGTTCCTTGCTAACCTTAACTACAAATTTTCAGTTAAGTTCACTTCTGTCTTTCCAAGTGCTGCTACGTTCCTAGACATTGATATTTCTTTATGCAATATCTCATTTCTTACGTCCGTTCACATTAAACTAAATAATTTACACGGTAACTTCATTTTGATAACTGTCATCTTCTGCATACCAAAAGATCAATTCGTTTTTCTCTTTCAATCCGTGGCAATCATCTTTGTAATAACATTTCATTTCGTGACACGTATATTAAAAACCTAGCTCAGTAGTTTCAAGACTAAAAATGTTCTTTCTCTCTTTTAGAATCCCTTATCATTCCAGCGCACAAAACATTCCAATGCAATGCAAACCAATAATAACTTCATTAAGCTTGTTATTACTTACTTGTCTAGAATTGAGAGCACCAGACCTATTTTGAAAGAAGCTATGATGTATGGGAGCTGGTTAGGTGATGATGTAAGATGCAGTCTATGTTAGTTATGTTGCTAGTATAAATAAGAATGTAGTAATAGAATTTTAAGACCTTGAATTGGATCGGAGCCTGGTCCCCTGTAATTCCAGTAGGAATTGATGAATCGGGAACTGGGGACTGAAGCAATCAAGATGAGAATATTGTATTTTGTTTAATTATATTACAATTTAGGCAAAGCCCATAGTAAAAAATTCAAGTATTGTATTTACATTTTTTTTGTAATTATGAGAGGCCATACTTAAGATGGCCTGATTGTTTTTTTTGATTTGTTTATTTATGGACGCTCTTTAAAATCTCAGGTCATCAGCGTCCCATTCAACTCAGGGCGTGAAACGGCCGACAAATTTTGCTCAGAGGCCTCTCTTTCAGGCTTGCCGTAAATGTACGACACGGGACCCACGGCTTTACTTCCCTTCCGAAGGAAGCCATCCTTAGGATTTTTACGCCCGAAAAAAATCCATCTGTCCTGACCAGGCTCGAACCCGCGTTCTTGGGTGTAGGAGGCAAGTATGGTAACCACTACACCACCAGGACCGACGAGATGGCCTAAGTCATATATGTGGAGGCCCCTTTGTAATTTGTATTTGCATTTTTTCTTGCATATCAGTAAAATCAAATTTTGAAACAATGTCATGTTACTTTATTAGTGCATTCATCTTTAAATGCTTTTTCTAAATTTGTACCCCGGTTTACTTTTGGAACACTCCCTAACCTTAAAAGTATATTTTGCCCCAACTTACCTCTATCGAAATTACCTTGTCCCGTCGCAGGCTCATATCCTTGTCAACGCCCCAAATGTAAAACCTGTGCGCTAATTATAACATGTTATTCATTCCACAGCCCTAATTTATCCAGAGAATTTAACATATCTTCATTTGCTACTTGTTCTTCCAAGAACGTCGTATATATGTTATCTTGAAAGATTTGTAAGGCATTTTATATTGGTTTATCTTCTACTGTTGTTTCGCTACGTATGAACAATCATAGACGTTCTGTTAAAACGTATATATGTTATCTTGAAAGATTTGTAAGGCATTTTATATTGGTTTATCTTCTACTGTTGTTTCGCTACGTATGAACAATCATAGACGTTCTGTTAAAACCAAGTCTCCCTTGCCGGTTGCCCAACATGCCTTATCTCACTGTAAGGATTTTGATATGCTTTTAATCTAACTCTTATTGATGCGTTACCTACACAATGCTCTGAAAGTTTACTCAGAGATAGAGAAGTACAGCTATATTTTTGCATAAAGCGCGTATACAGCCGTGTTTAAATCTTACAAATTAATAGATTTATATTCTTTCTCTCGCTCTCTCACAACACACACTCTTGCTGCTTGTTTCATCTGTTTCCATGCATAACGTTACCTTCAATATTTAATATTTATTTTTACCACCTTCACTTGTCTTGTTGCCTTTGAAGAACCCCAAAAGTTGGAAATATAGCTAGGGATAATCTGTGTCTAAGCGTATTTTTTTCTGCCTCTTTAGTTATTGTTCTATATATATAAACTGTTCATAATCGTTTTAAACTGCAGAGACAAAATGGAAACAGATTTGTGACGGTTTTTTTGCCTACAAGTAGGGGAATGTATTACTTTTTGCATAATTATAATGGATTTCTCTGAAAAGATCTGATAGTCCTAGCCTACATATTACATTATCTCGGAAACTACTGGTCTAAAAATCGGAAGGGTGGGGAGCGGTCGTTCTAATCTCATCAAGTTTTATTTTCTTGAAGTCAGTGGCCATTCTTACATAAAATATGTTACTTTTGTTAGAAATACACTTTCTAATAATTGTTGCAATCGTTCAAGGGACTAAATGATGAACCCATCTGACCTTCATTTCGATGAAAATTGCGCATCAATAACTCCTTTCGTTTCAGAAATATTTGCGACGGTAGTTTAAGGTGATTCATTCTGTATGTTGAATATTCCTTTCAACTCATTCAGACAACTATCAAGACGTGCGTACCCAACAGTACGTAGGTGTTTTGATAAGTAATTTGGTTGGCGTACTAATAAAGGGCAACAGCAACTTCTGTATATGTGGTCATAAATGTATCAGAAGTCATTCTGATGTTAATTCGTTGTTTGGCAGTAGTTTAAACGTTTCCAGTGCCAGTGAAAAATGGATAGAATTAGAACTCATGGTGTGATTCCATTCTTTTTTCTGGAAGGGAAAACAGAAAGTGAATGAGAGGTTTAGCTTACATTGGGTGATGCATGCTCTTCCTTTGAAACGGTTCGACTTTGGGTAAAAGAGTTCAAGCATGGCAGAGGGAGAAGGGGGAAAAAAAACCATAAAGACGCACCACATCTCTGGAGCTCCAACATGAGCGAGGAGGCCAAAAACCACTGAAATATTGTTTTGACTGAGTGGCAGCGAAAGTGCACGAGTTAGCACAGGCCATGGACATCTCGACCGAGCGGGTTTGTTTTAAGACGCAACAGGAATCACTTTGATTGACTACTTGTAGAAGAGGAAAACCAATACTGGTGAACACCACGCATCTCTTTTGGAGATACATAAGACAGCAATCGCGATAAAACGGCCGGAAATGGCAAAAAAGAAGAAGTTGTTTCACCATGACAATGCACCGGTACATTCAGGCCGCAAGTTCAGGACAAATTGATCGAATAACGATTTGAAATGCTTAAAACTTTCCTGCTTGAGCATAAATTTAAGTCAAATGAAAAGATCATAATTTTAAGAGCCCCGAAGAAACCCCACTTCCACTAGAGAATCACCAACCTGGAGCAAGTGCGTTGAGCTTCGAGGAGACTATGTCAAAAATAAGAATACGTTGCAACACTAAACTTGTTCTTTTTTATATCAAATCACCCTCATAACAAAAGTCACTGAGGATTGGCAAACAAAATCCAAATAACGTTTGAAAAGTCGGTGTGGATAAATAAATAACAAAACTTAACATCTGAACATTTGTTTGATCTCAATAATTTTTTTTAAAATTTAATTCTTTGTTCTAGAAAAATATTAGTGCATAACCATTTATATGTAATATATATTTAAGAATTGAAATATATGTATGTAATCTTAATTTTTAATTTTTTTATCTATCGAATTCCGTAGGAAATTCGATAGATAAAAAAATAGAAAGGAAATAGCTATTGCAGCGTAACCCTTGAAAAATTCACTAAATTTTTAGCTAATTAATTTTTTTTAGCGAATTCTGAGGGAATGTAAGCCATTGTGACTGTAGGAAAGGAAAGAGTTTTTACAAATCTGCATCAATCGTATCTACTGGGCACAGAAAAAGATATAAAAGTGTCACTTACTCTCTCTGTCTCTCTCTGTCTCTGTCTCTGTCTCTCTCTCTCTCTCTCTCTCTCTCGCAATTTTTTGTTTTTCTCAGCGAAACTCGGCACATAACCATCAATTAATAAGAGATTCGTCCAATTCTTTAACCAAGTAATTGAACTATTGGGGTGGTGGGGTTAATCTACGGCGAACATTTTTTAAAAAATTGAAAAATCGCTCTAACGTCAACAATTTTTGCTACATCTCAATTAAATTCAGTAAATTCCTTTAAAATAAATTTATGAATAAGTTTTTGAAAAGCAGGGCAATCGGGCCATTGGGAGTGAGTTTGGGGGTTAAAGCGAAATTTAATAGCTCTAGCGGCTGCAATTTTATTATTATTATTTTTTTGAAAGATAGCTTGGTATATGTCATTGAAATAAAACACAAAAATATTATTCGAAAATCAGTGAAATCGAACTATTAGGAGGAGGGGAGGTTTGCTTGCACCTGAAAATTTAAAAAGCGCTCTGTTGGCATTAATATATGCTTTTTTTGCAACGAAACTCCGTATATGCCATTTAAATACAATAAGAAAAATCGTTTCTGAAAATTAGTGAAATTGGGCCATTAGGAGGTGGGTTATCTGAAACCCAAAGTTTAAAAATCGCTCTAGCAGCACCAATAATTAATTTCACAACAAAACTCTGCATATATCATTTAAATAAAATAAGAAAAATGGTCTTGGAAAATTATCTGCTTATTGGGGTTACATAAAAAACTAGCGGGGGTTAAACTGAAATTTAAAAAATCGCTCTGACGGTTGAAATTTTAAATTTTAATTTAAAGGAAACTCGATATATACAATTGAAATAAATTAAAAATAGTTTCTGAAAATCGGAGAAATTGGACTATTAGCAGGGAGTTATCCAAAATTAAAAATCGCTCGAGCGGCAATAATATTTGTTTCGCAACGAAACTCCGTATATGCCATTTAAAAAAAAAATAGTTCCCGAAAAATCATGGAAACTTATAAAGAGGGGAATTTGGCACCCCAAAATTTAAAAATCGCTCTAGTGGCATTAATGTCTTTTTGTTTTCGCAACAAAATTCCGTATATGCCATTTAAATAGAATAAGAAAAACACTTTCTGAAATCAGGGAAATTAGGAGTGGGGGCTTACATGAAATCCAAATTTTCAAATTTACTCTACCGGCACTATTTGCTTTTTCGCAACAAAACTCCACATATACTATACAAATAAAATAAGGAAAATAGTTACTAAAAATCAGGGAAATCGGGCCATAAGGAGTGGGGGGTATACCTGAAACCCAAAATTTAAAAATCGCTGTAGCGACACCAATATTTGTTTTTCATAACAAAAATCGGATATATTATTTTAATAAGTAAGAAAAATAGTTTCTGATAATTAGGGAAATTGAACTATTAGGAGTAAAGGTACTTAAAACCTAAAATATAAAAAGTCCACTTTCATTTAATTCTATCTATATTGTTTTAAGTTAGAAAGAGAAATTCATTCAGCCTACAAAGTGTATTTATAACATTGCATATGTTTTATATGTAACAAAAGCATCTTCGTGAAGATAGCAAATGTGAAGCATTAATCTAATATGTGTTTGAGAATTATATTTGTATGCAAGAGAGCTCTCTAATAACCTTCAGAAAATATTTGCGTTATATGTTTTTAATACAATAATATTTAAATTAAATTTCAAAGGCAATGAAAATCGAGGAAACTTTCTATTGTTTATTGTTGATCTGTATATTTACTCAGACAATCGAGCTTGCTTTTAAATAGTGACATGTTTTTTTTTTTTTGTTTTATGGAAACATATGAACATCATCTAAAATACAGAATGTAACTGGAACCTTTCTGTTATTTTTCTCTATTTCAGAGATTATAAAAATATCAAGGCGTAAGTTCATAACCATGGTTACATTTAAAAATATCCACACAGTACAGCTTTGTCTATCAGTGTTCATATATTTAATTTAATTAATAGTATACATTAATTCTTGTGGTTTTAATATTAATAATAATAATAATAATAATAATAATAATAATAATAATAATAATAATTCTACAAATGTGGTTTCTCTTTTGTGGTGCATATAGTTTTCAAGAATTCTAATTTTGTTACCGAATTCCACAAAGTAATTCCGTAATTTATTTTATTTAATTAATAGGGTCTAATTTGGATTTTATAATTGAAAGTTATTCAACTCGGTGAGGAATTGGCTTAGTTTACCAGCTGCTAGTGACCTGATTTTTCTGTGTATACCTACCTTGAATTTAATTAACATAACATGCATGCCAATACTGTGTGGTATACTGTATATATTCAAGTTATGATATAATTTCAGAAATAATGACTTTAACATTACATATTGAATAAAGTTAAGGGCTAAATAGTACCGGGTAGTTACTATCTGAACTGAAATTTATTCCCAGCTTGCAGGAGTTACTTGGATGAAATTTTATGCAGAGCTTTCCATTAAATGTAAAAAGAATGTCAGGTAGCTTGAGATATCGACGGACTGAAGACTTTTCGATCATAAAATAACATTTATTCACCTTTACGAACTGTGGGACTCTGATAATAAAAATTCGAACGACACAAACACAATACATCTTTATAAATCCTTTGGAGGGAAATTTGTCGATTCTCCAGTTAAAATTACAATCTAATTTGTTTATCTTACATTTGCTCGTCAACAATTGTTTCAGGAAGAACGACAATAAATATGTTGAAATTCATGAGTACCTAATACATTTTCTAACGAGGTCAGTACATTTTTCCTGAACACGGCATGTCTAACTCAAGTCTTGAAAAATAATGAAGGATTTGAACGAAAGAACATTGTGAAGTTTTGTAAATGAATGCAGGTTCAAAATGGACTTGAACCCCTAATGCGCATGCTTCCGAATTGTCAGAATTAACTTCTTGAGCCACTGCTTATTAGTTTATGTTTCACATTTACGTTTATAAATAATAATATTTCCTTAATTCCTAAAAGAAATGGTTTTCTTAAGAGTAACGTTATGTTAAAATTGGCACGTTGTTCTCATGTTAAATAAGAACAAATAGCTTGAATAAATATTAATTTTTGTATTAATTCTTGAAGAGAATTTGTAAATTTAGCCCTGAATATTGTAACTCTTCATTTGCAAAAAATAAAAACTGCAAGAAAGTTGAGCTAACAAGTCTAAGGGCCTGCATCGAGACTTTCTTTTGTTTATGTATTTACTATCATGCGGGGTGTCTCAGACTTCTTGGGACTCGCATTCGGGAAAGTATTTTTGAAAATTTTCTTAAAATTTACAACGATCCTACATACAAGGTACGAAAAAGAATTTATTTACATGTGTCTTAACACTAGCGACTGCAATTTTTGCTTTTTCTCAAGGAACTCGGCATATAAGGAATCAATTAATAAATGGTTCTGGAGTTCATTAACTAGAAAAAATTGCTCAATTGGGTTTTTTCCTCTCAACGAAATGTGGTATATGTCATTGTAATAAAACAAAAATATTTTCAGAAAATCAGCGAAATCAGACTATTAGGAGTGGGGTTTTACCAAAACCCGAAATTAAAAATCGCTCTAACATTACCAACATTTGTTTTTTCGCAATGAAACTCTGTATATATCATTTAAATAAAATAAGACAAATAGTTTCTGAAAATCAGGGAGGTGGTTACCCTTAAACCAGGGGTTAAAGAGTGGGGGTTAAAGTGAAAATTTAAAAATCTTTCTAGCGCCGCAATCCCGCCCCCCCCCTCAAGCCAACTCGGTATGTGCCATTGAAGCAAAATAAGGAAAATAGTTTCTGAAAATCAGTGAAATCAGACTATTACGAGTGGGCGTTTACATGAAACCTAAAATTTAAATCCGCTCTAGCGGCACCATTTTTTTTTCTCAGCGAAACTCGGTATAAGTCATTGATATGAAACAAGAAAAAAATTCTGAAAATCAGTGAAATCGGGCCATTACGGATGGGGGTATACCGGAAAATCTAAATTTATTCGCTTAGCGGCATCAATATCTCTGCTATATCGCTCTGTAATACCCTTCACAAATTCGACTTGCTGAGGAATTCGCTTAGTTTTCGTTTCCAGGTCGCTTAGGCGAAATTTTCCACGAATTTTCCCGTTCATATCATTTCACTCCGTTGGTTCTGTTGCAGTCTCAAAGTGCCAGGGTGAGGTGAGCTGAGCTGGTACGGTGTAACGGTGGCTTGCACTTTGTAAAAGTTTCTGCCACGACGTATTGTATGGAAGGGCTGGAACTCTTTGAGGGATGAATACCGGCGTCGTGAAGTTCTATCTGGATAGGTGTTTAAATTATGTGTCCGCGAATCAATGTCACCCGGTGTCTCCCCGCCTCATCTCTTCCTCCCAGAGATGCTCTTATTAGGGACTTAGGCACGAATGATTAGTCTAAGTAAGCCCGAAGTACAGAACTATTCTCGTCCTCCCCAAACAATCCAATCAAATATGTATGTAATGCCTCAGCTGTCGTTAAAAGAAGTTGTAACGGCCAAAAGGATAACTTTCCTGAGAGTGCTCTAGAGTTCTTTACTATGTAGTCCCATCAACAGACATTTGTTTTTATTTCATTTATTCATGGACGCTCTTTAACATCGCAGGTCATCAGCGTCCCATTCAATTCACGACGTGAATCTGCCGATAATTTTGCTCAGAGGCCTCTTCATTCAGGCTTGAGGTTCTTTATCGTGACATAAATGTACGACACACGGCTTTACCTCCCTTCCGAAGGAAGCCATACTTAGGATTTTTACGCCCGAAAAAATCCATCGGTTCTGGCCGGGTTTCAACCCGCGATCTTGGGTTTAGGAGGCAAGTATGGTAACCACTACGCCACCAGGACCGACATCAACAGACATAGCTTAGAAAGTGGGCTGCACTCCTGCTCCCTAATAGTATAGGGATCTCATGTGTCAATCCTAGACCCTCAACTACGACCAATAAGCAGTATAAGCATGTTTGAGTGAAATTGAGTGAGATAAAATATTAAAAATTCTTGTATATATTTGTCTTTAATAACATTACAGCATATAAGAAGAAAAGTAAATTAGCGAGCCATTCGCAACCTCCACTTGAGAACACAGAAGAGGGCTATCTGGAAGACGAGTGTCCAAGCCAGCACCTGCACTATATCGCAGAAGTAGTTAGCACGATCCATGGAGAATTCCTGTAAGAACTTTTTTGCAGACTTGAAGTGACAATAGGGCTGGGAACAGCGGAGATTCGGTCTGTCGTAGCCGTAAACGGTCAACATGATGGCCTCGAAAGTGTGACGGAAGTAGCTTATATGTGACATCCACGTGAGGCACTCAGGAATATCTCGGAGATTCAAGAAGAAGCCAGAGAACAGCATCATGGGTATTGAGGAGGAAGGCACCAGAAATACACCCATCTGTAAAGTACAATCATTTTACTGCAATCAGATGTGCTGTGACCTATTATAGTACATTTAATACATAGAGAAGGTTGATTAGTTCTGCACGCAACTAGCAGCTCATGGTATGTTCTCGGTGCACGCATCAGCAGCATTTGCCGGCGACCGATTATAATATGTCACCCATTGATTTTTAAGTCTTTTAGTTGATGAAATTATCAAACATTCTCTGCAATTTCCTTCAAAATGTACAAGCTACCTGGCTCTTGACTTCATTTTCAGTTCCTATGAGATGTTTGAGGATTTTGTATCATTGTAATTTTACATCTTTGATCTTCAATAGCCCTGTATCATTTTTATTGAACCATATGAAACATCGCTTAGTTGTGATAGACGCTATGCAGTTCCCTCATTAAGTATTCCTAGCCGGTTTTTATTTCTTTATTGTAAACACTTACTTACGTCTTTGTTTTTAACGCTTACATCTTTATTTTTACTCTCTTTACAGATGGCCCAAAAATAGGTATGCTGTTCATTACATTACATTTACTTTATTTCTTTTTTCATATTTTGACACAGATATTGACAATGAAATTGAATGTTTAATCTCATAAGTGTTCAAAATGTCTTCCATTTGCGTTACAACAATGCCCAAAACATTTCGACACACAGTAACACATAAATTAAAATCAGCTTCATTGTCATGAAATGAATCTGTGATGAACTCTTTAAAAAAAGTTCATAGATGTCAAATCGAGTGAACGAGGCGGCCAGTCAATGTATCGCCTAGTCCGATACAATGCTGTGGGAAAGTGTTTTCGAAAGTAGTTCCTTACCAGCACAGCAAAATGACAAGCTGCCCTATCTTGTGGAATCAAGTTTAGGAAGTCATCTCCGTTCGTGAGTTGTGGCAACATGTTTAGATCCACATTTGTGTCGAAGATAACGAGTCCTATAATATCTTTGCTAGATATTGCACCCCACACAGTGACAGTGATGCCTGGCTGGTTCAGTTGAGAAGTAATAGTCACTTGAGGATCTGTGTCTGCTAAGTAGATAGAATTATGTCTATCCACATGGTCAGACAACTTGAAACAGGCTCCAGCTATTGTATCGATTTAAAGGAGTGTGTATGCAATTACTTGAGATCCCTTCCTTCGTTCTTCTCTTAATGAATAACATATAAATTATAAGCATTCGTTCGCGAAGCTCCAACACAGTGTATTGGGATAAGTGCAGTTAATAAGTTTTTTCTCTTTTTTTCCTCAGCTTGTATTGTATCATGCCCCGCCTCAATAACGTTTACTATGTTCATACCGAAATCACAAAGACACACAATCACTCGTTGACCACAGAAATGTACCATTTGTATATTAACTGTGCTTTTGGAGATTAAAATAAAGCGTCGGCTCCGCAAATTAAACGTAAACATTATTCAACAGGATTAGCGGAGTGGATGCAGAAATATGCCATTGGCCGTTCCAATGATCATAAAATCCTTGAATTTCAAACGGTTTTCCGCAAAGAACAAGTATATAATACAATTACCAAATGTTGAATCTTCAATAAGACCCGTTCAGTACATTCTCTGCCGATGGTATGTCTGCTAATAATTAAACTTTCTTTGGTATATTGATGGATATGCAGAGGGAGTTTACAAAATGCTGCTGCTTCCGTTGCCTATGAGACAGCAGAGCGTTATTTAAGACTGGACTGGGGGAAAAGACCACTTACAATCCAGGAGAAGAAAATATCCAACATTAATCAACTAAAGTTTTATTCCCACCTTTTCAATTACGTTTGAGTTAGATAAAAGGTTCTTGAAAACACTTGGGAGCACAAGTCAAAAGGATTTAAGTGGACTACAGATAAGCATGGATCATTTGAAGGAAACTTCGGTGAGAGCAAAGTGAGAGCTCAGAAAAATTCTAAAAGGCTTTGTATAAACTTTCTGGGTAAAACAAAGTCCCTTGACAACAGACAATGTATTCAGGATTTGTTGGATGCCTATAAAGAAATCTGCTTCCACATATGGCTCAAATTCTCTTTGTTGCTCTCCCATTTAAATTTGTTCTTTGTGATGTCAGTAACGAGATGGTTGAAAGATTTCACGTTACCAGTGCTTATGGTAAGAATCTACTGTTGCAGATTATTACTGGATGCTATATGGTGATATTTCAGATAAGGTGTGTAAAAAATAATATCTAAGCATTTCAAGCTTTAAATTCTGCATCAAATTCAATACGGGCGCTAAGTTTTGAATACTATTGTAATTGCACAGTTCATAATGTTTACATTAATGCTTTTTAAGCGAAAAAAATGTTGGTGATAAAACTCTGTGTGATATTTGTTAATACATAAGTTGTAATTTAAAATATTATATGTGTTGGAGAAAAGTGAAAATTTTTCTGAAAAATTGGTGCAGTTTTATCTCTGGCTTTGTGTTGTTGACCAGTGTAATTAAAACGTTGTGTCTGCTCTGTGGTTTGATAATTAATACTATTTTTGAGCTATTGCATATTTTACTTTGCATTTTTTTCTTCCTCTTCTTCCAGCCAGATTTCCGCATTATACGTTTTCATCAGTTACTGAGTTGGAAGGTAGGAAATTGCAGTTAGGAAAAATACCTTGGTCATCAGCGTCTAAAATAGTGTTTAAAGTGCCATTTGCTATTTTAAAATGACGTCTTAGCTAATATTGTCATTTTGCAATTGATTCGTCAGTGAGCCTAACAAATCCCTCATACAGAAAGTATGGATAACTCCTAACTTAACTCATTTGTGAGCCAGTCCAAGAAGTGAGGCAGCTCTTCTCTACCCTAATTTAGAAGTATATACACTGCATACCAACACTCTGACTGTACGTTTTGCAGGTCTCTCCACATGCTCTATTCTGGTTAGTCTTGAAGTTTGATCATCCACAACAAGCCTGCCTCTTCTTCTTCTTCTTCTTTTTCTTCTTCTTCTTCTTCTTCTTCTTCTTCTTCTTCTTCTTCTTCTTCAATGAATTTCCTCCTCCAAGTTTTGCAGACTCATCCGTTTCCTCTGCTTTTGATAGTGAATTATCTCTTGTATCATACTATTTCTTACATCCAGTTTCATTCTTATATTTGTAATTCTCAGTTTATCTCTTAGAGATACTCCTAATAATTTCATAAATCTCATTTCTGAGCTTTTAGTTTTATTTTTGTCTTTTTTCCTCATTACCCAGGTTTCACTATTATATGGTTTGGATACAATATAATGTAATCTGAGTTTAAACTCCTTCTTCATTCAATTTTCCAAGTATCTATTGATGCATCCATTTGTTGATTTATATTTTATTATATTGTTGTATAGTCCTCGGTTCAAAGTATATATTAATATTAAAATTATTCACTTGCTATAGTATCTGATCCATATTACAGTTTTAGCTTTTCTATTGTACTTTCCTGTCATAGCTCACTTTAGTTTTATTAACAGATATTTTCATATTGAAGGTTTCTAAAACTTTATACAACTTTGTTACATTCTCTTGCAGATTCGGCCAGGTCGACAGCTAATAGTAGAGTATTTATTGACTCATTTGAACTCAACCTAATACTTTTTGGGATTTAATGTTTGCAATTTCGGAATATCTTTATATATACAGATACACACACACACACACACACACACACACACACACACACACACACAAACACACACACACAAACACAAACAGAGTGGTCGGAAATTATCTGTACAAACTTAGGAGATGAATTATGACAGGAAAAGGAACAAAAAATGTCGTATGAACATATGTCTGGAAATGCATATTTTCTAAAGTGGATGACACTGATGGACAGGATCATTCTGTCATAACATAACAAAAGAAGTGCGATATGCATGATTCATGACAGAACGCCTGCCTACTTCTGCATTATTGTTCGTCAACACCTCAATAACATTTTCTCAGAAGATAGATAGGGCGAGGAGACCCTGTTTTATGACTAGCTGGATCACCGGACTTAAACCCCCTTGAAGTTTACTTGTGGGTTATCTGAAAAGTGATGTTTACACTAAACCAGTCCCTGATGTGCAGACCCTTGAACATCGTGTCCGTGTAGCCTATAACGATAATTGGGTACAGGCTGGAACATTGGAAAAAGTGACGCAATCCATGATGCGACCTGTAGACGCTTGCATTGCATCCTATGGAAGCCACTTTGAACATCTTTTGTTTTAAGTGTTATATATAAATTAATGGGGATAAACCACATCCCTCTCTAACACCTTGATTGACTTTAAAAAGGAAACCATTATTTAGTATTGTGTGGGTATTATCATATAGTGATTTAATTGCATTAACCATATTATGGGGAACGTTATAGTAGTTTAATATTTCCCATAGTTTCTGTTATCTACTCGGTCGTATGTTTTTTCATAATCTAAAAATATGATAAACAGCCGAGGTTAAATTCCCTTCTTTTTTCTATTAATCGTTTTATAACAAAGACTGCATCTGTATATGATTACCTTTCGTAAACCCCACGTTGTTCCTCATATAGGAAATCCTCAGCTATTGGTTTTATCGCTGTATAGATTTTGTAAGCTCAGCTTATTATGGATATACGTCTATAATTAGAGCAGTCTGTTCTATTTTCTTTTTGTGTATATTAATGATATTTGCCAGCTTCCATTTTTATGTTGTTTTACCATTACTCCAGACATCATTTAGCATCTGTATAAATCGCCTTTTCCATTTTAAACGGGCATACTTCATATTGTCTTAACCCATAAATCTATTTTGTGCTATTTTCAAGGCTGTTTCTAAATCTGTCATACTAATTGCATTATAAGCTTCTATTATATCTGTATCCATCTCGTGTTTATTTTCCTCTGTATTAATGGATTTTATAATGTTTTTTTTTCATTCTTCTTTAATTATTACATAAACTTTCATTTTATCATTCACATTTTCTCTCAATGTACGAAATATCTTGAAGCCGAATATTTGTGCACTTGTTACATCCCATTCTAATCTCTTAACAAATTATTTCCAACTTTCCTTATTGGCTTGTCTTGATAATGTACAGATTATTGCTCTTTGTTTTTTGTATGATATATGATCTTTATTTTCTTCCTCTTTTTTCCCCTCATTAATCCATTTAAGACAGAACTCTTTAAACTCCTAATATCTCATTAACTGCTTTCATTATAATTGATGGCAGGGTTGTCCTGTTCTACCTCTTATTAGTTTATCCACTATGGTTATATATAAATTTCTTGTTCCAAATTTCTCTAAAAACTACATCTTAATTTTTCAAAATTTTGTATTGCTTTTTTCTTTTTCCAATATTTATTTGGTATTAAAAAAAAAGACCCCTATCAGCTTCGGCTCTCTAAATACTCTTGTATCCTGGAAGTATATCCTTATTTCCCAATTTGGTATGATATAATAAACTATTAATCTTCTTTCTCGCTCAGGCCAAGTAAACTTATGGATATCTTTATGTGGGTAGAAAGAATTGGCGATTCCATAGTCATTAAAATGCAGAATTCTATCAGAAGTTGTGTTCATAATTTTTTGAATCCTCTATTTGGGGTCCCACCATATCTGTTTTTGTTGAGTTTCCCACTCTTGTATTTAAGTCTCCTAAAATTATGGTATATTAATTTTTCTCAGTTTTATTTTACCTTGTAGCTCTTTATAAAATCGTTGTATTTATTTATTCCCATCTGAAATAGCATATACTTCAATAATATTACTGTGTGATCTTACAGTTATGCATTTTAGCGTTATTAGTCTGTCATTAATCCAAGAGTATCCTGATCTTGAGTTTAGTCTCTTTGTAATATTATCTCTACTGCAGGTGCTGCTCTTTTGCCTTTTTCATTTCCTGAGTATAAGAAAATGTAATTCCCAAATTTCTCCCACTCTTTACTTTTTTCTTCGTCTCTGATACAATTAAAATATCCATAACCTTTTTTTCCCCACTTCTTGATGATTTCTGATAATTTTTTTAATGCCACTTACATTCCATGTAGCAATAGTCATTTTTTCAAATACATTAGTCCTTTGTGTATGCATAGTATCATTTGTAATACCTGTCTAGCTGTTGCTACTTGCGTTTTCAGTTATATAGCTTTTACATGAGTGGGCTACCAGTTCAACTGCACAACCCTAACCTGCAGGACTAAGTGGTTGGAATAGAGATTTTCTTCTTCTAGCCTCTGGCACCAGCTGTCTTTTATCTTTTGGGGCTTTTTAGTTCCCCAAGGTGACAATAACCTCCACTATTTGTTCTTCCGCTTTCAAAAAGAAATCGTTGGCAGACAGATGGCATCTAACACTCACTCTCTTGTCCATTTTTCCCTAGCACGCTTGAATTGCGTTAATTGCCTCATGTATTACATACCATATCTGGCAACCGTACCTGAGCAGCGTTAATACAGGGTGTATACAAACGATTATAGCGGGTTTAAACGTAAATTTCTTCTCTACAATATAATTTTGAAGCATAAACTTAAATTGAAGAATAACTGGAAGTTTAAATTCTACATGCAAAGATTTTGTAGCTATGGTAATGAAATAAACAAAACATGGCAATTCGCTTGCAAAAAACTTTTTGTCTTGGAATTCACGAAACATAATTCAGTGGTTACAGTTCAGAGAGCGTATAGGCAAAGATTTCATCTTAACGCTCTTTCTGATATCAACATTGCAGGTGGTTAATCAGATCCAAACGACGGGGTGTCTGTGTAAAGGAAAGAGCCACGGTGTCCGTTTGTGTCAGATGAGAATGTGAGAGGGAACGGCTTACGTGAGCAGTCCTGAAAAATCTGTGCGGTGGGCGTGTCGAGTACTAGCGATTCCAACAATGACAGTGTGGAAGGTGTTAAGAAAACGTCTCCAACAGAGACCGTATCGTCTGCAATTGCTACGCACACTGCATCTTGCAGATTATGCCGTCCGTAGAAACTTCTGCACAGAAATGTTCGAAGAGGAAGATGATGAGTTCCTTAGTGTGTAATTTTCAGTGACGAGTGCACGTTTCATCTTAATGGAAAACGAGCACACATGTTGTTCGTATCTGGGGATCGGAGAATCCATGGGAAATTATAGAGCATGTGCAGGTTGAACGTTTTCTGTGCGACATCTCATCAACAAGTCTATGGTCCCCTCCTTTTTTTTTTTTTTTCTTGGAAAGAATGTTATTGGATTTATCTACCTAGGCATGATCCTGAATTGGCTGTTTCCTCAACTATAAGATCAACAGAACAACATAACCTGGCAACAAGATGGTGCTCCCCCTCACTTCCTAAACGATGTGCGGAAACGGCTGAACGCTACATTTCCCATCATTGGATCGGTCGTCCTGGTCCAGACGATTTGGCTTTCCTCCGTTGTCCTCCGAGGTCCCCCGCTGTGACCTCCTGTGGCCTTTTCTTGTGGGGGTACATGAAAGATCGTGTATACGTGCTATCGCTAGCTGCAGACCTACTTGAGTTGAGACGGAGGCAGCAGTTGAATCAGTTAAGTCAGACATGCTAATATCAGTGTGGCAAGAAATGAACTACCGACTGGATTATGCCGTGTCGCAGATGGATCCCATGTTGAACACTTGAAATTTATTTTATGGTAACTTTCACAGTTTTTGTTCGGTTATGATTTAGAATTATATTGTATACCGCAGAGGGAAAAAAATGTGTTTAAAACGCTATAATCATGTGCGTACAATATGTACATGCAATTATTAAATACTGTAGGCGACACAGGGCAGCCTTATTCTTACTCCTTATTAATTTTTTCTGTTCTTTGACTATTTTTTTGACGATTTTGACTGTCTTCATACATACTTATCATGACACTTAAATATTGTGGGTAGCTTTGCTGTTCTATTATAGCTCATAGTTTATAGGGAATATTAAGAAAGTACCAAATATTAAATCTCTCCGCATCAGTGCCGTAATACCGAATGCATCAAATGGCTGAAAACCCAAAAATGTTTCTTTAAAATAACTAAATATTTTCGCTCGATTGACTTTCTCGTGTTAGCTCCAAAACACTGGAAATTTTAGAGTGATCTTTCAGGAGCATTAAAGCAAACTACATGTTTTGTCTGCAGCTCACAGTGCAGCATCTTGTCATACTCTTGAGTTTAGGTAACTTCATTGCAGACTCTACTTGAGACGATTCCACTCGACTGCAGAAATACTTGGATCAAGCATGGTGTTTCATTACATAATTAAAAATCGGCTCAATAGTTGAGAGTGCAAATATCAAGCGTTTCAAGTGCCCTTTTTAAATTTAATCGTTTTAATTCAAAAGTGTGTTCTGTGGGCTCATATGCATATTCCTTGTCGTGTTCTGTCTATACGCGGTTGAAGTAGTTCAAATACTCATTAACAGATAGCGCAGCTCTAAATGCCATCATCTGGTGTTCTAAGTGCCATGCCATGATATTAGTTTTTAAGGAAAATATTAACAGTACAGAAATATTTAGTACGTGGCCATAGCTTTGTGAGTTGCGATAGAGATTTCGCTATTACAGAGAAAAGAAGAAGGTAAGCAAGACCCTCATTCACCAAGATTTACACAGGATTGTAGATTAAGCTAAAGCTATAAATCCTTTTCATGTACCAACGAGTCAAGTGATTTCTTAATTTTAAGAATGTTGCTGAATCACTGGTTGCATTAGATAAGTGCAACATTTCAAAATGCATAATGCATAAAATATTTCCATCTCTTCCATTTCAAATAGCTATCAAAAAGCTTACTCACTATTAAAAGGGTGAGGGTTTTTGAAGTTTTAAAGTAAGGAAAATCAGTGGTTGATATACAGCAACCTGTGCTTCCTCTGAAAGATCAACCTCGTTTATTGGTTAAAAAAAAAAAAATCTCTCGTCCATGTTGCCATTCCTTCCTGAAGAGCACAGAGAGTTTTATGAGACATCAATTTCAACCCCTCTATAAGAATGAAAAACTGAACTTTTTCTGTCAAATGTGAAGCGAAAATATAAAGATTGGTATTCTTGTACATGTTTCATAACGCATTTTTTAAATTTTGTACTTTAAAACGTGTTCCTGCTAATCATTAATGTTATTTTTGTAATTGTTTCTCTCTAAAATCTGAAATAATATGTAACAAAAGTTTGAATGAAGCTTGTAACAGACTCTTCCGTTACATAGCACATAGAACGTTACTATTGTTATTTTTCTCTGGCTGACCATTGCATTTTGGCAACGAATTGTTATACAAAATAAGTTTGTAGTATGAAATGTCTTTATAACAATTTCGGTGCCATAAGTTAAATACTAACAGAGATGGGTATTTTTTTTTTTTTTTTTTTTGCTTATCCTGTAAAATTTAGAAAATGGCACTTAGAACATTTACAATTTCTACTCTTCAATTATACTATTACATTTTTCTGTACTGGTAATTATTTGGTTGAATATCCAAGTCGAATATCTGAGGAAACGTTAGGTTTACCTGTTTACTTCCATGTATTGCCGCCCCTGGAAATCTGGCCACCCGGAGTCTCAGTCATATCTGATTTATTTCTTTCGGAGGTATTCCCCTTGGGGGATCTAGGTTGAAAGACCCATCAGAATGGTCCAATGGAGGGGGCAAAATATATTTCTCATCCCATACTAGCACTTAACCGTTACAACTAGAGTTGTCCTTGCACCAGTCAAGAACGGCAGCGGAGAAAACAGCTTAATTCCAAGGAATGATTGCATCGATGCGGAGAAGTTCTAATATGACTTAAACAAATACAGCCGGATATAACAGTAGTAACGCACAGAAACACGCAATGGAATGCAAAAAGGTAACTTTTTAGGATGCATCTTAATATTAATCACATTGAGTATATCACGAAATTAAATGGAAAACTATAATATAGCAATATAAAATTTAAAGGAAATGATTCATACGGGGAAAAGGCATACGCTTTTAACAGTATAAGTTTTGGATTTTTTAAAATCTAAGCTAAGCTACTCTAACCTAACCTAACCTAACAGTATACTTTTTGCATTTGTTTTTAAACCTAACCTAAATTTGCAACATACGTGTTGTCCTCTATGAAAAAGTGTACCATTTATTATAGTAAGATAAGTGCAGACAAATTATTAAGATAAAAAAAGTTAGCCGCCGGGTAAAGGAACCTGCTACCTTCCCTTTGGTAGCTTAACGCTCTAACCAACTGAGACGCCAAGGCGACTTAAAAAATGTAATTATCCGCCTACATTGTTGGGCTCGGCTTTTTCCGCTGCCGCTCGTGAAAGGAGGTATGGCTGATGCAAGGACGACTCCGCTATACAGATTAGTGTACTATCCCATCTTATCCTATATGTGTTGTTTATTACCTCAGCGTTAAAAGCAGCTCCAATAGCAAGTCCAAGAGCTTGCCCCATGATGGTCAGCAGAAAACAAACTAACCAGAACTGAAGGAATCTGGTGCCATCCAAGGGCTGATCTGTCAGGCAGTACCCTGTCGTGAGGAAGAGTGTAGGGCACAGTATCTGGAAATTATTAATCATTAAGAAATACAAAATAACACGGGTACCAATCATAAGACAGTGTAGTATTTCGTGTACTCACCAAGAGAGGCAAATCAGCAATAAGTTTGGAGAAGAAGTATGCACCAAGAGAGTACCAATTGTTGTGATGTTCTCGAAGAAACACCGCCGCCTCAGATGGATCTGTAACCATACACAATGACAACACTTTGCAATCATCGACTCTGTTTTGGCTCTCTAGGATATTGAAGCTTCAGCAGCAAGTTCTTTGAAAGAAGGATTGTTATGACTGTTGCGTAAAGTTAACGGAAATTTATATCTGTTTCACTGTGCACGTATATATTATAGCTCGCTTAGCTCAAAAGTAAATGGGATAAAAACCTGGAACTGTTGAATCACCTTCACTTCTTCCTTATGAACTTTATTTTCTCTATAGAAGAAGATAAGGGGTGACTCAGGCGGTAACGCTTAGGATTCGCTTTCGGGAGGTTCCGGGCATCAGTCTCTGGGGTCTTTTTTTTTTTTTTTTTTCGTGATTTCTCCTGGTCTTTGGGCATATATATATATATATATATATATATATATATATATATATATATCCTTCACTGATTTTCTGCTCCCCAATTTCACATCATTTCATTCTGTTAACTCTGCAATTGGGTCGAAAGTGCCAGGGCGAGGTGGTCTAATGCGGTGTGACAATGACTTGTGCTTTGGTAAAGTTTCTGCCTCGACATTGGTGTGAAGTTGTCCTTCTGAGGAGTTTGAACTCCTTAGAGGTAGATCCCGCTGGGGATTGTTAGGGACCCCGGACCCCGTATGCATGTCTTACCACCCGTGACCTCTAACCGCCTTGTTGCCTCACCTCATTCCTTCCTGTCGGAGGTTCCCCCTCTGTGGGCACAGGCATAAACAGCCAGCTTTGAAGCAAGATTGAAGTACCGATCCTAACAATTCATGCTATTCCATACTAACAGAGCACAAAATACGATTTGCTAATTCATTTACTTATCAATAAGAGTTGGCGAGAAAACTTCTGTGCAAATATAGGCAACATTTTTTAAAAACTTACATCTATAGAATATAATACAATTTACCTTGCAATCCGGGAAATCCAAGCAAAGCAAATGACTACGGAAATCTGCTAATCTCATGAGAATCCCGATAGATTAAACGTTTTAACATTGTGGGATATATTTAGTTAATTAAATTGACGCAACAGAGAGTCCCACTCATACGTAGCCCAGACCGGCATCAGTTGAAAATAAATAGCAGGGTTGAAATAAAATAAACTTTGTAATGTCCTGATTTTGTATATGCGAAATTGGGGAAAATCACAGCATGTGCTTTGGTGCTGGGCAACCAAAGAATTTAATATTGAGTTCCATGTTCATGAAGGTAACAACCAAAAATTAAACACCGCTTAGATCTGGCTATGGAAGTTCTCCTGTAAATTTTCCAGCGTTTCTATAAGATAATCCCACATTGGAAACCACAGCTCTCATGAAATAACTGACCGGAAAGAAGTATTCAGTATCACGGTACTCACAGCAAAGGTACCAATCCATCTTGCTGTTAAAAAACGCGGCTGAGTTTCTGGTCATTTTGATCCTACAACATCCTGTTGTTTCTAGCTTTTTCACTAATAATGAATGAAAAGTTTTGGCGATGTGTCATGGTCACCAAATTGTTCCACAGACTTCTTGTGATAATTCTATATGACCAATAAGACTTTACAAGAAACACACACTCTTAAACACAACATCGATGTGTGCTCAACACCTTGACACGACTACTCACTTCAGACAAATGACTCAAGACAGACAGTATTTATCAGACCCCAACGTAGGTATCGATAGTAGGCAAAATGGTGGAAAATGTAGTTCCTGCTATTAATTACATGGCTTTGTAAATTTGATTCGTTGCAGTACCTGGTTTATTATAGTGTTTATAGTTGGAAGTAAATAAGCAGTAGCGTGCTACTTCTTTTGTTTTTTTATTAAGTTAATATTGATTTAGTAAAATCACACAGGAACTTGTTTAATAGAAAGTGTTAGTGCAACATGGGCTGCTCTTGAATGTTTTAATTATGGAACTTGTTTAATAGAAAGGATTAGTATTACATGGGTTGCTCTTATATGCCTTAATTATGACAGTGCACCGCATAATGCCACATTTACATTTCCTAAATAGCAGTAATTAAAAGAGGAGTGGATAAAGAGTTTACACCATGCAATTTATGAAGGTAATGGTGAAACTTTAGTTCGTAGTGTGTATTAAACATTTGGTATCAAAATTTGTGGTTTGAGAGGACATTTTCCTTGTGCAACTTTCTCTAATCTACCGGCATATGTGATAGTGGGTGTTAGCAATGAAAGGACAGGTCGGGAAGAACGTATGAAGTGGTTTTGGAGAGAGATAAGAGTTTTAATGAATGTGGTGTGCAGAATGTTATGTTTTGGCTCCTTTTCAAGTGAGGTTAAGACAAGATAAGCACATCATTTATAACTATTGCCAAGAGAAAAGTATATTCTTTTTATCAAAATAGATGCTGTCCTCTCTTTGTCGATTAGTTTTAAGGTGTTCAGTAATTTGTAAGTTAGTGTATTTTATAAATATTTGTACTTACTTGAGGAGTTTATAATACATATTATTTTATATTTTGTTTGCATATGAAAAATGTTGTTTGTATACGATTTCAGATACTTAAAAACCATTGAAATATTTTTTATGATAGATAATGTCACTTTGTAAACATAATAATGTATAAAAGTTTCGTATTTGATATAGGCAGTAGTAGGATGACTTCGGCCCACTTTCTCTCTCTCTGTATTGGAGTCTGGTTAATGTAGTCGGTCTTGAATTACTTAACATGCAAACAGCCGGCGGCTCTGGTTTAATCCCGGGATGTTGCTGAATTTTCTTTCCACTTTTCCTTTCTTTTAGACTACAAAATATAGCGTTAAATTATCAACGGAAACCTCCACATTTTATTATTAGTAATCGGAGAATACCTGGACTGCCTTTTAGGCACATGCTGAGGCAGCCGATCTTCAAAGAAATTTTGTATTTTGTCAGTGCAATCAAATTGGACTCTGGTATTGAAGAAAGCATGAACTGACTTTTGCGACGTATACTTACATGTTATAACTGTAGGCAGTGAATTGGAGAAGAATAGAAACAAGAGGAAAAAGAAGAGACACGCAGTGTTGCTGAAGATCTTGGATGCCTCATTTCCAATACCAAAGTACACTCCTCCCAAGAGCAGTCCAACAAAAACATGGGTCCCAACACGCAGCTTCATTTGCATCTAGAGAGAAAGAAGGAAAAAAAAACCACTTTTTGACATAGAATAGAAAAGAGGACAATTTCAAAACTATCTTACTTGTATTTCAAAAGTTTCCTGTTGTTTTTGGGCCCCTATACAAATATCGGAATGTCTCCAGTAAACACCTTTTCATGATTCAAACTGTCCCCTTTCCAGAATCGCATCATATCTACAAAAAAGTCTTATTTGAAAATTTGTAACCTTTGGGTAGAAATATCGTAACATCAGTTTTTGATTTGCGTTATTTTTATCCATTCTGTGTGTTAATGAAGTCGAAATAGAAAGAATAACAAAAGTGTGCGTAGGAGGCGCAGTGACCGAGTGGTTTACACTGCTCGCCTTCCGAAGAGGTGATTCAGGTTTAATCCCAGCGTTCGTAGCAGGATTGGTAGAGGACGAAGCGAAACCTGGGCAGATTTCCTTCGGGTTACTTCTGCCACTCATTCTATTGTTGCTTCATCCTTATCCCATCCATATCTTCACCTTCATTATTCAGCGTAATGTAATTTGCCGATTCTGCAATGTTATTGGCAATAAATTAGGCATTCTATCTTTCGACACGGAAAGCTAGTGTTAGCTTTTCATAGATCCAAATATTCCTCGTGGCGCATTTTGAAGTATGGGGTTATGTGCTTGGACCGCTAATCTAACATACTGCCCACATCATATCTGAAAGTTACTGATAAGTTGCAATTTATTTTTCTGTTGTCAACAATGTACTGCCTTAACTTAAATGCCAGTAAGTTTCATGTTGTCCTATAAGATCGAAGTGTGACAATCATAACTTATTCCGGTACTTGTGAGTCGCACTGTCGTTCCATACCGTCCAGTCGAGAAAAATTTAGGACTTTACCTACTCTCTATTCGCTCTTAAGGGTTATCCCGATTAAAACAATGTCACGTGGCGTGCAGTCAAGTACAACACAGTAGCAATGCACGCAAAGAAAGTAGTTCCATGTTAGAACCTACATTTGAGGATGGGTTCAGTAATAAATAACATCTACTAAACAAAAAAGCAATACTTATGGCTTTAATTTAATTACTGCTCTCTTAATGAAATTGACTTTGGAAGTTACAAATTGATGCGCTACAACTCCCAAGATGCAGTTCACGTGATTCTGCTGTTATTTAAACAAGGCAAGTAGCAAGCAGTTTGCACTTGTTATCATGGCTGACGCTAACGAATCACATTCTGTTGTTTCTACGGAGACATATCATGTAGAGCATAAACAGGAAAACCTTTACATGTTTTCAAAGTTCTGCGAGTATCAGACACTCGCAATAAATGAAGAAGTGAGCTTAACTTCAGAATTTACCGGTCTCGTGTCATTACATCGCTTTTACCTGCCACCTGTTTCTGACAACTGGGCAGTGTTCTTGGCGCGAATTGTAGAACGATACATTGTTTGTTGACGTTAGGGTCACTGTAAGAGTGAATAAATAATAGAATGAAACGAGCAGGTAATGCATGCTTCGTAATGTTCTCTCATTAAAGCTAATCAAGTATTTACTTTATTATCAATTAAAAGTTATCCTATTACAAACATTGGTATGGCCCCACTTCGATTATTGTCAGGTGTGAAAACTAGCAACACGCTACAACATGTACAAAACGCATGTATTCGTTGTTATAATAATGTGATTGTGTTATGAGCCGTCTGAGTGCGATTGTTTACTGAGAAAGTGCACTGCCGCAACCAAAAATGGGGAGTTTGAGGTAGCCGCACTTTTATTTTGGTACTTAGTGAAAGCATAAAATTGTATTGTATAAAAAACTGATAGTAATAGTTAATAACGATTCTCTTTAGAAGCACATACGAGGGTAGGTCCATACGTTTCCAGCCTCTCTGATAAGGGTTATCCTTATCTGTTAAGTAAATAACTGCAGCTGTAATTTCCGCTCCGCTGTGTTCAGTTGTTCAAATATAGTTACATAAAGAAGGCTATGCGTAGAAGATTGTGACATGTTCAAAATGGAGTATCGAGCTGTTATTAAGTTCTTCAAAAAAACCACACACACACACACATATATACACGCTCGTTTATACTACTGAGGCACCACAGGCGGTGGGCACTGATATTACATGAGATGAAATATATTGGGAAAGGATTTTTTTAAGGAAGGCCAAGTACAGAGTACCTCTCCGGTATTTGCCATTTATGGGGACTAAGGAAAACCTGAAAAAAAAACCCAGTCAGGGGGGATTTTCCTGGCGGAATTCGAACCCCAGACCTCCCGCTCACGGGTCTGCACCTTAACGACCTCGGCCACCCGTATATATGGGGAATCATCCCTCCTCATATTCTACCGTAAAAGAATGGGGGAAATTTTTTCTTTCGAATGTGTCGAGAAAGCATTGAAGACGAAGAACATGCAGGTCGCCCTTGGAGGTGCTCACTCCTGAAAACATTGCTCTTGTGGAAGGAGAAATTGTGGAAGACCGCCGGTTAAAAGTTACAGAAATAGCAGCATGATTGGGCCTTTCTAAAACAACAGTACTTCGAATTATTCATGAGCATTTAAACATGAATAAGTTAAGAGCAAGATTGGTGCCTTGACTTCTTTCCTCAGTCCAAAAGCAGCAATGAGTCATCTGTTGTCAGGCATTTTTGGAGATCTGCCGTGGCAACGAGAGAGAAGTTCTGCAAACCATTCATTGTTACAGGAGATAAAGCTTTGGTCCTCTACTATGATCCCTTGTCCAAAAGAGAATCATTGGAGTGAGGTAAACCTAGCGAAGTACTGTCTCTAAAGGCCAAGGTCACTCAATCAACCAAGAAGATCATGGCCACAATCTGTTGGGAATACTCTTCATTGACTTCAAGGAGAGAAACACCACTGTAAATGGGGCGGTACTATGCTGGCCTACTGCTCAGACTACGTGCTTCCATCAAAGAGAAAAGGCGAGGAAAGCTGAGTGGTGGTTTGCGCCTTCTTCACGACAATACGCCTCCTCACATAGCTGTAGTTGCAAAGAAAGCTGTGAAGAAATGTGACTTCAAGGAGGTCGATCATTCCCTTACAGCCCATATCTAGCTCCCAGTGATATTTCCTGTTCTCAAAACTCAAAACTCAAGAAGGACCTTCGAGGAAGGAAATTTAAGTGTGGCGAGGTGATAGATGTTGTTTATGCCCATTTTGCAGACAACCCTTTGACTATTTTTGGGAGGGGGGATTGAAATGTTAATTCAAAGATGTGAGTAGTGTATAGCAATAAAGGATAAATATATTGAAAAGGGAAATGTAGTTTTTGTCTTTAACATACGTAGAAAATAGTTACCGGAAACTTATAGACCTATTCTCGTACGGGAGGGAATCTTAACTATGGTTCCATATAAGAATATGGCGGTTCGGAACACTTTTCTTATAATTGATAAATCTTATCTCTCGTAACTTTTTAACAAGTTGGCGAACAGTTAAAGTTAGTATTTTTATTGTAGTATTTATATTATTTTTGCAAGATTTGTACTTACCAGATCTCTGGATGTGCATAGCAACGATCTTTTGAAGAGCACAAAAAACTGGTACCACAATGGGAAGTTGAGGGTTTCTCCTCTAGGAAGCGGAGGTCTATCCGCCACCTCATTCACACTCTTTGCAAGCATCGGTGCTGAAATAAAATCAAATTACATTCCAGTTTACTATAGATACAATGTGTGTATATAAATACTAAAGGTATCTGAGATCAGAATTACATACTCTTGGCATATTAATGTAATGCCTCATCAGTGTGCGATATTCTCTCCCACTGTAATATTCACGTAAACAGAAAATGTATTACAACTATTAAATACTCTTAAGATATTCTGTTGTTCATTAATCAGACGTTTTTAAAAGATAGAGGTAAGGATAGTCTTAAGTTGCTAAAAGTCTTTCTGGAGATACGAAGACCAACCAATTCGTGGTGTAGCAGACTCATCCCTAGATATCTAACTGCGTGTTCTCTGAATTTGCAAAAATGTGTGAATAGTACTAGTGCTGGTGGTAGTGGTGCTTTCAGGGACAAAATTAATTTTATAGTACACTAGGTCTTTTTGATTTAATACAAGATATTAGATTAAATATTATGTAAAATAAAGCATATTTAACAATAAAAGTAAGAATGTGACGTGCACAGCTGAATTCACTAAATATGCTCCCCAACCTTTTTAGACCTGAACTGTCTCATTTTCATCAGAAATTTATCAATTTTTTTCTCTTCCTTACTTGACAGCAGCGCGCAGCATAACCACTTCTTCTTTTTGATATGGTAAAGGATCGTGATAGATGATTTTCCCTCCATTCTTCCGTACTTTTACATTCGACCATTATAATATATTCAAGATTCCTCCTACTCACAGATGAGACAAATTCTCAATGCGTTTTCGTTGGTGACCTAAATCATCCCCATACCTGTAGTCTGAGCCATGCAAGCCTCAAGCTAGCGAGAGTTTGGCCCCTGTTTTTATATACTGCTCCGCCCCGCTCCCCCCATTCAAATTTAGCCCCAATTGTACTTCCAACAAAATCATCTCCCGGGTACTGCGCAATTGTTTGCTGCATATCCATATCCCGCCATTGTTTCTTAACCTTCCTCCTTGTACTCCTACTCCCCTGACCCTCTATCAGTATGCAAATGAAACCCAGCCCTTTCTTAATTTGGATTTTTGTCATGTTTCTTCCCATCACAAGCTGCTAGCACAATGTCCTTACTAAAGTTTGGTTCACATGACTAATTCGCAGTCGGTACTTCACTACTCTCATATTATACTCTAGGACTAGACCCCCAATTTTTTCTTAATTCTGCAATCCAATGTGCCTCTCCTCATCGCCAAAACCACTTTCAAAAACCCCGTCTTCACTTCGAAAATTTGCTTATTTTTTGTCTTGGGGTAAGTTCCTGCAAGTTAAAAAAAATAATAAATAAATAAAAAGTAATGTGCTGGTCGGTAAGATACTGCTGAGAGAGCTTCATTTGCGCAAAATTCTTTTTGACGAAAGCATATAACACATCCCTACCTTAAACGGTTAAACAATTGGATGTGAACAATTATATTTACGCTTCAAGAGGTGGACCCCCCAGTGACAGTACGTAGTAAATAATAGAAGTTTCTGTTAGGAGACAGTCATATGATGAGTAATTTCGCATCGTTGAATACCCATAACTAAACAATTCCTATTCGGTAAATACGTCAAGTGTAGATTAATATTTCCGTAGGAACTGCAGAATAGGCAGATAGACGCAGTTACATGGAAGTTACTGGTACAAGAAGTTTCTACTAACTACTAAGAATAGGTAAGGAAACCTGGGCATTTCATTTATGGACAAAATCACCAACAAAAGGACATAATTCTAACGAGAAATGAAATAGACATATGCAGAAACTCTAACCTACATTTGAACATAACATGGGAGCACACGTGAAGCTGTTGGACTGTTTTAAAGATTGCTAGTCAAGGGTCCAGAAAGCGCGACATGAGACAACTGGAGAAAACCTGTGCATTGTGAATATGAAGACTGAGAAATGGTTTCAAACTCAAAAACTCTATGCAATGTAATTTTCATATTAGTTGTAGTGCCTTTTTGCACTCAATTCCTTTGTTCATCTTTCCTTCCTTTCCATCGTTTCTAGCTGGCCACGTCAGGAGGGCTCGCTTCTAGCACTTGTTTGCTATTGACTGTCGAAGCAGTCACCTGATCTGGAAGTCGATGGCGTAATCATTCTGAATGGTGTGCTCACTATCCCTTATTATGAGAACTAAGTTGTCTTCGGGTATAGGGCTGGGCAGGTTCTTTCGACTCAAATTCAAATGGTTAGGCCCGGAGCCTTCTCTAACGAGGAAACTCAGTTACTCGGGTAAAATGAGGTTTTATTATAATTTTATCAATTGCACATTAAGTATATTGACTTGATGCTTCCTTTTTATAATTTGTTAAATAAGGAAGGAACTTTATTTTGAAAGCCAATGCGATGAATAAATTGTAATTTACAAGAATCATTTAAATTCTTTTATTCGTTATCTGTGTGGAAGATTTTATGAAATGCTTATGCCCAAGTAATTATTTGTTAAGGAAAACTACCAAAACAAAAAAATTCCATATAAATGCATGTCCGGAAATCCTTATTTTTTTTAGTTATTAATGAAAGTTTGCGACAGAGTTAAAATGACTATTTCTGTAACATATTTAAGGGTTATTTATTACCAAATCACATAAATGGCTAACCTTCAACAGTGCTATTGCTGAATTTTGCGAATAATATTTTGTTGCATAAATATGCGATGCTGATGCATCAAGTGGATCGATCGATTGTGTCAATAACAATTCGATTACTTAACAAAATTAATTTTATTTTCGGTTACAAAAGTAAGTTGTTAGATTGTACCTTGAAACGCGTTGAAGTAAACTTTCATTAATAACTCAAAAACTGAGGATTTCCGGACATATGTTTATATGGAATTTTTTTGTTTTGTTTTGTTGTGGTAAACTTTCGATAATAACTCGTGAAACTAATAATTTCTGGACATATGTTTATATGGACTTTTTTCCCCTCTTGTTTTGGTGTGAAGCCTGCCATCATAGTTTGTAAAAAGTATTTCCGAAACATCCTGAATATTGTGGAAATGTTTAAAGACTTCATTAACAGCGTTGGTTAAAAGTCCCGCGGCAGTTTTGAAGCATGTTCAGTGATACGAAACTTGGTTGTTGGGGATAGCCGTATACTTAAAATTCAAAAATGATATTCTATGTTCAAACTGGTAGTCCTCAACTGCTTGACAATGTGCCAGTCAATCATAGAAACCATTTAAGGAATAACTTAACCAGACTTTAGAAATATCTTGAACCGCTTCCATTATTCGATATTTTAGATGTTCTAGGTTGTTAGGTCTTTTTTTTTATATACTACTGACTTCAAATGACCCCACAGAAGGAAAAGGGGAAAAATTGGGGGACCTTGCTGGTCGCTCTTTGTGATCTCTCCTACCATTCCATTCTTGTGGTAAAACCTGGTCTAATTGCTGACGAACATTTTCTCCAAGGTGAGCTGGAGTTTGTTGGTAATGATTGTCATCTCTGGGTATCCCATGGTTGACTGGGCTACTGGGTAAATCCTAATATCTTTTGGTTTGGCGTTTCTCTAAAGAAGAAAGGACCAATTATATGATCAGCAACAATATCAATCCCAATATTAACTTTTTGGGCATATTGCGTGTGGTTCCCATTTACGTCTCGCCAGAATCGACAGTTATGTCTGTTGACAAATCCATTCAGGGAGAAGGTGGCTTCAGCTGGGAATACAATTTGTCTAAGAAAAACTGAATTGGTATTAATGTGCTCCATCATTAATTCACAAAACTTCATTCCAATATCGGATCATCCTCTGAAAACTCTTTTGTAATCCCTTACGCTTTCTGTTTGAGTAAATTTCGTTATGATCCTTGTCGCTTTTGTGTGTGGGATTGGATTGCTATCCGTATCATATCATTAAATAAATTCGTCGCCTCTTGATGAAATCCTTGCTTATCTCCATAGCCAAGCATAATTAAAATTAGAATGATTTTCTTTTCAGTCAACATCAGATATAATTATTTAACATGTCTAATTTAATTTCTTTAATAAGATATTTCTGTGTCAGTAAACATGATTCTATGGATATAGTCAAAGGAAATATTTGGTTATTGGTGACAAAAACATTAAACAAAAGAAGCTATACTTATTTTGTTTTATTGATTTAGTAACAATAAATTTGTACAGAAATGTGGGTACAGTTTGAAAAACTCGTAATGAGCATTATTCGAAAATGTAAAATATACTTAGTAATTCATTTAAAATAAGAGAATTGGAGCTACTTCCGGTTAAACCGGAATTAGGAAAAAATCGGTACTATCATGTTTGGATACTCGGTTTACGGATATCCCCACACACCGAATTTCACATTCTCGAAAGTTATTTAGGTGGTACAGAACTTTTAACATGTATATATACTAATTATGTATTGCTGCCTTATGTTTTATTTAAGTTCAGTTTCCAAACCTGAAATTCATTTTTACATATTACTATTATTGTTCGATAAAATTGATTATACTTTTAAATCATTCTTCTTCCGTATAATAAAGTTAATTTTTCTCCGATCATATCTCCTGTTATTTTTTCCCCCTTCCTGAATATTTCCAAGATAAAATCTTTTAGGGGCATCAACAGGAGAGTGTCGAATTCGTGTTAATTAAATACAGAACCATGACAAGTAACAGTGTGTTCTTTGCTTCTTATAGTAATAAAACAATTGAATGTGTAAATGTGATCAACGTTATAAATGCTCTTATTTCAACCAACTCACCAAGTGATTTAATTTAGTTCGATGTATTTATCTGACCGAAGATAGAGGTTTTATCTGAACATAGGGAATACAAATAGTCAATTTTAATAAAAAATGTTACAAATAAATTATGATAATGAGTAAATAAAATACTATATACAATTAATATGATTTCGTGTAATTAGTACAAAATATATAATTATAGATAAAACAGTTTGCTTGAGATCTCTTCATAGTTTATATTTATTAATTCAGGTAACAAAGAATATTGGAATAGTTCCTCTTGCGCTAAGGAAAGCACCTGCTTTAATGTTCCTTGAAGAATATTTTTGAAGGAAGAGCTGAATGGCAGGTTCATAAATGCTTTGTTTCCTCTCATTAACCTCAAAGGTCGGAATATGGACATTTCAAAGCGAACAATTGAATCTATTATTTCGGCTTTCTTCGATTTAGGTAATAACGATGTGGCGCGAACTTACACCTGCAACGCAGTAACTTCAAAGTCAGATTACAGAGCAGTTGTTAATAAGTACGTTCCTAATTGTTTTGTGTCTGAGAACAGCTTACTAGCACGATGTAATGTATTCAACTCACTGCATCGCCTGTAGTGGCTTGTGTAAATATAGCGTCCAGGGAGAGTGCATACAGGTATGTACCACTTGCGCCATAATTTTTTTTTTCTTTTAAGGGTTCTTCGAATTTGTTTCACAAAACAAGACGTGTGTATATCAGAAATTTCCAGTTCAGATAAACAATATTGTCTTATAGTGGAATAATCTCTCACGGCAGAAACATGTAGCTCATTATGGTTTCAAGTTTATTGTTGATATTTAATTGTCTTCTTCAGCCAACGCCCGTTCTTGGCTGGTAAGCCATTTGACGCCATGCCACCCATACACCCTTGCTCGTCCTTTTCATCTCTTGAGTCACTCTGAAGTGCTGTACAGTGTAGATGATGATCAGCTTTTCCTTCCTCTTGTGAGCAGAGGGGGCAGATCGGAGAGTCCATTACGCCGATTCTGTGCAAATGTTTTTGTAGGTAGTCCTGGCCACGGCCACTTCGCGGGGCAGATTGTTGGGTATAGGTTTTGATATAATCGGTTTCCATCTTTTACCAACTGCTGCTGCCCTCCACTTTCTTTATACTGTTTGAAATTACATTACATATAATGGCTTAGGTAGAAGGAGGTAACGGTTGATTCATTGTGCATGCTTCCTTCGCCACTCTGTCAGCTTCTTCGTTTCTACTGATGTCACAGTGACCCATTGTAAGCGTATATCTGTATATCAGTTAATGTTTGCTTCTCAGTAGTCTTTCTTTACATTGAATTACTAAATTGTCTTTTTGCTGTAGCTCTGGGGAGCGCAATACTTGGAGTGCAGAAGTGGAATCAGATAGGAAGATTACCTTTCGTTTGCTATTCAGACAAATCAGTGTATTGACTGCTTCACTTATGGCTGCTACTTCGCCATCAAAATTAGTTCTCGTTCTTCCCACAAGGAAGGCTCCCCTACTAAGAGATGAGAAAATTCCTGCGCTCGTGCGTCCATCAATAGCTGAGCCATCTGTATAAACATGTAGCCATTTGGTGCAGGATACAATGTAGCTACCATTTTGAGTGCTGCCGCTTTCATGAGTTGAGCTGATTTGTCTTGGGTTTATCAATCCAGGGGATATTAATTGAAAATGGTGGCAGTTGTTTTTCTGAGTACAATTTGGGTTTTCGGAAGCATTGGCCTCCCCTGGATCAATGTTTACTTAGTCAAGAGTGCTTCGGTGTGCGTTATTGGTGTAACCTTGGTTTTTAATAGGTCTGTGTTACTTCAAGAAATTATCAGCCGTTCTATGACATCTTTCATAGAATTTAAGGAGAACTTTGTCTATTCGGTACTCGAGAGGTTCAACCTGATTCTGACTTTCGAGAGCAGGTATTGGTGTAGATTTCGCGGCGCCACAACGTATTCTCAGAGCGTTGTTTTGGGCAGTATTCAGCTTTCTAGTTGTGGTTTCGCTGGATGTACTGAAAACCCCGCTTCCATATTCGATTGTTGGACGAATGTTTATCTTATACGTGCTTGTGAAGACGTCCTGAGTTGCTCTATATCCAGACCCTGCTAACCTTTTTAGGATGCATAGTCTCCTAGTTGTGTTAGTGAAAATCGAATCTATGTGACGTTTCCAGTTACGTTTGCTATCCTGTTGCATTAGTTATCGGTAGCAGAGCGATTTCGGATCCATCGTATTCAAGGTTTATGATATGATCCTTAGTGGATGTCGTAAAAAGTTGGGCTAAGTTTTATCTTTGCCGATGATAAGTCATTTTCCAGGCACCACTGCTTTAAGGTATCAAGGGCCAAATTAAGGGTAATCTCTATTGGTTCAACGTTACTGCTAGTGGCCCATATTATAATGTCGTCGGCATAGCAAAGTACTTTTATTTTCGAGATGCGCTTTAACTCAGTGGTTAGGCCTTTATCATAATATTGAAAAGGGTACAGCTCAGTACGACTCCCTGTGGCAGGTCTCTTCTCTACTGGCGATTTTTCGACTTTCTATTACTGTATCTAACTTTCACAAACCTCTGGCCAAGGGAAATGGTTAGCCAGTGCAGCATATTCCCAATAATATTTAAATCAATGAGTTTATTTATCAGTATGTCTCGGCTGACTGTACCATAGGCTCCCTGGAAACCAACAAAACAGGCTAATGTGGTCATTTTCCTATGTAAGTCATCTTTAATACATTGCGTGAACTTTATAATTTGGGTTGTAGTTGACATTTAACTGTAGAAGATAGGCTTCCCTTGTGGCACACAGTATATTCAACCCTTTATACGCCGTGTATACAAAGTCTGTGAAACATTTCATTCAGGTATATTTTCCAAACAAAACATTCAAATGTGCTGAAATGTCACTACATGAAAGACAAACTCACCAAATGTTGATATCCAATGTCATCTAATACCAGTTACTATTTTAGTTCTGCTGGCGGCCATTGGAAACGTCATGGAAATAATTCAAAACAACACAGCACCACAAAATGGCACAGCTAACACAAAACGAGAAAGCATTTTGTCATCTTTAATTCGTGCAACCTTTCACCTTTCGGAGCAGGTATACCTCCATAACGTTCGCATGTGGGAAACAGTACGCCTCAATGTCGTAGTCCAGCATGTTCGAGACTCGCCGAAGGTCAACTCATTCTGCGCCATATCCAAGAAGGTGCATGGACCCTTTTTCTTCTTAGAGAGAGCCGTTAGAGCTGTGGCTCCATCCTAGCTTGATGGCGCTCCACCACATAATGCAGGCTTGTATTTGATGAGGATTGGCGGGGTGTAGGATCACTCGTTGTCCACCGAGGTAACTCGACTTTACCCCTTGTGACTTCTTGTGGGTTAATGTGAAAGACATTGGTTACATACCACCCATGTCTCAAGACCTCCAGGATCTGCGACACTGTATCACCAGAGTATACTGGGTCGAGTTAGGGACGAACTCGAGGCTAGATGTGTGCCAAGTGAAATCGAGGACACATCGATTATTTGTAAGGTTATATATACCTTTTTTTATAATATTATCTTTCATGTTGTGAAATTTAAGCACATTTAAATGTTTTGTTTTTTAAAATATAGATGAATGAAATGTTTCGTGAACTTTATATTCATACTGTATTTATAATTCGTGTAAAATGTGCTGTTTGGTGTATCACAAGGCAACTAAGAACTCCTATACTGCTCTCTTTATCATGTTATTTACCGTTATAAGCTAAACTATAGCTAAGAGACCTTTGGCTATAAGCAATTATTCTAACGGATCTTTCGTAGTTTTGTCGTCCGCTTGTAGCAGCTGGCATGTCGGCTGCGGTATCTTCCGGCGCAGCGGGTGTAATATCCGCGCACCTTATTTTTCGGCTCTTGCAATCACAATTACAATATGAATAAGCACACAATTAATGACGGGAGATGCTGGAAACGCTGTTCTGCTATATATACACACATTTCTTACATCATATGAGAAAATTGTCATTCACACGTATCAATTTATACTTGAAAGAATACAAGGTCATTGTAATTTATGAATTGCAGACTGGTGATCATGTTATTCGGGTAAATTTCTGTATATATTGAACTTCAATGATACAGTAATTATTGACCGACGCGTAATATTCTTTGCTAGTGAAGCTTGGTTCCATTTATGTGAACATATTTTGGCACAAAATAAGTAAGTATTGGAGTACAGAAACTCCCTTACGTGAAGAATAAATCGGCGTATGGTGCAATAAATGCATACAGAGTAATGGGGTCATCTTTTTTAAGAATAACATAAATGCAGAAAGATACAGGAATGGCATATTGGCAGCATGTTAATTTTATTTATGGGTTAAGTTGAAAAACAAAATATGGATCAAGCCCTCACGCATTAGAAGAATTGAAATAAAACATCAGGCGTGAAATTTACTCAATTTTGAAAGATGCTGGTAAATGATATTAAAAAACAAAAAGTCCTGAAAGGTGAGGATGTAACTGGATAACATTTCCAACACCTTTAATAATAAAGTACGTGATTATTTTCATTGTAGTTGTAATTCCGAGAGCTTAATCATTTTAGCGATATTACATCCGGGAATTAACGCTCGAACTGCCGGCCTGCCAGCTGCCGTGAACGGGCGACAAAACAATGAAAGACCCCTAACAACAAACAAGCTGGTAAATATAAACATACTACTTTGAAACATCTTTGCCTAAAGGTACGTGTTGTGACATTTAGAAGGAAACAAATGAGTTCTTGTATAAGAATAAGCCAACATTTTGAAACCAAAATAAATGAATCAAATATTTTCCTAATGCAGATCAAACTTTAACGAGCACTTGAAAACTATTGGCATTCTTCCCACACAATTAAAATAGATTTATATTATATTATATTATATTATATATAGGAATTCTTGAAATAAAGAATATGAAGTGGATGTAATAAAATAAGAGATTGCAATAGAGTATACGTAGAATCAAAGAGACAAAACAGGCTGAGAAAGGAGAGGAACTTTGTTCTTTTACTGTTGGCTCCCTATTCTAACACTTACCAGTGTCGGTATCCCCCAAGCCTGGAACAACTTTAATATCACAACTATACAGGGCAGCCAAAGGTTCTGTACAACCCCTCTCACCACTGGCGACCTCTATCGCTGTCAACAGAAATAGAAACAAGTTTTTAATAAATAGATTATGGATGCCGTAATATATAGTTTCAAAAAGAGTCTATGTAATTGGTTAATTTTTAATTAACAGAACTGGAAAATAGTATTACATAAAGATTCCATTTAAAAATAAATAATATAAATATACATCAAATACAAAATTAAATAAAAATATTGTAGGTAATTAACTTAAAGAATAGTCCTGTAATTTTTTTTTAATTTGAAGCTTGCAGGGAGAGCCATACTGGTATAGAACACTTGTGCGGACATTCGGCATCGTTAAGTGAAATAAATCACTTACAGAGTGATGCATAAGTCACTATCTCTTGTAATTCAGTTTCAAATGGATTTCAGTTATTTGTGGGTGGCCCTAAAATTAAAAATGTAATAGAAATGACCAGGAAAGGTTAGTATGGCTTTGATTAAGGATTTGAAGAGATTTTAGGAGTAGTGTAGAGGAAAATATATGCCCCATTTATCCATATTTTTCTTTTGTATCAAGAAAAGAGAGAATGGAGGTAAAATTTGAATAGGGAAAATGCTAAAGTTCAGACAGAAGATAGCCTTTAAGAAAATTTTCCAGAATACAGAATTGAGAGTTTTTATATACGGTCCAAAAGAAATTATCGTATCAGTGAACAAAAGATATTAAGAGAAATTAAATGAATATTGTTATTTTGGAGCTAATTCAATAGTTGAAACTACAATGCAAAAGTTATTTAAAAGAAATAAACAAACAGCAAATAGAGGATATTAGTTTTATTAGCAAAGAAGCTGAAAATGTGGAAATTTTATATCTGCTAGGCTCTGCACAGTCTAAATGAAATTGGAAAGTGATAGCAATTGAGCCAGCATGACAGAATCTGGAGCAATATCTATTGAAGTTGAAGCCATTTTTTCATAACCTATGACTTGATTTTGAAGATCAAAGAACCGCTGCGAGGCATTCGCTTTCAATCGAGAGTTGGCATGCAAAGACCTTTAGATCGATCAGTGCGAGAGACACCCAGAAATTATGCTGCAGATGGAGTGCGGCATCAAGAATTTGGCATATATTGTTGACATGGCAGGAGACTATTTAATTTTGTTATGCCAAATGTAGCTTAAATAAGCAAATTTTATGTGAAACAGTAACTATATTATCATTACTTTTTGAATGTCCTATTATTATTATTATTATTATTATTATTATTATTATTATTATTATTATTATTATTATTATTATTATTATTATTATTATTATTACTATTAATGCTGAATATCCGCAATAATTGTGTACTTTTGGTTTATCTGTAAAACGTTATTAATTACTTGCTTAAGTAATTGAGTTCTAATGCCAACTGACTTGCTGGCCACGCACTGGAGTTTCACAAATGAGAATATACTGACTGTATTTCGCTGAATGACGAAGGTGAACATGGAGCAATGGTCGATTGAGTGACAAATAATCGGAGAATCCGGAAAAAGTCTGCCCAAAGGCTGCTTTATCTGCCATTAGTCCCACTTACGGCCGTTGGAATCGAACCCAGGCCGCAGCCGTAACTACTTGGTCACAGGCCCCATTTGCTGTAATTCCCATTGAGAAACGGGGTAAATTCTAACGGATCATTTAGGATGCGCGGATTATTTTGTATGTGGCTTCTTTTAATTTTGTTTTTAATTTGAACTTTTGTTCAACTAGTTCTCGAATTTGACAAATAGGCTCGCAATATATATTAAACTTGACTAGAAAACATATGCTGAGTCATAACACACTTTGCAATAAATAAATATACCCATTCAGTACTCAAGAGCTAATAGGAAAATTCCGCACGAGTGGTCGATACTTAGATGGCTCATCCGTGTCATTAAAATGTTAAAGTGGTATGAGAATCTGGAAAAAGGAATTAATAGATTGTAAAATAACATTGATATCTACATCTTGACAAATTAAGCAATTTTTTACATCGCCACGTGATTAGGGAAAGAGTGCTGACCGAAGTCTGCTGGATTGTAGAAAGTGGGACAAAGAAATCCTTCCGTGCCCAATACAGTGCTCATCTCGGTAACTGTTCCTCTGTAAAGACATTGTCCCTCGCTCAGAAGAAAGAGATCATCAAAGATGCCCATTATTCTGGAGCTGGGTTGATGGATGCTGCATACAATGGTTCTACCACCCTGGGCTAAGCGCTTCAGATGAGAGATGACCTGCAAGCAGGATGAGCTGTCCAGACCACTGCAAGTAACGGGAAGACATGGGTCAGTAAATTGTATGTTAATATTAAAGAAGACAGCTATAGGACAATAAGAAAATTTCAACTCTTTATTTTGTGAGGCCTCATCTTCTTATAACCCCTCCCCCCGTTTATCAGCACATAAAGAGCACCATGTGATGCAGTTTTTCATTACAATATCTCAAATGTTTACTTAATATACAGTGCTTTCGATTTAAAGAGAGCTCATCATAGTGCACGTGCATGAAGCAGCGAAAATATTTTCTTTAATGTGTGAGTTATCTCACTACTCCAGTTGAGACCATTGCTTTAAAGATTATAAAATTCTTGACCTTTTCGGTATATTGGATGTGTCTATTGTTTAACTTTATTAAGATGTAGCGTTCTGACAAATGGTGATGAGTGATACCCATTATAATAGCAAGAGATTTTTCTGGATTTAACTTAAATGTCAAGTTTTTAGCCCAGTTAAAAATGGAATTTAAATGATCGTTCATCCACTTACTGCTGCTAGAAATAGATTTATACGAGGGATACCTTTTTAAGTTTTTACAAAAACTAAGAAAGGAAAAAAACATTTTTGGGAACAAACTTTTTAATTGCTTTTCAAAATATTCGCATTTAAAATATTTTTGCATGCTTTCAAACCAATTCTCGAAACGCTTTTTCCACTCTGAAGTTGGTATGTCAAAAACATGGTTTTTAAAGACTTCAGCAACTTCTTGAGGTGATGAAAATCGCTGTTCACGCATTTTTTGTTTGACATTCGGGAACAAAAAGAAGTCTTTAGGCGACTAATCAGGTGATTACGGGCAATGAAACATTAATTCGATGTTTTCTCGTTCAAATAATCAATTGTTTGACGTGCTGCATGAGAGCTGGCATTGTCATGACGAAAGAATGATGTGACGTATTCGCTTGTTTCTCTTGATTTCGTCGATGACTTCTGGCAAACAAATTTTTGTATTCCATTCAGCGTTAATTGTTCTTTGATCCTCTAAAGGAATGGTTGTGACATGTTCAGTACAACCGAAGAAACAAACCATTATTTTCTTGGAAGTGCTTTGTGAAAGAACAACTTTTGTGGATTCGATTCAGCTTGGAACACCCAAACAGTGAACTGTTGCTTAGTTTCCGGTTCATACGAATATATCCAAGTTTCGTCACCAGCGATTTTTTAAGCTTCGGTCAAATTATGTGGAATGTATCGGGAACAGATTTTTTTCCAGCTAAATGTTCATGCAAAATCGAATGTATTGCAGTCTTCGATATGCTTAAGAAAGCCCATATCTTACTGAAGTCATGTGCCGATCTTCTTCATTCATGTTGCGCACAGCATCGATGTTCTTTGGAATAATAACCGATTTTGGTCGACCTGCACGAAATTCCTCACTGACGGACGCACGACCACTACGAAATTCTGCAAACAAATTGAAAACAGTTTTTTTTTTTTCTGATGGTGCTTCATTACCAAAAGTTGAACGAAGCGATTCTATGCATTGTTGTCGAGTTAGGCCTTTACTAAAATCGCAAAAGATCATCCAACGAATACCTTCACGTGAAATTCCCATTTATTCGCAAAATTACTTTGTTTAAACGCTCACTGTATAAACAAATTACTCGGTCAGTTTTTAAGCTGCAACTGTTTTTTCACAGTTGTCAATTGTTCAGAAAATAGTAATGGCATATTTCAAAAGCATCACGTAGTGGTCGTTTATAAAAACTTAAAAGGTGACCCTCATAAGTAATCTACATACAAGTGGAATCTAGTATCTAGTTGTTTAACTTACGTCATTAAAAGAGAACCTGCCACTGGTTTCTGGGGGATTCCAGACTTCAAAACACGTTATTCCGAGAGCAACCATCTGCGGTCTTGCAGATAGGAGCTAAACCAAGGAACTATTTCAGAAAGGTTGAGAAGTCTTAATGTCTGTGTCAGCTTACTTAAATCAGTTAGTGTTAATAAAGTCAATTTATTTTCGTTGTAGGCTTCTCGAAATTCTTATAGCTGTAGAAATGCTGCATTCTTTCTGTGTCCAGTTCTTTATCCTGACTGATAGTCATCAAGTTAGTAGTATTCCATCAAGAAATTCATTAGCTATAGTCAGATAAATCCAGCATTGAGACCATGAGTGATGTTGATTGATTTATTTGAAAAAAGAAAGATCTTTTAAGTATTCTTAAAAATATTCAGCGTTATTTTCAAATACTGGTTTCAAGAAATGCGGAGAGAATTGCTCACATAAGTATTGATGATGGATTAATGGAAAGAAATGTCAAAAATCATATAATACCTTCAGCTATATAGCTTGAAATAGGAAACATTTATACGTGAATAGAAGTTATAATGTTCGCGATAATGTCTATTCACATCAAAAATTGTATTAATGACTGTTAAGTTGTAAGTAAATTTATTTGAAAAATAAAATAACAAAAACCGCCATAATATAATATATTTAATTCAGAATACCCTAGCATTAATGAAAGTAATTATTCAAGCTAAGCACCAATAGCAACGGCAATGGGAGAAAAACATCTGTGGTGGCATCGATTCGGTCTCAGCGACCGTAATTGAGATTTGTGACGGGTGTCTGGATCATCATCTAATCCCCATCTTTACTTTGATCATTCAGCGTTTCTTGATGTGTGTTACAATGGACTGCACCACTACTGCGTGCCTGACTGGCAAATGAGTATGCATTAAAACTCACTTCTACTATTGCAATACTACTTAACCTAATAATGAATTTAATCCTTTTAACCCGTGTTGCAAAAATGAATGTGTCCATGGTACGGTGAAGATGCGTTAGCAACCCAACATTCCTTTAAATAATTGAAGTATCACCATTGCAAACTATTTCAACAATTTAGGAAAGATCTTCACAATTGTAAAAATAGGTTCTTAGTTTTTAAATTTATTTTAAATGTTTATTATTTTACAATTTCCATGTTGCATTCATTTGTATTAAAACTGCAAGAGGTATTGCATATTAACTGTACTTACTAAATTATACATTTAATGAAATTTACATAAACAGGCATGTCCCAGACTCTGATGATGTACTCAATTCTTCGAGACTTAAGAACTGAGAGCATGCCGCGTTATGGAATAACTGTAAGCCAAGATATTAAGATGACTATGAAAGGCAAATGATCATCGCCAGACAGAGAAGAATGCCTGCTTTCTGTTCAGACGGAGAGAATCTGGTAAGCTTCAGTTTTCCTATCGTAGCAAATGCGCAGAACCTATAGCAGAGCTGTCATCTGTTGTCTTGAAGATTACAACATATGTTAGAGGAGTTTTAAAAGTTCTCGGCCTGAGCAATTAAACGCAAGATTTAAGAGAAATGTGTATTTTTCTTTTAACATAGTCACCTTGTAAATCAGTATATTTAGTCCAAAGACTTTCCAACTTTTTAATACACTCGGTAAAATAATATTTGTCCAAATGTGAAAAATAAAGGTCTGTATCAGCTTCAATCTCATATGTGAATCTTCATCCACTTCTTCAGATTTGGGAACAAACAGTGTCGGTCCTGGTGATGTAGTGGTTACCATACTTGCCTCCTAAACCCAAGATTGCGGGTTCAAACCCGGCCAGGACCGATGGATTTTTTCGGGCGTAAAAATCCTAAGTACGGCTTCCTTCGGAAGGGAAGTAAAGCCGTGGGTCCCGTGTCGTAAATTTACGGCACGAAAAAGAACCTCAAGCCTGAAAGAGAGGCCTCTGAGCAAAATTAGTCGGCCGTTTCACGCCCTGAGTTGAATGGGACGCTGATGACCTGAGATGTTAAAGAGCGTCCATAAATAAATCAATCAACAAAAAAAATCGCAAAATAGGGCATGAAATTTTGAAAGGTGTCAAACTTGAATATCCATTGTTAAGTTTTTTACTTAACATACTAGAAAAATTAAAAGCACACGTAAATTATATTGATTATTAATATTCAGATTTTGGTACATTTTTTTTTTTCTTCCCGGTTGTAATGCGCTGGCACTCATGGTTTGATAGTGTCCTATATGTACATAAACGTTTACTAACCTTGAATGGCTTGATGACAGGAAATATTTTATAAATAGTAGCTCCA
Source organism: Metallyticus violacea (assembly GCA_030762175.1). Taxonomy (NCBI): domain Eukaryota; kingdom Metazoa; phylum Arthropoda; class Insecta; order Mantodea; family Metallyticidae; genus Metallyticus; species Metallyticus violacea. The sequence goes on from CM060834.1 coordinate 51,082,690, forward strand.
CATTTTTGTTTTAACTTTTAAAGATGAAATGAATTTCCTGGCAGTAGAGAGATTCTTGTAGATTTGTAAGTCAAATATTACATCTGATTGAAAATGCAACTTGAAGGCAGTGTTCTCTGATTTAAAAAAGGAAGAAAAGTTAATAGCGAATATTTCACTTTATATGTACATATACCACATACACACACATGTACATATATGTATGTATATATACACGTATATGTGGCAGAATTTTTTCCCAAGTGCTTAATGAACTTACAGTCTAGTGTGAATCCAAAATTGGCTAGTGGGCAATTGCATGTTTGTTATAATGTAGATAGTTTTTTTGTGATTATGATTACAATCACGAACAAGTAGTGGTATTATAGATAATTCAGAGATTGTCTACATGCACATTTTATTGACAATGGAATTGAAATGTCTACTTTTTTCTCAAGCAGCTGTTAAATCCATTTGATCACCTAATCACCGTTAGTGTGGATGTAGAACGATGTTTCAACAAATGCAAACTAGTTGTCACAGGCAGGCGAAACGGTTAAAAAGAAAATAATAGTTTAAATCTTTCTTTATTACAATTTCTAGTGAATATGCTCAAGTGATATAAATTGGTACGTGGCGTGAAGTTCAATTTTCCAACTAAACACAAAAATTCCCCCCATGCTATAAAATACTAAGTGATATGCTCTATTTTGAAATTATACAATTTTAATTTGAATTTATTAAAACCTACCATCTCTAATTATTTCATTGAGAAAGTTACGAGACAATGGATACATTTTTTTTTTTAAAATTAATGCAAACAAAATTAACATAAATATAAGAATTCAGTAGCTAACACCAATATACCGTACTAAAAGGAATTGTTTATTATAAAATAGCTCTTATTTGATCATATAAAGCATATTATTTTCAGTATCTGTTATGAATTTATAGGAAACAATATTTATTAAAATGTGCGAATAAGTTCTAATGCTGACCTGACATAGTTTTGCACAAGCGCGGCAGAGGGCAGTCGCGTAGTTTATTTGTAGCACGCACTGAGAATCGGCGGATTGCGTAACACTGAATGATAAATGTGAAGATGACTGAACGGCAGGTAGAGTGGCAGGGAAAACCGCAGTACCCGGGGAAAGCCTGCCCGTCACAAATCACATTTACGGCCGGTTGGGATCGATCCCCGGGTCACCTTAGTGGGAGGCGCTGCCTAGCTAAACTGCAATGATGCATGAGTATACATATCTATGAAATGCATGCATAATTTGGTAAGGTTCATTCAGAATTGAATCATTTTAAAATTTTAATATAGACTGGCCTTATGTCTCATTATTATAAACGTTATTTGAAAATACTTTAAAAATTACATCTCACTGTGCTAGATCGATAACGGTTTTAAATTCAAAAAGACGTAGGGGGATTTTCCTACTTCACTTCAGCTATTTGTGTATAAAATCAATGCATCATCAGTGAGCTCATTTTCTCACCGAATGAAATTTAGAGTATACTTAGTTAAATATACAACTATTGTATTGATCTCTTATAATTATAATGACATTTATTACTTTTTGTAGTTATTTTATGAATTAATACCACGGTTTATTGTTGTATAACTGTCATTATTATTTACAATTATCAGATTTTTTAAAAAGTTTTTGTAACTTTCTATTGCTGCCACGCAACAAACATTCAATTGAAATGAATACATGCACATTCTTTTTAACGCATACTTTAAACAAATATAAATAAACAAAACTTAGAATAATTGTTGAAACGCATTATCTCGACCGTAAATTTGAGAGCCAATAGAAAAAGGCGCAAGGCACAACTGGAAACACAGAATTTAGACTTTACTTTAGAGATTTCCATGAACGAAATAAGATTTCTTGCACAAATGCTGTAAAATAAAAACGAGTAAAGAGGACAGCTTCATTATAAGGAAAGAAATACCAAAAAAGTAAAAATATAGAGATATTTTCAACAACAGTTTCTATTTTCTTATAAGTTAATGTAGAATTGGATAAGTAGCACCACAGATATTTTCAAAATTATTTTCGGTGTAGCAGAGGATTAAACCACTTTTTAAAAGCGCGTTATACTGTTCACTGATGTTTTAGCCAATCGTAAGGTGCGAGTATGGTCTCTCACTGGTTGGCGTGTGCCAACCTGCAGTAGAAAACAGGCTTCTAATCGAAACGGCAGCATTGTCATATTTCGGCTTACATTTACATCATTATTTCAGAATTATTGGGTGTGTTTCTCCATTTATTCCTATTTAACGCAAAAGTCATGTAAATAGCAAGCAGGTAGGTTTTAAATTAGATACATAGAAAATGCTACCATTTTCAAGAAACGTCTGTCGCGAGCGAATATGTTTAAGAAACTCTAGCCTGGCCAGATACTAACCCCTTCCATTAGTTAAAACACCATCGAATGAAATGTAATACAAGTAATGCTAATATTTTCGTTAAAAAGCAAATAAAAAGCCAAAATGAATAAATTAGCATGTATATTTAATAGCTTCTTTACAACATTTATAAAATTACCTCGTGGGCTCATCGAAAAACATGACGGGCGGATTTCTGAGAAGTTCCAAGGCTATGGATAGACGCTTCCTCTCTCCACCAGACATGCTGCCCACGGGGGTGTCACCAACGTTCTGCAAACCTAGTAACTCCAATGTCTCCATAATCTGCACAAGCATGCAAAGAACTGTCCATCAATGCATGACGAACAAGATGGCGTACAATTTCATTCTCCTTATAGCTAAATATAGACTTCCCCTCTTAAGCGTAAGTGCATAAGTTCATTTTTGCATGAAGTAGACTTCATCTTGATTTTGTACAGAGTGATTCATATAAAACAGGAGATTTTTTAACGTTCCGTGGAGATACAAACATAAGACTACTTTGCAAATGTAAAGTGTCTATGGAAGAATTGCTTAGACTCACAATGTTGTGCACCTTAAAGCATCAATAAAAGAAATGGCTATAAGTTAAAATATATATGTCAAAGTGAAATAAACATGCTAGCTTTGGTAGTGCAGGTTTTGCTATGTAACAATGGCTGTAATTGAGAAATTAATAAATAACACACGGTTTATTTTGTAAAGCCATAGCTATGTGGACAATTGAGCAGAAAATATCATGCCTTTTTTAGTTAGCAGGAACAAAGTCTGTGAAGAATGTACAACGCCAATTTTTTCGAGAATACAATCTTCAAAGACACGATTCCATTACTTACTATAAGAAAACAATTACCTGGGATACAAAGTTCAAGCAAGCAGAAAGCTTGTTGCCGAAAACTGATAAGCGTTAAAAAGGGGGGGGGGGGCATTTCTGAGGAGATCATTGTAAGCATTGAACCGATTTTACAAGTAGCCGAAAAGATGGTTAGCAACTCAACTTTCTCGTATAATAACGTGCATACAAAATGCAGCGTATCAAGCCCAGCTATAAAGACAGAAACCTGGTTGCGAGTGTTTTGAACAAAATTAACAAAACACCTAGATCACGTGTGTTTCTCTGACGAGTCAACTTTCCACACAGGAAACATCAACAGACACAGGCGTTCCTCATTTCGCATGCCAGATACGCAGTTTTCTTAAGGGGATGGAATTATATGTGAGAATGGAGAGAAGATTGATTGATGATTTGATTATGGATTCACAGGGATGATGCTTTTCTTTTTCTGCTCTCCCGATGATTTTCCGCTGACTTACGTTACCTGGGCTAGCTCTTATTTCTTTGCTGCACTTTTTATGATCCGGAGACCACAGGGGAAGGAATAAAGGAAACTAATAAGGGATTAACAATATTTGTCGCATTAAGAACGAAATTTTTGTTCAAAGTCTGTTTCACTTTAAGAAACCAGCCGTTAGTCCTTGGAGAATTTCTTGTGTTATTAAAATCACTTTTGCACTAACTATGAGGATCAACAATATTCAACATATGATAAATTTGTCTACTGGATACTAGTCTTTAGGGAATAACACCTCTAACCATAACAACAATGACGATGACAGTGACCCCCTGGTACACCCCTGATACTCTGAAAAATTCAATAAAACCGCTATGTCTGAATAATAACACTCTTAGTAAAACTCTGAGTGATAACTTTCTCAATATAACTGACGCAACTGACCACTAATACTGAAACAGCAACAACTGAGTACTAGGACTGACCCACAACTAACTCTAAGCCCCAAAATTATAGGCTTAAATAAATCGCTCGTTCTTTGCGACACTATCTTTGTTCTTTCAAAACAGCTCAGGCATCGAGAGCTTATTGCCTTGCCTTCTCATCCCCTAGCTGGCATATGTTTATTACGCTTACCCTTGCCTAATATGATGGAAGCAAAACTCTCTTGACAATACACAAAAGAAACGTATACTAGGACTTTGCTTTAGAATTCCTCCAAGTAATAGCGGTCGATTTCCCGTTCGCTTTAATCATATATAAGAATACTGTTTACAAAAGGCAACAGGCTTCCCTGTCCCAAATTTCTAGGTTAGGTTTTTATAGCTAGGGCATTTCTGCACTCTGGTACGAGAATAATATCTTACACACAATACCTCAACACATTTACAGGAAATAAACGTTACGCTACAATCGTGATTAAAATAGCATAGTTACATAATTTACGCAGCTTGTGACGATGATGGTGATTATTATTGTTGTTGTTTATAAGCGCAAAACTGCTAAGGTCATTAACGCCCAAACACACTAACGCAGCTTGTCCTGCTTATTTGGAAGTGCAGACCAGAAGTCTGGATGATGGCGTAAATGTTGCCGCACTAACATCACATGGACTTAGTACATCTTGAACCCCGTCTCCGCACTGTAACTCTAAAGGTCCACATAATTATGTTTGTTTAAGTCAAGTCAAGATGCCGTAGAAGCCAGAGCAGTGTATATCTAGCTAGGCGACAGGTTTTGCAGGAATATAAACATTAGCATCAAAGTAGATTGTTCTGCACAACATCAAAGTAAACAGCGTTGGTACTGATATCAGCTAACCTGGACAGAAATCTTCGGGAGTACATCGGTCCGTATTTAGGTTCTAAGGCTCATATTCAACTCCTTATAGTCTGTTGAGGTAGAATTATCGGTCCAAATTACCAGATCCTAATACGCCTGTAGAAGCTCAGTGTTTCATCTAACTTCTCGCCTTGTGGAACTCATTGAGACGCCCCTGTTCTTAAACACCACCTCTCCATAGCTTTAACTAGTAACAGAGAACTGCGAGTTAGGGTTGGTTCTTAGTGTCATCCACAAGCAACAGTAGTTACCAAAAATTTTCCTTCATCTTTGTTGCGATCATTTCATTATCATTCTTGGTCCCATTTTCAATATCCCTGGTGATCTGAGAAATGCTCTGTCCTTGGGATACAGAATCTGCAATTTCTCCTCGTTCAGCTGTTGTGAGCTACTAACAACCCCAAGGTATAGGCATACAAATGAAAGAAGTCTAGTTCGCAAGCAATATGAATTCAATTATTGAGTATACGCCTCTGAAACAGATATGTCAAGATATGATAACCGAAATATATTCCCTGTTTATGGGCAGTTCGAGCCATGCATAAAACAGCTACAAAATCTTCTGTTGATGTGGACAACGTACAGATTAGTATTCCCTTGAAAAACTATATATAAAGAGGGTTAAGAGATACATTATTATGTAAAGGCCATTTTTCTTTACGTTCTTTAATATTCTTGTTTTAAACCTATTAATTAATCATATATTTGTGAAAACCACAAATATTTGAGGACTTAAACCCAAAAAAGGGAGTGGAAGAGTGGAAATGTCAAACGCTCCAAGTTCCATTTTTTAATTTTATCGTTTTATCTCAAAAGAGCGTTCTATGTGCTCAGATGCACATTTCTAGTCGTGTTCTAAGTGCCTATACATTGATGAAGTAATTAAAATATTCGTTACAGATAGCGCAGTTCTAAACTCCATGCTCTGTTGTCATCTAGGGTTCTAAGTGCCATTCCACGATAATATTAGTTTTTAAGAGGAAATGTGTATAGTACAGAAATACTTAGTAAGTGGTCATAGCTTTTTGAGTTCGGATGGAGATTTTGCTTATTATAGAGAAAGGGAGGTAAGTGAGGCTCTCATTCCTCAATATTTGCATAGGGTTGTAGATTAGGCTAAAGCTATAAATCCTTTTTATGAGGTTGGGGTTAAATGCTGCTTTTGATTTTAAGAATGTTGCTGATTCACTGTTAACATTAAACAAGTGCAACATTTGAAAATGCACAATTCTTAAAGAATCTTGATCTCATGCATTTCAAATAGCATTAAGCGAACGCGTTCACAACAACAACAACAACAACAACAACAACAATAATAATAATAATAATAATAAAGGTATGTAATACGCCGTCCTGGCACCTAGATGTCTATGCCAGGACATATATTACAGTTTCTATAGTTTATAATATTTTTTCTGTTTTCTTACATTGTTTTATATTATTTTGTACAGATAACTAATTAAACAAAAATAACTGACTAAAATAAATTAACAAAAGCAAACTCCAAAATAAAACGTACAAACAGTTCTTAAATTGGAAACCAGTTAACAAAACTATAACTAGTAGCTAGCTATAACTCAAATAAAAAACTTAAATTCAGAACTAAAAACTGCAGCTAAAACTACTAAAACTAAAACCGAAACTACTATCCGTCGGAAAGCGGATTACCAGCACCCCTAAGCTAAGAGTATATAGTAGGACAAACAAAGAGAGAGAGCGCGCGCTATACTTTTCTTTTCTTAATCTATATATTTCCTTTATCAGTTTTTTTATTTATATATGCTTATATTTCTTAACTACACTTCATATATAATTTTCATCTTGTTCACTTTTATTTGTTCATTTGAATTCCATTTTCCCCTTCTATCCAAAACTACACTTCATTTATCTTCACTTCACTCCTGGAGTGTTTAAATTATGACGAAAACATAACTCGTAGTCAATAACTAAGCGATTTACTCACCATATACCATACGCTTACACTTTCATCATTCAATTAGCTTTCATTTCTTTCTTCGTAGTTCCCATGCTTCGTCCTCTTCTCTTCCCCTCTGTGGCTCTCCAATCCATCATTTGATCCCTTCTGCTCCTACCTGCATCTTCACATACCAATCGCTCTTGGGTCCTCCCTTCGCCTTCTCCGTTCTTCCCCTTCGGTGACCTATCTGCCGTTGTTGTTTAAATTATAGTGCAAAGAGTACGATTGTTGTTATTAAAATCGTTAATTTTTTATTCTTTCTTGTTATTCATTTGTTTATTGATATGTTGTCATTTCATGTTATTGTTTATAATTTTGTGTTTATAGTTGTCATTATTATGGTTTATATGGTTATTGTTGTAAATATTTTTAGTTTGTCATTATGTCCGTTACATCCCCACCTTCTTTCTTCTATTATTTTTTGTTGTGTGTAAGGTTATTGTGATTAATGTTATCAAGCTGTCGTCAATTTCTATTACTTCCCTATCTTCTTTCTTCTTCGTCACCGTCACGTAACTTACATCTTCCAGCTTTTTAAATCTTCTTCTATAAATTCTTCTTTCTTTCTTCTTCACCACCGTCGCATAACTTTCACCTTCCAACTCTTTATATCTTCTGTGAATTTTTCTTTCTTCATTCTTCATTCTTCATCTCATAACTTAATCTACCAGCTCTTCTTCTATAATTTCTTCTTTCTATATTCTTCACTCCCGTCAGATTATTTTCATCTTCCAGCTCTCTGAATCTTCTTTTATACAATTCCTCTGTCTTCTCTTCTTATACTTTAATATTCGTCTACCTCTCCTCTCATGAATTCTCATCTAATGCACCATCTTTTCCTACACATTCCTTCTTCACTGTCTATTATTTTCATCATCTAGCTCCCTTCTTCTTCTTCTTCTTCTTCTTCTTCTTCTTCTCATCCTCCTCCTCTTCTAGTTTAATTTTACAGTTTACACGTTTCATTTTCATCTCTTAAGATAAAAATCATCACTCTCTTTATTCTCTTCTTACCTAACATTATCCAATTGTTTCTTCTTTTGTTATTATGTTTGGTCATTATCCTAATTAACATTCTTCCTCCCTTACCTCTACCTCCTCTCTTCTTCCTTCATCCTATTGCGCTGTGTTTAAGTTAGATCGTGTGTAATCTATTGCAGTATTATTGTGTGTGTGGTATTTTGTGTATGTAATCACTGCATCTTTTTACCTTTACTTGAACTAAGTCATTCTCAAACTTCTCCTTTGGCACTTTCACTTCCCGCGCGAGTTTGCTAATTTTATCAGCAAGTTGATGTAGTTGGTTGTATAAGGTTCTGTCTCTTAGGATGTGTGACTCAAATTGACTCTGTAATCTCTTACATGATTTGAAAAGTATGGACATTCAAATAAGACGTGCGCGGGTGTATTTTGTTTATTACAGAGATCACATATATCATTTCGTGTTTTGTTTATTTTTTCCCAATAGTTTTGTTTGGACCGTGTCCAGTTAGGTAAGTCGGTCCTGGTGGTGTAGTGTAACCATATTTGTCTTCTAAACCCAAGGTCGCGGGCTCAAACCCGCCCAGGATCGATGGATTTTTTTCGGGCGTAAAACTCCCAAGTATGGCTTCCTTCGGAAGGGAAGTAAAGCCGTGGGTCCCGTGTCGTACATTTACGGCACGATAAAGAACCTCAAGTCTGAAAGAGAGGCCTCTGAGCAAAATTTGTCGGCCGTTTCACACCCTGAGTTGAATGGGACGCTGATGACCTGAGCTGTTAAAGAGCGTCCGTAAATAAAACGAATAAAAAAAAAACCAGTTAGGTAATGTATCATACCTTTCTTCGGTTGAATGTGTTTAAACCCTCAATCTCTCCGAAATGTTAAATAACTAGTAGGCTTCTTTACCTACCTCTACAGTGTCCCATTCCCTTTGCCTGCTGTTTTAATGAATTTTTTATTTCCTGCATTGCCAATTATTTCAACCACCTTGTCTACTCACAATTAGGAGGGAGGAGGGTTTTTCAAGTTTTAAAGAGAGGAATATCAGTGGCTGACATACAGCAACTTGTGCTTAGTCTGAAAAATCAACCCAGTTTTTCGATTGGGGGAAAAAATAAATAAATAAACTCTAGTCCATGTTGTCATTCCTCCCTGAATAGTACAGAGAGTTTTATAAATACAATCCCTGTCTAAACTCTCCCTATCAGTTGTAAGGAGAAAATATGAAGATTGGTGTTCTTGTACATGTTTCATAATATATTTTTATACTTTTGTCATTAATATATTTATAAATATAATAATATTATATGTACCTGCTAAACATTAACGTTATTTTTGTAATTATTTCCCTCTAAAACCTGAAAAAATGTAACAAAAGTTTGAATGGCGCTTGTAACGGATTCTTCTATCATATGACACATACAACCTACTTATTGTTATTAATATTTTCTCCCTTACTATTGTATTTTCGGCACACTTTTTATAGAAAATAAATTTGTAGTAAAATTTATTTTGTCATGATTTTGAATATAATAAGTTAAATGCCAAAAAAGATGAATAGTTTTTTTTTCTTAATCCTGTAAAATTTAGTTCGTTTGACACTTCCACCCTTCAATTGTAGATATTTAAAAAAAGCAACATATCATAACTGTTAAAAGATTCTGCAAATATGTTTCAACGTGGATTAAATCAATTTATTCATATTTGACTAAATTCCCCACGAAAAACGGTAAACTGAAAAATATCACCGGCTCTCTCCCTCACTCACTCTCTCTCTCTCTCTCTCTCTCTCTCTCTCTCTCTCTCTCTCTCTCTAAAATCACCGCCAGTATTATTTCATTTTTTATTAATTTTTTTCTTTAAATTATATTTGTAGCATGCGAATCTTGTGGTAGCTGTGTCCACATTATATGGTTTTGCAGGGTGACGAGCGAGAAATCACCTGTACTGCTTTGATTGGTTGTGTGATAATTTTATCGGTGTGCAAGAGAAATATAAGGACTTTATATATTTTGGTATGACTTTTTTTTTCATTCTCATTTGCCTTGGAGCACAAATCTGATACTTATTTTATTTGTCTTAATAATATCCAATTCCTACATTACCTATATTTGAAGTATTTTTGTGGGAAACTTTGGATTTCTTTGACAGCTATATATTATAAAAAAAAAAGAGGATAAATTTTAATAAAATGTAGTAACCTTGTAGAAAAATTTCATGAAAGCTATTAGAGTTTGGAATGTCACATTTCACACAACAATTTTTTATTTTTGTAACCTGTATAATAATAAACATATTAAATGTTTCAAAATGTGAGATTAACATTTCTAATTTTTCCGTCTGATTTTACTGGAATTTCCTCAAGAAGCTGTAGAATAGTGTATAACGCACTTTAATTATCTTCCATAAAACCTGTCGGATTGCAGTTATGATATTAAGAGATAAAATGAAAATAATAATAATAACAATAATAACAACAACTTGCGTAAGTTAAATACCTTTTGAACCCGGCGAGCATTCGCTTGCATCAATTGAATCTGTTTACAGTTTCTAACGCTGATGCAATTTTAATGTTACGTACTCATTGTTTACTTACCATTCCAAGTTTTTTCTTTATGCTAATGCCGCGATCCAGCCTCAGGCTAGCTGCAAACAAAAGAGTCTCTTGGGCTGTGAGCTGTGTAAACATGGCACAGTCTTGTGTGATGTAACAGGAATGTTTCCGGAACTCCTGTGCATCTCTAGGAATCCCATTGACCATTATACTTCCACTAACTCCCTTGGTTCTGTAGATAAAAAACGAGCACTTAATTTTACACCATTTTATTATAATAAACATTTATGCTAGAATTGTAAAAATTAGCACAAAATAGATTTTATGAAGTGTTTTAGATAACCCTGTAATATTTATAAACGAATTAGAAATTAAAGTAATTTGTTTATCATTCTTCTTTAGATAATCCGCATTGTTTGTCATGTGTTTCAAAAGGTGATTTTATTTACTTTTCCCTGAGAGTTTACAAAAAAAAAAAGTGCAAACTATCAAATGTATACTTTACCTCATTTGTTTATTGTTTCAACAGTTGAAAGTGCTATGCTTTTAGCACGTTTCTATATAATATTTCAACTTTAATACAAATGCATTTTGGAAGGCTGTCTATAAACACATATAAGACGGAAAAAGCCTTTTTGCCAGACTCTTTCGTGGTTATGAGCAAACCTGACATATCATTGTATATATATCAGAATATTATTGAAGGTCTAATGGACTAATTTTATGAAACTAGATTTGTTGCTTTGATTTGGGCAGAACTTGAAACGATGGTGTGACCACCTATTCATTTGACATCTGTATGGGCTAAGTGTAACTAAAATTCCAATGTTTCAGAACCGGGAACAGGCCTTAGGCTTAAAGTTTCAAGTCTAATATGGTATGATTTGGGCAGAATTGTCTCGGATTATGATAGAAGTGTTTCCCTCTTATTTTATACTGTGTAGTTATTTACCATAAACTAAGGCCCAATTCATTTTTTTTTTTCATTTTTTTCATTTTTTTCATTTTTTTTTTTTTTTTTTTTTAAGTTTAGAAAGACAATTCTTGGTTTATTACTCCTAAATTTGCGTGAACAAACACGGAGACAGTGCCGCAGACATTAAAAACTAAAGACAGAGCAGATTGAAACACACGTATATTTCAAAATGTGATTGATTAAATTGTATGAACCTCATTTATTCATACACTACTACGGGCAATAAAATGAACGGTGCAAAATCAACAAAAATTGAAACAATAATTGCTAGGGTAGAATACTGGTAAGTTGAAAGTTACACAGGCATGCGATGGTTAAACTAGTTTGCAGAGTAATAGTTGGTTTTTGCAGATTTTATGTTTACTGATTTTAGGAACATATGTGTAAAACATTTCCATCACCCACTATTTTCCCACAAATTAATATTTTAATTTTTATTGCTACAGAATCATTCAATTTTACTGCTATATTACTTGCGTCTCTTAATGTTCGTTTTTGCACAACAATGAAAGAATTCTGCTGTATATGATGCATTGTTCTTTTTCAATTCCATTTTTGCTTCCGTTTAAGTTCGGTTGTAACTAGTACTTTGTATCGATGGTGGTTGTTCCAGTGTAGATTTCCAAATTGTGCAATCCTGGTGGTGTAGTGGTAATTATACTTGTCTTCTAAACCCAAGATCGCGGGAACCGATGGATTTTTTCGAGCGCAAAAATCCTAAGTATGGCTTCCTTCGGAAGGGAAGTAAAGCCGTGGGTCCCGTGTCGTACATTTACGGCACGAAAAAGAACCTCAAGCATGAAAGAAGAGGCCTCTGAGCAAAATTTGTCGGCCATTTCACGCCCTGAGTTGAATGGGACGCTGATGACCTGAGATGTTAAAGAGCGTCCATAAATAAACAAAAAAAGTAAAATGAAATAAAATAAATTGTGCAAGAAGTTCAGTTTTTCTATATTAGTAGTGAATCGTTTTCTTCAGCTTATTTAGTTTATATTTGTGTACATTCCAAACTCAACTAAACATCACTTTTTCATACTATACTGTGAATTCATACATTTATTTATCAATACAATATGACTCAAGGAGGTATCGTAATTTGCCTGTAACTTTTATTATATTTGTGGAGACTAAGTTATAAAAGAACCATTACTACCATTGTGAGAAAGTGTACTATGCATCTTTTGGGGTAAAACTTGGTGTTATGGACAAGTCATTGGCTCCATATAAGGTATGCTTGTGTGGAAGAACTCTGACAATGGCAAGAAGGTAAGGGAAAAAAACTTTCCATATTGGGAATGCAATGTTATGGATGGAAAGCAAAAATCACAGCACTGACTCTTACTGCTGGTATAATGTTAAAAATAAGAAATAAAGTGTTTATCTCAATGTTTATTCAGCAAACGCCCTGTACCTCAACCAGTTTTACCTGTACCTTCATCCCCGGATAAACTAGAAGACCTGCCAGATGAATCCAGAATAAATCTGAGAAATCTGACGAATTATTCGTTGTTATAGGCAGCAGAGAGCCCCAACTTTATTTACTGCCTGAATTGAACGATTTGGTTAGAGACTTAGGTCTCCCTAAAGATTCATCAGAACTGTTAGGTTCCAGTTAAGCAAAAGAATTTATTACCTCCTGGTACATCATTCTCATAGTTCAGATATAGAGAAATACATTTCGTAACTTAACTTTTCACAGGAAAATGACCTGGTTTACTGTAGTGATGTTATGAACTAATTAAAAGGAATTTCACATTTAGTATGGTATCATTGAATAGAGGTTTTTTATTCATTCGCCTAAAAGCAGTACTTCTTCACAGTAGCAGCAAGTACTCTTCAGCGCCAGTAGAACATTCTGTGCGTATGAACTTAGCATTAGTCCTCTCCATACTGAAATACAATGCTCATGGTTGGACGATATGCTGCAATCTTAAAGTAATTGCCAAGCTTCTTGAACAACAGGGAGACTACACTAAATTCCAGTTTCATGTGTTTGGGACAGTAGAGATAGGAGCACTGGATCAAAAGAGAGTGGCCGCCACTCAATCTAGAACCTGAAACCAAAAATATATTACGAGAAAGTTTGGTTGCTCGAAGAAAGTTATCCTTCCATCACTTCATATAAAACTTTGACTAATGAAATTGTTTTTGAAGGCCTTGCAACAGAAGGAGAGTATTTTCAATACTTATGCATTAAATTTCAAGGACTCTCAGAAGCTAAAGTGAAAGGTGATTTCGTGGATCCAGATATTCGGAAACTCGGAGTCAAAGTATTCGAAACAAAAATTGAAACTGTTTAAAAAGAAACTTGGAGAGTCTTCAAAGAAGTTATAGAAATTTCTTGGAAATCGCAAGCACAAGAATTTTAAATGTAAAGTAGAAAACATCTTAATGAAATTCAAGGAGTTGGGCTATTCAGTGAGTCTGAAGATACATTTTCTACATTTCTATTTGAATTATTATTTCTAATAAGTTCTAAGCGAAGAACAGGGCGAGAGTTTCTATCAAAGATGTCAAAGAAATGGAACGCAAGTAGATGGAACGTCAACATGATTGCGGCCTACTGTGGATGTTGCACAGAGAACTGCCGAAAGCAGCTTAGAAACGAGAGGCAGCAGACGGAGCTTCGAGAAAAAAACGAAAAAGGCATTATCAGGATATGTGTGTTTGTGTGTGTAATATTTCTATAAACATTGGGAGTGACTTAAAATATGCATATACTATTTTTAATTTTCTTTTCAAAGCACATGTTTTGATCAGAATGTGAATTAATCTACTTTTTTTCCCGTATTTTCAAATTAACTTTGTGAAAGGAGTTTTACCTGATGGAGAAAAATTGTGATTATATTTCAATTTAGCATACTAAATTACATAAAATTGAGATCAAATGTTGAAAACACTTTTCAATTATCACATTGTAGACTTGTGTCATTTAAAGGTGCTATAGAAGGAATTATTTAAAGGTAAAATATTTTTAGAAACTTGTCTAAAACGTGGTGTAAGCTATGAAAGCAAATGGATTAGTAATTGTCACGCCATAATCCAGAACCTTCTGTGTGTTTCATCTGGATTCACGCATTTCTAACGCGTTTTAATGAAGTTTGCATTCGTTCGCAGCAGCTCTGGTTACCCCAGTTAAGTTGGAACAATTTTCAACTGTTTAATAGTAATTGTGTTTGGATACTCAGTGGAAAAGTGTTGTGTGGAAAGCATCAGTGTGCATCTATAACGTGTGTGAGTACAGTAGCAAGCAAATGACAATTGTATTGGAAACGAATATATTAGTATTTCATTGATTTTTATAAGAAATACTAAGTGTACTATTTAAAAAAATAGAAAAATATGGAAAATTTGCGGTTTGTGCAACGGAATCTTAAAAATATGCAGCAAAACATGCACAAAATAGATTCTTCATATTCTTGACTACTGAAGTTCGAAGCATGTAGGTATAAATCTGTATACTTTCAATGATTAGGTAAAAATATGCAACCGCATGTGAACCTTTGCCCTGTTGATTCAGCAAAAACTACAGAATGCTCATAAAATATGCGTAATGAACATGAGTTTGTTCGATCCCTCAATCCCTCCCCTGAAAGACCGAAGAAATATTCATTGTCTTGCACTACTTTTCAAAATTATCCATACATCTTCTCCGACTTTTCGTTTTCAAAATCTATCTTCCTCTTATTACCTAACACGCTCTGAAACTCTGCACCTTCAATTATTACCATTGCATTTCTCCTTATTTCCTTCAGTAGTATTGTAAGTGTTTTTCGTTTTTATGTTTTACTAGTAAGCTTGTTTCCACTCCCATGATTTACATACGTGTATATGTGTATGGATTGCATTCTTTTTGCTTGTCCAATATTATATTTCTTTTTCTTCTAAAGTTAATATTTTTCATTCCTCCTGTTTAGGTATTAGCACATATTTATCTCTTTCATATTTTACTAGGTTTGTATGTTTACGCGCATTGCCCTTGCTAATGTTTATGTTATGTTTGTAACTCTGTCATTGAAACTTAGTATAATTATTATTAAATTGGTAGAGTGGAAGAGAAGGCATAATGACTTAAGCTTTGCCAGAATTAACAAATAAACAAATTTATTATACATACTTTATTTATATCAGTCAAGATATATTTGTATTTATCGAACGTGCCAAAGTAGAAAAGAATAAAAATAAGACAAAATAACAGAAAGAAACAAAAATAGAAGATTTAAGTGAAGTCTATATTTATAACGAATAAAATAGCATTTCAACTAAATTTTTGGTCAACATCATGCAACAAAACTATTTTAATAACTGATGTAGTTTTAGAAGTGGATTAGTTCAAAGTATTGATCTAATTAAAATTGAAATGAAAAATTATAGTTTACCCATTGGCTTAGTCCCTTTCAGGGAACTATTTGTAAAATTCTAAAATTTATTTTAATAACTTTTCTCGCGACCAATATCAACTGTATCTTTGCATTTTACTTAAATTGTCCACTGTCTAAATATTTTTTCTGTTTTAACAGAAAAAAATCAGCATGGAGTAAAATCTGGACTGTAGGAGGGCTGATAACCTGAAAGAGGGTGTGTTTACCGCAGCCCTTCCCTCCAAATAAGCCCCACGAGAGAAGTGAAAATACTTAGGTGAGAATATATGTCTTACAGTTCAAGTTACTCATGCATGATGATAAGATCCCATTGGGTCATATATAAAATATCATGTAAGTTAGCAATTGCACCATCGTTCTTTTAATCCTCAAAAATTATAGGAGCAGTGAATAAGTGACTGTCTTAAGCAATGACATTCTCACAATGTTACCCGTTATTTATAAATTAACAGTAGCGCTTTATATAGAGTTATGTCATTGCTTGGCCTTGATCATATGGTAATTACAGTTGGCTAATTACACACTGCAATCGCAGTCTTGAGACAAAAAATGCATTTTGCAATATTTTAGATGAAAAAAGGAAGTGCAGATTAATCAGTATACGATGATGAAACATGAAGGTGACAACTACTACAACAAAAACAAAAGCAAGACAATTTTATTATGTGTAAGCTAATTACATAATTCAAAGACATTGTCTTAAGAAAGCACAAATCCTACCTATACTTGGCTTGAAAAATACATTTAAAAGGAATTTATAATAGATGTACAGTGCGGTCCATTCAACCCTGCAATTTCACGTTAGTGAGCTGTCGGTTCTCCCCAGTAAACACTCGCCACACAGTCCGCTAGAACGCCAGCAAGTTTGAAATGGACCGCACTGTAGTAATGGTGTATCTTTATTGTTATAAAATTAATTTTGGCTTAAGCAAGACTTTTAGGCTTAAGTGTGATACACAATTAGAAAGAGGAAAAAATAATAAAAATATAAAGCCAAAATAAATAACATTTTTAAAAATGAGAAGAACGTTGTTTGCAGATATATGAATGAAAACAACTTACATATTTTTTACATTTATATTAGTTATTGAGTTCTAACCAGAAAATAAATTGCTTCCAGCTTAGCGCGCTTTGCCTAAGAAAATGTCCGTATTCAACTAGTTAATATGATAGGTCTCAGTATGCCAGTCGATCTCTGTTTGCACTATAAAAATTGTCTGGAAACAGCGTTTTTCTTAGGGGTTCTCTCTAGAACGCAGTTTCTTTATAAATCGTTAAAGGAACAAAATAAGACATAACCACCTTCTCTGTCTGTCTGCCTGCCTGCCTCTCTGCTTAATTCCTTGCACAGATTATAAGACACTTCTGCATATTTTCTGGTGTAAATGAGGGGTGTTTGTGAGACAAAATCTTCTTTTATGAAGAAAGCAATCTTTGGACTACGCAAACTGTCACAGGACTCTACTTTTAATTTTTCTGAAAATATGCATTTCTTTATTATACAGCGAGAAAAATAGCATAGTTGAGGTTTCTCTCAATTACTGCCCGGAAATTTCGAGAAACGCGGTTCCCACCTTCTCCTTTATGTAGATATTTTTAAGGAACTTTGGTGTAGGCAGGGGTACGGCGAACTACAGAGTTAAAAGGCAATTTGTTACGCACAGTAAGAGAGCAGTATGTAAAATTAAAGGGACGAAATATTGACTGCGAATTGTTCTGGGAGATCAATATTTAATTAAAGCAATTGCTTCCAAGAATAGCTTAGAGTCCTCAAAGTGAAAAGGGGTTGGAAACCATCAGGTTGGGCAATATTTGGACAGCGGATCAAGGTAACAGAGGACTGTATGGAACCGCTTGAAGGGAAGACTATAGACAGGCAACATATGATTGCGCAATGTAAGGAGATCTCGTTGGAAGTAAAGTCGGGGTTAAAATTTGGGTGGGGGGTGAAGCAGTACATTAAAAGAGGGCCTAGATTCATTAAACAGGAACTCGTTTGGTTTAGGCTTGTGGCATAGGATCTCTGATGAAAATGGATTGAGAATCTGTTCCTTTATGTGGAGAGCAGAGATTCAGGTTCGTATTTCTAGTGAATAGCTGCAGTGCTGAGACGGGGAGGAAGAAGTGCCGCGGTTCTTCAGACGGCAAGGCAAGGATAAGGAACGAGTAGGCAAATTCCTGTCGAAGGTCAGGCAGCTCAGGTTTGAAAAGGCTGAGAGCTGGGGAGATGGAAGGGGGAAGCTAAACTGAATTGAAAATGAAAGAAACAAACAAAAAGAGAAGAATTAAGTGAAGTCTATATTTATAACGAATAAAATAGCATTTGAACTAAATTTTTGGCCAACATCATGCAACAAAACTATTTTCATAACTGATGTAGTTTTAGAAGCGGATTAGTTCAAAAGTATTGATCTAATTAAAATTGAAATGAAAAATTAGTTTACCCATTGGCTTAGTCCCTTTCAATACCCCATCAGGTATTGGCTCAGCAATAGCATAAAATAATAATGGTAAAACATTTACTTTTGTGTAACATTGAACGACATATGTAATATATACGGAAATATGTAAAAATATGAACATGAAACTTGAACAACTTAATGATAATGTTTCAATTTAACATTTGCTGTTATATGTACTTACCTAATATAAAGGAATAGAATATATAACGGGTTCAACTTATCAATATCACTTATGCAATATTTGGGTTAGCACGAGTTCTTTTCTATAAACAAACTTTCTTATATTTAAAATAATCTCGTGGGGAGAAAAATTGTCTGCACATACCTGAATCCTGATAGTACATTGAGCAGGGAGGATTTTCCAGCCCCTGAAGGTCCTAAGATGGCAGTCAACTTCCCATGATAGAACGCACCGCTAACATTTCGTAATATGTGTTTCTTTGTTTTTCCTGAAAAAAAAAACAAATCTTAAAATAAAATTGTAATTACAGTTTTTATATATAGACAAAAAAAATCATCTCTTGAACGCAAAATTCTAAGTCCTGCTCGTTACCGCGCGGTTCACAAGGTAAGCAGCGAGGCTGTGTAGCCACTGCAGCAGTTGTGTTATATAACATGCAATAAAGACGCTGTCTAGCGTGCGTGTACCGTTAGCTCTGTGACAGAGTGTGCAGGGATGCCGTGGTTAAGAGCGCAGGTTCGCCTCCTGCATGAAGCATTTTTTTAATAAATCTTTGTAACATATGACAAATTCGTTTCGTAATACTTGTTATAAGCATATTTCCTTCAGTATTTATTATATCTGTAAATGTAATATGATTCACGCGTATTCCCTGCACATGCACGAAGGACAAAATATAGCTTATGGGCACAAATTCAAGAAGCATGGATGTTATAGCCCCTCGTCCACACTACTATAGAAATCTGATATCATCTAAGCCGCGAAGATTGAGGTCAATTATCTAAGGGTTAATACATCTGATATTGGTTTGTGTTTATATCTATATGTTTTAACTTTAGAAAACATTTCTGTCCATGTATTTATTTAGTTTTATATATATATATATATATATATATATATATAATGCGTTAATTTGTGATTACGTTTTTGTGTATGCAAAGGTAATGTCATAAAAATCAAATGATACGTTAAAATATAATATGATATTAAGGTAAGATAAAGTTCTACATCACACTTATAAAACTAATAATAAAAGGGGGAAAATGTGTGGAATTGGAGCCCAGGATCTTACGCAGAAGAACTATGCCTTCTAAACCGCTCGGCCACCACTGCTCTACCCTATCGCTCTCTTTCCAGACGATTGTGACCATTACGTTTACATGTCTCATTTACCATTAAGTTTTGCATCCACTTTAGAAATCAAGCCATTTGGCGGGACCAGGAACCAAATAACCAAATAGGGCAGGTTTCATCAACAGGTATTAAAATGCATCAAGTTGTTTATTAAAATTGTGTTAATATTTTAACAATATGTTAAGACTTCTGCATTCCACCAAGCTTTTTCAGCATTATGTTAATTAACGCGTCGTTAAAGATTTCGAGAATTGCAAATTGCCGGATCGAGAAGGCCGTATCATAAACGAAATACTTTTGAACCCACTCCGATGTACTTTTGTTTGCATAAAGTAATTAAAACCTACGGCTCATGCAAGGAATATTAAAAGGAGCAGAGGCAAATAAGTGTTCTAATCTCTCTCGTATTTCATCTACAGTTCTATTATGATTATTTTTCACATTCTGTACCTTTGTAAAAATTTCTCTTTTGCGGAAAAATTTCAAAGTCACTACATCTGAGAGCCCTTTCTGTGTTATGTATGACTTAATATATCCAAATATAGAATTTTGACTTTACAGCAAGGTTTACGGCCGCCATTTCCGAACTGTTATTATTGTTAAACTTTTAACACAATGGAAAGGTTATGTTAACTTAACACGAAGTTAATCCATCAACAATTGGATGCTGATCCGTCATTAAACTCCATTTAAGTTAATTCGCCTATATTTGGCCATTTAACCAATTAATTGTCAATTAACTTTTCATCATGTCAAAGCGAATGTTGAGTTGATATTTGAAGACCACATTATTACAAGATGACCGATGGTAATTTCCGAAAGACAGAATTTATTTAATAGTATGGAGAAAACAGATTTCCAAATGCGGTTTCGACTGAGTTTCGGCATTAGATATTTTAAGTTCTATAGAAGTGTAGAATTCCCAACGGAGAGGTTTTTATAATATTTAAATCATGCTAAAAGTATGCTTATTATTTCACCGAAAATGTTACATAAAACAGAAATCTTTATTTTGTAATTTACACTAATGAGGCTATATATTCCCACATTTCTAAAGTTAGTTATCTGCTGTCAAACACTCAGTATAAAATGAAATGTAATGGAAAGTAGCGTATTCTGTTTATTAAGGAAGCAAGCCATTTCTCCAGTGAATATACCACGAGTTAACGCTACAGGAAGTACATGTGTAGCTGCAGGTGATTTCGGTGGATTTAGTATAACAATGGCCTAAAGAATGAGCGCTGCTATAGCTCGTCTTTATCCCTTATACATTAAATTCTCTTCTTTCCCTGCATTTCTGATGCGTAATAGTCATGAAAAACGAACAAGTGGCGATTTCCGGTATTTTACAATGGTGGTAAATAAAGGTGTAAAGAGTATTCTTTGCTATGTCCATTGTCTTTTAAATAACGGATTTTCTATCATTCACAAAGTCGTGATGACTTAAATTCGAATTAACTAATTGCATGTTGGGAATTAACTTCCTCAATTAACTAGAATCATAATTAGTTAATTCTTATTTTGTAAGAAATTGGTGAGACTAGCTCTTATACCTTGTTAATTGTAACATATATCGATAAAACTAGCCCATAGAGTGGGAAACATAACCTAGCCGCATTATTAGACCATCTTGTAGAACCGTGGAAATGCACCTGAAATGACAATAGTAATTATAGCAGTACTTCCTGGCGTTTACTTGTTAACGAGCACTCCATTTTAATGATAACAGTGGCATCGCATTGTCATTTAAAGCGATAAAATGTGAACACATATAGCTTGCGACAAAAGAGCTTTCTGAAACTAAGAAACGCTAGAACTTTAGTCCTGCCTATTGTATTCGTCGTCGACGTGATTGAGGGACATTTATTCTTCAAATACTCCTGCAACTTTCCCAAAACTCACGAATGATTCTGCTCTTTGGGGCAGGAAATTAGTGTGATTTCTAAGCACCTAGAAGTATTTTTCCAGTCAAGTTCATAGCAATAGCTAAAGCATATAACGCTAGAAAAGCATTGGCGTTTTCATTGCTAAATTTGTATGCATCCAGCCCATTACCTCTACTGAAATTCATGAGCATCTTCAACAGTTGACGGCCAAGTTATTCATTTTGACTTTGGCTATTGATAGCACTATTATCTTTCACCTTTTATGACCCTTCGTTCAAATCTGCATTATATTATCATTAAATGGGTAAGATTTAACACTGACGACTAAAGGGCGGTAGGAAAATCAATGCTGATGCAACAAATGGAATAAAATGTGTATTATCATTTTGACCTTCGATAAGACTAGTTTCTATCTTATTTTTGTAAGCTGTGTTGTATTGATAAGCAAACTGAAATAATACACAGAAAGTATCCGGGAAGTGTTCTTTATGCACTTTTTTCATAAACCAAGTGTAATGTCTAGCGTGCTCTTTAAGGAGGATGTTGGATATTAGGTAATTTCAAGAAACAATAACTCTTGGAATTTATGATTAAAAGTGAATTTAAAACATTAATAAAATATGCATAATTTAATATTTTCCCATAACCTTTTAATTAAGCTTGTTAATAACATACATATAATACAGCTGGATAGAAACCCTAGCTAAAACCCTAGACTAGAACCCTAAATAAACGCTTATTTAAAACATACTCCATAACATGAATTAAAACATGAAATTGACAAAACTGATTACGAAGTTAAAACATGAGTTGAAAACACCCTACTTTGCTAAGCTGGCAGTATCTTAAGGCATAGCCTGTACTTAGTCATGGTGAAACCTGCAGAGAGAACTATGGTCAGGGACAAGGTAAAGCGAATTTTGAACCTGCAAATGGTCCTTGAGGAGTATCCAGACCTGACATCCTTGAGTTTTTAAGCTCGGATTTTGCAGTTTAATGCAATGCTTATGTTCGAAACCCAAGCACTATACAAGACGTTTGACGCTATTTCATTATAAACGACTATTGAGTATATTTGTGTTCTTGAAATTAGAGATGATACCTAACTGTGAGTAAATAGAAAGTCCGTCACGCAGGAGCTGCGTAAACTAAGCGAATTCCTCATCTAGTAGAGTAACTTTATAAATAAATATAAAATGCACAGATTATAGTCTTATTAATTAATGAAATGAAATAAGTTATGGCATTACTTGTAGTATTAGGGAAACAAAATTAAATTCTTGCTATCTGTAACTATTACAAAAGATAAATCATATTTTGCAATTATTATTATTATTATTATTATTATTATTATTACTGTTGTTGTTATTATTATTGTTATTATTATATTGAAATTAAACAGCAAAATTAACGGTATACTATTAATTAAATGAAATACATGACCACTGATAACAAAGATATATTGTGTGGGTATTTTTAAACATTTAAATGTAACCATGTTTATGAACTAAGCCCTTGATATATTTACATTCACTAAAATAGAGAGAAATAACAGAAAGTTTCTAGTTGCATTATGTATTTAAGATGGTGTTTTTTTTTAAGTGAAACAAAAACATGTTACTATTGAAAGACAATGTACTTAGCAAATATACACAATCAACAATGAACAATCTAGAGTTTCATCGATTTTCATTGAATTTCAATTTAATTTAAACGTTTTTGTCGTAAAAAATGTAACGCTAACGTTTTATGGAGGTTATTACAGAACTCTCTTACACACAAATATAATTCTCAAACACATATTAGATTAATATTTCACATTTGCTATCTTCACGACGGTGCTTTTGTTAAATATAAAGCATATGCATAGTGATAAATACAGTTTATATGCTGAATTAGTTTGTCCTTTTATTCTAAAACAATACGAGAAGATTAAACGCAAGAATGCTTTTTAAATTTTGGTTTCCAAGTATATACCCCTACTCCTAATGGCCCAATTTCTGTAATTTTTCAGAAACTGTTTTTTGTTTATATTTAAATGCTATATAGGAATTTTCGTTGCAAAAAAGCCGCTAGATTAATTTTTAAATTTTGGATTTCAGATAAACCCCTCCTTCTGATAATCTGATTTCACTCATTTTCAGAAACTATTTTTATTATTTGATTTAGATAATATATACCGAGATTTGTTGTGAAAAAAACATATATTGTACTGTTAAAGCGATTTATAAAGTTTGAGTACCGCCACGGGTGACCGAGGTGGTTAAGGCGCGGACTCGTGAGCGGGAGGTCTGGGGTTCGAATCTTGGTAGGACCATCCTCCCTACTGAGATTTTTTTTCAGGTTTTCCTCAGTCCTCATAGATGGCAAATGCCGGGGAGGTACCCTAAACTTAGGCCTTAAAAAATCCTTTTCCAATATGTCATTTCATCTCATGCATCATCAGTGCTCACAGCCTGTGGTGCCTCAGTAGTAAAAACGGGCGTTAAACAACATTAAAAAATAAATTGGGTTTCAGGTAAACCGCCACTTTTAATGGTCTAATTTCCCTGATTTTCAGAAATTATTTTTCTTGTTTTATTTAAATACGGAGTTTCGTTGCGAAAAAGCGCATATTAATGCCACTAGAGTGATTTTTAAATGTTGGGTTTCAGGTAACCCCCCCCTTTTCACTTAAAATTCCTATATTTAATTGATTTTCAGAAAGTGTTTTTATTATTATATTTCAATGGCTTGAACCGAATCCTTTAAAAAATACAATTGCGGCCGCTATAGCGATTTTTAAATTTCGCTTTAACCATCACTCGGTTTTGAGGTATATAACTGCACTCCTAGTCCCTGATTTTCGGAAAGTTTTATCAATTTATTTTAAAGATATGTACTGAGTTTCGTTTAGAAAAACAAAAATTGCGGTCGCTAGAGCAATTTTTAAATTTATTATTATTATTATTATTATTATTATTATTATTATTAATGTATATGTATGTGTATATATATATATATATTTTTTTTTTTATTTTCGCTATAGGTTAACCTTCATCAATCAATGGTCCAATTTTATTGGTTAACGAACTGGACGAATCGTTTGTTAATTAATGGTTATATGCCGAGTTTTGTTAAAAAAAATTGCGACCGCTAGAGCGTTAACGAATACACACACATACACAGATATATATGGATACAAATGCTTTTTTTTTATTATTATTTGATTTATTTACGGGCGCTCTTTAAAAGCTCGGGTCATCAGCGTCCCATACAATTCAGGGCGTGAAACGGCCAACAAATTTTGCTCAGAGGCCTCTTCTTTCAGGCTTGAGGTTCTTTATCTTGCCGTAAATGAACGACACGGGACCCACGGCGTTACTTCCCTTCCGAAGGAAGCCATACTTAGGATTTTTACGCCCGAAAAAATCCATCGGTCCTGGCCGGGTTTGAACCCGCGATCTTGGGTTTAGAAGGCAGGTTTGGTTACCACTACACCACCAGGACCGACAGGATACAAATGCAATAGTTACATTCCTTCGTATTCGCTAAAATGGGCCATTTTATTGTAATAGCTTAATTGTAAACAAATATATTAACCTTGTTTACGACAGCTATAGTGACAAATATGAGCATTAGTTTAAAGGTTGGAGGAAAGTGTTACAGTGGGCGCAGGGTAAAAAAAAAACATATGGCTTTGTTTACTGCCTATTAATATTCCTGTTCTTTATCGTTAAGAGTTAATTAAAAGATGTTGCCGAACTTTGCTTAATTGTTGTTTCTCTAAAACCGCAAGAAATACAGAAAAAATAGTAATATTTTTTTTCGTTAATTCTATAAAAAATATATTTAACACAGTGGTATTTTATTAGTTGACCCATGTTTCCTTCAGATGATAGTAGATTGCAAATGTCAATAGGATTTCAAATCAGAAGACAATTAGGCATACTGGTTCTGAATCAATACGGAAAATAACTTTGCATGAAGAGACAGAAAGTGTAATCTTAAAAGTGACAAATGTTTTGAATATGTTAAAATGTTTCCATCACTTTCTTTTCTGCCTTTCTCTTTGGCGCACTGTCCAGCAGAACTTCAACGAAAACTGGTTCTAAAGGAAGGTGCGTTGTGCACCTACGCGTGTGACTTAATCTTTGCCATAGTCTTGGAGAAATCGTTGTAGAGATAACCACAACGGAGAACTTTTGATGAAATTAATACACCAACGTATAGATTACATTACCTGAAATACAACACGTTCAAGTTTTGAAAGTGATTACAACAGAAATAGTAAAAGCTTAGTATTTATCTTAGCGATGGGTGTATATCAGAGAAAATTATTTTCAGGATGATGGGGAGGGGAATTGTAACTAGTTAAAGTACACATTTTATTGGAAGAATGTAAGTCTCTTGAAATTTATAGCCTTTGGGGGGAAAGCTCAAGTTAAATTTAATTTAAATTTAATAACTGTTGCAATTAAACATTCAATTTTATTTTTTTACATTATGAAAACTTTTCCCTCCAAAGCATTAAAAAAAAATAAAAATACTCTAAGTTATTAAATAAAAAGCCATACCAAGATAATGATTGTTAAAGCTATATATGCGAGAGAAAGAAAGGGTGCAAACAAACCAAAATGTCAGCTGAAAGGCGTGAATGTTTAAAAAAAAAAAAATCCAAATAAACTCCTTAATGGAGTTTTTGAATTTTACATTCCGAAACATTCTTCTTCAGGTCTTGCGCTTATGAGTTCCTAGACTAGATCAGAGCCAATAAGAAGATAACACATACTGGTAAAAAACCGTGATAACCGGCTTTAAAAAGTGATTCTTTTATTTTATATCACATCTACCTTACATTCCATTCAACCATCTACCGGCGGAATTGTTCGGTCGGCGTTCATAAACCGGTGAATGAAACGAATAATATGAGGAGGTAATGCCTTCCAGGTTCCTCTTCAAACGTAGGCTGAAAATGGTACTCATTAATATAAATTAATCGTAAAAATAACATCAAATTATTTGGAAGGACACGGCGAAAAGCTTTCTAATATTAGTTTCTCCGTTAATCTAAACGTAAGAACTTTGCACATGTTTATAAGATCAAAAGAAAATATATTAAGCTTAAATTATTTGCACTTTCGCGAAAACCTATCTTGATTTTTCCACTAAAGAGTGATGATTGGGTTCACGTTGTAAATAATATCGACAAAATTGTTAAGTACATACCTTTGTTGTGCGGAACATGGTAGTGGAGTTCTGTGAAACTGAGGTCTAAGTGAACCTCACAGAACTCCAACTTGAACACTCCTTCCTCTATGCTTTCTCCCGTCATTACTGCTGTGCACATATTGCTGCAGCCAGAGGTCGCCACGGCTGACTCGCCGATAATAAGTTAGATAGTGGCACTTATCTAATACGAGTACATAAGAATTTCAGCTGGTCATCCGGGGCAATTGCAAGTGTAAGGATTTTTTCGGGTCTATAATCATCGACAAGAGCTTAAGCTAGGAAACTTCAATACTCCAAAAATCAGAATATGCTGCAGTTTTACCTCCAAGTACCTCATTCAAAATGTATATATTCTTTTTTTTTATTAAAGTGTTGAATTAATTTCTTTAAAAAATCTACTAGTTGGGAGGGCTATGGTTTTGATGACCAAAAAAATGGCAGAAAATGCACCTAAAATGGTGCATTTATGACCCATAAATTAATAAAAAATACTCCATGCTTAATACAAAGATAAGTGATCGTTTAATCGTAAAACAGTTATAGTAACAGATTTTGAGAACAATAAATAAATGGCCTCTGACATGACATTTAACATCTTTTCTTACATTTACTGATTTTTTCAGTACATAATTGCAAGAAAGCTCTAAAGTCTATAAAAAATCTATAAAATTCCATTATACTTAACAAAAAATAAGTGCATAAAATACAGACTATAAAACAGATTTGCAATGACATAAATAAGTTCTAATTGAACTCCGCTTTTTATATTTATTGAGTGTTTTTGAGTACTCAGTTGCATGTACAAGAACTTGTAGTAATGTAAATTATCAAAAGTAAATGATTAGCGATTTTATCTGCCAGCACAGCCTGTATTTGAGAAGCTTCTCTCTACTTCTGCGCAACAAACTGCAATATACTTAAACTAAACAGTGTCTTTTGATTCTAAATCTCCCTCCATTTCCTCAAATGATTTTTTTTCCAAGAGAGAATATGTACAATTAAACGCTGTTTTTTTTTAATTCTATTTTTCTAGTACCTGCTTTTGAATTTATTGTATTTCTAATTTTGTAAATAAACAATATCATATTAACGATTTTTGTCATCAACTAAATTAATCTAAATTTTCTCAAACAAACTGATTGCGGCCGGAAGAAAACGAAAACTTGCCCTAATATAATATATTGCATTTTCTGTTTCCGAGTTGAATGCAGTTTCTTGGCACCCATAATAAACTCTTCTCCCTGCCATCAACACTGTTTGAAGTAGTTTTAGGCTTCAACCCAAGTTCTCCATCTTATAAGAATAGGAGAGCAAGTGGCAAAGAGCTATCAGGGGTAGTGAATTTGAATGCTGCTATCAGGAACACCATCTTTACATTTTCAATCATTTGGTCCACCTCAAGAAATCAACTCGGTACCTAATCTGCGACTTACTGGCAGGCATGAGGAAAGCGTGTGGAACATGTATCGGCCCCCAGTAGAAAAGTTTCATAACTCAAAAGTGCTGTTTTTTTCAGGAGAACACTTAAAATATTAGAAACAAGATTAAAAAAACAAGTTTGTGCCCGTTCTCTTTGAAAAATATGAATACTTTTACTGATGTGTTGAAAAACAAATATTTTAAAATGTTCAGAATTTTGAAAAAAAAAAAAATTCAGAATTTCCAAAAAAAAAAAAAAAAAAGAAAACATTTTTCACGCATACGACAGTGTTCTAGTGGGAAACTTGGAAGAAGAGACTTGAAAATACAACGCATTTATACATGCGACAGTTTTCTGCTAGAAATAAATGGAATTTATTGTTTCAATGTTATGTATATTTGCTTAAAGAGATTTTAGATGCTGCATTGCAAATTACAAGCAATAATAATTAAAAAACAAATTCACTTAAGGGGGTTTTAATTAATGGAATGCAAATTAAAAGTAATAATAAATTATACAAACTGAAGTAAAACAAAATTCACTTAAGGAGAATTTTAGATGATAGATTGCAAATTACAAATAATAATAATAATAATAATAATAATAATAATAATAATAATAATAATAAATGACACAAATTGAAGTAAAACAAAATTCACTTAAGGAGAATTTTAGATGATTGATTGCAAATTATAAATAATAATAATAATAATAATAATAATAATAAATGACACAAAGTCAATTAAAACAAAATTCACGAAGGGGACTTTTAGATTATAGATTGCAAATAATAATAAATCATTTAAACTCAGGTAAAACAAAATTTCTGTAAGGAGAATTTTAGATTATAGATTGCAAATAACAAGTAATAATAAATGACGCAAACTGAAGCAAAGACATCCACTCTGGGTCGCTACTGACAGCTGCTGTTCTATTCTCTACATTCTCATATTTTCTGCAGGCAAGTTCCTATAATAATCAAGCCACTTAGAAGGTATGATATTTGAATCACAAAGCTCTACCCGGATCTTTATTCTCTAGCATTTATATTTTCTGTCTCTCAGTGTATGCGGGTTGGAGATTTAAAGTTGTAACACTTCTTACGCGTTGACGATGATTAATATTTACTTCCTCGTAGGTTTCATCATTATAGTCAATCTTGTAGAAAAATGATCCAAGTCGGCCACTAAATACCTTCAACACCATTATTTCATTTCGTTTTGCCTTTTCCCCTTCTGTATTTACTGTAAAATTCCCACCTAATTTTTCTGATAGTTTTTTTTTCATGTCAAAAAAAAAACTCTGACACTCCTATTTCATTGATGCTATAAGATGTTCTTGTTTACTTGCTGAGTTAGATTACTGGCATCCACTGACTAGGCACACAAATGGGTCCACTTTTCAGCACACATTTTTACTTTTCGATGCAGGAATGCATATAACCCCCTTTATTTTGTATATGCCCTTTACCAGAAATTTGGAGTTATTGAAGGTATGTGTTTTTTTTTTTTTTTTTTTTTTTTTGAATGGTGTTTGACGCCTGTTGTTACTACTGAGACATCACAGGCGGTAATACATGAAATGAAAAGATATATTGGGAAAGGGTTTTTTAAGGAAGTAAACATTCCAGGCCTAAGTTTAGGGTACCTCCCCGGCATTTGCCAGTTATGAGGACGAGAAAAACCAGGAAAAAACCTCAGTCAAGAAGGACGGTCCTGGCGGGATTCGAACCCCAGACCTCCCGCTCACGAGTGAAGGTATGTGTAAATAACGCACAACGTATATGTGCGTACTGACAATATACCAGTTTTCCTGTTGTCTCACACTGTTATCACTGTAAAAATATAACATCTCTGTCCTTATATTAATTTAACTTTAAATAAGC
Source organism: Metallyticus violacea (assembly GCA_030762175.1). Lineage (NCBI taxonomy): Eukaryota > Metazoa > Arthropoda > Insecta > Mantodea > Metallyticidae > Metallyticus > Metallyticus violacea. The sequence continues at coordinate 51,112,775 of CM060834.1, forward strand.
ATTAACACAAAAGTTATTTTAATTGCTCCTCTTTTCTCTAAGGTTTCGTCTCACATGAAGCAATGCTCCTTACTAAAAGTTGTATCATACAGAGTGAAATTGTATGTTGATAATTTTCTTTTATAGTAAAAGTGAGATATATCACCACGTGGTGTTACCAAAAGCTACCAAAATAACTTTTAAATCAACCAAAATAGCTTTAACAACATGCTTTCCTTTTCCCATTTTCTCTGAACTGCTGAACGTCGATATTCTTTTCTTCTCGAGAAAGAAGTCGATCCTGGTAGTGTAGTGGTAACCATACTTGCCTCCTAAACTCAAGATCGCGGGTTCAAATCGATGGATTTTTTCGGGCGTAAAAATCCTAAGTATGGCTTCCTTCGGAAGGAAAGTAAAGCCGTGGGTCCCGTGTCGTACATTTACGGCACGAAAAAGAACCTCAAGCCTGAAAGAAGAGGCCTCTGAGCAAAATTTGTCGGCCTTTCACGCCCTGTTTGAATGGGACGCTGATGACCTGAGGTGTTAAAGAGCGCCCGTAAATAAAACATATCAACAATCGAGAAAGAAGGTTTTGAAATGAGTTTTTAAGCTTTTTTTGACTCAGAATGTTTATATATCTTACAGTCAGCACATTGATCTTTTTTCTTTTTCTTTTCTTTTCTTTCTTTCTTTTCTTTTTCTTTCTTTCTTTCTTTCTTTTTTTTTGTTTGTTTAAATAATCCTAAATCAAACTCCTGATTAAAGATGTTTTCATAAAATTGCCGCTTTCCGAAAGAAGATTTTTTTCCAAGCAATGCATCATGTACATTCTATACATTTCAGCAAGGGTCAACTGTCCATGAAGATACTTTCTTTCTGTTTCCTTAGATAGTGCGACTCCAATGGCATGTATCATCCGATGTGCTTTCTAATTCCATTTTTAATGCTTTCTGAAACTGTTTTATGGTGACCATGCTTACCCCTTTTCTCTCCTTTAACAGTGCCCATAATATTTCACTTTCTTCCAAGACGTCTAGACATACCCTTCACTGATATCTAAAGTGTGGAGGAAAAATACAACTCTCTTTCTTCCCCCTTCTGGTAGTGTAAAGTAACGTGCCAAATTTGAGGAACGTGTACTTCTCTCTTTCTTGTGTCAATGTATCGGTGTAAATTCCATCAAATGTGATATTATGTAGTCACGTTGTCTCTCCAGGTTGATAAACAGTGACTGTCTTTCCTTTTCATGGAACTGGTCAGAACATTTCAGTCGACACTTTCATTGATCTCTCAGGAATTAGTTTTCTTTTCTTTGACACATAAGCCTGTACTGTATTAGTTTTCTTATATTTTTTCTTCTGGCGTTAATGGTTCAGTACTGCCTGAATTAAGTGGCGGGACTTCCGATACTATTAGTCCATCGTTGTAATCATCAGGCTTTTCGGATGCTGAGGTGTATTCATCTGCATTTATCTAAACCAGAAAACACATTTTTAAGTACTTTCAAACTACATTTTTTCTTTGCATGTTTTATACCTAATGTGTATGTCCACAGACAATAATAATAATAATAACAATAATAATAATAATAATAATAATAATAATAATAATAATAATAATAATAATAATAATAATAATGAATAAATCTCAAGCGCACTCTTTTGAGTAATTACTTATATTAATGTTCGGCGGACATTGGAATTAAATTATAAAATAATATAAACTAAAATATTGTGGATGGAAGGTAAAATAAGATAAAACTGCTCAGCTTAGTGGTAGTATTGTTTACAACTTACATTTTGTACATCCATATTAATGTTTAGCAGTATCCCAGCTTCATTAATTCCAGATGAACATTCTGGGCAGTTTGGCAAAGGTGCGACCCCACGCGATAGCTTTCACACCTCCAATACGTGCCCAACACTTAAGACGAAGTTTAAGAGGCGTTCGGTTTTCTCCGCTGCCGATGTGAAAAACAGGCGTGACTTTCTCCAGGGCGCAATTTCCTCTATGAGCAAGTGTCTCTTTCCCTCTCCTTATTTGTGTTGAGAAGTTTGAAGAGGTAGGACGTTATCTTGCGGTTTAATGTGCCAAAAGGTAAAAGTGCAAAGCCAATGGTTAACAGAATTTCCACCTTTCACTTAAGATAGTAAAATAATATTCGTGAGGTTTGTAACAAACAGGTATGCAACAATAATTGAAATATATTTTAATAAGTAGGCATTTGTAATAGTTATACATTTGACTGAGCTGAAATTCTTTTAAAGACAATTACACTTTATACCTTTCAATTTCGATAGTTAAGTATTTATGAGTCATTGAATTTTTGGTTGTTCGAACCAAGTAATAGCACTTTGTGATAGAAATACGGTAATACAACATTTAGGGTTTTAATTAATTTAACTTCTACACTTTTTAGATTTCGCAAGAAAAGAAGTGCCACCTGGAGACAACATGGCTAGGGATGGAACATAAGCAAAAGCTCAACAGAAAAATCAAAGCAAAAAAATTCTAGTGAAAGAGTCTCTTACCTGGTTTTGGAATAATCTCTCATGTTATTTCACACGAAAGAGGGAATAAAGAAGCTTTTGGATTGTTCTATGAGTAGTGAAGCTCTATGTTGGAAGTTAAGGGTTGCATTGGAGGTTGAGTTAATATCATTATCTGTTTGGGAATTATTATAACACATAATTGAAGGCGCCTGCTCAGCTGTGTTCGGTATGGTTTCACTTTAAGTCGTTAACGTAAAATACATCAGACAGTTCACTGCGAAATCTGCAATTCCTGACTCGCGCGACATGATGGCATTTTAGGGTATTTGATAAATACTTTTCGCACACGCTTAACGGTCTCAACCGACTCTCTTAGCCGGCCTGTTCATTGTCCATCACACAAGCAGTCAATCGCTTCAAGCTTTTTGTATCATGCATGAATTATTTTGGCTGTAGGCGATTCTTATTGTTCTTACAAAATTGACGTTGTACCGTCATAGCGGACTCGTGTTCAGTGAACTGTAACAGGCAGAAAGCCTTATGTGCACCAATGAACGCCATGTTTTGGCCATGACTGCCATCCATCGGCCAAATCTACAACTACGGCATACCGCGTATTATGAATGCAAACTTGGAAAGATACTGTTTCCATTGATATAAGCGTTTCCACTATGCCTTGTTTTTTTCGTTCTATCGACCCCAGAAACCAGGGAAGGACTTTTAGATTCACTCTGTATTATGATAGTGGGAAACTTGACGTTGATAATCTATGTGTATGTGTTAAGAAACTTCCGAAAGTGAATAGCGAAACCATTGCTTGTTTTGTAAACAAAGGCCTACAGTCGTTATACTCTGGCAATATAGATACCCTAAAGTTCCGTTCTTTTGCACTGATGCTCCTTCATATATACATGGTTGCTGCAGCTTCTCTTCTCTAAAACTTTTTATCCTAACATCATTTAGTAACCTGTTAAACTTATGCCCTTCAAAGAGTTTCTGAAACAATCAGCAACGAATTTCCTGTTGTCAGTTCGTTCTTTTCCAATATGAAAACATGTTTATGCAAAGCCCCATCCAGGATTTCAATGATCAAAGGGAAAATCCCAAATGTTCAACTTTCATCTCAGCTTGTTGCAACACAATGCGGAACGTGGGTTCATTCAGCGGTATATTATTTTAAATAATTTAAAGAAGTGAGTACAATTATTGAAGAAGTACCTGAATCCGATACTGCAGCGTGTGTAAAAGTAGTGAAAGATGTCTAAATGACCTCTCATTGAAAAAAAGACATTGCCTACATAACATCAAACTTTTTGTTCATACCTGGAAGTACTGAACGTTTAGAACGTAATTGTTGTCAACTGTAGTCAGATAACAATAGTGAATGATGTCCAGGATAAAATGTACTGTGCTTTGGAGGAAACTGGGAAAAAGTTAAAAGCAAGTGGGACGATTTACTGAATAAAAATGTAGGACTTTCATTGCTTGAAAAAGTATTGTGAGAATGCAGGGAAAAATTTGCAGTAGGTGCAGTAGGTGCAGTAGGTGCAGTAGTGCAGTAGATGTTGATGTTTCTACTTTGGCTAATTTATAATTTGCTCCTCTGACATCTTCTGCATCAGAAAGAAGATTTTCCGTTTTCAAAATGATTCTCACTGACGAAAGACAACCATTAACTGTGGAGAATTCAGAAAAAAATATAGTAATGTACTGTGCAGATAATTGTGAAAGACAATGAGCATGTAATTGAATTTCAAAAACTTAAACAGTTTATTTAATTTTTTCAATACATTTAATTTGCACAACTATGTTTATATTACAGTTATCTGCCTCCATTTCTTGGAAACACTTTTTTTGCACTATGTTTTGTGTATTTTAGTGTATAATTTGTTAATTTCAGTAAAGTAAATAGGTTTCAAACCTAGTTATATGTGCCTAAATTACCTAGTTTTATTGAATGAAGTGGAGTCCAATTTATAAAATTTTGAGCTTATTTTAGACACCTGAAACTGCAATTTTTAGTGCCTAAAAATCCGATTTCTAGTTATGACATGCCTTTTGGAACGCTAAAGGACATTTATCAATTTATCTTCAAAAAATAAAACCGTAACAGGAAAGTTCTGTTCTAATCTATAAAGTCACCAAGATTAAAAAGTTCGTGAATAAAGACCCATTTTGAAACAGATTTTGTTTCATCAAGACTGCACCTGCTCACAAATGTGTTTAAACGATTTTTTTTTTTTTTTTTTTTTTTTTTTAAGATTTGAAATATAAATTATTTAAGCATTTGTCCTCCTCATATTTGGCGTCCTCTGACTTCCAGTTGCCCCCAAAAGCTTAAAGTCTTTCATGCTGGTCAGCGTTTTTCGTTAAATCAAGAATTGATTGCAGTTGTAGAGCAAAACCTTAAAAACTACTTCAGAGACGGGATAATGACATTGGAGCACCACTGGACTAAATCTTAAAAGCGATTATTTTGAAAAATAAAAATAATGTTTGAGGTAAAAACTAGTTCCTTAATTATTATACAGAGAGTTTTTCACGCCGCCTTCGTATAATGTTAACTTTCGCTTTAATGTTAGCCTGTCATAGGTAAATAATGTAACACATTCGTAAAGCGTATCAAATTCACACTCGTATAAAAAACTCACTTCGCGAACTGGATATAAAGATAAATGATTTCACCCTGCAGTTTTAAGGAGCCCAAAGTGATTTTACGACCTCCATAACCTCTTTTTGCTGGGAAAGTTGCTTAAACCTCGTGCATTCAAAAAGTCAAGGATAGCAAAACATGTTGCCCTTCATAATGAAGGTTACTGCTGAGACGCAGTACCTTATGTTTCAGACTCCATTCATTTCATCACTCCACATTATAAAACATTCATAGCCAAATGTATCTGTGTTTTTTTTAATAAAGTAGTATAGTGTCTGTCCAATATTTAGACAATTCATGCAGTGCATATAATGGATGACAATATGCGTATGCCATTATATACAGTTCATGAAAAACGCACAGTCCTATATTAAGATTGAATAAACTAGTGCTGCCTATTAACACAAAGTTTTAAATGCTACTGGGTGAGCAATGCTTGATGCAACCGCGGGACCGGCCGGCAGTGTTGTTATGTCGCTACGTCGGAGGAGGCGGGGAGTATATTTCCCCTCCGCTGCGCGAGTCTTTAGTGTGAATTGAAACCTTGCGTAAATAGGTCTGTTTGTTAGGCGACGTAATGCAGTGTATTGGGTGAAAGTGTATCAAGTGAAATGGGGCAGTACAAATATTCTATTCCCCAAAGAGTATTCATGAATGATTCACACGTGCGTACAGACTCAGCGCGTGCTTTAAGGAGAGATTATTTCAGGAGGAATTTTCTGATGTTCACGTTCTCAATCGAAGTCCAATTAATCGATTAGTAAATAAATTTCGTGAAAAGGGAAGTGTTCTCTGGGGGAGGGGACATTAAAAGAGAAAGTGTACAAAACAAATCCGCACATTTTAGATGAATTTAAAACTAACATTCGTCAAGAAATTGCTGGTATTTCTCATAGGGAATTGCAGAGTGTAATGAGCAATTTCCTAAGCAGGTGTCAGAAATACTTTAACAACGAAGGGAGACAGTTCCAGTATCTCCTTACTTAATATACGCGAGTAGTTTACTGTTTTTAGTATTTATGTTATGTATGTTAGAAATAACTTAAGCGACAAACCGTCTTATATTTACTGCGGACTTCCTGTCACCCGCACCGCCGACACAGCAGACAGCCTCGCCGGCCGGCCGGCCGGCCGGCCGCACGCCGCGAAACCGGTTGCGTAAAGGATCGTTCGCCCCGTATAAATCCATGATAAAACCGTATTATTTTGAATGAATAAGTATAGCAAATGCAAGCAAAGTAATGTTTGGGAAGAACAATTTTTGTTGCATTATTCTTTTCTGAGATATCTTTTTGTTAGAAAAATCAACCTTATAATGGGAAAAACAAGCAACCCCCCTCTAATGAGGGAAAAAAAAAAAAAAACATTCTAGAGCATATATTCAGTCTTCATGAAACTTGATGAAGAATGCAAATTCTTTGATGTTGTAATATAACAAATATAAATTATAAATGCCTTTCCTGAAATGTTAAAAAATTTAGACCAATAAGACAGTTTTTTTAATTACAACATGTCAACATTTCACAAAGTGTCTTGACTTTATCCTAATTGGTTATTAGATCGCGGGTATTCAGGTAAAGCCTGTTTCTGTTTAAAACGCATTCTTTTGAACTTAGTATTTACATAATTTGAGTGCCTAAAGAAACCTATTTTGACTTTTTTTTACTTAGTTTTGCCTATTCGAAATTGGCGAATAAAAACATTTTGATCATATTAAATATGCATTAATAGTAGTAGTAGTAGTTCTATTTCAAGTAAACACAAGAACAAGCAGACAATTGAAAATTATATCAGACCAGAAAGTAAGAAATCTGCATTAATTGGTATATAGCTTCAGGATTTTCCACATTTCCCTTTAGATGGTCAGATAAGTCAGCCGTATAATAAAGAAGTAAGCTTTATTACCTACTTTATAGGTAAATATAAGTTTATAATTTTATATTGTGCATATCTTTATAGAGATATAAACACATAAATAGTTTTAAACTGTTTTTGCAGGTGGGAAAAATTTAATTACACATATTATAATTACTTAATCAAGTTTCCCATATTAGAGTAGGCTTGTTTTAAGAGTGTGTAGGAATTAGTTAGAGAAAATATACTTTCTATCATAATTTTCTTTCTATCATTATAGTTTAGGCAACTATTTCAATTATTTTTTAAAATGATAATTGGCGACGCCAGTCATCAAACAGGTACATGCCAATAAATTGGGCACACTTGAACTGCGTTTGGAGCGAGACGCAAGCTGGCGGGCGGACTGGATATTGTTGCATGAGTAGGTCGTATGATATGCTAGCACCTCTCACCTCGCCAAGAGACCACTCATAGCGTTGCCACGGAGTTTTCTTGCATCACTTGGCAATTTACCCTTTAATGTAAAATTGAGCGGAAGCCAGAATAGTAGGACAGATGTTAGAGAGATTTTGGATCTTTACAAACGTTTCGGGCTTTTTGGCCGTGATCTAACGGTCAATTTATATTTATTTTTTTATCCGACACTATGGCGGACATCTTCATAGGAACTAAATGTCTAATTGACACTCAGCGGCTGAAGTCTTCGTCGTCAATAAATGAGGTGAGAGTGGGACTGTGACGTTGTCATGGTCATGGTTGTTGTTGTATTGATCGACAGCAGGAGTTCTAACAAGCTTTTTAAGAGCAGGAATTCAAATTCTGTTAAGTTTCATATCTTCTTCTTTCCTGTTTATACGGTAGTGGCATTAATTCTGGACACGTTAGAGAATTTTGTAAAATATAATATTAACATTTTGGTTTTAATTGAAATTTATCCTTTTATTAAAGACAAAATTTCAGGAAAACTAGACAAATATGTCTTAATGTTCAATATTTAAAAACTGAGCAAACCAAATTACATATACCACTTATCAAAACAATTGGTGTAAATGGTACACATTGGACGCACCTGTGTGAATTATTGTAACTGCTTTGTGTTAATATTTTGTTGGATATCCCTTTGATTCAATTACTGTCTTGATCCTTCGTGATATTGAGTCCACCAAACATTGGAGATCTTCTGATGTTATCACTTTAAACCACGACTGGATGATGCCCTCTAGCAGCTCCCTCTTGATACTGGGATTCCGACGCGACACCGAATTTTGGCAAGTTTTCAATTGGGTTGTCAGGGCTATTCCCTGGCCAAGGGAGGACAGTAAGACGACCTCCCTCAACCCCAAACAAACCACGAATAGTACGCAGTAGTTTAAAGTCTTAAGAACTCTTCTTAGTTTGTTTTTTTGTTTTGTTTTTTGTTGGTTTGTTTTGGCATTTTTTACATTTTGGGTGGGTGCATTAATTTTGCTCTCTAACACTGCTAAGCGGCCGACACCATGTCTTGCCATGCTTCCTCATACTATGACCCTGACAGGATGCTTCATAGTGGGGGTGGTGCACTTGAATAACCTGTTCGGCGACGCACAAATGTGATGTCATTACTTTCAAAGATATTGATCTTCGTTGCCTCAGTCTTCTTGCGTCCAATCCCTGTGTGCTAAAGTCCATTCCACACGCTTTAGCCCCTGCTTTGGTTGATATAAGGCTTCTTTCTTGGAGTCCTTGTTCGTAAACCATTTTCGTGAAGTTTTTGCCTGATTGTTCGTTCAGAGACTTGTAGCTCAGAAGTTCTCAAGATGGCATTTATGTCTTTTGCGTACATTGGCGATCGTATAGAGAAAGGCAGCAGATTCTGCGGCAGCCTTGAGCAGTTAGTTTTGGTTTTCTGCCACTTCTTGGAGACGTTCTTCTGCTCCCAGTTACTTCGTACCGCTTGTATACTTTTCCTAATGCCTGATTTTTTTGCCCCACCACCCAAATTTTTAGCTATTTCTTTATAGGAATTGCAAGACCACTTTTCAACACTTGTCAAAGTTAGCGGCCAACTGCTATACAACAATGGTTTACTAAAACAGCAAGCGTTTGACAGAAATTATCACAGCAGATTACATAAGTAAGATATTGAAGTATTTAAGCATCCCAATAATATAAACAAGAAAGGAAAAAAGGTGAAACTTAACAGAATTTGAATTCCTTCTCTTAAGAAACATGTTAGAAACGTGCTGTCGATCGATAAAACAACCACCATGACCATGATCATGCCATTCCTCCTTCCCTTCCCAAGTCACAGCCACACTCTCAGCTCAGCTATTGACGAAGCTTCATTCTTAGAATCAGCCGCAGAGTGTCAAGTAGACATTTTATTCCCATGAAGATGTCCGCCATAGTGTCGGATGAAACATCAGGCCACCATAAATATGAACTGACCATTAGACCAAGCCTAAACGCTCGGAAAAGTTAATTAAGATCCAAGACGCTCTGAATTAACTGACGGTGTAATAAATATCCCCTAATTCTTGCAACAAGAGCGGAAACAATTTGATAATGAACAGTTAGTTTCGAATCACCCAGACAGTAACTATATCGCGAAATTTATTCTGCATCTGTTCAGTATATTATGCTCGTTTTATCATTGTTACAAACTGAAAAGTATCGTTCTTCTGCAGTATTGTGAAGTTACCTTCCTATGGCCTTATCCTGGCGGTTTTCTTTCTAGCATATTCCCCAAGTTAAAATTTGTCTTGGCATTAACGAGAGAGTGTCGATAACACATCATTAAATTATTTTATAGGACAATAGTTCTAATCCTTGAGGTAGAAGAAGAACTTTGGCACAGTTGAGTGCTGCAACTTAATTCTGGTTCGCATTCACATTTCTCATAAGTAACTTGTGGAAGAATAATATACCTATCTCTGAAGACTACAATATATATTTTATTGTTCATATACTTGTTTATTTAGAATGTAGCTACTGAAATCTTCAAAACGATCAATTAATCAACTTCACTCAAAGAGAAATAATAATAATAATAATAATAATAATAATAATAATAATAATAATAATAGTTTATTTGAATTTTCACTGACGCCTACGGTCTATCACTATGCGATCATTATTGCGAGTATAATTTAACACGTTTTACTTAAATTTTATTGTCAGAAAATCTTTTAGTTCGTGGGCAGCGCTAGGAAGAACTTTCTTTTTAAAGATGTACTGCGTAGATTAGTGTGTGCTGTATGACGTCAGTTGAGGTTTTCTGCAGTTCTGAGAGATAAGTAAAATAACAGCTTTTACTAAGAATGTGTATTCAAAAGACAAAACACTTTTCCTTTGTACTGTAATCATGGATCTCAGTCTAAGCGTTTCTCAAATAAGGAATGCTTTAGAAAATTTTTCGTGCCGAAGTTATAAACAGAGCCCGGAAGTTCAGTCATTTATATTGATTAAAATAAAGGCAAAAGGGCACTTGAATACTAAAAATAGGTAGTGAAATAATTAAAATAGGATTTATTACAACTTAAACTTTATAGTAATATCACTCATTAATGAAGATAACTACTTGAGATACTTAATGATTTCTTTATCATATAATTAAAGTACTTTAGCTTACTTTTCTTGGTTACAAGCAACAACAAAATGTTTTTCAAATATCAACCTCCATAGTCAGCCGCTTTTCAGAGAGAACATTTTTTATAACAGTATAAGTTCTACTTCCAGGAAGTGGTTGGATCGTATTTAAAACAAGCTATTTGGAAGGACTCATATCAGTTACAGTAGGATATTCACCTTTCGGGACATCATGGAAATATTGATCAACACAAAATAAAGTAACTTTGAATAGTCTGGCGAATGCGTAAAAGATGCGCAGTAGTTTCTGGTCAGTTCATTTTCTGTTTATGCGTTTATAGGGAAATCAGGTTAATATCTCTCTTACTTTTGAACTAAACACATTGTAGGAACAGTTTATTGCACAGCTGTGCCGCTCTCATCTTTCTCGCTTGCAATTATTTCTTACATTTATGCAGCTGAGAAGTTACCCCACCATAAATTTCCTGGAATTGTCTCGCGCAAATCGGTACAAGGTCATTCGCCTTTTGCCTGCCTATTTTAACCAAAATAAATGCCTGAACTTCCAGGCTTTGAATATGACTAGTATATCAAAAAATGATCACAATGAAATAAATTATAACATTATAACATTATTGTCTGGTATTAGCATGACAAACTATAAAGCTAATTAATAAAAGAAAAACTGAACTATAATTACATTACTTAACTAGATTGGTTGCTATTTCCCTTCAAAATCGCTTAAAATATGTGTCTGTAATGAAATTACTCTAATGTTCAAAAGTAAGCGAAACGAAAATACAATTATCACAATCTATATGTATTACAAATGAAAAAAATTGGAATTATTATTATTATTATTATTATTATTATTATTATTATTATACCGCCACGGGTGGCCGAGGTCGTTAAGGCGCGAACTTGTAAGCGGGAGATCTGGGGTTCGAATCCCACCAGAACCGTCCTCCCTGACTGGGTTTTTTTCCAGGTTTTCCCCAGTCCTCATAAATGGCAAATGCCGGGGAGGTACCCTAAACTTAAGCCTGGAACGCTTCCTTCCTTAAAAAATATCTTTTCCCAATATATCATTTCTTCTCATGTATCATCAGTGTCCACCTGTGGTGCCTCAGTAGTAAAAACGGGCGCTAAACACTACTCAAAAATTACTATTATTATTATTATTATTATTATTATTATTATTATTATTATTATTATTATTATTATTATTGAGATTTAGCCACAGATCTATTAAAATAAATATATGATCACAGACATATAAAGCTATGCCATATGGGTATTTTTAAACATTTTTAAATGTAACCACGTTTATCAACTGAGCTCTTGGTATGAACTTTAATACACTAAAATAGAGAAAAATAACAGAAAGAAACTTTGGGTATTTAAGAATAGGCTGTTCATATGTTTCAATTAAACAAAAACATGTTACTATTTAAAAACAATACAATGTGCAAAGCAAATAAAACAACAATAAACAACGAAAGAAGATTTTCAGTGGCTTTGAAATTTAATTTAATTTTTATTATAGTAAAAGCACATAATGCAAATGTTTTGAATGTTATTAAAGAGCGCTCTTACATACAGATATAATTCTCACACGCATATTAGAGTAATATTTCACAGTTGCTATCATAACAACAAAGCTTTTGTGAAATATGAAATATGTGCGTCGTTATAAATACAGTCTATATGCTGAGTTAATTTGTCCTTAAAATTGAAAAATTGTGAGAAAATTAAACGCTAGAGCACTTTTTAAATTTCCGTTTTCAGGAATAGCCCTATTCCTAATGGTGCGATATCTCTAATTTTCAGAAAGTACTTTTCTCATCTTATTTAAATGATATGTACCAAGTTTCGTTGCGAAAAAACAAACAAACAAATATTGATGCCGCTAAACAATGTTTAAAATTTGGATTCCAGGTAAACCCCCAGTCCTAATAATCTAATTTTTAAAAAATGTTTTTATTTCAATTGCTATATCCTTCAAAAAAAAAAAAAAAAATATTGCAATTGCAGCTGCTAATTGCGATTTTTAAATTTCGCTTTAAGCCGCACTCTTTCAGTTTCGATTTTCAATATATATTGCTGGCGTTAGAGCGATTGTTAAATTTTGGGTTTCAGGTAAACCCTCCCTTCTAATAGTCTAATTGCACTGATTTTCGAAATCTGATTTTATTAGCTTATTTTAATGACATATTGTGAAAAATAAAATATTGCGACTGCTTGAAAATTGCATTTTCTTTAAATGTTTTAAGTTAACCTCCACTTCCAAAGGTTCTTTTTGCTGGTTAATGAATTCGACGAATCTTTTGTTAATTGATGATTATATGCCAAGTTTCGTTGAGGAAAAAAAATTGCAACCGCTAGAGCGATAAAAAAACACATTTTTTCATCGTCATTTTTGGTGCATAGTAGGTAGGATTGATGGAGATTTGAAGAAAATTCTCAAAAATTCTCAAAAATATTTTAATGGATACAACCTCAATAATTATTCTTTCGGAGTACACCTGTTAATGCGTATCTTGAATTGTATGAAAAATAATAATTCTACATCAAAACTTAGACGTTATAGAATTAATATTAGGTATTTTGATTTGGTTTACTTACGGACGCTCTTTAACATCTCATGTCATCAGCGTCCCATTCAAATCAGGGCGTGAAATGGCCGACAAATTTTGCTCAGATGCCCCCCCTTTTATTTCAGGCTTGAGGTTCTTTTTCGTGCCGTAAATGTACGACACGGGACCCACGGCTTTACCCCCCCCCATCCGAAGGAAGCCATACTTGGGATTTTTATGCTCGAAAAAATCCATTGATCCTATCTGGGATCGAAACCGCGAACTAGGGTTTCGGAGACAAGTATGGTAACCACTACACCACCAGGCCCGACATTAGGCATTTTACTTAAATGTTGAACTTTGTTCAAATTGTGTTTAAATTACAGGGAAATAAATAAATCTAAATAGATAATCAACGTGCTAGAAATGTCCAAGTATTTTAGTGATATTTTTTATAAAAAAAGTAACTCTAGTATTATAAGTATTATTTGAATTCTGCAATAATTAAAAGACATAGCTTTTCGCCATGTTGCTATATAATACGTAGGATTACCTTATTTTTAGGTAGAGCTGTAAAGCGACTGTAGTATACCTTAGAATACAAAATTAAACCGACCAGCTCAGGCGGTAACTTGGGACTCTCTTTCGGGAGGTCTTAGGCTCAAATACCCAGGAGCCGGCTTTGGCTTGTTGTGGTTTCCCCTGGGATTAAGCGAATGCTAAGGTGAATCTTTCCTTCTGCGCTTTCCTGTTTACGTACGTTTATTCTGTTATAGGATCTAAAGTATCAAGCGGGTGTGAGCTGGTGCCGCGTTACAGTGTCTTGCGCTTTAGAAAAATGTCTACCCGGGCATCTTGTATGGAAACTACCCTTCTGACAGGTTCAAACTCCTTGGGGGAGGTTCGGCCGGTGTCTAGGGTGTCTATCTGAAAATATCTTAGGGATTCATCTGCGTTTGTGCCTCACACCCTTCCTGGTCGCCGGGTGTCTCCCTCAACTTTCCCTTCCTCCATAACATTTTGCCACTGAGCAAGGCTGAAGTATCGAACTCCGTTCCTAGCAATCCAACTCAGTGATATAAGAACTTTAAATGACAATCAATATAGAAAGTCCTTCAGCGGTTTTTTTTCTATCTATGAGGCCAAGTCAACAAAAACAAAGCTTGTGAGTTTTTGTTCTGTTTTTGTATTTTCTTTAATCGCGCACAACAAATGTTGCATGATGAAAACAGATCCGCCCTGATTGGTGAACAAAAAACAGAAGTTCGCTCGCCTGTACACAGGGGACAGGCAAAGCAGAGAGCAATATACTGCGTTGAAGTTTTGCTTTCGTTTGCGGAAACCCGGCATGGAAGCTTACAGATTGTTACAGCAGGCACATGGTGATGATATTCTGCCACAATCCACAGCACTTCGATGGTTCAAGGAATTTAAGGAGAACCGAGTTTTAACAACAAAGCAATGCGGTCCAGGTGCTGCAGCAACAACAGTAAATGAAACTATGATTAACACAGCTGGTGTCATTGTTCGTGAATAACAATTGGCAGACTTGCAAACATATTACACATTTCCCATAGAGTACATTTTCGATTCTGCATCATCACTTGAACATGAGACGCGTTTGTGCGAGGTGAGTCCCAAGATTACTGACTCCTGAACACAAGATGGTGGGAGTGAAAGTGCGTAGGGAACTTAGAAAGTGACCCCCATCCTCCATACTTCCCATACTTAGCCCTCTGTGAATTTGAACTCTTTCCCTGTTTGAAATAGGAGCTAGGGGAGAGCGTTCTGGTACTTTTGAGGCCGTCGTGATAAAGGCTGAGGTGGTTTTGAAAATGTCAACAGATAACTTCCAGCATGTGTTCCAGGACTGGCAGACACGCTGGGCAAATGAGGCCTCTGTGCAAAATTTGTCGGCCGTTTCACGTCCTGAATTGAATGGGACGCTGATGACCTGAGATGTTAAAGAGCGTCCTTAAATAAACCAAATCAACAACAAAAACAACGCTGGGCAAAGTGCATTCAACTCAACGGAGAATACTTTGAAAAAGAGCACGCAATCTGGACCGAGCCTAGCGTATTCCTTGTGTTAAAAGAAGCTCAGTCTATTTTGACTAGCCCTCGTATGATAACTACCGTGCATAATTTAAACTTGTGGATGTCTTTTATCCACAGTGCTATATATATTTTAAAAAAAATAGGAGAAAGCTATCTACCAAGCTTAGAGGTTAGAGTGCATCTATAAATGATAATGATGTGTAAATACCACCAACTCGTCTCAAATTCCTGAATTTTATTGGGAAGCAATAACGTCAAAGGTCACGTTGCTCAAGCACTTGAATGTTATGGACTTCGTGGTTAGTGAGCAAGTTCCATGGTTGTGCACTTCAGTTTATCTGTGTGGTTTTTTTACTCCTGTACTTTGTGCTAGAAATGATATTACAGTTCATTAATCTTGCCAAAGATGACACACTAGTGAGCTTTCTCTTCTCCTCACATAATACTTTATAAGAGACTTAACAGGTAACATACTTAATAGTTGGTACATGCATATTGTTTTTTTCATTCATCAGTCACTTCTTTACGTAATCATGCACTTTCTGCATTGTGTAACTTTCAAGCTTCCAAATTTAATTGTGTAACAGTTTAACCATGGACTTACTTCTCGTGATGAGCAAAACACACAATGACTGCTCAGTCATTTGTAGAAAGTTCTCATAAATCATCAAGAATAACATATTCCTAACTGAATGTATCTCAAAAGAGCACATTGAGAATCTTAAAAAGTATATAAAATAGAATAGAATGCTTATTTTAACCTTTCATTAGAAAAATTCTTACAATTGAGATTGACCCGAATTTATCTGAGGCCTTAACGTGTCGACTCATGAGTTAAGAGTCCTGTTTCGCCTACTTTTTCTCTCTTCACTTTCCTAATCCATCAGTCCGATACTATTCCTAAATATTCATCCATACTCCTATTTCTTTCCCACCCTCTGGCTGTCAAGATTTTTATTGCTACAATATTTTTCCACTTAATTCCATTTTAATCCCATATACCCTCTCTCCAAGTACTTGTTTCTTTGCAATGTATAAAACAATGAAACACCCTCTGTTTTCCCACATATAACACATACTTCCATATTGTTGTTTCTAAATCCTTTAAGATACAATGCCCCATTCGCATTCATGCATATCCCTCCCTCCCTTACTTTTTACAGCTGTCAACATACTTCTCCCTACCCCAACCTTTCTGTAATATCTTGTACAATCTCAAGGAACCTTTATTTCCAAAATTTGATCATATCTCTGTCTCTCAATATCTTCTATCTTCCTCCTTACTTTCCTCCAGAAACCTAATGAATTATTTTCTCCCTTCTGCCATACATCGCCCATACCGATCTTTTCCAGTGTTTCTTCCAGCAGTTATGTGCAAAACTGCTCATTGGTATTTCACACAAGTTTTAATTATATTATCATCCTGTAGTTTTAGATTCCAGTAATTTTAGATACCAGTATTTCAGAGCTCTTTCCTCCATTTCTTTTCTTCCTGTTCTACCTAATTCAGCCAATATTAGGTCTCTTGGCAATGTTTTTGGTAGACCCAACAACTCTTTACAAAGTATCCTATGTATTACATAAATTTTGTTCACAAACCGTGATAATCATCCAATTTCCACTCCAGATAACATCTTTGATTCTATCACTGCTTCATACAACTGCTTCAACCAATATACAGATATTTCTGGTATCTTATATAAACATCCTCTCACTCCTTTCATAGTTAATTTTCCTTTGACACTCACCTTCTTTTCGTGTGACCCCCAGCCTCCAATACTACTTAATCTCACTCCCAAATACTCGATATCTTTCACAATTTGAAACTCTCAAATACCATTTTTCATCTTTTCTGAATCTACTTACTTTTTAAATACCGTTGTTTTAGATCTCTTAACGTTAATTGTTATGCTCCACTCTCTGCAGAATTTGCTAATTTTATTAATTTCTTTCTGTAACCTTACAACTGTTATTATACCTACTATAAGATCATCCGCATAAAGTAATCCTGGTCTCCCTTTATTTCCTATCACTGAACTATGTGAGCTACTTTTCGCAACTCTTTCTAAAATGAAATCAATAAATAAATATAATCAGACGGGACTCCGCTAACACTCCTGTCTTAATCCCAGCTTTTGGTCAGCTATATCTGTTATTCCATTTCTGTCGCATCTAATACAAAACTTCACTCTTTCGTATGTGTTCTTGATCAATATAATGAATTCCTTGCTTACCCCCTTTTCCCTTAATTTCCATTCTAGTGCATCCCTATTGGTAGTAGCGATCTCCCCCCCCCCCAGTAACTTAAGTATTTGTTTACTATAGTCTGTATTACCATTATGTTATCCGCTGGTCTTCTCCTCTTTCTAATTCCTGCTTGAAACTTTGTTGTTTGCTTTCCTTTAGTAATCTTTTTGCCATTATTCGTGTATATATTTTTCCTACTATAGACAGAATGCTAGTTCCTCTATATATTAAAAATATATAAAATTCAAAACACATCGTACAAAAGTACAAAATTACTTTACAGCTGGATAAAAATGATTATGACAGATGAATTGAGTTCTGTGTTTCGTTTAATTCACAATGAAGTAGATTCAAAATGTTGGCCGTCAGTCATTGACTATCACAATAATGTTTATTAGTCTAGCACAAATATTATAAGCAAAAGTGAAAGAGCTCAATATACCAGCCATTCCTTTCTGAACAGGATTTTTAGAAAGCTGGATTACTAGGGTTTTAAGAGCATTTATTTTAACGTTTCTTTTATTTGGCGACAAGATGGATCTCCTCACCATTTCTGATTGGTAGTTCGAAACTTTTAGGAATGAACAGTACAATGGGTGACGATTGATAGGATCTGTCCTGGTGTTCTAGTGTAACTACTTGCCTCGTACAGCCAAGATCGCGTATTCAATCCTGGCCAGAGTCAATGGATTTTTCGGGCATAAAATCCTAAATATGGTTTCCTTTGGAAGGGAAGTAAAGCCGTGGGTCCCGTGTCATACAATAAGTAAAAGAACCTCAAGCCTGAAAGAAGAGGCCTCTGAACAAAATTTATCTGCCGTCTCTCACCCTGAATTCAATGGGACGCTGATGACCTGAGGTGTTAAAGAGTGTCCGTAAGTAAACCGAATCAACGTCTATTGATAGGCCATCACATTCGTGTCACTTGGCCTATGTTATTTTGTTCTGTGGAGGATTGTAAAGATTATAGTGTTATTGAAAAATTCAAATGCGCATTGTAAATGCATTTTATATTATTAATGACGATGAATCTTTGTTACATATTGGTTAATCAGTTCTAAGACATTGCATGAAATACACCGAACAACACTGCTAACATTTTAATAAAGTATATATGAGAAAATTTATTTTGTGCGACCCTGTAACAAACATTTCGTAAATTAACATGAATAAGTAAGAAATGTCTTTATTTCAAGTATCTAACTTTGTAACGCGTTTTTCTCCCAATCGGTCCAGAAGTTTAAAAAATCGTTAATACTTCCATAGCGGCAATGTCGAGTTCTGTTGAGAACATTTACATCAGTGACTGTAGTAGACAGAACATTGTATAATGTGTGACATGAGCTTATTACTAAGAAAGCTGGGTCATTCTAACTTTACATGCTAACACTTCATTTACTCTAAGAGAGATCACATAAATTAACTTGATGCAGTCAATTTTATCTTTAACATGCACATTGAAACTGGGCCAGTTAGTTCCGAGACAGGGCGCTGTCGAAGGGAAAAAAACCGCAAGATATTTGGTGCCTATTTGGTCGGGAAAGCAAGCCGGACTCCTGTATAAAAGTTTTCACTTGCAGAAGGATTGCTGAAACTAAAAGATACGTTCTTTAATAGTGTAATGTAAGCTTTAAGAAGCTCGATTAAAATCGGAAAGATTTGTTAAGAAATGTACAATACAAATGATGAAGTGGCGATTAAATTGGCCAGAAAAAAATAGCAACCGAACTGTTGAGGAATGTAGGAATTTTGATTTCTGTGATAAAATCCAGTTTTTCTTGCAAAAACTCTTCCCCAAGTACAATTATTGGCAGTCAAAACCCTGATAAAGTGATGATCTGGATATGTTTTCCTTATATTTCTTTGATCTCGCATGAGAAATGTTTACTATTAATAAAGAGAAGAGTGTTGCCCGAGCTGTAAAAAGTAACGTGTTCTGAAGGATGAACTGTTTTTTTTTCTTTTTCTTTCCGAGCATAAACATGGCGAATGTTATGTTTTCAAGAAGATGGAACATACGAGGATTAAGTATTAGGTTCACAGGAAATTCTCCTGACATGAATCCTATAGAAACTTTATGAAGTGTGTGTAGATAAAATCTCAGAAAACGTGATTGCTGTGCTACAGAAAAAGCAACGTGCAACTTAATTATTCGTAGGCAGGTCTCCTACCAAGGGATTGAAGAAAAGTGCAAAGTATTGATGAATTCATTGCCTAGATGGACAAGGCTTATTGAGGCTAGATGAAGATAATAAAGTTATATTCATAAAACATGTAAATATTCTGACATTATGAAATGGTTCTGTTCAATTGTACATTAATCGATAATTTAATTAATTTATAATGTGAGCAATATCAAGCATTAATCGTACAAAATTTGGCAATTTTTGAATATGGTGCACCCAACTCATTTGTTTTATGCTTATCAGAATTAACACTAGGGCGTACGCAGATCGCTTATGGAGAATCAGGGTAGTCAAAACACAACTTTTTTTTTTCATTATACAGCGGAAGTGGCGTAACGGAAATGTTACCGAGCACAATCGCACATAATCATTATTAATGCTGCAAACTTATGTAAATACATACACACTATAATCACAAATACATGCAAACAGTTATAAAAGTACACAAGCACTGAAGATGCGTACACTGGGTCACGTTTCAATAAACTAATACCATTCTTTTGTGATATATTTAGTAACTCCTAAAAGAACCGATATTGCTGCGATTGCGGTGAAAAGGTGCAGGTTGCCTTGTTGAAGATGATTTGTTTCTGGCTGCCAGCCACTCCAACCCCCTCATTGTATCACGTTCTCCAATCTGCAGGGCCAGTTGGAACAAGTTAATTAATTGGGCTTCCATTAGATTTCTGTTCATAATTTGGGGTATGATATTTTTCCTGCCATGACCTCCTGCGTCTTCCATAGCTGAAAACAGCGTTATTTCCCATAAATGACGAAATTACAGAATTATTGCATTTAAAAACATAAAGAACATTTGCAAAATATCCACATATGTAACAGAGCATACCTTTCACACAAAGGAAAATGCCTCAGAGAAATAGCTGTTGTTTCAATGCTTATTAAAATAGTAGCATATACCGAATGAAATAATTAATGTCAGCAATGTTAGAAACCATAACAAAAGGTATATAAATTATAACGGGAAGCAGGAACACGAAAACAAAAAATGAGAGGTGATAACGACGAAAAAGTCGAACAACAAAAACTTTATTAGTGAATGCGTTGTATAAACAATAGCACGGGAAAGACAATTTGGGACAAAATGCAAACAATATAATATTATTGCAGCTTACTGAAACTGTTCTTGATTTAATTAAAATAATTTAAATAAATGTAATGCAAAGATAATTTATAATATGACGTAACGTTATTCATGTTTAGTATCGTAGGTGATGAAATAGCAAAACAGCAAATTCCAATGGAAAGTTTTGGTCTAGAAAATAATATTAATGTCTCTCATTCTTTCGGTATGTGACTGAATGCTCTGTTGTTGAGGAGGTTTGGATTTAGTAAGTTCAATATTTGATATTTTGGCTCCTAAAGCAGTATGAAATACTATGAAATCTGAATTAGAAAGGAAATAATGTAAGGTTGTAAACTTTTATAAACAGCTGCGTTGGTATGATTCATTTGTTTCCAACGATATGACGACTTTGCGGTATGCATGGCTAAGTTCACTTTTCTCTATGTGTAAAGAAAAATCAAACTTTCCGATCAACAGGCAATTACACATAGGTGTGTCAAAATAGTTATTTGCGTAAATATAATAAAAAATGAACCTTTAGTACTAGTGAGGTTTGCGACCGAGCCTAGGAAAAGAGTACGATAAAGGCAATTTCACATTAGTGGTTTCATACTATGACGAATTAACTTTGTTTATTTACTATGTAAAGAAGTATGTGTAAGAAGTGTGTAGACATTACGTTCACAGATTACTAAACAACAAACAGTTGAAAGCGTGAGAATCTAGGGAAAGATTCAGATGTTTATTGTGAGCTTCTGAAAGAAATATTAGATAAATATAATGAAGCCTGCGAAAATTAATTTCAAATAAATCAAAAGAAAGATAAGAAAAATTATGAAGAATTCTATTCATGGGAAAACGGCAAACCATAGTGTTGTGTAAAGTAAGCATTTTAATTCTTATTTATGTGGTTTGAATTGTGTTTTACGTATTGCTTACCGATACCACATATTAGCGATTTACAATCCAAGAATGCCAAACTACTGTTATTTTTCGCTATGGCCAAAGTATTCAATGATTAAGTCAGTCCCAGTGTTATTTTATTTAGTATTTTATCGCAACTTCCTTCTTAGTTGTTTTTCGTTATGGCCAAAGTATTCGGTGATTAAATCAGTCTCACATAAGTTACTTTATTTATTATTTTGTTGCAATTTCTTAATAATAATAATAATATTATTATTATTATTATTATTATTATTATTATTATTATTATTATTATTATTATTATTATTATTATTATTATTATTATTATTATGTTGAATTTGTAAGCGTAATACACATTACAGGGTCCGTTATCCGTGTCGATATACTCCCCTCCCAGCCAATAACATAGACTCGTCCAGCACATATGCAGATATAGCAATCTTAACAATTGTAAGACAATTCCGGAAAATAATTACAAACACATTATGTTTCATTTCTAATACTGTTTTCAAGAGCGGAAAGTGGTGAAATTCGATATAGTATAAAACAAAGTATACATGCCGTTTATTTTATTGTTTTTAATTATTATATTTTTCAAGGCGAGTGTTAATAAACGCTTTTTCCAGCATTAGTCTATTTCGTCGTCCTAAGCAGTGACTGACAACCTAAACAGTGAGTTTATTATAGCAGTGAATTAAGATATTTTAATCCAAAGTAAATATCTTAAACCCTTAAAAGTATACTTAAATTAACTAGAAAGAGAAATAAGTGCACTTTCGGTGCAGTGCATATTTATAAAGAACTGAAATTATTATAGGCTACATCTTTTGCATCATATAAAACATTTTCACGTATACGCATAATTTTTTTCTTATATTTCAATTCACAACGCATATACGTCAACGATAAATCGAACTGTTTCAGTTCGCTATTTTACATTTTTTACCTTCGTGAATAGATTTTCCCCGGAAAAAAGAATAATAAAAACAACTATATAAAATGCAAATTAAAAAAAATAGATTACATTTGTTAGTAGAAATATAACACTGGACTGCCGTTTAAACACCGACATTTATATGTGCTCGCATTTCATTAAGGTTGATTATTAACATTGCTTTGGTTTATATACTAGTAATGGAAAAGTAGTGTATGCTACAAAAGAGTAAACAGATTTTTTTCCACCACTAAGCATCTAAACTTGTTTTTGCTTCGTCTTCCTCTGCAACCTAAGCAATATTTTTATTCAGTGAGGGAATTGAAATGTTTGTTTTAATCCAAAATGTTTAATTCACTCTTCGAAATACGAGAATTTGAGGAGAATAAGCGCACTTTAAGCACATGCGTACTTATTATGAATCACAACGAAATGAAATAATAATTGGTTTAACAGTATTCAAATTAAGACTTCGACTAACATTTGCTTTTGTTTTTACATTTCAGTTTACTTTTTGCAGCTGAAATAAAATTAACAATTAGCAGGTTAAACACATGTTTTAAATTAAGATATCTATCAGCATTTTTTATTTTTTTTAAATTTAAACAAGTATAATTTATTCGTTAGCTCCTTTCGCACCTAGTTTTTGTCCATTTACAGAATAAATATACTGCTTTTCATATAACGAAGCAGGCTTCTTCGTTGCTAGTCAAGAGATAGCAGCTTTAGCAGCACTTAACACATCTTCCGGTATAAATATATAATTCTCTTTGGATATTTTTATTCGGCGGACACATAAATTCAAAATAATTTAGAATAGTTCAGTTATTCTATATATCTATAGCACTAGCTATTTGATTTAAGCAATGGCAAATGTACATAATATTCAAGTGTAATTAAATATTACTTCCGTACTAGTAGTGGAAAGATTTGTATGCAACACGAAAGTAAATAAATTTGGCACTAGTTAATAAAATTTTACTTTATTCTCTTATTACATTAAAATATTTTGCGCCCATGGAAATTAACATACCTCACCCGGACACTAAGTTTTCCACTTAAGGATAAATGAATGGCTTTATCTTCTCATAAGTATTTTGTTGTCTTTATATAGGATGATACATTTCTGCATCACATCTATTTTGACCAAAGATTTAGGACAATAGAAAATATACGTATTATTGTGCGACATATTCTAATTCAGTTCAATGGATATAAACTTATTTGTATAATTTATTTTATGACTGTTACAAACGAAGTAGGTGTACAAATTGGTACACGACTGTACAGTGCGTCATATATGCCACATGGAAGGTTGAAATAATGGTATATTAGGGGTTATCTACAGTATAGTTGTATGTCTGGTAACTGAACGGCTCTAAACATTTCAATGCGCACTTGTCAGCAATGCTGTCGTTATACAAAGGGATGCGAGCAGCACTATGAGGGTGCTGTAAGTACGTGTACCAACTTCATTGCCGTGGATAAAACGTTGCGCAGTAAATTGTAATAAACATAATAAAAATAGCCCAAGTCTAACTAATGAAACAAATGTTAGCTCTGTAGTGTTATAACAACAATTGAAGGAAATCTAGTTCACATGACTAAACAAAATAACAAAGCTATATTTCACTTTAGCGAAAAAGTTAAATTTACAAAGTGGACTTACATAATATAAATGCTGATTATACACTTAATCCTTGGTATCTAATTTAATAAACTTATAATGAATGAATGTTGCCTCAACCAAGTCAGCTGTAACAGCATTAAAAATATTTGCATGTTAACAAATACTGCTTTGTGAATCCTTTGTACATTCAGATAGATATATGTTTGGAAGGATATGAGATGAATGGTGTGAAACTGTGGATTATGCATAATCAAGAACTCACAAAAGAAACAAGATGGACCATTTGTAGTTTTCAAGTTGTTTTTACTTTTATCTTGATAATAGTTATTGTATATTATTTTGAATATATATATAATTATATATAAAATGTATTATTTTCCGTATCTCCATTACAAAGGTATACTTAAATTCTATTTTTGTTTACCTTTTTGTAAACAAAAGATGTGGCAAAGAAATGCCTTAGGTAACAAGATAGAACACAATTCTATTCATTTGTTGTGATTTAAACATCATTAAAGCACCAATAAATTCAAAAATTAAACTTTATAATATGAATTAATTAACCGTTAATCACTGTAAGAAAATACGAAAAGTGAAAATATTTTATAAATAGATCCCATGCTAATTAATCGAGCATGAAATAGTCATCGGTTTGAAATCAGTTCCTCACTATTTTTGCGCAATAAAAATGATCCCTTTTTAGATTGCAGTGTGATAAAAAGTTGATTCTCTACGATAACAGAAAACATCGGCACAATGATTGAATCTCGACGAAGCATATAAACGCTTGCTAAACCAAATTTACACAAGAGAAAGGTTATGGTGACTGTATGGTGGTTTGCAATTGATTTAAGACATTACATTCCAGTTGTGATTTGCGACAGCATAAATCAGGAGTACAAACTTTTACTGTTGCAGAATATAGATTGCAAGAATCTTAATCGCTAGAACTAACACTCATATGTGCATGGGTGAATGTCGAGAGAGAGAGAGAGAGAGAGAGAGAGAGAGAGAGAGAGAGAAGTCAATAAAAACATCATAATAACACATCTATTTAAAAATAATGCATTCTTCTAGTTTTCATGCAATAAACAAATTGATCTTATGATTAAAGTCTGGAATCTACACAATGAGGTCTTTCTGTACAGAAAGTATTGTAGGCATACATTCTATGTTTTGAAATCACAGCTAAGCTTTGTATTACAGCTACTGTTCATTTTCTTTACATTCAGTTAACACAGAACGAAACAAAGCAACTACTTCACGAATTTACATGAAACTTCACTAGCATACTATCCAGTAATGGCTTACTACTAACCAAACGACTGATTTAATCTGTTGGAGAGTGTCTGCTTGTGAACATTGTAACTTCAAATGTAATATTGTTTAATAATGAAATAATTGCAAGTTTTCTCAGATTTAATGCATATAATTATGTTGCCATTGACATACTGTTTCACTGTAATAATCCAACAGTCTTTTAAAATATGTCATTCAACTTTGTAACGCAGCAACAATCAGTCATATAACAATGGAGTCTTTCCCGGAAATACCCGTATCAGAGGTGAGGTTTCTGGTGGTGCATGCACATAATAGCTCTTATTAACGCTTTCTCTCACCCTTTTTCTGTCAAAACACCACAAACTCGCCGAGACATGATTTGCAACGCGTCTGCAAACCAGGTCCTCTACCCGCAAATGCAACACAAGGCGCAAGATAGAAGTCCCTTACAGACATTTCTGTTTTTTTTTTTTTTTCCCCTTGTTTCTTTAATGCATAAAAAGGCATTAATAATAGTTATAGGAAATTAAACGCTGAAAATTTTGGGGGTAGCGCAACCAGCAACCTCCTAGAGGAACACAATACAATCTTCTGCATTGTGGAAGCATTAAATAAATTGACAACATGAAACTGCAATAAAAACAGTCAGCACTAGTTAATAGAAAAGAGCTACTCTTTTTCATGATAACGCCGCATTTCTCGTAAAGAATCCTCCAGAAGCTGAATGAACTAGATTACAAAACATAATCTCATCCATCCACCAGCATATTTATCTGGCCTTTCACCAACTGATTTTCACTCATTCACACACATGGAAAGCTTCCTGGAGAATGAAGTCTTCAGTAACCTAGTAGTTAAGACGGCACTCAGTCAGAAATGCCATCATCTTTAGAAGCCACGATTTTTATCGAAATGATAAACTAGCTACTAATTGGCAGACATGTACAGATGTCAGTGGTGACTATTTTGATTAATCAAGTTAATAAATTTTGGAACAGCGTGTTCCTGGATTTCAGAACTAATTAAGCGCAAGAACCCTGAGTTTTGTTTGGCATATGTAAGAAGATACTTTTTACGAGTTATTCTATTAGTTGGCTACCGCCGCGGCGGGCATGGTTACTGAAAATGAAGGCCTATCATTCGCGGAATGTCAACAGATTCCACAACAAATTATTGAAGATAATATATGCATTTACTACAGCTAATCAACAAAAGGTCAATCGCCAGGGTCTTTAGGGCGCGGAATCGTGAGCGGAAGATCTGGGGTTCGATTCCCACCAGGACCGTCCTCCCTGACTGAGGTTTTTTCCAAGTTTTCCTCTGTCCTCATAAATGGCAAATACCGGGAAGGTACCCTAAACTTTGACCTGGAAAGCTTCCTTCCTTTAAAAAAAAATAATAATAAAAATAAAATAAAAATAAAAATTAAAAAAAATTCCAATTTATCATTTCGTCTCATGTATCATCAGGTCCACCGCCTGTGGTGTCTCAGTAGTTAAAACGGGCATTAAACACTATTTAAAAAAAGTCAACAATTTTTGGCATGCTCAAATGGCTTAAGCATCACTTCCTGCAGTTTTCTTTGAGAAATGGCTACTATGTCCCAATAAATATTAATTTTAATTTCTCTACGGTATGACGGTTTCTTTTTCATACTTTGAGAATAGTCTTTTCGTTGGCTTAGGTAATTATTATTATTATTATTATTATTATTATTATTATTATTATTATTATTATTATTATTATTATAATCACCATCTCAAATTGTGTGGTTGAATAATTTGAAATCCAAACGCCCAGAGTTTCACATGCTAGCTCCGCTAAGCTATACATTAAATTCTCCAGTGCAGTGAAGTATTACACAAGTTAATTCACTTTGTTTAAAATATTTCACTTTATACATTCATGTCCGCAGCTGTGACTAAGACTATTGTCAGAGCAAATTACAAATGATGCAAGAACTACTTCCTCGTGCGGGGGACATCGAAACAAAATTCAACAGAACCTTCCTAATACCGCCACGGGTGGCTAGGAATCGTAAGCGGGAGGCCTGGGGTTCCATTCCTGCCATAACCTGCCCAAGTTTTCCTCAGTCCTCATAAATGGCAAATGCCGGGAAGGTACCCTAAACTTAAGACATGGAACACCTACAAAAAAAATCGTGTCATCTCTGACCACTGCCTGTGATGCCAGTAGTAAAAATGGGCGTTAAAGGAAATGAAAAAAAAAAAAAAAATTTAATTGGAAGGCAGTGTCAGCCGAATTTTCCGCACGAGTACTCTACGCCTCCGTTTAGGTGTCTCTTCTTTTGTATTTTTCATCTCTCATAATTTATTTATAGCATTATATAGCTTCAAACCTCCGTTACAAAATGGCATGCTGTAACCCAAGGGCATATTTACGAGTGATTTTTAATTTCATCTTCTAATGTATTTACTTCTTTATTTGGGATTGGCACAGGTATTATTTCATTTAATAGCATTAGTCTATGAAAAAGAGAATAATAAACAAATAAATACTTTTGTTTCTTTCACAAGAACAAAACGAATTGAATATAAATTATTATTTTCATGCTGAATTCGAATATGCTTTCCATCTTGCATTACGGAACTCACGTTTAAAGCTTTATAAAAGTAGTAATTACGTAACTCGAAACGATAAAATATATGTACATCTTATAATGGATTATTAAAAACCTATATATCATATTCGGGCATACTCTGCCTTTGGAATGTTTCTGTTCATGGTCCAGCTTTAGTCAGCCGGCATTCTTGGATTTCCATTTACCTTGGTACCTGTTTACCATTGTAGAAAACTGCGGATGAAAATGCTCACCATGCTTAGCATTGACGGATCCAAGATTTTCTGAGAGGATTCTAGGTGGGAGTCCAAGTTTTAATGAAATGTTAAATTCCCGAACTTTGTACGAACTCACAAGATCTCTTACCATATCACAATCGTTTTATGCTTTTTGGTTTCCAAGAGAACCGCAATAGATATTTTTTTTTAATAATTGTCAATGCTGCTTTTACAAGTGGAATTAACAGCCCCCCAAATTTTTAGAATCCGTTATTAATGATGTTGTTTATGGCCCTATAAAAATGTTACTTTTAGTTTTCCATTTCCAGCCTTGAGATTTCAAATGCACATTTCAAAATCTAACCTTTTTATTTAGAGAGACGCCTACAGAGATTTTTATTCTTAAATTTATTTTAACTCAGGGTGAATATCACAGACTTTATAATCGCTTATTGTCGTTATCTAAAGACGTTAATAGTATGACTTTCGATCAACAAAAATGGCCAGGATTTTTTTCTGCATATATTTGCTCAAAATTGTTGAAATATGATGTCAGTATAACGAATGTTTCTTTTACACATACTAATTTTCGCGTCTCCTTGAACTTGTATACCAGCGTGGAATAAGTGCATGTATTCCTTGACGGTACAGCACAGCATGTCTGCTCACGGGTTTTACAGACTTTAGCCTCATTCTGTCATCACCAATCACGTCGAGCCACGTTGCAAACGTATGTTAATGGTCGGGCAGTTAAAAGTAGGTGTTCTGTCATTGAAAACCACCGAAGTTCAAATCCTACCAATGGGTGAATTATTTTGTTATTTTTTACAAATAAAAACAATGTTTAGTATACATATGAAAAAAGCTGCAAATATTTTCCAACTGCAAATATTTATTTGAATTTTAATATATTTACACTCGCACAAAAACCGTTAAATAATCTTTGTTTTCAGAATTAATAGGATATAATTTTTATATTAAATAAAGGAAAATTCTTTTTAGTATTTCACCTTAGAATATTTAATAATGTGGCCTATATTTTGAACACAAAGGTGATTAATTTACGTTTTTGTGTTTGAGCGTAAATGCCTCCAAATTCAAATATATGCTGTACATTAAAAATATATTATTGTCATATATTAAACATTAATTTTATTCCAAAAAGTTAACAAATAAAAATTTCAAGCATAATAAGAATTCAAAACCAGGAGTTCATATTACAAGACAGGGCTTTGTCCACTCAGTCACCAGAGCACATGGTCCCAACAAACATATTTCTTGATTATGGCATAATTTGAACACAAACTAAAGGTAGCAATATGAACCAGCGTCAGCAAATACTTCTGATGTCTTCCAAATCATCACTGTTCCTGGCTGTTGTAAACCCCCCTCCTGCCCCATGAGTGTACAAATCCCACACACTGCACAAAAATGATTAAAAGATGTTCACCATATGTTTTCCTGAACAAAAAATTCAATTACCACCCATTGCTGATAACGGGAGTCTGCTACATACAGCATTTTAACAGTTCACTACTGCTCTTCCATCTGTCTGAATAGCTTGAATCTGGATATGTGTATAGGGAAAACATATTTAATGTCCTAATCTCTTTCTTGTTTTGTGCCTGAGAAATAAATGTGAAGCATTCTTTTTTGATCGACCCTCTCGTAAATAGCAAAAAATAAAACAGAGGCTTTGTCCTATCAGACAAAGAGAACACGGAATAAAATTCAGTTTCAACATAACCTTATATCAATCATTAAATGAAGCAGTAAATGTATCAGAACTATGAAACAGTGATATTGGAATAATTAAAAATGCTATGGGTCAACAATGTTGTGCATTTCTATTTCCATGAAAGAAAATAATTTATGATTCTGATGGAAGAATCAAATATTTAACTGCAGTACAAAACAGTACTCCTAAGCAACTGGTAACTACATTTGCTTTCCAGTAAATGCATTTCAATACAGTAGGTCACATTGGACAATGATGCACCCCTGTACTCGGTAAGACTGTTCAGTAGTTCTCGAGATATTCTTTCCCACTGCTGCTTCGGGGTATCTTATCTCATTTTTGTGGGTGAAGGTTTCCTTGTGCAGGACATTTAATGATGTGTTCCTTCTAAGTTTGGAGAGATAGCAGACCAATTCATTTGCCCCATTTTTCTATATCTCTGCCAGAATTTCTTAGAAATATCCTAAGTTAATGTTCCCATAATTTTGATGCTCCTTTTCAATAGCCCCCATTGGATATAATGCACCTGTCCCAACATTTCCAAAGATGCTAGAAACCATTTTTTGACAGATCCTTTAGAATTACCTCCACAGCAGCCTTCACCATTCCTTCTAATGATGGAAAGTGCCTCCCACTAAGTTGTATCTTTAATTTGGGGAGATGGAAAAAGTCACATAGGAGTAAATCTTGATATAGTGATACACCTTACATTGATTTTAGCAAATTTTGAAGGAAATAAGCATAGTGGTAGTACCCATGGAAGAATTTTTTAATATTTTTTTTCAAATCTCTATCATTCACACTTACTAGGCACCTGCAATGAAAGAAAAACAAATTGTCGGTCCTGGTGGTGTAGTGGTTACCATACTTGCCTCCTATACCCAAATCGCGGGTTCGAACCCGGCCAGGACCGATGGATTTTTTCGGGCGTAAAAATCCTAAGTATGGCTTCCTTCGGAAGAGAAGTAAAGCCGTGGGTTCCATGTCGTACATTTACGGCACGAAAAAGAACCTCAAGCCTGAAAGAGAGGCCTCTGAGCAAAATTTGTCGGCCGTTTCACGCCCTGAGTTGAATGGGATGCTGATGACCTGAGATGTTAAAGAGCGTCCATAAATAAATCAATCAAAAAAAAAAAAGAAAAAGAAAAAAGAAAAACAAATTAATAAATAAGTTTTATATATAAGTAAAAATTGCTCTTTTTGCAATGAAATGCCATATAAATAAATAAATAAATAAGAAGATAAGTTTCTGAAAATCAGGAAAATCAGGCCATTAGGAGTGGGGGTTTACCTGAAACCCAAAATTTAAAAATTGCCTTAGCAGCACCAATATTTGTTTTTTCACAACTAAACTAGGCATATACCATTTAAATCAAATAAGAAAAATAGTTTCTGAAAATCAGTGAAATCAGACTATTAGGAGGGGGGTTTACCTGACACCCAAAATTTAAAAATCATTCTAGCTGTAACAATATTTGTTTCTACACAAAAAAATTTGGTATATACCATTTAAATAAAATAAGAAAAATAGTTTCCAAAATTAGGAAAACTGGACCATTGGGAATAGGGGAATACTTGAAAACCAAAATTTTAAAAAAACGCTCTTGCATTTAATTTTCTGTATATTGTTTGAAAATAAAAACACAAATGTATTCAGTATATAAACTTGTTTATAATGATGCATATGTTTTATATTTAACAAAAGCATCATTTTGAGGATACCAAATCATTGTGAAATATTAATCTTATGTGTGTTTGAAAATTAATTTGTATGTAAGAGCACTCTGTAATAACCTTCAAAAAACATGTGTGTCCGGTCTGGTGGTGTAGTGGTAACCATACTTGCCTTCTAAACCCAAAATCACAGGTACGATCCTGGCCAGGACCAATGGATTTTTCGGGCATAAAAATCCTAGGTATGGTTTCCTTTGAAAGGAAAGTAAAGCAATGGGTCCCATGTCATACATTTATGGTATGATAAAGAACCTCAAGCCTGAAAAAAGAGGCCTCTGAGCAAAATTTTTGTAGCCACTTCACGCCCTGAATTTAAATGGGACGCTGATGACCTGAGATGTTGATGAAGCATTATATGTTTTTACTCCAGTAGCATTTAAATTAAATTTCAAAGACAACAAACATTGATGAAACTTTCAATTATTTATTGTTGCAGGTGTATGTTTACTTAGTACATTATTGTTTTTAAATAGTAACTTGTTTTTGTTTTATTGAAGAACGTGAACATCATCTTCGTAACTATGCAATTAACTTGAAACTGTTTATTTCTTTCTATTTAAGTGAATGTAAAGATGTTACCAAGGGCTCAGTTCATTTAAAAATACTTAAAAATATACAGCTTTCTTTATCAGTGGTCATACATTTTATTTAATTAATAGTATACCATTAATTTTTTTGTTGTTTAATCTCAATAATAATAATAATAATAATAATAATAATAATAATAATAATAATAATAATTATCATTATTATTATAAAAATGTAGTTTCTCTTTTATAATACCTATAGGTTGCAAAATTTCTAATTTTGTTCTCCTAATACCCCACAGTAATGCCATAGCTTACTTCATTTCATTAATTAATAAGGCCTAATTTGGATTTTATTTTTTATTAAAAGTTATTCAACTCGGTGAGGAATTCGTTTAGTTTGCTGCATGATGAACATTTGTGAGATATTTGGCAACAACATTTGTGATGTGCAGCCATGCCTTTTCATGGTGCAGCATCCTGCTTGTTGCATGCAACTGCGACCTTTTGAATATGATATGGCCTTGCAGAATTTTCAAGACATCTTTGTTATTCTTGAAGATAAAATCTGGATTCACAGCATCTTGAAAGAAATATACAAGCAATGTTTATTACGAAGAGAAGTATTCTTCTACTAGATGATTTTTTTTTTTTTCAATGATTTATTTATGGACGCTCTTTAACAGCTCAGGTCATCAGCGTCCCATTCAACTCAAGGCGTGAAACGGCCGACAAATTTTGCTCAGAGGCCTCTCTTTCAGGCTTGAGGTTCTTTTTCGTGCCGTAAATGTACGACACGGGACCCATGGCTTTACTTCCCTTCCGAAGGAAGCCATACTTAGGATTTTACGCCCCGAAAAAATCCATCGGTCCTGGCCGGGTTCGAACCCGCGATCTTGGGTTTAGGAAGCAAGTATAGTAATCACTACACCACCAGGACCGACCTACTACTAGATGATGCCTGCATAGACCACATAATGATCCTGCTCATGGACTATAGCATCAGAATCTCTGTGTGCTTGTGCACAGGACATGGCCTTGCTTTACATTTTGACAAAACCGATTTCCTAAATCTTTTATTATACAATAAGATCACTCTACTGTATACAATAGGCAATTTGAAAACACACTAATGGTTTGCGCTTGCAACCCCAAAGTGCGAAGGTGTTAGAAAACTTTCTGTAAGAAATCTCAACACAAGCATCATAAAAGTATCTTGTTGTGGATTGTTTTGATGTTGTACATACATCTTCAAAAGTCACTTTAGTGTATCTTATCTTTTGAGTTTTGACCTTACAGATTTTGTGTATTAAAGGGCATCACCATCATTAGAGTTGGATTGGAGAGTTTTAAGCCATTCTTTTTCCAGTCCACAATTGTAATCAGAAAGACGTGTGTTTGGAACATAGAGAATGAATATTGAAAGATTTAAGTGTTCATATGCCAAACTTCTGAATGTACATAATAACAAATAGTACAAAGTTCATTTAGAAGGCTTAGCTACCTTGTCCTCCTGGAGCCTGAATTTCTCTCAACCAAATCTGCATATCTAGCCTATCTTAAGTACCAGAAGCCTTGTACATCTTGCCTAACCATTCCTTGTGGGGGATAAAAAAAAACTCCCATTAATGGTAAAGTGGCATGGTTATCCAGAAGTTTTGGCCTAAAGTACTTGTATGTTTTGAATTGTCTCTTTGGATATATACCAAGATGGTAACAATTTGAGTAAATACTATGACCATGACAAACCAAAAATATGTCATACTACAAATAAATAAAAACATATAATTGATATCATTGTATGATTCAGTTGAACTACACACTCTTAATGCTTCACTTACTTGTCATAATGTATGGAACCAGTTTCAAGAACATTTAATTCTCATCTTCAGCCAGGCTCAAGTTCAACTGTCAGATCATTCGTTGATCTGTGGCAATGTGTATTCTGCTCTGGTGGCGGTGTGATACACTTGTAGTTTATGTTTTCATCTCTGGCAGTGTTGAAGTTCATTAGACTGTCTTTGTATTTATAAATGTAAATTTTCTCCCAGGTTGCTAGTTTCCATAGGTCCTTGTAGTGATTTTAATAATTTTGCTTTATTCATTATGTTGTGATTTTGTGACCAAAAATGATATGCTACTGCCAATTTCTCTATTTGCTTGTACTTTATGTTCCTTTAACCTGCTTTTTCCTCTTGTGGAATACTGTCATTAACATTGGATGGATTTAACAAACAAATGGTAGATAAAAAAATAAAAAGGAAATTAAACTAATCACCACACTCAGTTCCTTACTTAAAGAAAATACTTATCAAAAATTCACATATCACCCTTATATGAACCATAAATTCCAAAAAATTTTCAAAAAGTACAACATTACTCTAGCACCAATAAACAGATATAGTGTTGGTAAACTATTAAATCTAAATAAAATTAAACAAAAAAAGAAGAAAGAAGAACATTCAGGTATATATAGAATTAATTGCAAGGATTGTGACAAAATATACATAGGAAAAACAAAGAGAAATCTGGGGATAAGATTAAAGGAACACTGGAGAAATATTAGACACAAACAAGTAGAAAAATCAGCAGTGGCTGCACATTTTTGGAATGAGAATCATGAAATAGAGAAGGACATAACATTACTAAAAACAATTCAACATCCGAAAGAACTTAATATATGGGAAAAAATTTACATAAAAAATATGAATACAAACTTATGAATTTTGATATACCGGAAGCAGACAACATATTGTTTAAGTTCATTAACAGACCACCAGAGCAAGCATAGTAACATACATACTTTGCTGAAATTGGCTCCTCAGTCGTCGTTTTGGTTGACAATGTGAGGAATGTACCTCAGGAAACATGTACCAAAATTACTTTTATAAGTGTGTTTGTGAAACTTAAAGAGAGTTTTAATGTGACGACATGATTTTTAGTGTTTTACTTTAAATCAAAATAAGATTAACAAAAGTTTCACTGTGTGGATTCCGAAATTCCGTAAACAAATTAGGAGTTTTTCATTTGGTATGCTAGGAAACAAAGATTCTATGTTGAAAGAAATTAAAGTGTCAGAGGGATGTAGTTTTATGTCCTTAATTTTTTCTATTAACTGATATGAATTCTTTATACTCCTGCTTTGAAATTTAGGTAATGACTTGAATCTATTAGCTAACCATTATGCTAAATAGGAGTATTGATGTTGTTAATATTGGGACACATACTATCTCCAGTTTTGTGAATTTTAGGTAAACCATATATCTTAGCTATTTTAGGGTTGCTCTGTTTTATTTCAGCTCATGCAGATGACAGGCCACAAAGAAAAAATCATACTGTATTTTTAATTTGTTCTACAAAAATTAATGTGAGAGATGATGACAGATGTGTTAGGTATTCCTATCCTGAGTAAGAAAAACATGATTTAGATTTGACACTAGCTTTATTATGAAACTCCAGTACAAGCACAATGACAATAATTACAAATGCATTGATTAATAGGCTGCTATGAAGAAGCACTGGGTCTGTATACTCATCATCCCAATGGCCTAGGACCACCATAGTGAACATCATGCATCTGAAAACTGTGTCATTGCAGTTTTAACCCTGAAACACATACATATGTACCAATAAAATGCAGTTTATAAAATAATTTAAGATAGCCTTTATAGAATTAGTGACATACAGATAAAACTAATGAAAACAAATGCATCTAAATTCATAATATCATAGACAAATAATTGAAATCCAGAGAATAGGAAAATAAAATTGAGCTGCATGAAAATGTTCGTCTTTTTTATGGTATCAGTTGAGGGTGGGGGTTTTTGCATTTTGCAGTCTTCTGGTTTTTCTGAAGATAGTTCATTTCTTTGTATGATTGTAGATATAATTTTAGGGGCCCATATTGGACAAGTGGTATAGCTAATTATTTTGATTTTGTTTACATATATTTTTTTTCCGTGTAGCTTGGTTGTAGATGTTTGCCAATTCAGGATTTAATATATCATAATAAAATTTGTAAATTAGTGATATTAAAAAAATGAAAATGAAATGGGTTTTAATAATGTCTACATCATACTGGTGAATATTTGGACATGTGGAAAACAATGCTTAGAGTATTCATTGATTAAGAAAAACGGTAACAATCATGCTGTAAATATGGCCTATACAATGATTTACTTAAAGGGGACCTTAATCAGCCCATATTGAAAGCTGACAGAATGCCTTACAAATACATACAAAATACCAAAAATCTGCTGCCCAATTCAAATGTAAAGTTCTAACATTAAGGTTTGCATAAATGAAAGTTGCAAAACCGAGGGTTCATTTCTATCAGATGACAAAACCCTGCTGAGATCTGACCTTTCATTGTGTTTCAGGTTAGTTTATAATTGCAGCTAATTTTGTGTATTTTCATTATGTTTATAAGATCCAACTATTTAAAAACTTTTAATGAATATATGAACATGAATTGGTTGACAGTTTGTTTTTAAAAATTTTAATGTGTTATCATGCAAAGAGTTTCCATAATAACATACTTGTCAAACAGCAAAGTATCTGAAGTCATGATTAACTGTTGCAGCAGCTTGTAAACACCCAGTTCCCTCAGACGGGCTTGTCTTTCACTAGCACCAGGCTCCTCTCGCCACACCAAATTGCAAATGCAGAAAATGGCAGCAATCTGCAGCTTAACATTTGAGTGCATCTAATCAAACAAAAAGGTATGCTTTAAAATATGCGATATATAATAAGACAACACGCTACTGAAACTACAGAATTCATAGTGAAGACCCCAGACATACATCAGCCTATCTGTAACAGAGTATAGTAATTAATGCTTCTGCTTGGATACAGTTTGAAAATTTGGAAAAATGAAGCAGACCAGGTCCTCATCATTATTTAAGCTACATCTACTTTATGAATAAATTAATGCTCTTCATATATTTTGGACGTAAAAAACCAGAAAGATCTAAGCAATCAAGCTTAGAGATACTATCACTGTTGAGATGTCTAGTTTTGTACAGATTTAAGGTATTTTCAGAAGTTATAAAAATGTCATTAACTGAGCAGTGGCCAACTTTAAATATTTAACAGCAGGGTTTGAAATTATAAACTTAATTAACAGCAGGGTTTGAAATTATAAACTTAAAATACATATTATACACACTTTTTACACTATTTGCTAATGTAATATTGTAAACGGTAATCAAGATTTTTGACAGTTATTCTCTTCCATTAAAATTAATCTCATTCACCCTTCCCAATTTA
Organism: Metallyticus violacea; assembly: GCA_030762175.1. NCBI lineage: Eukaryota > Metazoa > Arthropoda > Insecta > Mantodea > Metallyticidae > Metallyticus > Metallyticus violacea. The sequence continues at coordinate 51,150,309 of CM060834.1, forward strand.
AAATGTCTGTTCCGGTTATCTAGTAAAATAAATGGAATCCATGTGAGTTAAAAGCTTTACTGGTTTGTAGGCATACAATGATTGCATGTTTGTACTCTATTGGCACCAATGGTGTTAAAATCAGTACTTACCATATAATCAGTTAATTTTTTAAGTACATCTTCATTTGCCATTATGAATTCCTTGGCAGATTCCCCATCTGCAATATTTGCTAAGATGCACAAAGCCTGCTCCTTTACATCAGCACTGTGTGTTCCTTCCAAGATCAATACCACAGCCTGAAAGAAATTCATTATTTCTGTGGTGTGTTAAATGTAATAGCAACTGTTAAATTACAAGGACAGCAATATTAATCCCATATTTTTTTAAAAATGATTAAATAGGTGGTGTGTTATGTAACAGCAACTGTTAAATCACAAGGACAGTAATATTAACCCCATATTTTTTTTTTTTTTAAATTAATTGAATAGGATGCTTGTTTGGGTACTTCTCTGCTCCTTTCTTGCTAGCTCCCAGTCAAGGAATCATAAAATTTCATTGAAGTTTTACAATAAAAGTTAGCTGGGAGGAGGGATGTGTGGAGACGTCATCCCCCTAAATATTTTTCTTAATCACATTTCCAAATAATTTCCTAAAACTATATTATTGATCTAACAGGCAGATAAAAAGGCCTGTCACAAGCAAGAGACTTTGCATAATGTTCCACAGTGCCCTCTTTAAGGAAGCCACTGCAGAAAAGGTGAGTTGCCCCCCCCCCCAGTTTGTTTTTCCAAGTAGTACTTCTCAACTCTACTTCCTAAATAGAAACTTCCAGAAACAAGGGAGGGATAACCCAAGAGCTGAAGTATAGGTCCACTGACTGTGGCATGCCAGTAGCCAAGAAGTAAAACACTGTATGAGCAGAAAAGGGTTTTTAAGTATGCCATTAATAAAATTTATATGTATAATTTTTGAAGCTCTTTACAGTGAAGTCAACATATTTAAAATGATACACTATGAATAACTTATTTAAACACTTTACTTAGTATATTTTCCTAAGTTGGAACAATGTTTTGGGAACCAGCATTCCCAAAACATTGTTCCAACTTAGGAAAATATAGTAAGTAAAGTGTGTAAATAAGTTACCCACAGTGTATCATTTTAAATGCCCTAAATTGTTTATTCTGAGGTTTAAGCAACCCATTAAATCATGTAATCACTATGACATTAAACTATGGTGTACTACAAGAAGTAGGATGCTGCAAAGATGCAGTCCAAAATAAATTTAATTAATTACTGGCTAGAATAATTAAAAGGACAACAAACATCCCTGGGGACAATATGCTACCAGCATAAATTAAACAATATGCATTATCCTAAAAGGCGGTGGCAGTTATACAATAATAATTGTCAAAAGTCTGTTTAAACAATATTTGGCAGAGAGGTAATGAAAACAGATATTGCCTAGAGAAAAAAAGTCAAATGACGCCTGTTTGAATAAATCGGCAGGAAATAGAGGCACAATGCATGCAGATGTCTCTGGACCTGCAGAGTGAAATTAAAATCAGATGGGGTAAAAAGCCTTTATCATGAAGCTAACCATGAAGCAGAGGATGAGAATAGCATGACTTAGACTGAGAGGCTGGAAGGCATGTAAGGTTGTTGACAAGGACAGCAGGAGTATCTGCCCATTATCCTCATAACCAAAAAACAGAAGATGTCAGAAAAAATTTTTTCCTGGATTCATTTTTGACTTCCATTAGGGGGAGGCTGGCATGTTGGGACTTAATTGTAAATAGACAAAACTGGCCAAAACTGGGCATTTTTTTAAATGAAATAAATATAAGAAATATCTATCTAACCTTCATCTGGCACAATAAATCTTCATGTTGAGTTGCCATGATCATAACAATGACTACAGATTAGTATATGAGTCATTATCTTCCATGGGGCATTGCAGAATGGAAAGCAAAACAGATCAAGAGTACATTATATGCTGCCCTAATAGCTAGAATTGCATTTCCTAGCCAACAAAGTGATCAGAGTGCTTTTGCATTCCTCTTTATTCTCTAGACATCCTATATGCCTTTTTTTTTCTTTTTCTCAGTACAAAAGTAAAGCTTTGTGGATGCTAGTTCAACCAATGGAGCTTATATAGAGGATCTAAATTATTTTCCTGAAAATTTTTTGTCAAAGACATTTTCAAAATGGTATTAATGAGGATATATGCATTAATATTATGATTGACACAGCAAGAAAAACTGGGCTGATAGAATCTATATGTCACCAAAGAAAAATTTTACATTTAAAAAGAAAGAAAGAGATAGAAAGCAGCATTCATTTCTGTGTTTTATATCCATTCTTCAGTTGCTTTTAAATCTTTGTAATCTTTATTGATCATGAGCTGATGGCTTACATTTCAAACACCATGCACGGTTTATTATGAAATTGTTGGTTCGTACCCTTTTAGTAACTGCATTTGTACAGAGAAAGCAGAATCACTAAAGCTACCCAAATTCATTCTTTGGATTCAGGAAAACCTATGCACAAAAGTAAATACTTTAGACCTCTTCATGCTTCACCATCTTATCTATTTTATTTCAACTCCATTATTCAACATTTTACATTTCTTATTTGGATAACTTAAACTAATTTTTATTCAAGAAATTTATACTATTAATCTCTATTAAAATGTTGAGAATTTTAAAATAAATTATTTATGAGGAAGTCATTCAAATTTCACTAGTTTTATTCTACTTACTTGGACATGTTTCAAAGGCAAATTTCCTTCATCGTCAGCACAGTTCCACTGTCAGCTTTCCAGAGTGGATTACCCATTGCTAAACCCTTCTAGGCAATGGGTAATCCGCTCTCACCATTCTTAGGAGACATATATGTGAGTTTCCTGGAAACAAAATCAGTAGAGGCTTTCCCACATATATACAAATGTTGGATGATGTCTTTGCAATAGTAAATGCAATACAACTACTAAACCTTCAAGACAGCAACATAAAATTCACAATGGAAATGGAGAACAACAAGGTTCTTCCTTTCCTGGATATAAAAATTATAAAAAATGATAACATACTGGAATTTGGCATATTCAGGAAAGATACCCACACAGATAATTATATCCAAAGCAACATGAACTAGCTATAATCAATAGCCTCAACAAACCTACCAGTAAATGAGACAAAATACAAATTGGAGTACCAAAAAATCATGAATATAGCACAGAAAAATGGCTACACAACAGATCTGGTCAAGAAAAAGATAGAAAAATTAAAAAAAACATAAAACAAATAAAAGAACTCGCCATACTGAAAGGTTACAAAGGAGAGCAGATATATAAAAAATTTACATTCCAGCCATGGGCACACCAAAAATTTCAAAAGATTTTTAAAGAGGCCAACACTATTTTGGCTCCAGTGAATAAATGCTATTTGAAAAACCTCCTAAAACCAACACAAAGGACAAAATCCTGCCAAGAAAACAATCAGGCATTTATGAAATCAGTTGCGAAGACTGCAATAATAAGTATATAGTTAAAACAAAAAGAAACATTACCATACGGTTTAAGGAACACATGAGAAGTGTAAAATATAAACATACGGAAAAATCAGCAGTAGCATACTATTTCTAGAACCCCCCCCCCCAAAAAAAAAAAACAAAACAAAACAAAACAAACCAGTTCCAAAATGAACCAAAACTCTTAAAAGCTCTTCAAAAACCCATAGAATTATTGGTGTGGTAAAATATATTCTTGAACGAAAACAAAGAAAATCAAACAAATTATTATTGAGGAAATCACTCAAATTTCACTAATTTAGTTCCACTTACTTGGACATGTTTCAAGAAAATCTAGTTAATTTTGATCTTCTAAACAACAGCAACCTCATCAAAAAGTTTATAAAATCCAAAGAGCGACATCTTAATACCACACTGGAAAGCTGACAGTGGAACCGTGCTGTTGAGAGCAAATATATATTGCAATGCACTTGCAAGCTCATAAATAGATTGGATGATTTTAAATATTGATTCACTTATCTTGACCGACATTAGCAGTGAGATGGGAGAAGTTTAGTCCATGCTACTTTTCAGAATGTGAAATAATAGCAGAGTGCACAACTAAATTGCAGCTCAGTTTGTACAAAAGGTTTTACATTTATTAATGTACACAATTAGAAAATTTTAACTGCTATGTTGAAAACTCTGTTAAGTTAATATTAGCAAGCTCTTGACACTATACATTTTGGTAATAAGAAGTATTTTGTGACCTCTTAGTGATTTAATATACTGAGTTTCCATGTATCTGTCTATTATTCTAAGCATTATAAGTGCATTAAAAAGATTCTTTAAGAAAAAACCACAACAGAATGTGCTTAATTCATCTGAGCTACAATACCCAAGATACTAAAGCTACCAGACATTGTACCTGCATGATCTGATTCCCATGAAGACCCATAATATGATCTATATGTGGTTTTGTGGATAGCAAGTTGCGTAGCAGTCCGAGTGTCTTCATTAAGATGCCCACTTCAGGGTCAGAGAGTAGTCTAAATATTTGATCTGTACCTAGAGCATGCAAGATTTGAGATTTGATCTTCTGTTCTGCTTGGAATGCCATGTTCTGCGAGAAAAGAAGAAAAGAATTTACATCTTTACCAATATTGATTTTAATATGTGACAGTCTCATTACACTGACAATACTCTTATCTTAACAACTGTGGATAACTCACCATTAATGCCCATATACCATTGAGCCTCAATGCTGGGTCCTGGCGTCTTGTCAGTCCGCACAATAAGTCAACTGCTCCTGATTCTAGAATGGGTTCCTTGCTTGGTGAAAATTCCAGGAGCAGGTTACACAAAGTGGATGAGGCTACAGTTAGGATGTCATCAGAGGCGCCTTGCAAGAGCTGCATTAATGGACGCCAAACAGAATGGTCCTAAAAATCACATGTTACTTATCACTACTGCTCTACAACTTTACACTCATAAAAATTTCTGCTACATTTAGTGATTATAAGTAACATATTCAATTGAACATTTATTTAATAAGGTGCATATGTGTGCAGAATCTGCTGTATTGTATACTGTTCTATAATATCCTGCTTTCATAAAAACCAAGAACTAACTGAAAGCCCAGCTAAGATATAAAGGATTACTAAACCATAATCATGGATAACTACTATAGAAATTTATGAGAATTATGTATGTGCTTTCATAATTTTTAATGCAATAATTACTGAAACATAACAAGGAGTTATTTTGCAGTCATATTTTCATGAAAAGAGCCCTTAACGAAATAATACTGAATATATTTTCTATTATGTTTACAGAATGTCGGAATCCACACATTGAAACTTTTGTTAATCTTATTTTGGAATGAAAATCATGAAATAGAGAAGGACATAACATTACTAAAAACAATTCAACATCCGAAAGAACTTAATATATGGGAAAAAATTTACGTAAAAAAATATGAATACAAACTTATGAATTTTGATATACCGGAAGCAGACAACATATTGTTTAAGTTCATTAACAGACCACCAGAGCAAGCATAGTAACATACACACTTTGCTGAAATTGACTCTTCAGTCGTCGTTTTGGTTGACAATGTGAGGAATGTACCTCACGAAACATGTACCAAAATTACTTTTATAAGTGTGTTGTGAAACTTAAAGAGAGTTTTAATGTGACGACATTATTTTTAGTGTTTTACTTTAAATCAAAATAAGATATTTTCTATTGTTTATGGATTACCTGAAATGTAGTTCTCAATTGCTGCACAGATCGAGAAAGTGAATGAAGACATCTCACTGCTGCCAGTCTAACTTTTGGACTTGAATCCTGTAGTCCACTCACTATGTGGTCCATTAGATTATCTGTGTCTATTATTTTCTTGCGTATGTCTTCATCATTTGCTCCTAAAGAAGCAAATGCCTGTAATTTTAAAGTTAAAATATTCATTATGTATCTATACTAAAAATAGAAAAATATGTTCTATAAGAATGTCTTGTGTACCAATGAGATGTACTGGGAACAGAGAGTTGGTTTAGGGAGGTGTAGAAAACTATTAGAAGAAATTATAATGGGGATGTGTGCCAACTGGGTGAAAGTAACATCACTGGATTTTGAAAAGAAGTGAGACAGAGGGTAAAAGATCTAGAGAAGCATTAGATTTCAGCTAGCTTAGAGGATAAAAGTTCCTTAGACTTATATAAAAAATTAAAAGATATTGGGAATGGGAGAAATATATAGATAATTGTGATCAATTTGAAACAATAGGTCTTGCATGGATGTGTACAGGGGTATTATTTCTAAAAGGAATAAGAAAAAATTTTAAAGAAAGATGTATTATGTGTGGGGAAAGAGAACAGTGTGTTTCATTGACTAATAGAATGTGAAATGGTAAAAAGGGGAGGGATAGTATATCTGGGATGAAAAATGCGACAAGCTACAAGATATAGTGGCAATTAAAATGTTATCAGACAAGAAGATAGAGAAAATAAACAAGATGGGGGACTTCTTAGAAAAAGTGAGGGATACGTTGAGGAGAAGTGTATAAGCAAGGAGCTTGAGGATACACACAGTTCTGAAAATGGTAATTTATTTTAGGCATGCTTTACCATAAATATAACTTGGTGGTTAAGGTATGGGAGAATCTTAGTTTTGGTATTGCTAAATTCTTAGATTGTTTGTTTGTTTATGTAAATTTAATTGTAATATTGTTTGTTAAAATAAAATTAATTTATTCATGTATTTCATAACTTTAATTTTCTTTCATTTTCATTTTCTTTCATTTAAAATGTTCCCCATATTTCTCTTTTTCATTCCATTGGCTTTCTCTTTTTATAATGTCCTCTCTTTTCTTTATACAAACTATATGAACAAAACACAATTTCAATGCTGTTTGTCTGCTCTATACCATCATAATATATGAGGTGTGATCAAAAAATAATGGCAATTCTTTTATTTTGCTAGCTTCATAAATTCAGTTTTCAATTTTTTTTTAAGCTTGCTGGTACAAATGTTTCTGACCAATGTTGGCATTTTCAACTGTTTTGAATGTTTAGTTCATTGTTGACAGTCGAAAAGGTTAAACATGTTTTGGTATGCTTGGCAATTTTTTACTTTCGCAAAAGATGTATCATAGAATTTGTATTAAATTTTGCTTGAAAAATGGAATAAAGTGTAACAAAGTATTCGAAATGTTGACTGTGGCTTTTGGCGAATCTACTATGAGCAAGACAAGAGCTTACGAGTGGTATAGAGGTTTCAAAGAGGGCCATGAAGACGCTGAAGATGACTACGCCCTGGACGTCCTAGCACATCAATAACTGCTGACAATGTCGAAGAAGAGAAGGAAATGATTCTGGAAAATTGCTGAACCACTATCTGAGAGGTTGCTGATGATGTCGGTATATCATTTGATTCATGCCAAGCAATTTTTTCGAATGTTTTGGGCATGAAACATGTGGCAGCAAAGTTTGTTCCAAGATTGCTGAATTTCGAGCAAAAGCAGTGTTATGTAGATGTTGCTCAGGAATTGCTGAATGAAGTCAACAACAATCTAGAAATTCTAGAAATTCTTGAAAAGGTCATAACTGGTGACAAAACATGGGGATATGGGTATTACGTCAAAACCAAGGCCCAATTGTCCCAATGGAAGCTGCCTGAAGAGCCAAGACCAAAAAAAATTCTACAAGTTTGATCAAATATGAAAGTTCTTCTTAGATTTCAATGGCATCATGCATCATGGGTTCCTGTCATATAATCAATAAGGAATACTAGCTGGAAGTAATGTGCTGTTTGCGTGATGCAATCCAACAAAAACGACCAAATTTGGGGGGTAACTTGTGGAAATTGCATCACGATAATGCTCCTTCTCACACCTCACTGCTTTTTTGTGATTTTTTGGCAGAAAATAAAACCGTTATGTTGGCTCAGCCACCATATTCCCCAGACCTGGCACCCTGTGATTTCTTTCTATTCCCGAGGCTGAAGAAAACCGTGAAAGGACAAGGTTTGACACCTTGAGGAGGTAAAAACACAATCGTTGAAGTGCATACTGAAAAGGAGTTCCAGAAGTGCTTCCAAGATTGGAAAAAGCACTGGCACAAGGCATTATATCTAAGGGGAGAGATTTGATGTTGATGAATAAATAAAAAGTCTTTAAGAAAAACTAATGTTGCCTTTATTATTTGATCACACCTCATAATGCAAAAATTTCATTCCTGGGCAGATTAAATGAACCTTGAATAAATGGTGCATGCACTACCGAACAGGGGATGCCAGCTAAAAATGCAATTACAATGCATAAATGCAGCATACTATATACAGTATGGAAAAAATATGTTCAAATTATTCACAAGAAGAAAAGGGACTTGATAATAAACTTTTTGAGATTGAATCTCAGATGATTCAATATCATCTATGATGAGTGTTCACAGTAGCCAAATGTGCACCATAGTTGTCACTGGCAAAGGCGCAGTCATTAGCAGGCAGTACTACGATCTAATCACAAGTCATGCAGTGTCAGTCAGTATACTGGTCTTCATTTTGAGAAGCTCAGCAAGTTTTATGAACAATTGATGTTCTTGCTGTCAATCAATTCAATTGTGTATTAGCACATATTACTGTTGTAGTCTTAAAGGAACAATATAGCTAATTGTTTCATGCATGAAGAGTTGGCTGACATTCACCTAGCATATGGTGCATCAAACTCATTTTGCACATTTACAATTACAGCATGTGATCCACTGACTGAAGTTTCTTATACTGACTTGAAAATATGCAAAATGTAAGCTACTGTGTTTTCAATGCTCTTGACTATCCATAAACACATTTGTAGCTTTCGACTAAATACCTGCAGTACCATAACAATGTGTCTGAAACCATTCTTGAGGTGCCTATTTTGTACCCTCTTTCCACTTGTGAATTCTTTGTACATATTTTTCCCCATATCCTGTATATGCTGTCACATCTTGCTTATTTTCAAGTCAGCACAAGATTAGCCATAAAAGTATCTGGTTATTGTGCTTTTTATTTTATCACTTTCTTTGTATATTGTGTAGCTCTGTGACTTGATTAAAGCATTGATACAACCCCCAACTGGAAAAATGGATGCAGGTTCTGAACTGCTTGGGATCAATCACTAGGATAGTATTTTTTCTCCACAAAGTTTTCCCTTGCATTGAAAAGATAAAGTGGCAGGGAATTAAAGCATTTGTGGACTTGTGGTTCATTTGAATCCCCACATATTCATTTAACTTATTGAATATCTATGGCAGGTTGTAACTAGTTTAACAAGTTGTGAAGACAATACAGACTTCTAAGGTGCTTTCTTTTTCAAGTTAAAAGCTTACAAGGATCCAGGGGCATAGCTACATCTTAAGTGTACTCCCTCTTTGAGTTCTTCACTCTTTAAAGGTGAATGTTCTTTTTTCTTACATTTTTTTTAAATTTAATTTTTAAATTGTGATAATGTAAATATTTGCATTATTGACATGTACATTGTGTAACACCATTAATTATATCACATTAGAATTTATTAAGTATGTTCCCACTGATTCCACTTACTTATGCAATATTAGGACATGTTTTAGAGGCAATCATTCCCATCATCAACTCTTGACTGGGGAGTAATTATCCCTGAAATACATTCTAATGTTATATAAGTGGAGCTAGTGTGAACATATTTAATAAATTCTAATATGAGTAGAATATATTATCACTGCATTGTCTATAGCTTCCTAAGTACAATTTAACTGTTAAATAATTCAGAATAGTATTTCTTTTATGTAGTGACTATGTACTGCATTATTTAAAATATCTCTATTGTTGTATTGAAATATTAAACAGTTAGTTCTGGATTTTGCCTTTTCCAATATTTTCATAAAATTAATAAAACAAGTAGTATTTTTTGTTATTAAAATGTCTATTTATACCTTTAATCCCTAGTTATTCCAAGTACAAAACTAGACCTCTCCCCTCCCCCCATTAAGAAAATATTCTGGCTACACACTGCTAGGATCATAAATTCTGGGGCAGACTGTAGACCAGCATAAAGCTTAAAAAAATAAAATTAAAAAAAACAAAAAAAAAATGGGAAGTTAAGGAGATGATGGATATTCACCATCATCTTGGAGCTTAAAAGTCTGACAGAAAAACCAATCAAAGCATGAGTATTAATACTTTTTGACATAAGCCATTGAGCCAGAGAGCTCTGGCACCAAAGCAGATTAATTTATTGTGCTAGGCAAACAGAACATAGCAGCAGTAAGAATATAGTGGGGCAGTATTTATTGCAATATTTGTAAAATACCATGTTTGCATGACTTTACAATCCACAGGGTCACACAATAATGCATATTAATTACGTTTATTAAACTTTACAACTGTGTCAGTCAAAAAATGCAGATGAGAGTGTTTATATATAATGGTATCTTTCTTTTCTATTATACAGATTTAATTTTGAATATGAACAATACTGCAGTCAAAAGTTTCATGTTATACAGAAAGTAAGCATAATTTGCCTACCCTAAATGCTGCCTGCTTCATTTCCTGTGCAATCTTCACTTCTTGCTCCAGCCTCTGCGCAGTCTGACTGGGATTTATCTGCACACCTTGGGTGCTTGGTGGTTCTGGCTGGTACCGCAGGAACTCGGCAAGTGTTGGAACAAGATGATTTGAAATAGATGCCAGCCGCTGCAGCTCTGTGTCTACTTCTGTCAGGAAGGCAAGTGTCTCTGCAGCCATCACTCGCTCATCACAAGTTCTGTCCTTCTTACAAAGACGCACCTATGCATGCCATTATTAAAGTAGCTACAATCTATAAAATGAATTTGTCCTATTTTGAAATGAAGAAGCATATGCGATTATGTTTCACAATACCCTTCATAATGCAGGATACATCAATCATTAAAAATTTCCCTAGTTGAAGTGGATTTGAACAAGTAAAGAAACAAAATTAGTGCAAGTTGAGTGAATTTCTCATAAATATTTTGTAATATTAAACTATATTTCACTGTGAAAATAGTATTTAAATCTATACTGTTACTGTTTATTTATTGTGGTGGTTGAGTTTTTTCCTTCACTTTCTTTTCACTTTCAAAACCACTTTAATTATGCAATTATTAGTGTATATAAAAATATTACTGCATTTTGAATATTTACTTTCTCTGGTGACCAACATCTATTCAATTTCATTGCTGTTAGACCTCTATATATTTAATTATACTTCATACTACAAGTAACACTTTCAGGAACAATATCTACAACATCACAGAACATGAACAATATGAAAAAAGCTTACCAGACAAGGCAGGGTTCGATAGAGTATTTTGGGGTCCTCTGCACTGATTGCTCCAGCTCTGTGCATGTAAGTGACACATCTGGCTGAAGCCATTTGCATCTCACTTGGTTTGTCTCTAGCCATTAATCCCACCAGCAAGTCTGGAACTGACTTCCCACCAAAACTGCAATGCCATCAAGTCTTAGAATTTCACTTCACTAGAAGAAAGTGGTATGAGCCTTAAATGGGTTAAGGATAGGGCATGGAATTACATGCAATCATAACTGTTTGCTGAAAAGTTATATGCACTATATATCATTAGCATTATACTTAAATGCAGGATATTTTTATTACAATAATACTTCTGTTTTCTATTTTAATGTTTTTGATGTTCATCAGTAAACATAAAGATCAAGGCAGGAGGGTATACAGGACTGTGAAATACTACTGTAGCCTAGCCAGTGTTGCCTTATTGGTGATCAGTGATCAGATGCATTAGTTGTAAGCATCATTTTGATGAGGATAGTTTCCTCTCAGTGGTTAATGTTCTGTTAAAAGTGCTCAACTATGCCAATAACCTTATAATGTAAGCAGATTTAAAATTTTTATAATCTAATTTGCCAGAATATGTTATCTATCCTTCTTTTTCCTCTTGATGCTACAGCCCTGTTATGGCCTTGGCCTACCATAGCACTTGCTGCATACCTCTACCTCCACTTTGCAACAATGGGTAGAGGGCAATATTGCAGATGATCATTTGATCAGCATACCAATATCTCTCAGATTGTCTGTCACATGACTTCTGATATAGAACAATGCTATCTTTCTATCAGGTAGCTCCCAATCGTCCTCATAAGGCTGAGCGGATCCCATTCCAGACTTCCTTACTTACAAAATTTCTAGGAAGGTACTGGGGACAGTAGCCAGTAGTGTTGATCACTAGACCGAGGAGATGGTCATGTAATCTATAAGTAGCAAAATATTCTTTTGTAGAGCATGTAGAGCAAAAAATTGTATTCAATTCAGCAACACATGAGCAGAGCAAAACATAAAGATCTACTGATAAAAGTGTGAAAAATGCACTGATTCAAAAAAAATTATAGATTGATTATGGAATAAATTTAGTGTGCTCCTAGTGTGTGTCTTAGCATTTGATGTTCTTTAACTTCAAAAACTTCCTTCACACACATATACCAAATGTTTGGTTGATTACAGTACCTTACATGAAACCTGTTAAGTCATTTATCCTACATTAATGTATTCCAACTGTTCACACTAACTACATTTACTTTAGTCATTCTTAAAATATCATTTCTATAATTAGAGATAAATTAGCAAATTGTTCCTATGGTTGCCAGCAGATGAAAAAGATTATTTCATATCTTCTATTTCGCACTAATAATATAATAATAGTTTTTCAATTTCTGTTTTATGAGGAAATCATTCAAATTTCATGAACTTTATATATACAACTGAGTTAGTTTTAGGTGACACTAAAACTTCAATAACTGATTAATTCTTCAAAACATGTTTCAAGAGCATTTACTCTCATCTTCAGCTGGGGACTGCGAATGCTCTTGAAACATGTTCTGAAGAATTAATCAGTTAGTAAAGTTTTAGTGTCACCTAATACTGACTCAGTTGTATATGTAGCAACTTCACTGTTCCTAACTTCTTTTAAGATTACAATTTCATGAACTTTGTTCCACTTACATGGACATGTTTCAAAGGCTGTTCCTTTCATCATCAGCATGTTCTCTGTCAGCTTTCCATTGTGGTATTAAGATGTTGCTCTGTAGATTTTACAAACTCAGTGATGAGGTTACTGTTGTGTGGAAGATCAAAATTAACTAAATTTTCTTTTTATAAGTAGTCTTGAATACTGGGAATTTTCACAGAGAAATATAGTATAATATAACAAATTATTATTTAGGAAATCATTCAAATTTCACTAATTTTGTTCCACTTACTTGGACATGTTTCAAAGGCTGTTGCCTTCATCTTCAGCATGGTTCCACCGTCTTCTTCCCAGCATAGTTCGTAAAATCCAGAGCGACATCTTAATACCATAGTTTGTAAAATCCACAGAGCGACATCTTAATACCATGCTGGGATGCAAACAGTGAAACCATGCTGAAGATGAAGGCAACAGCATTTGAAACATGTCTAAGTGGAACAAAATTAGTGAAATTTGAATGATTTCCTCAATAATAATTTGTTATATTAAATTTTCTTTGTTTTTGTTTGTGAATGGTATGCTATTATCATATGATGAACCAAAACTCTTCAAAGTTCTTCAAAAACTCATAGAATTAACAGTATGGGAAAATATATTCATAAACAAAGACAAAAAAAATTTACTAGAAATGCTATTTATAGACACGTAAATGGAGCAATAAGAGTGTTAAGTTCAACTCAGTCATATTATGAATTCAATTATAAAGAAATTTTAGTTGATTCTGATCTTCCAAAAAAACAGTAACCTCTCACTAAATTCATAAAATCTATAGAGTGGCATCTTAATATCATGCTGAGAAGCTGACATTGAACCATGATGATGATGAAGGCAACAGCCTTCAAAACATGTCCAAGTAACAGTAATATTTACTGTTCCTATTGGTATTAATTGTATTCTTATATTGTAAAACTTCGAAATGTTTTAGATCCTTCATATTTATTCCATTTGCTGGTTTCAGTTTCAAGAAATCAATTGTGGGTTAAATTATTATACTAAGTACAGTTTTAAATAGTAGAAATTTCACAGTGAAATATAGAATAATTTTGCATCTTTTTATGAAGAAATCGTTATAGTTTCAGCTGCAAACATTTCAAAGAATTCTCCAAACATTTTTTGTGGCATCTCAAGCTGCCATGCTTGATGAAGTTTTGCATATTGCATATTTACTCACATGGAATAAATATACAAAGGTCTTCTCAATTACTGTGGCTATACTTTTCAGTATATGTCACCTGGTGGTAAAAATATTGCAATAAATTTCTGGCATCTTTTTAAAAAAAGTATCATTCACACACACCAGTTCATCTTCTGAAATTAAGTCAATTTCTTGCCTGATATTTTCTTTCAATTTTTCTAGTGTGTGAGGTTTGTTCCTTCACTTTATTTTTCAGTTTCTCCCATAAATAAACTTATGCATTTCCTGCACCACATACAGATTTTTTCATCACACAATGGAGTTTCATGTGTAAAATTGAGGTTTTATGTATTCAGGAACTGTTATTTTGTGTTGAAACATGACCACATAAATAGAAACATGCTTCATCAGAAAAAAATATTAAACATGGATTATTTACTCTTATCCATCCAATTACAGAAATTTATTTTTTTGGTCCAAACACTAGCCCACTGTTTTCATGAACTTGTGAGCTTACTTCCTTGGCATGGCGCATTCTAGTTTGACTTCTGAGGCTGGGATGCCCACTGGAGATTATAGTGAAGATAATATGCTTATGGTGCACTAGAGGGATCCTTAAACCTATATGGGAATAAATAAAATGAGTCACATATAAGTTTTGAGTCCTTGGTGCCTTACATTTATCTGGCAGTCACCTGATTGTGAAAACTTGAATCAGTTGTATGAACCTTACATCCACTTTGTTGGGAGTTACTGTTCTGACTGCTGACCCACCAGCTGCCATAAAACTGGCTACTAAACCATGAAAGACCTGGACTTACAAAATGCCTCACATAGACTACTCATGGAGTACTGAATTACATAATACATATCTATTAATGGATATCATTATATGATTAGTTGAACTACACACTCTTAAAACTTCACTTACTTTTTATAAATGTATGGAACCGGTTTCGAGAACATTTTGTTCCCATCTTCAGCCATGCTAAGGTTCAACTGTCGGATCATTCGTTGAGCTGTGGGAATGTATATTCTGCTCTGGTGGCGGTGTGATAAACTTGTAGTTTATATTTTCATCCCCGACAATGTCGAAGTTCATTATGCTGTTTTTGTATTTGTAGATGTAGATTTTCTCCCAGGTTGCTAATTCCGTAGGCCCTTGTACTGATTTTAATAATTTTGTTTTATTTATTATGTCGTGATTTTGTGTCCAAAAATGATATGCTACTGCTGATTTCTCTATTTGCTTGTACTTTATGTTCCTGAAATGTTCCTTTAACCGTGTGCCAATGTTTCTCTTTGTTTTCCCTATGTAGATTTTTCCACATTCTGCACAGTTTATTTTGTAAATACCTGATTTTTCTTCTTGTGGAATACTGTCATTAACATTATCTATCAGCAAATTTTGAACATTAAATCTATTAATCGGTGCCAACCTGATATTAAAATCTTTAAGAATATTCTGAAATTTTTTTGTGGCCCATGGATGATATGTGAATTTTTTAAAAGTAAGTTTATCTTTTTTTGCTGAAAGTGTTGTGGTTTCTTTGATATGTTTTTGTCTCTTGAATTTCTGCACCTTTTTATGTACTAGTTCTTTCTTAAAACCATTTTTAACTGCTGTTTCTTCTATTTGTTTGTATTCTTTAAAATATTCTTCTTTGCTAATTTGTAGGTTAACTAGCCGGTGTGTTAAACTGTTAATTACTGCATGTTTGTGTGCTGTAGGGTTTAAACTGTCAGCTTTGATGTGATTATCTGCATGTGTATTCTTTCTGTATATTCCAAATTTAAGTTTTTCTTGGCATTTCATTATTTTAATATCCAGGAATGGCAGCATGTTATCTGTTTCTATTTCGTATGTAAATGAAATGTTTTTATCTTGAATATTTAGAAGTTTTAAGTTTTAAGGCAAAGTGAAACCAAGCCTTTTTCACTTTCAAAGGAAAATTTTATAAACAAGAAGCAGGACTTACAATGGGCAGCCCCTTATCTCCATTTCTAGCTAACCTCTTCATGAGTAGATTTGAAACACACATCAACACAGCGTTTCCATTCATATTTAAGGTATGGTACAGATATGTGGATGATATATTTGCCATAGTTGACAAAAAACTCATTGACGATGCCTTAAAACTTCTAAATATTCAAGATAAAAACATTTCATTTACATACGAAATAGAAACAGATAACATGCTGCCATTCCTGGATATTAAAATAATGAAATGCCAAGAAAAACTTAAATTTGGAATATACAGAAAGAATACACATGCAGATAATCACATCAAAGCTGACAGTTTAAACCCTACAGCACACAAACATGCAGTAATTAACAGTTTAACACACCGGCTAGTTAACCTACAAATTAGCAAAGAAGAATATTTTAAAGAATACAAACAAATAGAAGAAACAGCAGTTAAAAATGGTTTTAAGAAAGAACTAGTACATAAAAAGGTGCAGAAATTCAAGAGACAAAAACATATCAAAGAAACCACAACACTTTCAGCAAAAAAAGATAAACTTACTTTTAAAAAATTCACATATCATCCATGGGCCACAAAAAAATTTCAGAATATTCTTAAAGATTTTAATATCAGGTTGGCACCGATTAATAGATTTAATGTTCAAAATTTGCTGATAGATAATGTTAATGACAGTATTCCACAAGAAGAAAAATCAGGTATTTACAAAATAAACTGTGCAGAATGTGGAAAAATCTACATAGGGAAAACAAAGAGAAACATTGGCACACGGTTAAAGGAACATTTCAGGAACATAAAGTACAAGCAAATAGAGAAATCAGCAGTAGCATATCATTTTTGGACACAAAATCACGACATAATAAATAAAACAAAATTATTAAAATCAGTACAAGGACCTACGGAATTAGCAACCTGGGAGAAAATCTACATCTACAAATACAAAAACAGCATAATGAACTTCGACATTGTCGGGGATGAAAATATAAACTACAAGTTTATCACACCGCCACCAGAGCAGAATATACATTCCCACAGCTCAACGAATGATCCGACAGTTGAACCTTAGCATGGCTGAAGATGGGAACAAAATGTTCTCGAAACCGGTTCCATACATTTATAAAAAGTAAGTGAAGTTTTAAGAGTGTGTAGTTCAACTAATCATACAATGATATCCATTAATATGATTGGCTTCACTGTGTTTAAGTTCCAATTTTACATTTAAGTAATACATATCTGTTCATTTTTTTCTATTATTAATTAATATGTTCATTAACTTCTATTTTATTCTATTAGTTGATCAATTAGTGGATGCTATAAAGAAAGTAAAATCTGTACCAAGTAACATTGCAATGTTTACAAGTAAATCACTCAGATTTCACTAATTTTGTTTCACTTACTTGGATTTGAGCAATTTTCATGTAAAAATTGCAATATTATATTATGTTTCACTGTAAAAATTCCTGCTATTTAAAATTAATTATCTGTATTAAGTGTTTATTTATTCAAATGTATAGCATCTGATGATCCATTTGCAGCCCAGCAGGTATTAAAATAGAGGAGAATATTATCACAACCCTGCTGTGTCTGAGAGAGTAACAAAGAGCATCAGTGATAGGCAAGAACCTTTATATGCTAGTGAAATGCTGGATTGCAGGATTTATTAAAGATAGGAGAGCAATTCAGATATTGTTTACTCTTAGCATATGCCACTTTTAGATATGCTATTCATTATCTTAGAGAAATGCTTATGGTGAAGCTTGCATCTCGTAACCAATAATCCAGCAGACGAACTCGGCATTCTGGCAAACAGAGCCTGAGCCTGGAGTGAAATTGGGGAACCAGTATACCAAGTGGGCCTATCCCCAAAAGAGAGAGAGAGATTATTACCATGGTTTTTGGCTATGACGGTGGTTAATGGCCCATTCAAAGTCAATAGACCTGCAGAACAATAGCATAACATTGTGAAACACCTAGTATTTCCCTGAATGCTCTTTTCCATCATCAACTTTTGTTATGGTGTTCCTTCACTGCAATCATACTTATGCAGGAAATAAGTTCTCTCTCTAAAGCTTCTATTTTTGTCTAGAGGTGGAAGAATGGTTTGTCACTATTATCTCTAGTTATTGCATCATTGTCAAGCAACAAATGACTATGTTCACTAAAAATGAAACTTTGCAAGCTATCATCCACTAATACATATTAAGCATAGCTTAATTATAATTAAGATCATTATATGATGTACATTTAAACAAGTAAGTAGAGCGAATAAGAGCGTGTAGTTCGACTCAATCAAACAAGATCCTAATTATATGATTATCTTCACTGTACAAGTTCCAATTAACATTTCAAAATAATTTAACTAATTTGGCAAATAACCAGTTATTTCTCAGACTTCATTATGACAATACAGTATGATGCTGTTCTTACTCTATGCAGCACCTACAGTCAGTTAAACAGCTCATTATTCTTAGACCATAGGAATACTGCATTTAATGAAACAGCTCAGTATATGCTTTCTAACATTGCAATGAAAGCTAATGAACTTGCTCACTAACATTGAAATGAAGGCTAATAACTTTCTAGAAAAGTGTAGGGGCATCTTTAAATACTGAAGAAACAATATCCATCCTAGCTTCTGTCCTAGGCAGTATAGGAAATAAATTGGACAAAATAAATTACTTTAAACTATATATTTCTTTTGAATATGAGCTCATGTACAAAATTAAAATTAGGCACATTACGAATGGAATATTCTGCATAAAATGAAGCATCTAATTTATTTCCCCCCCTCCTCCATGGATAAATTAGTACCATTAACATTCATGCATACTTCAGTAATATAATGTAGAACAGAGAAAAGGTTTTTTTCATGATATGCAATTATCGTGAAACAGGCCTCTCTTTTATTTGAAAGCCTCTGTTATGTTTTCATGAATTGATTTCTAAATAGCACATTTTATTTCAATTAAAACTGAATGTAGGAATCAATGCAGTGAAACTATCATAAAATCTGGTTTAACTAAAAGTAAAACTACTTAAAATCATGTCAACACATTAAAACTCTATTGATGCTCCACTTTTTAAAAACTTTAAACTGGGAAATGTTTCGTGAGGCACTCGCTCACAATGTCAACCATTCAACGACTAATGGATCTAATCAGGTGGGAAATGTAAGTAACTGTGGTCGCTTTGGTGGTCTGTTGATGAACTTATATAATATGTTGTCTGCTTCTGGTATGTCAAAATTCAGGAGTTTATGTTCATATTATTTTATATAAATTTTTTCCCATATACTGAGTTCATTTGGGTGTTGAATTGCATTTAATAATATGTCTTTTTCTATTTCATGGGTTTTCTTCCAAAAATGTGCTGCTACTGCTGACTTCTCTATCTGTTTGTGTTTTATATTTCTCCAATGTTCCTTTAGTCTAATACTTTTCCCCCTGTATACACCTTATCACAATCTCTGCAATTAATTCTATATATGCCTGAATTTTCTTCTTTTGTCTAGGTTCTGTTTTATTTAACTTCACTAGTTTGCCTACACTATATTTGTTTATGGGTGCCATGGTGATGTTGTATTGCTTGAATATTTTTTGAAATGTATAATTAAAGTAAGGGTGGTGGTGAATTTTCGATAAATCTTTTCTTTAGCTAAAGCACTGAAAGTAGTGATTTGTTTAATTTTATTTTTCTTTTCTTTCTTTCTTTCTTTCTTTTTCTTTTTCTTTTTTTTTTAATAATATCTATCATTTGCTTGTTAAACCCAAATTGCTAAACTTTTAAATAAGTTTTTAAAAAGTGGAACATCAAGAGAGTTTTAATGTGTTGACATGATTTTAAGTAGTTTTACTTTTAGTCTAAACCAGCAGATTTTATGTTTAATGTCTCTACATAAAGTATTGCTTCTGACCTATATCAACAATATAACTATGAATAATAGTATTATTGTAATATTTTGAATGTATCTAAGGTTTTAAGAACATATCCATATATCTATGATGTACATTTTTAAGTTAAGAACTTCCAGTTCCATTTATGAGTTCCTGAGCGAAGGGGCAACAATGTTTTTATTGAACACCCTTTCTGGATTCCAAAGAAGTTCAGATTTTTACTGTTGAGCTTCTGGACTGCAGGAAAAGGTGTGAGGTGCATTTCAATAGAATGCATAATCACAAAAATGTGACTTGATTTGTATATGCAATAATAAAAATGATTTTTAAATATAATTGCTACATAAAATCAAAATAAACTATTATTAATTACAACTTTATCAACAGAATGAAGAACAGAACCAAATATTTATTATGGAACATCTGGAAAACTTCATTAATGATTTACATTTTTTTTAAGGGTTCTAAGAGAATGAATGTGGTGTATTCATATATTTATATGGGTAAAATCCATGAAATACTTAAAGGTGCAGTCACTATACAAGAAAAACTGTTATGGTGATAAAGAATGAATTTTGTTTGTCCATAGGATAGTCAAACTGCTACCAAATGTTGCACCTTTACAAATTTGCTACATTCGTTTATTATAAATCATGGCCCTAAGTTTAAGGAAGTGAAAATATGTGTACTTGCCTTGAAGTAGCAACAATAGCAGAGACCTTTTGGTTTTGGAAACACATGTTGGCAAGACATTTTAGAGCTGGCATCTGTACTTTGTAGTGAGGCGAACAAAGTAAGGCAGCCAGTGCAGACACTGCCCCCTGGTTACACAGCAAGTTCTGATTATCTGTTGTCTGCAACATTACATTTATTTTGTGTTACTGTTTAGCAAACTTTCACAATTGTTAAAAACAGATATCTTCATATAAAATTCATATGAAACCAATGCAATCAGAGAAAACCTATGTATGTACTAAGTTTCATTTTCACAATAGATACCTATGCATTGCAGATCAGTAATTGGGGTCCCTGCGATTAGGTCAATGGGTTCAAAGGTAAATGCAGTCCTCCAGGGGTTCTGGAAGGTTGCATATTGTAACCACCAAACTATTAGAAAATATGTTTACGGAATGTTGGAATCCACACAGTGAAACTCTTGTTAATCTTATTTTGATTTAAAGTAAAACACTAAAAATCATGTCGTCACATTAAAACTCTCTTTAAGTTTCACAAACACATTTGTGAAACTTAATGACGACATGATTTTTAGTGTTTTACTTTAAATCAAAATAAGATTAATTAGAAAATAGTTTGGACCAAAGTGGTTACAGATATGTTCAACATGAGTCCTGAATTTAAAATGTCCTCCTCCCCCCCTTTTTGTCCAATGTTGGCCCATGTCTTGTGAACCTGTGGGCACTACCCCCTGGTGTGGAAATCTGTAACAGACTTCTGAGGCTGGAACTCCAATATGATGATGTAGCATTGCCACAGTGAAGATGATGAAGAAGCTAATATGATTTGTGCACCAGGGAGGCCCTTAAACCTATAGGTATCTAAACATAATCAGTATGAATGAATGAATTAAATTAATGCCACAATTGGTACCCTCAAAAATAGTGCTTCAGTTGCATTTCTAATTGGAGATAACTTGATTTAAAATTCAGAAAGAGTATCGTTGGACATATGTCAGATGAAAACTCAAGATAAGTTTGAAAAGATGAATAGCACTATGAAATTACTGGAAGCTATAACAGATAGTGTTAGAGAGCATAAAAATCATACAACATACTTAATACTAACTTTTTATATATAAACTCTGATACCTCATATGCAAAAGGTTATTACCTTGCAGCCAGCTGTGAGAATTGTAGTCACACACACTTGGTTAGACACAGAATGAGGCAAAAGACTCAAAAGGTGCAGTGGAAGATTTTCATCCTGACAAACAAGGCCAACAGGAGCACAAGGATATTCAAAAATTGTCTTCAGACAACGGAGACATGCTTCTATAAGCTTTGAATCCTCACTCCCCAAACCTGTAACAAATACAACTTTTATGAGATTAATTTCTTGTTTCTATTTGCTATAGCATATAATTGGGAAGGAATATTGTGTAATACTCAGAGATCAGCTGAAGAAATACTTGAGGTTTTCTTTACAACACTTGCTAATTTACTCAATAGCTCTTATAAAAAACAAAGATGAATAGTTATTTCCAAATAAAAAGTTAAAACAATTGATACTTATAATTGGTACAACTCAGAGCTCGAAGGAATGGAAAATAAGTTGTTAATTCTTCAGGACACACATAAAAAGAGACCAAATAATTTATTGTTAACATAGTAAGAAACGATCAGAACCAGTACAAGAAAGCCTTAGTAAAAAAAAAAGAAGAAAGCTAATAAAAGGCAAATAGAAAACTCAGATAATAAATGCAAAGCAGCATGGTCCATCATAAATTCCATAACAGGTAAAAATAGCAAAATTGGTATAGATGAAAGAATAACTGCTCACGATTTCAATAATTTTTTTATACATTCAGTTGAAGACATAACTTTTCAGGTACATTCTTGTACAGACACAGCAATGAGTTTCATAAATGATGTGCAACAAGTGAACAATAACGAATGTTTTGTACTTACAGAAGTTAATGTAGGGAAGTTGAACAAGTAACCAAAAAGCTTAAAAGCTCAAAAAAGCTCTTATGACATTTCAAATAATTTCATTAAAAAAATAATACAATATATCGCAGTTCCATTATTTTTTTTTTTTTTTTGAGTAGTATTTAATGCCCGTTTTTACTACTGAGGCATCACAGGTGGTGGATGATACATGAGATGAAATGATATATTGGGAAAGGATATTTTTTTTAGGGAAGGAAGCCTTTCAGGCCTAAGTTCAGGGTACCTCCCCACTATTTGCCAGTAATCAGCACTAGGAAAACCTGGAAAAAACCCCAGTCAGGGAGGACGGTCCTGATGGGATTCGAAATCCAGAACTCCCGCTCATGTAACCTTTTGTATCAATAGGTGTTTCAATGAATGTGTTTTTCCAAAAGTTCTAACATTTTCAAAAGTTATACCAATATCAAAAAGGGTGACAGGGAAAATGTGAGTAGCTATAGACCCATTTCACTAATTCCTACAATATCAAAAATTATTGAGTGCTTGCTAAAGAAAATCAATTAATAGATTTTTTTGAAAAACATAATTTATTTTTTAATAATCAATTTGGATACTGAAGAGGGAAATCAACCATATTGGCAGTTATGCATTTGTACAAAAAATATATCAAACTTTTGAGGAAGGTAATTGGATACAGGGAACTATTTGTTATCTAAGTAAAGCTTTTGACTGTGTGCAACATGATATTTTATTCAAGAAACTAGAATTCTATGGGATAAAGGAACAAAGTTTAAATATATTTAAATCTTACTTAGAGGATCCCAAACAACTAGTATCATATGGAGGACAGTACTCTGATATTGTTGATGTGAAAACTGGTATTCCACAAGGCTCGGTGCTGGGACCACTACTTATTGGATAATGATAAATGATGTATCAAAATGCTATTCCTGTCATACAGTTGTTTATGCAGATGACATATCTTTCCTTAATGTAAATAAAGACTTCAAATTACTGTCACAATCTGTAAATGAAACCATGCAAAAAGCTCAGCTTTGATTTAGAAGCAATGGTTTTTTATGAATGCAAACAAATCACAAAATATAATTTTCAGCTTAAAATATAATCAATCTCTGTGACAATGTGAAACTTGTTGGCATCATAATTGACAAGCATCTATCCTGGAATCCTAACATAGATTTTATATGCAGTAAGTTATCATGCACTGTATTCCTACTATAGGAGGATATGGAAAATTGACTAAAGATTTTCTGTTTGGATGTAATTTTAGTACTTTTTTCCATTTGACATCAACTTATCACTTTAATACACACCACTCAGCTATTTCATATAACCTCGTAGAGCACAAATCATACATTATAATTACAAAAACTGATTGAAAGGCTTCATGTTCACCATCTATAATTAGGACTAATGCAGGATTCTCATTCCACTATACAATCAGAAATTGATTTTGCCAACAGGAAATTACTGTGTAATGGCCTCACCACTTGCCGAGAGAAATCATGTCATGTTGTTGAAACTCATAGCGTGCCTTTTTTGTATCTTTCATTATTTATTAATGGTAAAAAGTAATTAATATTGTACTTTACCTTAGCAGATGCTTAAAGTGCCTGACCTTCACTATGAGACATGCCTGAATCCTTTTGAAAAGATTTTGAGACACTTAACCATTATTCATGTTCCCAAATATTGTAAGCCTTCCCCTCCCTCAGATATTTCATTTCAGGACCTACTTTTTTATTTATTTAAGGCACAGCAGTAATTTTATATGAATGAAGTTGCAGCAGCTGAGTGGCTTTATGTGCACTGCTGGTAGATACACCAACTTGCTGGTCTAATTGTGTTAAGTACGTTCAGGGAGAAGTTTCTAATTGAAAGTAGATTTCATCATGCTTCTCCTCAGTTAAAACCCAGGTTTTTGAACTAGGCTTCTTTACAAAGAAACACTTTTGGTTTGAACTCTGTTCACCAAACTGAAAATTGCACTTCCCAATGGAGATGTTGCTCTGGAAATTTAGCACAAAATTCTCTCCTAAGCATGACTCTTTTGCATATAACCATCATAAATAAATATTCTTTGTTCAAGCATATATTTCACTCTTTATGTTCTTTATATTTGTAAATGATAGTTGAGCACTGTTTAATATTCATTCTTTTATATATTGTTGCTAATGTGCTTAGCCATTAAATTTCTATGTTTTTAAATTGTAGGCAAGTATTAATTGTTTCAGGAAAATTTACTACCATGCTGAGAGCCTTTAAAGTTATTCATGTGTGTAAATTGGAGACAAGCACAGTTAAATGCAAATGCTCCTTTTAAAATATCTTAATGAAGTGTTTAGCATGCAAGCTTATTGCTGCTTAGGTTTTAATGCAGCAACTTGCGCAAAGTTAATAAATTTGTAAATGTTAACAATAATGTTGAATGCACTCTTAGTGAGTTTTGTATGCCTGTTTATGTCATTTATTAGAATAAATGTAAATGTTGAACAATTCTTTCTTCCATACTTTGAAACTATTTCCTGGTCATATTTTGGGTGCCTTCCTTATCCAGTTTGCTAATTTAAATGCTTGTGTAAGCATCAGTAGGAGGGTGCCATATAAGATATATTTACTTCATGGATAAGAACAGACATGGAGCAATTTTAAAATTAATATCTCTATCATCTTTATACAGCACATTATAAATTAAAAACGTTGCTTTGAATACCTTTGTTAAAGATCTAAATAATCATAAAGAACTCACCATTGATAAGCATTGGCACCACTCCAAGATCAACAAGTGCCTTCACATGATCCTCAGTGCCCTTTGCAAGAGAGCCCAATGTTATAGTTGACTCTACTTTAATCTGCATTGGCATCATATTATCTCCCAAAAGCTGCAAAAGTCTTGGCACTACCCCCTGTGTTATGACATTGCCCTTCTGCCTGTTACTGCCAATAACAGAGTTCTTCAGGCACCTGCATATTAATTCAAATATGATAAGCAGTAATCAAATTTTCTTGGCAAGCTTTAGATGCCTCCACTATTAAAATAAAAAATTGCATTACGTTCACAATAACTGAGGTAAGTACATGCATCATTATGTATATCTGTTATGAATCATTGATGTTTGACATTTTCTCAGAGCATGAACATTGGCCTACCAGCCAATCATGTTCTATATAGTTAATACCATTCATACTTTAAATGTTAGTTCAATTTGGAATTGAACATAGTGAAACGCCCATTAATAATCTCTTCTGAATAGGATATTTAGAATACTCTTTATGGTTTCACTTACATAAGATTTACTGAAGATATATGTTTTGTGGAACTTTTATCCTCATCATCAGCTGTTAAATGACTGATGTGGATAAAAGTTCCGTGAAACATATGTCCTAAGTAAATCCCATGTAAGTGAAACCATAAAGAGTATTCTAAATATCCTACTCAGAAGAGAATACCATTCATACTGTTTAGCAAGAATGTTAAATGAAATGAAAAATTATTGGAACCCATCAAGTTTATTAGGTATAGAATTTTAGTGTCAAAGAAAAGTCAACATTCAAACAACAATGATTTACAACAAAAATAAGTTCTAGCATAGCAGTTTCCTTCCCAGCTCAAGGGAAATTAAGCATTAATGTATAATAATATGTATAATTTTACAACGAAAAAACAAAACTGAGAATGGCAATTTGTACCATACAACTTTTTAACTTACACAATGGCCTCTAGGCATTTGTCGACATCAGGAGAATAAAGCTCATCTATGTATGAGCGAGAGCTTTCCACATCCTGGAAGATTGTTAAAAGCATTTATTTCCAAGAGTTAACATCAAACATGACAAAAAAAATTGAAATTACTGAGCACAGCCTGGACACCAACTGTCTGCATAAATAAAGGCATTAGGATTTCTCTCTCATTCACAAGCAAGCATGCACACACAAACACAAGCTGTTTAAGATGGTGAGAGGTTACAAGTATTTTTTTGCATTTTTTGGATTTAGCATGAATAATCTGTAGTTTGTTTTCTGACGCACTATATTTCAACATGTGCTATGCTTTACATTTACATTTCTGGTATATTTCTAACTGCTGGACAACCAAGACATAAACACACTATGTAGCAATTTCCCCTTCTTACTTCGATTTCAGCTATAAAAGAAAATGCACTTTTTTGGAGGGTATTTGGCATACTATCTTTTAACAAAATCACATCATATCCTAATACTGATTTTATTAACTCTACTGTTATTCTAGGTAAATTTAACAATTTAATTTCTCTTGTGTACCTCCATGGAAGCCTCACTATCTACATCAACAATGGGGAAATATGTAAGATGATAGACAAATAATGAATTCTATAAATAGCATTTTATGTGAATATGCTCAGATTTATGTAGTTATATTTTCATCATATGCTGATTATTTAGAGCTTAAAGATAGCAGAACTAGTGAGCATAAGGTTTATTTCTGTTACATGAATCTAGAAAACATAAAGCTATCTGAAGATTATTTTACTAGCTAAGAAAAATCCTTGGTTAAATAACTGTCATGAAGCTTGGACAAAGCAGGATTTTAACCTGCATCATCTGCTTCTGTACTTGCCTTCAGAACAGTAGTACAACCAGCTCATTCACCAATGAGATGGCCAAAGCAGCTCAGAGTATAATAGTTGCATTTATAAATCCTTGGTTAAATAACTGTCATGAAGCTTGGACAAAGCAGGATTTTAACCTGCATCATCTGCTTCTGTACTTGCCTTCAGAACAGTAGTACAACCAGCTCACTCACCAATGAGATGGCCAAAGCAGCTCAGAGTATAATAGTTGCATTTATATGAAGATTTTGTCTTTTAATACAATGTCCATGGCTTTCAATTCTTAATGAGAATGGTTTTGATTAGAACAGCCTAGTGTCACATCTATGAACCTATATGCATCATGGGCATTGCCATATTTAGTATGGCATATATGCAACTCTATGCCAGTTCAAGCAAGTTCAAAGTAATCCTTAGATTTATTCTTAATAAATGATCAGTTTATTCTAATTGTTCTAAGTTCAGTTTATCTAAAAGTAGAACATTATGCAGTGGTGGGGAATGATTGACGAAAGGGTACAACCTTCCACTGGCCATGCTGTACCAGCTTGTCCTTCAAAATGGGCTCAATTAACGGTAGCATATGATTTATCTTATCCTTTACAATTGACATTAATAAATATACAATGTTTTAGTTTTGATTGTTTATACATGTGCCAGCAATCGTATGCAAAATGCATATACTACTATCCAAGTAGCCTTTATCAACTTGTTTTTATTTGTATAGAAAACAACAACGCATAATTTTAAAACAGCACAGTCTGTAAATTTTGAGATAGGCGTTCTTTTAAAGTTACTATTTCACTTACCATAAATGGCTGCATGACCGATACCATTTTAAATAACCTTAATGACGCCTTTTCTATATCACCGAGTTATGAATTATCTGCGAAATTGGACACTTTAGTGTCAATGATTGTATTTCAATAAAAAGTTTGAAACTGCATGAATACCAATTAATGTCGGGGGCATCTCAAATTAAGGCAATCAGAAGAAACACAATAATACAAATATTTGTATTTACAACATTAATGACAGTTCCGTCCTTCTTCCAACATACAAAACCAATAAAATATATAATCTGTGTAGATGTAACTGTTTCACTGTTCACAACACAAGTTAATCTGTGGCTCGCAAACAATTACACAAAACAGTTGAATGACTATTTGCTTGAATACATAACCAACTTGAAAATAAATCTATTACCAACACAGCAAACAAAATGAAATGAAAAGAAGTTCGTTGCGTTGTAGTGGTGTATTTTGTGTTAGAAAACGTGTAGTATTATAATGGCAAAGTTTTGTGCAAATTATCCTTTGTGTCCTTTAACTGATCAACATAATTTACTTGGAGTTGCTGGAGATTGCACCCCTGGTTGCGTAATTGTTACTCAAGAAAAGAATATTAATCGATATAAGGTTAGGTTTGTCAAGTATTTTGTTTTATTTAACATTTTATAAATTTGAAGGCGAAACTGTCCGAAATATGTAACGCAAATAGTTCTAATTCGGTCGGATAGCCTCTCAAAAGTGGTAAGAAGTCAAAAAGAAGGGAAATCTCGACGCAGCTTGCCGCAGATGCAGAATGTATCACAGAGTTTTGAAACTAATAATTGTATATACTGTTTTAGGTGATATTCAAGATGCAGAGTACAAAAATCCATTACAAGACCTGTGGCTGCAACTAGTACATTCAAAATTTTAATTCTAGGGGTAGCTGCTATGCTAGACATGGGCATCAGTTTTTCCGGATGCTTTAGGAGGCCAGTTTAAAGTATAATGTATTTGTAAACTGAATGCTGGTCTTGGAAATGCAGTTTCAAAAATTAAAGGATCATAAAAGGCCTCTCTAAGGAAGACCATGTGGTTATTATAGGGGGAGAAGAATCGGGACTAATGTTATTTCTGTAAATAGTTTAAGAAGGGACTATTCAATTATGTTTGGGCTACACCTCATTTCCTGAAACAATAGGCTTCTTGCGAACCTTGTTGCTGAAAATTTGAAGTCTAGTCATATGGCCGGTTGCTGCAGCATATTCCTAACATTAGTGCCTCCTCTCATTTTTTAAGATAAAAGAGAAAAGAAAGAGTGCCAGTTAATATCTGTCTCAACATTTAATGGTTTAAAGTCATCTAGAACTAACAATAAAGCTTTGTTTTATTCCATCAAAACATTAGAGGGCTTAAGAATAAAATTGTAGAATTCAATATAGCAAATCAATATGCCCAGTCACTTTGGTAAACAAGAAATGAAAGTTATTTTGTAATGGAACACCATAAGCAAGAACTAGAACTGAGGCAATTGAAGATTGATAATTATTCATTAAGGTTTAGTTTTTGTTGACATTCCATCAACTGTGGAGGTATGAGTATTTACATTAAGACCAACCTCAATTTTGGTGATGTTGACATAAGTTCCTTCTAAAGACTTTGAAATCTGCTGTGGCAAAATAGAAACTGCTAGTGGTACATTTTTAATATTTTCGCAAACCATGTAGGTAAAGTTCTTAATTCCTTGTACAGAAATAATGTAACTATCTTAGCTTGTGGCAATTTTAGTGTAATACCTCAACTGATAATGAAAGCTCAAACTGACATTCGTATTAGGTAGTTGTAATTTATATTTCAAGGTAAACTTTCTAACCAGAATACAAAACAACTTGGCGTCAACTGATAATGTTTTTAAGAAAAATTAAGATTCCAAACTATGGTGTTTTTCCAGTATTAAATACTGGAAATTCAACCAGCAAATAACACTCTGGTAATATGATTAGAGTATTTAATGATGTTTCGGTGAATTTTAGATGTGGTCTTGTTTATGAAAATTGGGAAACTGTGTTCTTATGACAAAGTAGATTATAAGCTAAATTAATTCCTAAATATAGTGTTTTGGCATTTTGAGGCCAGTTTTCCAAAAAAGAAAAAAACCAAATTAATTGACTTAAATTATGGTTAACAACAACTACTTTATTACAAAGTAAATTTAGCAATGGTAAAAATTGTAAGATGTACTATAAAAAGTACTATATGTACATTACTTAGTAAAGTTCAGTTCAGTTCCTAGAGCATTTTGTGAATTTGCAAAATAGTCACAAAGACTTATGAACATAGAATTTGTCATTTACAATTATCACCAACTAAAGTGATTAAAGAAGCAAATAGTAGGTATTTCTCACAAGTCATTAAGTGTAAGAATAAAATTAAAAGTCTTAAGTCATGCAGTAGCTGGGTAAACTAAATGAATTGCTTGGTAAGTTGAATAATTTTTAATAAAAATGAATATAAAATTCTAATTAGGCCTTTTAATTAATGAAATGAAATAAGTTATGGCATTATTGAGTGATATTAGGGTAACTAAATTAGAATTCTTGCAACCTATAAGAATTACAAAAGAGAAAACCGCATTTATTATTATTATTATTATTATTATTATTATTATTATTATTATTATTATTGTTGTTGTTGTTGTTGTTGTTGTTGTTGTTGTTGAGATTAAACCACAAAAATTAATGGTATTCTATTAATGAAATGGAATATATGAACATTGATAGACAAAACTATACTGTGTGAGTATTTTAAACATTTTTAAATGTAACCATGTTTAATAATTGAGTCTTTGGTATCATCTTTACATTCGGTAAAATAGAGAGAAATAACAGAATTTTGAGTTACATTGCATATTTAAGAAGTATGTGTTTCAATAAAACAAAAACATGTTATTATTTAAAAACAATTTCAATGTACAAAGCAAATAAAGTAAATGAAAGTTACATCAATTTTCATTGGTTTTAAAATTTAATTTAAGTGTTATCGTAGTAAAAACATGTAATGCAAATGTTTTCTGAAGATAATTACAGGACGCTCTTATATACATAAAATTCAGTTTACTATTTGCTATCTTCATAACAATGCTTTTGTGAAATATAAAACATATGCATCATTATAAATACAGTTTATATGTTGAGTTAATTTGTTCTTTTATTTTGAAACAATAGAGAGAAAATTAAATGCTGGAGCACTTTTTAAATTTAATTTTTCAGATATATTTCTACTTTTAATGGTCTGATTTCCTTAATTTTTAGAAATTATTTTTCTTATTTTATTTAAATGGTACAATACAATTTTCTAGTGATAAAAGAAATATTGGTGCCACTAGAACAATTTTTAAATTTTGGGTTTCAGGTAAACTCACACTCATAATGATCTGATTTCCTTGATTTTTCAAAAGCGTTTTTCTTATTTTATTTAAATGCTATATGCAGAGTTTCATTGCAAAATATATATATATATATTAATTTTTAAATTTTTGGTAAACACCTGCTCCTAACAGTTCCATTTCTCTGATTTTCAGAAACTATTTTTCTTATTTTATTGTAATGGCATATACCTAGTTTCCTTTTTAAAAAAAATTAATAATAATGCCACCACTAGAGCGATTTTTAAATTACCATTTACCCCTCCTTCTTCAGTATAATTTCTGATTTTCAGAAACTATTTTTCTTATTTGATTTAAATGGTACATATATGCCAAGTTTTGTGGTGAGAAAACAAATATTGCTGCTGCTAGAGCAATTTTTATATTTTGGGTTTCAAGTAAAACCCTCCTCTTCTAATAGTCCAATTTCACTAATTTTCAGGAAACTATTTTTATTATTTTATTTCACTGGCATATATCGAGTTTTCTTAAAAAAAATTAAAATTTGGACTCTAGAGCAATTTTTAAATTTTGCTTTAACCCCTACTCTTCAAAAGAACCCTCACTCTTAATAATCTGTTTTCACTGATTTTAAGAAATGATTTTTTTTTCTTATTTGATTTAAATCGTATAAGCCGAGTTTTTTGTGGAAAAAAAATATTGGTGCTGCTAGAGTGATTGTTAAATGCTGGGTTTCAAGTAACCCCCCTCCTAATGGCCCAATTTTCATAAACTATTTTTCTTATTATATTTAAATGGCATATATGGTGTTTTGTTGCCAAAATACAGATATTAGTGCCACTAGAGCGATTTTAATAATGTTGGGGCATAGGCAAAACCCCCCTCCCCTGCCTCCTAATCGTCCGGTTTCACTTATTTTCAGAAACTAATTTTCATAATGTATTTCAATGGTATATACCAAGTTTTCTTTATTAAATTTAAAATTGCAGCTGTTATAGCAACTATGCTCTATGCTGGTTAACAAACTCGATGAATTGTTTGTCAATTGATGCCAAGTTTCGTTGAAAATAAACAAACATTGCGACTGCTAGAGGGAGAATGGACATATATATTAATATGCATATTTTGGTTGATTTTTTTTTTAATTGAAATTTTTTTTAATTTAAATTTTTAAATTAATTGTAGGTGCCTAGTAAATATATTTTATGCAGATTTGGATAGATTATTAAAAAATCTTTCCATGCGTACAACCACTCACAATACCTACCACAATAGCTTACTTCCTTTGGAATTCACTAAAAAGAATTATGTCGAATATAATTAAAAATGAAACCTTTAGGGAAAATAAAGATAATAATGTTTTCTCTTTATATCTGAAAATGTGGAACTTAATAATTTATAAGATATTGCAGATGCTTTTAATAGTGACTTAATAACCATTGCAGAGAAATGTCTGAATAGAAATATTGTAAGAATGAAGGTACTAATTAATTAATAAAACCTCTAAGTAGCCATAATTTTCACCATAAATGTACCATTCAGGCCAACTTATCCCAGAGAAATGGAAAAAAAAAAATGATAAAGTCACTCAAATCAAAATTTCACCTGAATGGAATGGAATAATTACTAAATTATTACAACATTTTCAATCTGAGCTAAGTAAACCCCTCAGTTTTTTATATGTATAAAACATTCATTAATATCACAAATATTTCCAGGACTGAAGCTTGCTGTTGACAAATCTCTTTTCAAAAACAGTGACACATAAGTCTACCATCAAACTGCAGGCCTATATCACTCTTAACTTAATTTTCAAAAGTTCTAGAAAAAGCTATGTATAACAGAGTATTAAATTACCAAAACTTAAATAATAATTTAACACTCTCCAGATTTTAATTTAGAGATGGCATGTCAACTTTCAAGGTAGAAATCCTAGAAGCACTAGATAAATATATGTTGATAATATATTGTTCTTAGCTCTGATTACTAGGGGATCTCAGTTTTACACAGGATGTTCTTAATTACCTAGTCAGTCAATTTGATAATCTTCTGCTCCACTTACTGTGGAAATTGACTCACTAGGTAATTAAGAACATAATAGTCACTTCACTTTATTGGTTCAGACATGTAATTAAATTTTATATTTACACAGGATATTTTTATTTAAGAATGTTAACTATGAATTCTGATATTTTCTGATTCTTTCTAATAAAAAATCCACTTATCTTGTCAAAGATTTGCCCCCTTTCCCTAATTTTTAAACTTGAACATATTTCATTAGTAATGTAAGGAAATTAAAAGCAGTATCATGCAAATTGTGAACACTTTAATTAGATTTCATAAATTGTTTTCAGAAATGAAAAGAAGCACAAACTGTTTTGGAATTCCCACGGTTCGCATGTACATGCTTTTTAAAATATTGCTTTTGTTTATGCGCATGTCCTATCTTTTAATGCTCAGATAGCAGCATAATTGTTTTTACACCATTATATAGCCAGTGCATATAAATGAATGGTGATGTTTATCCTGTGCTTTCATACTCTCATAGACTGC
Source organism: Metallyticus violacea (assembly GCA_030762175.1). NCBI lineage: Eukaryota > Metazoa > Arthropoda > Insecta > Mantodea > Metallyticidae > Metallyticus > Metallyticus violacea. The sequence continues at coordinate 51,184,287 of CM060834.1, forward strand.
AAGAGATATTTGTCCTTTGATTTTTTCTTGAAAATCATACAGAAATAAGAACATTGTTCTAAAAGCATTTAAAATTTAGCAGGATTTTCCATTTCTGTGATTTATATATAGCAACACCCATTATATTTTTTCAAACAATAGATTTGTGCTTTTTATTAGCAATTGTTTTTAGATTACCACACATTTTGAAAGGATATTTTTATAATTTAGAATTATCTTTAATTTCAGCTTTTAGACCAGAAACAGATAAGCAGTTGGAGGAGTAGAAGCAAACTTTCCTCTCCAGTTATATTTGATGATAGAGGTAACCAGTATGTTGGTGTTTTTGGTAAAAACCAGTTGTCCTTATGGTCTGAGAACATTGAAGATATTGACAGGTTAAAGAAGAAAAGGGTAAGCCAGCTAACTCATGTACCTATAAGAATGAAAATCCATTGCTATTTACTTAGTATTTACATGCATTAACATTCAAAGCACTGTTCCTTATTATAATCCCCGCTTCCCTATAATTCCACTCTTAGGATGTTTTTGATTGAATACATTCACACTTTAAGTCATAATATAATGCTATTCAAAGTGCTTTTACTTTTCCTTGAAAATCCAAATTTGAGTACGGAAGGAGCAGCCATTCCAAAGTTCTGTTTATTTTCAGACATTTTGCTCAAGCAGGGAGATATGGTGACATTCTTCATGATTTTGCAAAATATTACTTTTCATTAAGAACATTATCATTGAGTCGAACTACACACTCTCTTTGGTTCCATTTACTTAAAATGCAGAACATATTTCACAGACCATTGTTTGCATCTTCAGCTAACCGTTGACTACTGAATAATTGCCCGGAGGATGTATATTCTGCTCTGGTGATCATGTGGTGAACTTATAGTTTATGTTTTCATCCCCGGAATTGTTCAAGTTCATTAATCTGTCTCTGTATTTATAAATATACATTCCTTCCCATGTTGCCTAGCTCTGTAGATCCTGTACTGATTTTAATAATTTTGCTTTTTTCCTATTTTGTGGTTTTCTGTCCAGAAATGAGATGCTACCACTGATTTCTCCATTTCTTTGTGTTTTATATTCCTGGAATGTTCTTTTATTCGTGTGCCTATGTTTCTCTTTGTTTTTTAATTTATACTTTTTCACATTTCGTACATCTTATTTGGTAAATACATGCATTTTTCTCTGGTGGAATACTATCATTAATATTGTTATTCAAGAGATTTTTAACATTAAATCTGTTTAATGCAGCTAATCTAATATTAAAATCTTTGAAATTTTTTTGTAGCCCATGGATGATATGTAAATTTTTTTAAAAGTATCTTCTCTTTTCCTGGTAAAAGTGTTGTGGTTTCTTTAATAAGTTTCTGCCTCTTGAACTTCTGTACTTTTTTATGAACTAGTTCTTTGCTAAATGCATTTTTAATCACTGTTCTTTTATTTTGCATTTATTCTTTTGAGTATCCTTCCTTGTTAATGGGTAGGTTAATGAGATTGTGCATTAAGCTGTTGATCACTGCATATTTGTGTATTGTGGGCTTAAAGGTTCCAATTATCATTTAAAGAACTTTTTATATTTCCATACTCTGATTAGTAGTTTGCTACTGTTGCAAATAGCAACAAACATAATTTCTGCTACAATGTCTGGTAGTTTATTTTGCTGTAGTTTGGTTTCTGTTCATTATATATAATGCTAAAATGCTAAGGAGTAATAATTAAGCTCATTGTGGATAGCTCAGTCCAGAATAACTAATCAAATAATTTGAAATATTTTCTTGTGCAGAAGAGAAATATAATTGTATGTGCCAGCTTTCAAAATTGATGCTTTCAATGTGAAAACTTGCAACCTCTGGACATAATGGCCATGGTCAACAAATCAAATTGCATTGTCCTGAAATTTGTTCTAATATTTAGTCTTCTGAGGAATCTGTACTGTGAATGTGAATACTGAGGTGTAAGGGATGAAGGAAATGAATTAATGGTGATGCAAATGAGCTTGGAGTCCTTGATGCCTTAAAGGTATCTGGCATTCATCTTATCAAGATAAGGGAAAACTTTGAAGAAAAAAGAAAAAACTAGATAACTTGCTCTGGCTAGGAATCTAACCCAGAACCTCTGGATTAGTAGTTGCAAATGCTACCAATAGACCATGGAAGTGATCTGACTTGTCAGGCGCTGTGGTAAGCATTTTCAGAGGTATTTAGTGTTACAGAGTTGTCATCTATGTAGTTTGTGATCAACTGGCAATAACTCTAACCCATTTCTTCATAAGTTCTGAAGACATTTACCATAAAATGTGATAAAACTTCAGGATGAAACAATGTGGCTTATGATCATGGCCATTAAGCCCAGAAGTTAATTAATAAGTTCAGTTTTCTGTCAGTCTCCAGTTTGTTCAGCTCTTAATTTTTTTCAGACAGTGAACATTGATAATGCAATATATCGATTGCTATTTCTTGCAGCCATAAAATGAAATGAAATGATTCCTTTGCTAATTTCTGGTGATCATTAACTCTGTGTATTTGCATTGCATATTATATTCTGTAATTAGAAAATATTTCAATTTCAATTTAATTTATTGCAGTTCAGTATGGTGTGATACAGGATTGAACCATGTCATTATGAAGCTACAGTATAGGACAATTTTTTATAGTTCACACAGATTAATCAATAATTATATACAACAATTAATGAGATAAACATTATATAAGGGTTGTAGGATAAAAAATTCAAATACAGATTGCAATAATCAGAAATAAAATATTGGCTAAGGACAGTAAGAATAACTTCTAGACTACAATGAATATTCCTTTATAAGATATGTGCAATAAAATTAAGATCTAAATTTCAATAAATATTCATCAATGCTATAGTAGGCTTTACCTATTAAATAATGTTCCAACACATTCTTGAATTTAATATACTTGTTACAGGATTTGATTTCTTTAGGAAGAGCATTGTAGAGATTTATCACCATAAAGCTAAGCAGAGTCTATGGCTTGGGATGAGAAGCCATTTCTATACACAATTAACTTCATGATATTTTGACTTGTCATTCACTGTTTGATTTTGATTTGATTTAGTTTATTTATGGCCACACTTTAACATTGTCCCATTTGATTAAGGGCGTGAAACAGATAAATTTTGCTGAGAGGTCTCTTCTTTCAGTCTTGAGGTTCTTTTTCTTGCCGTAAATTTACAACATGTGGCCCATGTATTTACTTCCCTTCCAAAGGAAGCCACATTAGGGTTTTTATGCCTGAAAAGATCCATCAAGTCTGGCTGGGATTAAACATGCGCTTAGGGTCTACGAGGCATTATGTAAGTATGGTTACCACTAAATCACTAGGATCAACTTAGTTGCCTGTGTTTTGCTTCTTCTGTACAAAGGCCTCCATCAGCCAGCCTCTGTTGGTGGCATCATTCAGCAGTAAATGCCAAATACTTTCATTCGTATATTTTAGATTTTTAATGTTGTCCCTTGTTTATGAGAAAAAAAATAGTTGCCATGACTAATCACTTATCCCTAATATAATATTACTAGAGCATATGCAATAATGGGATCACCTGTTATTGATTTTGTTCCATCCTGACATGGTTCCAGGATTGCTAACATGGTTACTAATGCAATGAAATCTTTATGACCTGATTTTGTAAATGTTATAGCATTGAGTATTTTAAAATGCAGTTTCTAGTTTGAGTGTCTTGTGTTAAAAGAACTGCTTTTAGTATGAGCTGTTTAAAAAATATAGTTTTCTGTAAGGATGTATAAGCACAAATTGTTAAAAAGGCAGATAATCCTTTTGATGCCAAGTGCTAGACCTATTTGGATTTTCGTTAAATTATTTCATAATGCTATAAATATGTGGTAATTTGCACAAACTGCTAAAACCTTAAAGGGAAGATAGCAGATAATAGTGAAGTAGTAAAGATCAATATCTCAGTTTCCTGCTCTTCTTAATTTTCATATTAAGCATGGTAAAAAGTATATGCTACAGTGTATGTAGCAAACAGGCCATTATTATTAGTAAATTATCAAATAACCAGATTCTTTAGAGCCACACACACACACATGCACGCACGCACGAGCTGAGTCCTGTTCCACAAAAATATGATATAATACCTTATAAGTATATGGATTTGTAACTTATAGATATTAGTAAAACTCTGTTCCACAAAGGTTTCTGCTACACTTGTACCACAACTCCCTACTTACAAGTGTACAAGTGATTTTTTTCGTTGTTCTGTTCCACAAAAGTATTAGCATTAGAATGGCATTGGTAATTTGTATAAATTTCTCTATAAGTGTAAGAATATTGGTAACTTCGAATACTGGCTCAAAATTTCTTTTTGTTGATTTTGGGAATCAGTTGGCCCAAATGTGCTAAGTATTAGTGAAAGTGATGAGTAGAAATGTGTATAAAGAAAGAATAAATAAGTATTTGTATACAATGATAAAGTTAGGATTAGTGCAATTAAGATATGGCTTATGACTGATATTGGCATTCTCTGTTTCAAATGCACATTTCAGACCAGCATCTTAGTTAATAATTTTTAAGGTTCTTGCTACATGTCATGAAAGTAATTTCTTGTCATTTTTCATTCTCTTCTAAAATAGCCCCTTTTGAATAGTTTTCCCATTATTTGCTTATAATGAGAATGTGATTGTCAAGCAATCTAAATAAATAAATGTAAATGATCAAATGGACTAATAATATAATTGACCAAGAGCAATAAGGAAGCTAGATTCTTCTGCCATCTCACAACAAATGAAATTGATGCTCCTAAATGTAGCTTTATGGGACCTTCATCTCAAAGTGAATTATTATGCCTGAATATCAATAAATGCTAATAAAATATTTAAATTATCATTATATCTGAGAAAAAAATACAAGACCCATTTAGCAGGAATGACAATAATCCTCTTTATATATTAAAACTCCCTAGGAAATGGGTATAACCTAATTCAAGGTATGGCAACATGTGCAAACAGCTGTTCCTCCATCTTGCTCTTACATGACATCACTTTTAACTTTTTACATGTTGCACTTCTTTCATGGAACAGAAAGGTATAAGACCATACTTTACAAGGACTTGTACTAATACATTAATATATATTAAGCCATACCTTTTGTGGAATAAAGCCCAAGTTTGATTTGTTCTGATAGTGGCATTTTTCAACTTACTTAATTCTTAATATCCTGCTTCACCTTACAAAATAGACAAAGAAAGTTTTGTTTTTTTAACCATGCATAAAATTCAGACATTTGATAACTATTACATGATGTAAGCAGAATAAAATATAAAAATGCCAAGGCAATATAAGTTTAGTAAATTACTTTATATAAATGTATCTATTTTTACAGTTTCATAGTGACATACATTGCATTTTAAGGGAAAGTGCAGATGGGCCATTGCTTGTTTTCTCAAATGGAGCATTTCAACCTCTCAGCACAGCTATGGCTCCAAGCAAAGACAGAAGTATGAAGGCTCTACTAAACACTGATGAAATCATTGAAGATTGTGCACTCATTACACACAGAAACAGCCAGTTTGTCACATTTATAACCAGAAATTCATTGGTAGGTATAGTGACACATATAAAATTACATTGCTAGTTCTTTCATGAATGTAAAAGTAAAATTAAATAGTTTTAGTATGAAGTGCAACAATTAATTTTTTACCCTCGCAGTATAGCCATACTGTAATAAATATAGGCAGAGGAATGAAACATTAAAAGCTCTATACTGGACAATGATTAGCATTAGAGTCATGCCAGGATCTTCGCCCAGAAGACTCAGACCGCGCCACTGAAGATGTCCTCTGCAGGTGGGGATGAAACGTTTGGACACCTTAGCTCCAACACGGCTTCCAAGCCCGGAAGAAACTTCTACTTATAAGTCTGGCTCCGGCTGTGAAAGCTTCCAACTACTAATGATTAGCATCCCTAATACTTACTTACAGCTAACCAATCAAAAATTAAAATTTTAAAATGATACTTATTCAGAATTGCATTACAGCCTAAATATGGTTTATATTTCATGTCTAAGCCATAAATATATTTGATTTAATGAAACTTCTTCAAAAATTTAACAAGGAACTATTCCATATTACTTTCAGGAAAATTAGAAGTGTGCTGTAGTGAGCCAAGGCTATAGTGTGGGAGGAACAACTAAAGATTTCTTTTGTTGCAGAAGAGAAAAGTTGTTAGAACACTTAACATAGTTTTAAATGGTGAAAATTTTTGCAATGAAATATAACAATAAATGTACAATTGTTTATTAAAACTCACTCAAATTTTAGTTATTTTTACTAACTTATAAACATTTTTAAAGAAACACACAATTGTTTTTTGTTACATAGATATATTAAGTGCAGTATTTTTTTATAAATATAACTGGATGCTAAGATCTGAATTTATTTTTTTTTTTTCTTTCCCATTTCAACATATAACTCTTGATTTGTTTTTTTACAGGAAATCAGAAAATTTCATGTAGTACCTGTTTCTTCAAGACAATCGGTTTCTGTATTCCAACTGCAAAATGATAGGAACAGTTTGTTGGGACATACCTTTGTGGAAACAGATAATAGCTGTCAGCTTCTTACATTGTGTAAGTATGTCTTATCTGTCTGCATTCATCTTATTGGCAGTTATATCCACTTCCATGACATAGAAGCTCAAAATTGTGCACAAGTAAGGATCCAAATCCTGCTTGTAGATCTACCTGCTTAGATTCATATCTGAAGAAGTCTTCATTCCAGTAAATGTACATTGTACACCTTCAGCTTAATGTACAAAATTCATGATGCTAAGGGTGACAGATAGCATCGTCTGTGAAGAAGATAGTGTCAGGTCAACTCTCTGTGCATATTATTTAGCAAGAGCAACTCATATGACAATTACAGGAACAGTAAGTGGTTTTAATGTAAAAAAAATTAGGTACTGCACTGTGATAAAGTTCTTCGCCAAAAAAGAAGAGTTTTCTTCAAATGCTATCTTACATAGATTTGATTATGTTTATAGGGAAACTTCCTGTTCATACTCCACTATGGCTTTACCAAGGTAATCAGAAATACTGAAATAGAGTTTTCTTCAAATGCTATCATACATAGATTTGATTATGTTTATATGGAAACTTCCAGTTCATACTCCACTATGGCTTTACCAAGGTAATCAGAAGTACTGAAATCGAATATCACAGAAAATGAAACTATGGTTCTTATTATAACTTTGCAAAATAAAAAACCCTTAAACCAGCAAAGCACCACTGAGATAATTGAAAATCACTGAACCCACTTTGAAAATCCTGTCAATGAGCTTTGGGATTGTTAGTGAAAACTGTTGAGTTAAAGAAAAAAATTATCACTGTTAATGTACTATCTGTCCACCAGCACAAGATATGTATGAGAAATGCAGTTACTCAAAGCGCAGTAAGCAGTTCACGGAGAGATAATACCTGTATCCACTACTGAGTTGAAAAACATACACTCTCCTCAATTAAGTGATGTGACCAACTTCCCAGAGCTTATGGATTCATTTTCACTAGAGGAAGAAGAAGGAAAAAGAATCACTGCTATCTGCTTTCAATAATAACACAATGTTATCAACCACATTTTCCACAAAAACATGCCTATCCCATTTTCACTGTATGTTTACAGAAACCTTACCAATCATTTTGTGTCACAAGCAAACTGCTATTCAGAGTAGTGTCTTGAAGTTATTAAAGGGATAACTCTCCGGTTACATTTTCCTCTCTAATTGTTCTTTTTCACTTTTGCCCTTTCTAGTTGAAATTGAAATTTATTGATATGCTAAGAACAAATACAAACTACCAGGGGGCACCCACCTATCTGGTCCAAGCCATTTTAGGGTATGTCCCCTCACAATTACAAAAAATATAAATAGTTTTATTCTATATCCGAGTTCTAGCATAATTGAACAATACAATGTTTCCACCATGATTGCTTCGGTACCCAGTCCCCGGTTCATCAGCAGCAGCTATTTCTAGTTCAGTGGAATTCAGATTGAACATGTATGGAGGCAGGTGAAAGATTGCAAATAAGCACCCACTTTAAATAGTTTATATTTAGTTTTTTAATTCAATAAATTTATAAAACTGTGATTGTTAGTTATGGTATTACACTGAACTCCTTTGTTCTGCAGTCATTCTATCATAGCAGATTTCATAAATGGCTTGTCTACTTGTATACTATGATATTTTATCTAAGAATACAAATGAGGATGGCAGTAAATTGAAAGTCAATTTTTTTCAAAACACTTTCAAAGTTTTCTTGGTTCAATTGATCATGTTAGTTGCCTGTAGCTGATCCAGCCTTGTAAATCAGAAGCACATTTTCCTAAAACTTCCACACTGTCTACATGCACTATTACTATTCTGTTCACTGCCTCTGGTGGCTGAAATTGTTAAGGCACAGACTCTTGAGCAGGAGATCTGGGGTTCGAATCCCACAGAATCGTCATCCTAGACTAAGGTATTTTTCCAGATTTCTCTCAATCCTCACAAATGGCAAATGTCGGAGAGGTACCCTAAACTTAGGCCTAGAACGTTTCCTTCCTTAAGAAATCCTTTCCCAATATATCATTTCAACTCATGTATCATTGGTGCCCACTGCCTCTGGTGCCTCAGTAGTAAAAACGGGTATTAAACACCATTAAAAAAATCCACTTCCTGTATTAATTGGTGTTTATGTAGACACCAAATTTTTCTCACTTCCGAAACATAAGATAACTATAAACCCAAGTTCAATATTTGTACAAAATATTTCACCCATTTTATTTTCATAAAGTAATTGTGTTCTCAACCCATGATGCAGGGGCAAAACACTTGCCAAACACCCCTCCCCCGCCAAAAAAATGAATTTTTTCTCATACAATTAGAAAACAACTTGTTACATGTAGGTACTTGCTTTTCAACAACATAACAATATAATATTGCATATCTCATATTTGCCAAAATCATCAATATTCATCACAGCATGAGTCATTTTTGTTTTCTAGTGGTTTCTGGGTATAGTTATGGTGCATATAAAACAGATCAGCACCAGCAAAGCTAGCTTGTGTTATTAGCCTATCATAGTGAGGCATGTTGCCCGTCCAGCAATGTTATGCTAGAGCAATAGCTTCATTTCACTTTTTTCTTTGCATCCATCAAATCCAACAACTTTTTATTGTTTTAAAGTATACCACTGAAAAGGATATAGTGTTTTTGAAGCTGACTGTCCAAGAAGCATAATTTTATGTTGCCTGCAGTCCAAGCTATAAGTCTCTGAGTAACATTGCACTGTCAACTTTCTAGGATAATAGCAAATGCATGCAATAAATAATGTATCATAGTTCTTCTTTGTTGTGCTATAAATATCATTATTTTCTGCTCCAGAGTTCAAATGTCTGTAGAAATCCAGTTTAGTTTAACCTTATAAGAGTTCCAAGTCTATGTGCACTTGTTATTTCTGTCTCACATAATTACAACTAGTTTTGCTGTGTTAAGTTGAACATGCCATTGTCAAAACTGATCACAAGGGGCACAGACAAATAGGCCGAGGGGGGAAGTGGGCTGCATTCAGATAAGTGGATTATAGATTTCAATGTCAATGATTTAATTTTTTTGTATGTGTGTGTGTAATTTAAACAGTTGATCTTGGAAGAAGTGCATACTAATACTGCTTTTAGTCAAGAGTCAGGTGCTAACGGTTAAAGCATGTAACATTTGGTGTCGCATATTCTGAAACAGGATAAAATACCCACTTCTAAATTAGTGCATCCCCTTGAAAATAATTGCAAGACAGAAAAATGTGTTTCTAATCTGGATGGTTGTTTATTACTCATTTTAAATTTTATGGTAAAACAGAATAGTAACATTAAAAAAACCTGTTCTTTTGATGAGGGGAAAAATATATCTTAATGTTCCACATCTTTTTTGGCACTAATATTAAAGCATTTTGGATTTCAATATAATAGGGCAAATGGTGGAAAAACCTATTAAAAATATAAAATGGTATGTAAAAGTTTCCAAATGAGATGAAATGCTTTCTCAAATGAGTAATTTATGCTTAAATTAAATCAAAATATTAGATAGCTTATCTTCTTGTTTTTAATGGGAAGATAATTGTTACAAAGTGTTAAATTGTGCATCTTGCGTCTGTCTCTGTCTTCACAGCTTCTGCAGGTCTCTCAGGCAGATGCATATCTTCCCTCTCTTTTGTATTGTATGATGCACTCTGACAACAGTGTAGCAAAGCTGATTACAGATTTGAGCAGCATATTTTTCTTCTTATTTTGCACCCCCATTAGAATACTATTTTTACCACTTACACTCAGTTCTTTCACTTCTTTGTGGAATCTCTTTATCTAGTTTCAGATACCCCCATATAAACAGCAGCTCTTGTTCAGCATAAATCACTTTTGTCTTCTTATGCATTGACATTTCATGCTATTTACTACAAAATTCAATGTACAGCTATGAGTAATGAGTCACTGTTTTCATCATGTGGTTATGTAATGACATCTGCAGAGATAGCAGAAAAATGACTCAGCCTTAACATTCCGTACCTCAACCTTTCGGCACTATGAGCTGGTGGACAAACAGTAATTATGCTTTACTTTTGTACAATCTACTTGATGTCATAAAGGAGAAGAGAAGAGGAATTTTGAGGCATTGAATTTGCTGTACTTTATAACAACATTCCAGTCCATATGGCTATTGTAAAGATTGCAACAAAGGACTATGGTTCCCAGAAGATTGAACACTCACTCTATTGTCCAGAACATTCAGTGACTACATCTTTAAGCCAAAGAAAGACTTTCTGGAAAAGAAATTTAATGATGATAAGGTAGAAATGTTGTAATATTTTACATTTTTAAAGGCATTGAGTTGTTAATTCATAGATGCAATAAGGTTTTGGAACAAATGACAATTTTTTTAAAAATGATACAGTTAAATTAAAATGAATGTAGGAATCTACACAGTGAAACTATCATAATCTAGTTGAGTTAAATGTAAAACTTCTAAAATCATGTCAATATATTAAACTCTCTTGACGTTTCACAAGAGTTTAATATATTGACATGACTCAAATAAGTGTACTTACGAAGCTGTTGACAATGGAGTGGTATATATATATAAACAATTTATACAGTTTTTTTCACACTAACTCCATTCACTTACATAAATTTGGAACATATGTTTCGGGAGCGATCCCTCCCATCTCCAGCCTGTTGACAAACTGTTGTTAAACGTGGCGGTTGGGTCTCTTGATGTTCTTGTGGCGGCATCTGTTGGTTCTATTAGGAATTTGCTGAGTTCATCCAATGGAGGGATATCGAAATTCATCAAATTATCCTTATTTTTTGTAATGAAAATGTTTTCCCAAGTGGAAAGTTCTATTGCATTATGAAGTTGTTTAAGTAGTTTTATCTCTGATTTAATTTCATGATTTTTATTCCAAAAGTGCGCTGCTATTGCTGATTTATCAATTTGTTGATTGATAAAATCAGCAATTATTACACATTATTATTACACATAATCAGCATGTATCAACATATGCCACTTTTTTACATACTATATTCAGTAACACTAAAATCCACAGAAATAAAACCGGCCATTAAACAAACACTTTCACACTTTTTGCTGTTCACTGTGCAATGTTGTTGCAGACCTCTATAGTGACCAGTGCATGACAAGCTCACAAAGAAAAATAAAATAAACTGTAATTCTGATTTGACTTGAAATTATAATTGGAACTTGTACAGTGAAGCTCACCATATAATTAAGATCATTGTATGATTGAGTCAAACTACACATTCTTATTGGCTCCACTTGTTTAAATTTACAAACCTTTGTCAGCATCCTCAACTAATTGTCGACATAGTCCAATTTGTAGTTCAACTCATACATTGATCTTAATTATTGAATTTTGATATTATCCGTTAGAAATTTGGTATTAACTTGTACTTTAGACATCATGGATCAAGCACATACTCATTTGTGACATCTGCATCAGAAAGCTTAAATTAATTGTGCTAGAAAATTAAGTGTTTGTGGATTGGATTGTACTGGATCATGGCATTTTAAGTATGCTGAATTATATTGTATTTTGGCAGTGAAAGATTTAATGAGTGAAAATCTCAGAGAATGTTAAGAGACAAAAATTGGTACCAGACTATATTCTGTAGCTGGTTAAAATCTGTGTATCTATTATATTGCAGGGTCAGATGGCAAATTACTGTCATTGGAGTTTATACCAGGTACAAATTGCTCCCCACCAGGAACATTACTGAGCACGGTTGATGGAATCAGTACAAAGCATGAAGTTGCCATGGTATCTTTGAGTCCCAAGCATCTTGCAGTGTATGGAGCAGACACAAGTGAAGAAGGTATTTTATACTTCCCTTACTGTATTTAAAGTATGTGTAAATATTATATTTAGTCATTCAGAACTTTTTACACATATGCCTAAGGGTGTTAGTATAATGAAAGATTATATAGAAATGAAATGTATTAACAATAACTTTATAATAACACAACTTATAGAATCATAAATTTTCAATACATAATTATTCAAATAGACAAGAATTGGTATTAAATTAGATTAATGCAACGCATTGATTTTATAATGAGCTTAGCAATTGCTTCATAGTATTGAGTATTAATGAATTTATTTATCCCAATTTCTATTACATATTTATTACCAAGTTCTAAGCTGCCATTAATAATTCAATTTCTTAACCTGGGTATACCTACAATCTGACATTAAGAATTGCTACACATATTCAACCCCAGTACACATTAATACCAAGGTTGTAGATGTAATAGGATCTTATCATAAGTGCAGAGAGTTTGTGTCATGTTTGATGTGAGAAAGCGAGCGGGAGGAACCAGGTAGTGTGGGAAGTAAACAGCAGCACTGTAGATTCATAATTTCCTGGGTATTCTACTCATAAACTTCCATTAATCTATGGCATACACACAATCGTCATTTTACATTAACCATTATAGTAGTTACTCAAAGTTACTCCTTTGGCATTCACACATTCCTGACATCTATTGATGAAATTTGCATTCACAGGCAAAAGTTCTTCTTTTGTAATCCCTCTAATTTCTGCTCTTATATTATCTTTCAGTCCATCTACAAAATGTGGGCTATTTCTATAGATTCAATTTTTTAGGATTCCCCACAAATTAATAATTGAACATGGTAAGATCTGGGGAACAGGCCACACCATAGCCCTTTATAAATAATTCTGTCCTCAAATATCTCTCTTATACCCTCCAAAGAATCATGAGCAATATGGGCTGTGGCAGAATCTTGCTGGAAATATGCATATTGTCTCTTATGATCAATTAATTGTTCAAAAAATATACAAATATTGTCTACAATACCTCTCCATATTCATGGGATCTTCAAAAATATAGGTTAAATCATTTGATTTGCAGTTACAGCTTACCACACACCAATCTTTTCATCATGTAGAGAAGTTTCGTGAATTATTTGTGAATTTTCTATGCTACAAAATCTATTGTTTGGGGAATCTACTTAACCACATAAATGAAACCATGCTTCATCAGCAAAAATGATTAAATGTTCATCAACAATACTGTCATGAATGTTCTGTAAAATCCAATTACAGAAATTCACTCTACTTTTGTTGTTATGTGGCCGTAATTCTTGGACTACAGTAACTCTATAAGGTTTTAATTTTAAAAGTTTAGTAGCCATGTGAACTGAAGTTTTTGAAATACCTACTTCTTGACATGACATAAAGATTTATTAGGAGAACTTCAAGTGATGCCCCAATATCATCCAGCTTTTCTTCTGTTAGAACTAGAAGTTTAGGCCTATGAATTTTAGAGTTCAGTTCCCTTTCTTTAAATTTATTGACAAGATTTCTAACTGTACCTATATTTGGAAGTCAAATGCCAGGGAACTGTCTGCAAATTACCTACACACTTGTCTGCATGAATTTTTGATGTATTGTACATAAATATTCATTGTGTTGGAGTAAATTTTTAGCTGTCATTTTAATTATCTAAATAACTTATTTAATGCACATACAATGTATACACTTTAAAAGAATTCGAAAGAAGTACATATGCAAACATATTTTATAACACTTCAAACCGTACAAAGCAACGGACGATACATAGAGCTCATGCAAACATGTGTTCTATTGCCAAAATCTCAACTGTGCTAAGTATTGACTGGAGTTGTATGGGCTCATGCAGCACTGAAGGAGAATAACGCACCTAGAATGTCACTGTGTACTTCATACTCCATCAGCTTCCTCCTGCCTGACTTCTCGGACCAAGCATGACTCAAACTCTCCATATTTTCCTACTTTACTTGGAATAAAAATCTACTGTTATTCCCCTATCTCTCTTTTTATTTTTTTTAACTATATTTCCCTCATTTTTCCAAAATATCTTCCTAGTTTCTTAATGTGCATATCCTGTCTTTTGCTCAGCATAATCATATCACCTTGTAATTATTCCAATTTTCTAACCAGATTTAATCTCTACAGCTTTTTGTTATTTTACAATTTAATATACAGTGTAAATAAGTTTCTTTTTCTCCACTTATGGACACATCTCCAAGTTTTTGTCTTGTCTTAACTCCTTCAATTTCAAACACCTGTTCTAATCCTTTCAAACACCTGTTCTAATCCTCTTGTAACTAACTACCTTGACTTAATTCACCACTAATATCCATATATTTTTTCTACTTCATTTTTTTAAATCCAACTATCATTTTAAGGAGTTTTTATCTTTAAAGCTGTTAAATACTTCTTTTCTTTAAACATCTTCTATTCTACCTCTTATATCTTTTCAAAACCCATTATCATTATGCTTGCTTAAAATTCATACATATATCCACCATCCGAAAACTTTTAGTAATTTTCTTCCCCAGCTATTTTTTCTGTTTGCTTTCCCTTGTATTTAGTCACTTTTCATATCTCTGTCATATAGCTTCTTTAATTTATACTAAACTTTCAATACCTTTCAATCACCTTGCCTTCATTTCCTAACCTCCCCAATTCAGCTAAGCCATGCTATTAGATGATGATTTAGGCAAGCACAAGATTTGTTTGCAAAAGGAGCTGTTTGTGACTTTATATTAACCTATATTTTATTCAAGATCCCATATTTCTGCCCTATAACACATTTTTGCCTTCACAGTTACTTTGCACCATCTCAACAGTGCTTGTAAAATGGGAAGAGTTTTAGTCAGCAGCAAATGAGAAACAAGCATTAGCAAAACATTGACAAGTCATTAACTGTCACTGCTATTTACACATTCTCTAGTGCAACAACAGTTTACAATGATTAATTTATTGTTATAACTATAATGCAAATGTTGCATGTAGTGGATAATCAAATTTATTCAGACTTCGTGAGTCATCTTGAATGGATGATGAAATTGCTAGTCAGCAACTTGCCTTCAAGGGTATCAGCTTCAAAAATACAATACTGCGTAACCTAGTGAATGGTTAAGAACCTACATGACTGCATTTTGTAAACAAGGTGATTTACAACTGTGAATGGCAATAGGTTTTCTCCTTCCCTTCTTTTCCTCTCCAAGATGCACTCTTGCCCTCCACATCAAATTCTTAGAACTACATCAACTGGTATATTGATAAAAACTCTCTCTGCAATAGGAAGTCATTTATTTCAAATGACTCGTTAAAGTTAAATGTGATTTCCCTAAGATAACAATAATTAAAGAAGCAGAAATTAAAAAAAAAAAATTATGAAACAATCACACAAATAGTGCCATATTTTGCGCCACTTGTGTTCTTTTTAAAGGCTGGAAAGTTTGAACTATTTAAGTAACTGTTTCAGTGTTTTATTCATTTCTGCTTCTTAGTTCGTGTTATTTTTAGTTATACTGTTCTTCACCGGATATAGTGGTACTGCTAGCAGCTCTTCATTGATTTTGCTGTCACCAAATTCGTTCATGTTGATTTGTAGTCTGTTATCTGTCTTATTGTCACATTCTATTTCATTCATGAAGTTATCATCTTGTAGCTTTTGTATGCACAAAAGAGTCCTAGTTTTTCTGTTTCACCTTGTCAGTTTCTTCATGAATAAAATCTTCTATATCTTTCATTTTAAAATTACTGTTTCTACTTTCAGTCCACTTAGTTTGATCTACACAATAAATAGAATTATCCATCATCATAGTCCAGTTATTACTTTTTTAGTGTGGAATGGTAATGTTCAGTTGGATTATATTGCATTGGAAGCCTGACTGCACTGTCCTTGTCTTTCCAGAACACTTTCTTCACCAAATTCATTACTTGTGCTTGCTTTATTCAACATTCTGTAACAAAGAAAGGCATACATCTGTTTCCCTCAACTTCATTTCTTGATAATCAACTGAATATTATATCCCCTCATATTTATCGTTTCACATTTGTGCAGGATAAGTTTTATGCATGTCACTGCAGATAAATAAAGTACAATCAGTGAAAGAAACTAATAGACTCCAAGACTGTAACTCATCTTCAAATGAATCCAAAGCTAATAGGTGTATTTTATAAAGTTTCATATACAGCACTTCAGCAATGGACAATGGGTATAGTATTCATCACTATAACAAAAACTACTGAGATTTTGATGAGCATGGTATAAAATTAAACAAATGTCACAATATTTCGAACCGCATGTGTTCATCAAAGTCAGAGAACAAATAAATATTGAGTCTCAAAACAAATGCTTGGAAACAAATTAAGCAAGTCACAAGGGAAAATAGATTGGGGAGGAAAAAAAGTAAAAGTATTATACTAATAATTAAAAATAAACAAAGTAAAAATTAAAATAAAATATTACCATTAAGATTTAAACCCAGTGCTGTTTTGCTTTAAGCAAGAATATAATTGCCACCTCTCTATCTCTGAAGTAACTCTTTGGGATATGAGCCAGTAAGGCATAAAAAAGTATTAAATTAAATGTATCATAAAAATCTTTACTGTGGGACAGGCCACATAGGGAATAGTTTTAACAAAATGCCTATGATTGTTTGTTCATATGGAAACAACAATAAATGTTATACCAGAATAAAAGCTTTGCGAAGCATTAATATATTTACAACATTCTTAGAAGCATAGTTAGCAAATGAAGTAATCTTGAGTTCTCTGGCTAAATTGGAGATGGGGAATGATTGACATGGAATATTTAGTGCACGGTTTTGCATTTATGGCTTTGGCAAGGATATGAGTCTAAGACCAGGTAGGGTAAATTGGATGGAGATAGGTTGCAGCAAAAATGTAGTTTTAAGGTCAGAGGGAATATATGTGCTCCCTAATATACAGGGTATTAATGAAATGCACTGAAATAATTTCAGAGAGTGTAGAGATATCATATATAAGCAATTTGAGATAGGCAATATGTGGCCCACAACTAAAATATAATGCAGTTTTATGATGTTAAACATTTTTGCACCAGATGCTGATAAGTTGGTGTTAAAGCAAGCCAGGTGAAAAATTGATTTAGAATGTCTTTAAAACTGCTTTGTGAGCATAGATATATTGATTTTTCATAGCTTACTATCACTGTTTTCAAGATTTAGTGTCATAAAAATCCCTCAAATTTCTAACTAGTCATTTGACAGTATGACACTGAACATCTTTAATTTCCTTCTTCCATTATGAAATCTACTCTAGAGGGAGCTCTGCAACTCTTTGTGTGGCATAATGTATAAGGCAAAAGCTGATGTTCAATTCTTGGTATACTGTTAATTTTTTTTTATATGAAATGCTGCAATACGTCTATTAAACAATGATAAATAAAATTTACTTAATGCTTTCAAGTTTTATTCTCTTTCTCAACAATGAATGTATTACCAACATACAATGATGAATAAATTTATTACTTTAACATGATGCCTAAAACTTAATTTACAAACATATACTTAACTGCCTTCTTGAATTATGTAACGTATTCTAGATGGAACTTTTTAATTGCTTGTGTGGCATAATGCATAAGGCAAAAATTGATGTTCTGGATGCTGTGGGTTCAATTCTTGCCATTGTTAAATTTTTATATTTAATATGAAGTGCTGCAGTACGCATGCTATAGAATTACAAATGAAATTTATGTAATCTTTGAATATATACGACATCCAACTCATTAAGATTAACCATAATTCTACCTTTGGAGGGTTGTAATTATATAAATTGGTATGTTATGATTTAATGTGTAAATTGAAATATCATCTTAAAACATAGGCTAAAAGCTGTATTATCAGGCCCTAGTCAGAAAAAGACAAAAAAAGTGATAAACAAGACTCAAATTCAAAAACAAATGACTACATTTTATGCCAAAGCTAATGTCGTAACCATGGCACCAAAGTGATACATTCAGAAATCTCCCTTTGTTATCATGTGTTATGCTTTTGAGGGGAATCTTCATTTGGCCAATTGCATACTGGTGCTTAAAAACTTACAGCCATAGCTTCAAAATTTGAATTTTCAATCTCAAATTGCTTATATATAAAGTTATTTGAGTTATTAGCTTATAAGTAAGGTTATTTGAGTTACTAGCCAGCAGAATGCAGGGCTGCACACTGAGAGAAGCACCCAGAACTAGAGAAGTAGAAATAGATAAAACACTTAAATGTTGTACAATTTTCACTATATTTTGAACAAATCTCAAGGTAACATTATTGAATCTCAAAGATAATGTTAATGCATGGAAACAGATTAAACAAGCAACAAGAGGGAGAGGCTAATATACATGGACATAGGAAAAAAGCCATAGCATAAAGATATATCAATATCTAGGAACATAGCAACATTGGCAGAGACAGAAGAAGTAAACTTAATCAAATTTGGAGTTAAGTAGTAAGGAACTGATCAAGAGATTTGATCTACGTGTCCATATATCATCAATATATCTCAATCGTAATAGCAGTACTAGAAGTTCTGACTTGAGAAATTCCTCCTCTAAGTGAGCCATAAAAACATTGGCATAAGATGGTGCCATTGCAGTGCCTTTAATTTGTAGATAATGTTTATTACCAAAATTAAACAAATTGCAAGTGAGAAACAGATAAACTAGATGACAAATACAATCTATGGATGGGGTATGAGGAGGTGTTCAAGAATCCAAGAAATATCCAACAGCTGCTAATCCTTCATGTTTTGGAATGCTAGTATAAAGAGATGTCACATTAATAGTGGCCAGAAGTGGTGATGATGATAATGATGATGAATGGCGTTTAATGTCCATTTTTACTACAGAGGTACCACAGGCGATGAACACTGATGATACATGAGATAAAATGATAAATTGGGAAAGCATTTATTTTTAAGGAAGGAAACGTTTCAGGCCTAAGTTTAGAGTACCTCCCCGGCATTTGCCATTTATGACTGAGGAAAACCTGGAAAAAACTTCAGTCAGGGAGGTTGGTCCTGGTGGGATTAGAACCCCAGACCTCCTGCTCACGAGTCCACGCCTTAGCGACCTCGGCCACCTGTGGTGGTGTGGCCAGAAGTGTATTAGAACGTGCAAAAGGGTCAACTTTCTTAAACATACTCAAAATCATTCCTAAAATGTGTAAATCATTCCTGTATTTAGTATTTAGTCCATGCACATTGAAATTTGATTAAAAACTTTTGAGATTATGTACCACATAAAGTCATGTGTATATATATATGAAAAATAAGTAACCCTTGGAACAATATAGCTAAAATAAAAAAGAACTAGAAAAGCAGAAATAGATAAGATACATAATCACACAAGTTTTGCTATATCTTGAACCACTTGTGTTCTTCAAAGGCAGAACACAAATGAAGGTCTCTTGCCTTTGGAGAACATAAGTGGTTCAAAACATATAAAAAATGATTTGATTATTTAAGTGTATTATCTATTTTTGCTTCTCTAGTTCTTGTTATACAATTATAATATTAATGAAAAAATAAAGTAACCTTTTGAACAATGTAATTAAAATAACAAGAACTAGAGAAGCAGAAATAGATAAAACACTATATATGCTCTTGGAGCAATGTCACTAAAATAACAAGTACTAGATAAGAAGGAATAGCTAATGATCTATAAAGTAAGTTACAAAATATCCCCACAGTATGTTCCTGCCTATCTGGTACTTCTAGAATTTCTGTAGTGAGTTTAAACTTACCTTGTAAGTTGACATGTCAATTTTAAATCCTAATTGGAAGGATGTTAAAATATTATTTAAGTTAGGTAATTAATAACAAGGTTATATGTAACTTTTTTTAACCTTTGAAAATTAAATTAAGAGTATAGTTTGATTGTAAACGTGTCACCCTTTTTGAAAAGAGTGACAATAAAAAGCAATTTCAAACAATAGCACACTTCAGTCTTCTGCAAATATTCCCAACATTAATGAATGGTTATAAATATGACTGAGGGGTTTATTAAGTTCAAATGAAAAACTTTTTAATAGTTTAGTACTAATCTCATATCATCCAGATGTGTTTTTTATCATTTTTTCAACATCTGTATCTGTAAATTATCATTTCACATTTTGATAAACCAAAGAATAAGATTATCATCTCTATGTTCCTTCAGATTTCATTTTAATTATATTCCATGCAGTTTTAATTTATTCTTAGATGTATTGATGACTTGCGTGAAATAAGTGCTCTTGCTTCTTTAATCTTTTAATAAGTATTTTATAGTACTTTTTATCTTATATCATTCCTAATTCTATTTAGTAAATAAATTATATTTTATTTGCAGTGGTTAACCATAATCAGCCCATACTTAGAACTACTTATGCCCCTGGACAAAAAATCTTTGCTGCTCCTCCCCTTTGCTCTTTCTCTGTGTGTGTATGTGTTTAATTTTGAGTGAAAAACACTATAATTATGTTTTTACTGAAATTATGAATGTAAACAGATAAAAAAAATGAAACATTTCAAACATCCTACAAAGCCATGATATCATTCCAACATAAACTACCACCAATCATACTATGAAACAGACATTATGCTGGAACACTTTCTTATAATTTAATAAGAAATTAGTAGCATCATATTTCCAAACATTATTAATTACAACATAACAAATTATTATTGAGGAAATCACTCAAATTTCACTAATTTAGTTCCACTTACTTGGACATGTTTCAAAGGCGATTGCTTCATCGTCAGCATGATCCCAATGTCCGCTTCCCCGCGTGATATTCAGATGTTGCTCCGTAGATTTTATGAACTTTGTGATAAGGTTGCTATTGTTTGGAAGATCAAAATTAACCAAATTTTCTTTGTTTTTATTTATGAATATATTTTCCCACACTGTCAATTCTATTGGTTTTTGAAGAGCTTTTAAGAGTTTTGGTACCTTTTGGAATTCGTGGTTTTTTTTGCCAGAAATGGTCTGCCACTGCTGATTTTTCCATGTGTTTATATTTTAAATGCCTCATGTGTTCCTTAAACCGTATGGAGATATTTCTTTTTGTTTTGCCTATATATTTCATATTGCAATCTTTGCACGCAATTTCATAAATGCCTGATTGTTTTTCTGGAGGAATTTTGTCTTTTGTGTTTGTTTTTAGGAGGTTTTTTAAACTACATTTGTTTACTGGAGCCAAAATGATGTTTGCCTGTTTAAAAATTTTTTGGAATTTTTGGTGTGCCCATGGGTGGAATGTGAATTTTTTATATATCTGATCCCCTTTGTAGCCTTTTAGTGTGGTGATATCTTTTATTCGTTTTTTCTTTTTGAATTTTTCTATTTTCTTGTTCACCAGATCTGTTGTGTAACCATTTTTTTGTGCTATCTCTATGATTTTTTGGTACTCCAATTTGTATTCTGTCTTGCTTATTGGAAGGTTTGTTAATCTGAATGTGAGGCTATTGATTATGGCATGTTTATGTTGTATTGGGTTGAGGCTGTTGTTTTTTATGTAATTATCTGTGTTGCTATCTTTTCTGAATATGCCAAATTCCAGTATATTGCCATTTTTTATAATTTTTATGTCCAAGAAAGGAAGAATCGTGTTGTTCTCCAATTCCATTGTAAATTTAACACTGCTGTCTTGCAGGTTGAGCAGTTTTATTGCATCCTCTTTCCAATTTTCATTTACTATTGCAAAGACATCATCAACATAACGGTACCAACATTTGTATATATATGGAAAAGCCTCAATTATTTTTATTTCTAAAAAACTCATGTAGATATCTGCTAAGAATGGTGATAATGGGTTTCCCATTGCTAGACCCTTATTTTGTGTGTAACTGTTGCCTCCGAATGTGAAGTAGGTTTGGTTGATGCACATTTTGGTGAGGTTCACATATTGTTCTATTGCTTCTCTAGGTAGGTTTATTGAGGTTAGCCATTTCTGTATGACCACTATCAGATTTTCTTTGGGGATGCTAGGAAACATAGAGACCACATCATACGAAACTAGTAGATCCCTATTTTCCAATTTCACAAGTCTAATTTTATCTATTAGTTCTGATGAGTTCTTTATGCTTTGGCTTTTGTATTTCGGCAAGGCATTAAATTTTTTTAAAAGGCAATTGGCTAAATTGTATGTGGGTAAATTTATTGTATCTACAATAGGTCTCATTTTGTTTCCCAGTTTATGTATTTTTGGTAGGCCATAGATTCTAGGTGTTGTAGGGTTGTCTGGTATGATCTTCTTTTTTTCTTCTTCACTCAGAATTGTTACTTCTATTAATTGTTTTTTTACTGCACTGATATATTTTTGTGTAGGATCTGTTTGCATTTTTTCATAATCTTGGCTGGTTAGTAAATTGTACATACTGTTTTCATAATCTGTCTGATTCATTATCACAATTTTGTTTCCTTTGTCAGCCCTACTGTAAATGATGCCCTTTTCTTTTAAAGACCTGAGTATCCTGTGATATGTCACTTTTTGGTTATTTTCTTTTTTTATTATTTGCTTTAGTACTTTTGCACATTGTGATCTTATGATGCTTTTTTCTTCTTCAGGTTTGTTAAAAATCGCTATTTCTATATCTGCTACATATTCTTCTGTATTTCTGGAGTAATCTATACAAGAATTTAATCCTACGTTTAATAGTTGCAATTCTTTTTCCGAAAAGTTTTGGTTTGACTTGTTTATGACATTTTCTATTTTGTTGCTTTTAATTTCTTTCCTAGTTTTAATATTTCGCTGTTTCTCTCGAAGTTTGTCCAGTTTTTTATTTATAGCCTGCCATTTTTGTTTTACTCGGGCGTTTTTAACCTCAAAAAAATTTTCTTCGAGATTTTTCCAAAAGATTCTGCCTAATTGAGGTACCAGTTTTAAATGTAGCTCATAAGTTTTTAAGTCCAAATCGCTTATGGCTTTGTAATGATTCATTTTTTCAACTTGCAACACTTTCCTTTCGGCAGCTATTTGTATTTTGCTGTAATTGTTTTGTTTTACTATCCTCCTTACGAATGTAGGCGTTAAATTTTCTTTTAGGCAAATGTTGATGAAATGTATATCTACGGATCTTAGTTTTTTCTTAATTCTATATTTTAGAAATTGTTTTATTTTGGGTTTTAGTTCACTAAGCATGTTATTGGAATGGATGTTCATTAACGGTAGCGGCATATTCTCCATACTGCTGTTTTTACCACGTGGTTTTGGCTTAATTGAAATCTTATTTTTCCCAGATAAACTGACGTTTCATAAATAGTTTTTGAATTGCGGGAATTTTCACAGTGAAATATAGTATAACATAACAAATTATTATTGAGGAAATCACTCAAATTTCACTAATTTAGTTCCACTTACTTGGACATGTTTCAAAGGTGATTGCCTTCATCGTCAGCATGATCCCAATGTCCGCTTCCCCGCGTGGTATTCAGATGTTGCTCCGTAGATTTTATGAACTTTGTGATAAGGTTGCTATTGTTTGGAAGATCAAAATTAACCAAATTTTCTTTGTTTTTATTTATGAATATATTTTCCCACACTGTCAATTCTATTGGTTTTTGAAGAGCTTTTAAGAGTTTTGGTACCTTTTGGAATTCGTGGTTTTTTTGCCAGAAATGGTCTGCCACTGCTGATTTTTCCATGTGTTTATATTATAGCAGACATTGGGATCATGCTGACGATGAAGGCAATCGCCTTTGAAACATGTCCAAGTAAGTGGAACTAAATTAGTGAAATTTGAGTGATTTCCTCAATAATAATTTGTTATGTTATACTATATTTCACTGTGAAAATTCCCGCAATTCAAAAACTAATTATTTATTACCTTCACAAATAATATATGACAAAGTTATAATTGAATTGATCAAAATGCAATACTTAATCGTAATTCAATGCCCACAATAGCTAACCTGATCACCATAGCATTGTGCAGAAATGAAAATTCTCACATGGGCAGGAGGTTTAAATTTTAAGAATTAGATACTTTTCATCCATTCATCCACAAATTTTGCAGAGTTAAAGCCTGCCATCTTGGGCAGATGCCCAGTTTGTACCCCCATAAATATGACCCAGATCATAATTTATTATTTAAGTCAGTTACTTTGGCTTTTTTCTATTTTAGAAACCATGCCTCAAAATGCTGTAGCATTATATTTAGGAATTCATTTAATTTATGATCTACTTTGTCACAAGAATAGACAGTTCCCCAATTTTCTTGTACAAGATCACATCTAAAATTCACAGCTGAAGCATCATTAATTGCTATCATCATCTGTACTTCATGATGTGGCATTTCATATAATACTACAAATACAGTATAGTTTGGAATCTTACTTTCATCTATAAATATATTATCTATAATAGTTTTCAAGTCATTTTGTATTCTAGGTACAAAGTTTGCCATGAAATTAAATTATAATACCTAATAAGGATGTCACTCTTGAGTTTTCTTTCATTATCAGTTGAGGTGTTCACATTAAAATCACCACAAAAAAGATATTTACATATTTATGTATCAAGAACTGAGAACTTTATCTTAACTAGTTTATGAAACAATTCAAATTGCATGAGCCTTGTACAGTATTTTGGCACAGCAGCTTTCAAAGTCTTGCTATCTACAGAAAGATATGTCATTATTACTAAAATTGAACATGATATTCTAAATACTCACCCTTCCACAGTTGGTGGAACATACAAAAACAAATGAATAATTATCAATCTTTAATTTCCACAGTTCTAGTTCTGAATAGTGCTGTTAGACAAATAACTTCAATTTCTTATTTACCAAAGTGACTGGCATCTTGTCAATATCACATCTTTCTGAATGGAGGATACGCTATAGAGCTTCTAGACCAAGAACATTTAACAAGCACTGTCATCGTTTTTCATTTCTAGTATTTTTCTTAAACAGGATGTAATTATCTTCATGGCCAGTTTTCCTAGCTCATCCCCCATACTACTGAATTTCACATCTAGATAATTAATCATTTCAAAGATCATATAGAATGTGCTAAATGCAATAAAGGTATATTAGTATTCTGTATAATAATGTTTCTGAATTAATCATACATGATTAACTGAAACATAATTTTGCTGCTGCTATTACATGCTTCACACTCTCTGTAGGGAACTAAAGCTATTTTGATAAACTTGAAGACATGTGTCTAAAAGAGATGTCCAACTATGTATATTGTATTTCTAATAATGTCCTTTCAAATTAATTTGATGAACTATATTTGTCATTGCTGTTTTTCTTTGTGCAACATAACATGATAAATGCTGTAAGAAAGTGATTTTTGTCCTCTTAACTAAGATACTAAAATTTGCCATTTTTTTTCTTTTTTCTTTTTTCTTCCCAGCTGAATGACTAGAATGACTTTACAGTCTTGTAGAAACCATGTAGAAACAGTTTCTACATATGAAGAGTATCATATGACTTTTACAATGCTTTTTGTCCAGAAAGAAGTGTAGTCTCCACTTTTTATAGGAAATTGAATTTTAGATTTCACAAAATATCTTAATGTATGAGGAGCATTCTAAAAGTTCTCAGCCTGACCAAGAAAATACAAGATTTAGAAAAATGACTTTTTTAACATAGTCATTTTGTAAATCAATATATTTGGTCTAATGTTTTTTCAACTTTTTAATGCCCTCAGTAAAAGATTTGTCCAACTGTGAAAATAAGCATCTGTCTCAGCTTCAACCCCATTGTTTGATGTGAATCTTCATCAGCCCATTTCTTTAGATATGGGAATAACGAATAACTTCTGGGAGCCAAATCAGGAAAATATGGGGGATGTAGAAGCACTTGGAAGTGGAGGTCATGTAATTTTGCAGCAACAATCCCAGACAAGTGTGAAAGCACATTTTAGCCTGAATAGGATTCTTCAGTTGGTCCGTAGTGAAGCTTAATACTTCCCATTGATGATTCTGCCCTTCTGGAAGTAGTCTACAGACATGAGAATCCCAGAAAACTGTAGCCATGACTTTTCCTGCAGATGGAAACATTTTTGCTTGCTTTGGTGCACTTTCATCTGTTGCCACCCACTGTTTAGACTCTCCGTCATCTTTGGCATGTAGTGATGAATACATGTTTCATTTACTGTTATGAAATGTCAGAGAAACTCACTAGAATTGTGTTTAAAGAAGTCTAAACACTCTTGAGCAATGTTCATTTGAATACATTTTTGGTCCATTGTTAGCAAACGCAGCATTCATCTAGTGGAAATCTTTCTCATACTCAAAAAGTAATGTAAAATTAGTGGACATGGCCTATTGAGGTCTTTGCAATGTCGACCAACTCACATACCTACTACCTTCAAATGGAGATCATTGAGTATGGCACTGTGCATGTTTGTAACAATCATGTTGGTCTAGTTTGGGATGCTCTGAGCGCTCATCATCGTGAATGGATGTACGACCACTCTTTAAATTCAGCAACCCACTTTTTAACCATCGAAAATGAAGGGGAAGAAAATGTGGAATCTAACTCCTTTTGTATTTCTGTTGGGGTTAATCCCTTCAAAATTAAGTACTTTATCACAGCTCACATTTCAGTTTAATCCATTTTGTAGTGTTAACAGCAGTGTACTTAAAAGACCATTGCAAACAGTGACTGCATTTACGTGTCTGAAACTTTACAGCGCGCCATCTAAAGGATGATACTTAACATCCATACTGTATCATGGTAATTTGGCCATGTTCATGACATCTCTGACACAGGCCAAGAACTTTTAGAACAATGTTGGTGTATACCATTCATTATATTGTCAGTATTTGGGAAAAAGCTTAGGTTTTACAATAATGAAACATTTAAATCTGTAAATTCATTATGCCAAAAGTGATAATAGTAAACTCTTTACTACACTCACATTCTTCTGGGAATACTGAAATAAGCTAGTGCTAGTGTATTGAAATGTTATGAAATGAGGTTATTAAAGACATCTGAAATAATTAAGAAACATGTAAATTTTAATAGAGATTTGCACATTAATGTATAATAGATACATTACCAATATAAATGCACAATAGATGAAGAGAGAAAAATAAATCATAGCATTCAATAATGCATCCAGTAGGTTGCTGCTGATGAACTGGGGACTGAAAATTGATGCAATCAAGTTGGAAATATTGTATTTTGTTTAATTATATTGGAATTTAAATTAAGTCAAGAACGCTGATACTAACTTGCCCATTTCTACATAATTCAGCAGACCTGAAAGTGTGTATTGTTTTTTTCATTTGTATTACAAATTTTTTATTGTTTACTACTGCTATAAAAAGTGATAAAGTACAAACAGAATAAAATTTTTGGTGGGATAAATCTAAAAATGTAATTTTTAAATTTTCAATTAGTAGTCTGTTTCATTTTAAATTTTTTTAATGCAAAACTGAAATCATGTCTAGGGTGTTATAGAAATTCAATTTTTATTTAACAGGAGCTGCACTAATCATTTTCAACACCCAATATGGAATGGTTCTGTCTCGTCGTCATTTCAAAGTATTTGCTGCACCACCACGATTATGGCATGCATGGAACAACCTACTTGTAGCCACAGCACGTCACTTAGTTGTGGTTCCATATCAACTTGAAGCTCAGCAGTTGTCAGCACTAATAGGTGCACAGTGTATTACTAACACAGCAGATGTCTACCCTGATGTCCAGGAACAAGTTTTACGTGCTAGGTGGCTCTCTAATGACAGCAGTGATACAACAAATAGGAGTAATGAGGAAGAGATCCCAGATTCAGTCAAAAGCAAGCTTAAGTCTATGGAGGCTGATGGATGCCCACAGTCAATGTTAGTAAACCCCATTCAGCCAAATTTCTATCCTTGAGAGTTGCCCATTCCTTAGGACCTTATACACACTAACACCCTGTTATTGGTATATAAGTATCCTGTTTAACTAATGCTAGATAATTAGTCCCATACCGTCCCCTATATTTCATCCTCCTTTTGCTATCTGATAATACTATTCTCAAGCACATTTCCTAAGTATTTTACACCCGTTAACCATTTTTGTCTTACCTTGCCTATGTATTTTCCCAGTTCCTTAATGTTTTCATCTGATTTTAAATTTAAAATTCTTCAACCTCTTATTTCATTGGTAAGTTTTCCCACTTTCATAATAGGAACTGTTCCCTCCAAAACTTGATTTGCTTACATTCGAATATACAATGCCAAGTACAATCTGGTTCTTCACATATAGGACATTTCGCTTTAGTGTATGTTAGTATTATTATATTATTATTTTTAAATTCTTTTCTTAATAATTGATTTTAAAACTGTTATATTTTCCCATAGAAGTAACAGTTTCAGATTTGATGATGTAGTTACTAGTTTTTTGCTTACTGATTTCAGATTTACAGTCAGTATGCTTTATTTTATAACACATTCAAATCAAATTAATTTATCTTATACATTAAATTTTTATAAAATGCCATAGGACCACTTTAAACATGTATTTTTTCATAGATTTTAGTTATTGAATATATAAATGAAATCTTTGCTCAAATTTCACCAATTTTTATTAACTTGTTAGACAAGTTTCAAAGGCTTGTTGCCTTCATTATCAGCATGGGTTCTCTGTAAGTTTTCCCTGCATGATATGCAGATATCTGTCTGAGATTTGATGAATATGGAGATGGGATCATTGTTATTAGGAAGATCAAAATTTATGAAAATTTCTCTATTTTTTTATATGAATAAATTCTTCCATACAGTTAATCTTACAGATTTCTGTATAGCTTAACTCTTTTGCTGTCACATGCCGATCTAGTCGATTTCCTGCAATCAGCTGAAAGTGGCTAGAGTCCTGCCTCACTTGTACTCGAACAGTCATAAAATGCCATGTCTTTTAAAGGGAAAATGCATCACTTTGAAAATTTGCTTCTATAAATTCAAGAATAACAAATAGCACCACATAACTTTCCATATGAGTACATATTGTACAAAATTGATTATTAGAACACAAAAATATAATCATTTTAAAATATCCTCATTGTTTCAATTGATATTAAATATTTTCAAAAGATAAATAAATATGATTTTCATGTTTTGGGTTTAATTATCAACTTTAAAATTAAGATATATAATAAACTTATATGTTCATTTATGAATAAAATGCCGTATAACAAGTTATGCAAACTGGCCTGTTACAATTGTACATTTTAAAAAATTAAACATATATGCAAGTAGGGAAAGAAAAGTGAATTAGTCAAATGTGATCACTGACACAAACAGCAGTGAAGACTTATCATCAGATAAAATATTATATTTTATACTGCATGATGTCTCCAAACACTTTTAATACATTTGGATGTACTTAAATATTTGTGCATTAACATGCAACACTGACATTAATGCTTTGTCTAGTACTGATAATGTAATACAAATATGAAAAACACACAGAACTGAAAATGATACAAAATGAAGAAAATGCTTTCTGAAAACTGTACACTCCAATATTATTTACAATTGTTCAAATTGATATTTTTTTAATTACAACACTTGTGTTTTGCTACACATTTAGCATGCAAGCCTTGATCACACTGCATGCACACTGTATGTGACCTCTTTCTCTGTTGTGCGAAGTGACAAATTATGCATTCTTACTAATTTTATTGGCAGAATTTTCATACCACAGGCGGTAATATCATCACATACAGGACTGTGAAATGTTCTTGAGAGTCAAGGCTGTCATCACCACTGTTTACAAGATTCGAAACATTAAAATTAGAAAATGTTAATTGGAACTTGCACAGTGAAACTGATCATATTAATTGATATCATTGTATGATTCAGTTGAACTACACCTCTTAAACCTTCACTTGCTTTTCATAAATGTATGGAACCAGTTTCAAGAACATTTAATTCCCATCTTCAGCCATGCTAAGGTTCAACTGTCGGATCATTCGTTGAGCTGTGGGAATGTATATTCTGCTCTGGTGGCGCTGTGATAAACTTGTAGTTTATGTTTTCATCCCCAGCAATGTCGAAGTTCATTATGCTGTCTTTGTATTTGTAGATGTAGATTTTCTCCCAGGTTGCTAATTCCGTAGGTTCTTGTACTGATTTTAATAATTTTGCTTTATTTATTATGTCGTGATTTTGTGTCCAAAAATGATATGCTACTGCTGATTTCTCTATTTGCTTGTACTTTATGTTCCTGAAATATTCCTTTAACCATGTGCATATGTTTCTCTTTGTTTTTCCAATGTAAATTTTTTTACATTCTGCACAGTTTATTTTGTAAATACCTGATTTTTCTTCTTGTGGAATACTGTCATTAGCATTATTTATCAGTAATTTTTAACATTAATCTATTAATCGGTGCCAACCTGATATTAAAATCTTTAAGAATATTCTGCATTTTTTTGTGGTCCATGGATGATATGTGAATTTTTCAAAAATTAGTTTATCTTTTGTTGCTGAAAGTGTTGTGGTTTCTTTGATATGTTTTTGTCTCTTGAATTTCTGCACCTTTTTATGTACTAGTTCTTTTTTAAAATGATTTTTAACTGCTGTTTCTTCTATTTGTTTGTATTCATTAAAATATTTTTCTTTGCTAATGTGTAGATTAACTAGCCCATGTATTAAACTGTTAATTACTGCATGCTTGTGCGCTGTGGGGTTAAAACTGTCATGTGACTTTGATGTGATTATCTGCGTGTGTATTCTTTCTGTATATTCCAAATTTAAGATTTTCTTAGCATTTCATTATTTTAATATCCAAGAATGGCAGCATGTTATCTGTTTCTATTTCGTATGTTAACAAAAAACTCATTGACGATGCCTTAAAACTTCTAAATATACAAGATATAAACATATCATTTACATACGAAATAAAATGCAATCTAGTTTAAGTGCCTATAGTCCATATGGGAATAACAAGCAACTTCAAGTACAATGCTGGAAATGTTTAACTTTTTTTGGAATTATAAGTATGCAATGCATTTGTTGTCTTTTAAGAGATATTTTAAGTTATTTACAAAATATAAAGAAGTGTAGTGAGAATAATAATAGCGGAGCTAGGGCCTTTAGGACTTGCTGAAGACAGAAATAATTTCTTTGTATATTTTAAATTATTTATATGGTTTGTTTTATTTTGTAGTACATATTCAGTATATTTGCTGTAATTATTAATTCTTTTTTTATTCTGTATTAATTTTGGTGCATTAATGCACATATGTTGACAACATACTTTGGAATGTATTAAGGATTAAAATTTGCAGCAGTAATGGTCCTGAGGGAATTTAATATAAATTTCCATAAAACAAAGCAGTTCTTAGGATAAGCTGCAAAATGTGAAAATATACTGTATTAATTTTATTTTTCTCTGTACAGAATTTTGGAGAAAATTATACCTCTACTTCTGGAAGCAAAAGACATGTTGGCCCTTCTCTGGTGCTTAAATAACTTCAGTGACATGCCTGAAAGCTGTCTGATGCAGCTGCTTTCATACAGTTTAGAGGAAAATGCTCATAATCCATCAGCATGCCGTGAGTTATTGGCTGTTGCATTACAGAGACCATTCAGTGAGGTGCATCTGATACCACACCTGAGAGCCTGGCCATTTCATGTGTCCCTTAAGTTGCTGTACCACTTGGCTGATGAACTAGAATCGGAGGAGAGTGAGATGGAGCTGGGGAAATTGTTAAACTGGATATGTGTACTCTTAGATGCACATTATCAACGTTATCTGCTCTCTCGTGATTCTAACATTCTGGAGCTATTTCAAAGGCTCAGCTCTTGTATTAATACACAGGTAAGTTTTTATATATATATAATGAACATTTTAATAATGATATCTACATTTACTTTACAATATTAACTGTTTTGTTCTTTGATAGGTGTCTAATGTCCAAGAGCTTAAGGATCTGCTGCCCATACTTCAACAGTACCAAAGAGGGAAACTGAGAAAACCACAATACAGCAACACATTTTATTCAGTAGAACTCTTACAACTTTACTAAAAATTCTGTTATGCTTCTATTAAGTTCTCAAACTTCTGTGTATGCTGATTTGTGTAATGCAAATTTAAATGTTTAATAAAGTATGTATTTACAAAATATCTGTTAACCATCTGTGGCAAAGATAGGCTAAATTTTCTCCATATTTTTTCCTGAAAGGCAAAAATATAGGCTAAATTTACCCCATATTTTTTCCTGAAAGGCAAAGATAAGCTAAATTTACCCCATATTTTTTCCGGTGAGCAAAGATAGGCTAAATTTACCCCATATTTTTTTCTGATAGGCAAAGATAGACTAAATTTGTTCCATTCTTTTTCTAAAAGGCAAAGATAGGCTAAATTTTGTTCATTCTTTTTCCGAAAGGCAAAGATGGGCTAAATTTGCTCTATTCTTTTTCCAAAAGACAAAGATAGGCTAAATTTGCTCCATTCTTTTTCCGAAAGGCAAAGATAGGCTAAATTTACCCCATATTTTTTCTGATAGGCAAGGATAGGCTAAATTTACCCGATATTTTTTATGAAAGGCAAAGATAGGCTGAATTTTGCCCATATTTTTCTGATAGGCAAAGATAGCTAAATTTAACCCATATTTTTTTCTGATAGGCAAAGAGGCTAAATTTTGTTCATTCTTTTTCAAAAAGGAAAAGGTAGGCTAAATTTATCCCATATTTTTTTCTGATTGGCAAAGATAGGCTAAATTTACCCCATATTTTTCTGATAGGCAAGGATAGGCTAAATTTACCTGATATTTTTTATGAAAGGCAAGGATAGGCTGAATTTTGCCCATATTTTTTTCTGCAAAGATAGGCTAAATTTACCTCATTTTTTTTTCTGATAGGCAAAGATGGGCTAAATTTTGTCCATTCTTTTTCTGAAAGGCAAAGATAGGCTAAATTTGCTCCATTCTTTTTCCAAAAGGCAAAGATAGGCTAAATTTACCTGATATTTTTTATGAAAGGCAAAGATAGGCTAAATTTGCTCCATTCTTTTTCCGAAAGGCTAAGATAGGCTAAATTTACCCCATATTTTTTTTCTGATAGGCAAAGATAGGCTAAAGTTTGTTCATTCTTTTTCAAAAAGGAAAAGGTAGGCTAAATTTGTCCCATATTTTTTTCTGATTGGCAAAGATAGGCTAAATTTTGTTCATTCTTTTTCAAAAAGGAAAAGGTAGGCTAAATTTATTCCTTTATTTTTTTTCTGATAGGCAAAGATGGGCTAAATTTTGTCCATTCTTTTTTCTGAAAGGCAAAGATAGGCTAAATTTGCTCCATTCTTTTTCCGAAAGGCAAAGATAGGCTAAATTTACCCCATATTTTTTTTCTGATAGGCAAAGATAGGCTAAAGTTTGTTCATTCTTTTTCAAAAAGGAAAAGGTAGGCTAAATTTATTCTTTTATTTTTTTTTATGATTGGCAAAGATAGGCTAAATTTTGTCCATTCTTTTTTCGAAAAGCAAAGATAGGCTACATTTACCCCATATTTTTCCTGAAAGGCAAAATTTTATCCTCTCTCTCTCTGTTTTTCCCCCTTTGTCCAAAAGACTAAGATAGGCAGCACTATATTTTTTGGAGAGTCTATTGTAGGCAGCAGAATTTTTCTGAATTTATGTGTTGTTAAACTAGTTTGCTTATAGAATCTAAACTAAAATAACTACGAGACTTTCATGATCTTTTAACATAACCGTTTTAAACTTTTACCTCCATAATTTTATTAATTGATCATGTTGATTTTATGTGATGCATTCCAAAAAAAGGACTATTGTACTCCTTTAATGTACATTTTGCTTTAAACAATAGTTTGCATATAGCCTATATCAGCACTTGGGTTTTCATATACATGTATTCAATTCTCTCTTTTTTAAATTCTGCCAAAGAAAAATAAAAATGATAAATGGTTTGATTTTTAATGTAGTTAATACATAAGACATACATTGGGAAAGTATAATTTATACAAAGCACTGCAACGTGACATTAAAACTACATTTACAAATCTGTGCTATATGGTACATTAGCAATGCTGCCAACAGCTGCCACAGCCACCTGTTTTGCCTTCAGCCTCTTTGCAACTTGTCCAGCAACCTGAAATTTCATATATAGCTGTTGAAATTTGTGTAGGTTTTAATAAAATTAAAAACTGCTGCTAAATGCATTAAACTTAATATAAATATTTAAGCTTCAAAAGAGCTTGAACTTACTGCAGAAGAAAAAAGTAACATATTGTAGCATGAAATTTTGATACACCATTTATGAAATGAACAATTTCAGTAGTTTTCTTGCATACCAGTATAGCACATTTATTAAAATTAATAAGCCTACTTTTAAGGATGCAGACAATGGTTTGTAAAACATGTTCTGTATAATTCAATTGTAAGTGGAGCATAAGAGTATTAAATCGACTTGCCAGCTAATTAAGAATATATTAATTGCTTTACTGTAGTAGTTCCAACACAAAATTAGTTTATTGTCCAAAAAAGTTATATTTACTATCTGAGCTCTGAAACCAAAAGCTTAAAACATCCATGATCAACACAACTATATGATTAAAAAATATGTGTAGTGCAAGGGTTCTGCAATGCTCAGCAATGTTCGCCTTATCTTCTTCACCTACACTCCTAGCTAGAATATGGCTCTCCCAGAGATTTGTAGTCATTTTTATCTTATCTATGCTACAAAACACAATACCAGTTGTCATCTTCATATTTGCTAACTATAAATGACCATAGGGGCAGTTCTCCTAACTTCACACAAAGCTGAGAGTATTTCACCTGTTGTAAGATACAAAAAAAAAAGAAGAAGAAGAAGAATGGAAATTTATGATCAACTGACTGCATAAATAGCATGGCATATGCTCACTATTCAACTTTTAACTTCTTTTATCTCAAAAAAAGCCACTATCCTTACATTTTTAAATTCTTCCCATATTACCTATGTGGACCAATATTTTACATGGCTATTTTGCTTTTCAATACTAAATGTAATAAAATAATACTGTGAAGAACAAATAAAGTACAATTAAACAGTGTTATATGCAGGTCTAACTGTATGGTTGAACAAACAATAGATAAATATAAAAGAGAATAAAAATAGTGCATCAAGTTGTAAATTATTATAAAGAGTATTTTGGAAAATGGGTTTGTATAGTACAACTTTCTCATTTTATTATTTTGCAACATATCCTTGGAATGATGCAATTGCAAGCTTTCCAACTTTAGCATGAAGTTTGCATGTCAAGTTAACTGAACTAATTAGCACTTTTCACAGTTTTATGTTCATTGTTGTACTCAAGTAATATGAACGAAGATTTACTTGGTATATCCACTCTATGCTTGAAAAAGTTCTTCATTCACCGAAATCTGCTCTAACAATCTCTCTTTCTTTGAGAAGGACCTCTTAAATAGGGAGATTTATTGCGCATTTGATCTATTCTAAATGCAAAGAATGTAGTTGGGAGCACAATTTAGTCATATTGAAAAGGTTCCCTGTCTGGTACCATCAACATCAGCCTGCCATCCAGGGAGTAAAGCAACAAAGATCTCCTATTTGATCCTAAGTAAGTACTCCGCCTATCTTATTTTATGCAAACTTATCTTTCACTAGCAATTGAAGAAGACCAACCTAATGCCAAATTGTTCACAAGCAAAGCACAGTATGCAACTTAGGCCCCTAACACAGGAATAATCTGTGACCCTCCATTAGTATTCAATAAGGAGAGGTTTAGGGCTCCTTATGACATGAGGAAACGTGTAATTGATTACATCACAATCCTGTGTAGTGGTAACACATCAGATCAACCTCACCAGGCTGGGTGGATGGGCCAATGTGTTGTTGATTTGGTTTATTTTGGTTTATTTATGTTGATTTGGTTTATTTAATATCACAGGTCACCAGCGTGCCATTCAATTCAGGGCATGAAGCAGCTGACAAATTTTGCTCAGAGGCCTCTTCTTTCAGGCATGAGCTTCTTTTTCATGTTGTAACTGTACAACATGGGACCCACGGCTTTACTTCCCTTCCAAAGTAAGCATATTTAAGATTTTTACACTGAAAAAATCCATCTATCCTGGCTGGGTTTGAACCTGCGATCTTGGGTTTAGAAGGCTAGTATGGTTACTACTATACCACCAGGACCAACTGGGCCAATGTGCTGATATTAGTCTGGACACACAGGCCTACATGAATGTACATGAATTCTGGACAGTCTCGGGACTTAAACTTGGATATAGGAATAGGGTACAGTCAAACTTCTCTGCTGGGTTCCTTGTAATGACATACAAGTTGTAGATGCACCGAAATTTGGGGGCATCACATACATAAGAAAGGTCCTTGTTGGTGAGACAGGAGTTAATAAACCTATGAGTGATGATGAATAAAAGAATAAAAGCAAAAGGGAAAGAGTATGATGCTGACAGAAAGTATTTTGAAGTTCCAGTAGAACAATGAAGAGGGTTGCAAGAGAAAAGAAATGAACTAAGAACAATGAAAAGGATTATATGTGGAGAAGAAAAATGAAAGGAAAAGTAAAGATCTTCTTCATATGCCAACGAGTCCTACTTGGGTGTGCCAAAGCTCATAGACACTTCGAGTCATCTCCCGAGGAAACTGGAAATACGTGAAGGATATCCAAAGACCTCAAATGCTCTAATACCTTTGGAGTTGAAAAGAAGAAGAGAGGCCAGACAGAAAAAAAAGCCTGTGACACAGGAGATGCATGAAGTAAATTTCTCAGCAAGATGAATTTGCGAAGATTATTATAGAGTGCTAGAGCAGAGAAGTTACATATTATGTTGTCTATAAAATAATTACAAAGTTGATTTTCATAAACAATGTAATACAGTTTTTTTCACACTAACTCCATTCACTTACATAAAATTTGGACATATGTTTCGGGAGTGATCCCTCCCATCTTCAGCCTGTAGATAAACTGTTGTTATACGTGGCAATTGGGTCTCTTGATGTTCTTGTGGCGGCATCTGGTGGTTCTATTAGGAATTTGCTGAGTTCATCCAGTGGTGGGAAATCGAAATTCATCAAATTATCCTTATTTTTTGTAATGAAAATGTTTTCCCAAGTGGAAAGTTCAATTGCGTTATGAAGTTGTTTAAGTAGTTTTATCTCTGGTTTAATTTCATGATTTTTATTCCAAAAGTGCGCTGCTATTGCTGATTTATCAATTTGTTTTAAGCGAATATTTGGATGACATATTTGCTATAATTCCGAAAAAACATACAACAGATGCACTAAAACTTCTGAATTTGCAGCACAAATCTATAAATTTCACCATAGAGGAAGAAAGAAGTGGATATCTCCCCTTCCTAGATGTAAAAATCATAAGAAATGAAAACTATCTTACATTTGGAATTCATAGAAAGGATACTCACACAGAAAATTACATAAAAATGACAGTTTTAACCCCATTCCACATAAATATGCAGTGTTTTATAGTTTAGCACACAGGTTAGTTAACATTCCACTCACAGAAACAGAGTACAAATTGGAATACCAACAAATCATAAAGATAGGAGAAACTAATGGATACAACAAAGACACAGTAATAAAAATCATCAATAAAACCAAAAAACAAAAAACAATAAGAGATGTTTCCACACTTAAAAGTGCAAAAGAAAGGTACAAATTCAAAAGTTTCACATACCACCCAATTTACCACAATAAGTTCAAAAAGATATTCAAAGAACAAGGAATTATGTTAGCCCCAAAGAACAATTTTAATATAAAGAACTTTTTAGGTTGCAGAGTAAAGGACTACATGCCAACAGAACAAAAGTCAGCTATTTACGAAATAGAATGGGCAGAGTGCGACAAAAAATACATTGGAAAAACGAAGAGGAATTTGGGAATCCGGAAAAAAGAACACTTCAGAAATATTCGCTTAAAACAAATTGATAAATCAGCAATAACAGCGCACTTTTGGAATAAAAATCATGAAATTAAACCAGAGATAAAACTACTTAAACAACTTCATAACGCAATAGAACTTTCCACTTGGGAAAACATTTTCATTACAAAAAATAAGGATAATTTGATGAATTTCGATTTCCCTCCATTGGATGAACTCAGCAAATTCCTAATAGAACCACCAGATGCCGCCACAAGAACATCAAGAGACCCAATTGCCACGTATAACAACAGTTTATCTACAGGCTGAAGATGGGAGGGATCACTCCGGAAACATATGCCCAAATTTTATGTAAGTGAATGGAGTTAGTGTGAAAAAAACTGTATTACATTGTTTATGTATGTACCACTCCATTGTCAACAGCTTCGTAAGTACATTTATTTGTCAAAGTTGATTGTTTTCTACATCCCCCTCTTTGTAGCGAGGAATATAAGTATTTAATGTACTGTTTGAGAAGGTTATTACAAAGCACTCCTATATACAAATATAATTCTCAAACACATATCAAAAGAAACTGGCATGCAAACAGTATATACAAATTATTTAATTAAAACTTACTACCACATGCAAAAAAGTATTAACAATTGTTCATTTTGTATTTTTAAACTTTAATTTATAACATTAAATAAATGAAATGTATTGTCCACCACAATGCAAATTCTTTGACATAAAAAGCAACAATGATTTTAGAGTACAAGTTATTTATAACAGAAGCACATTTTAATAACGAGGACAAATATTGTTTTTAATATTCAATTGAATGTTCCATTAATTTTCAGTCCTCATTTGATTAAAAATAGATAACACTTTCATGACTTTGAAATTTCATTTAAATTTTATTTTAGTAAAAACAAGTAATGCTAACATTTACTGATATAATAATATAACCTGATAAAGATATTGATACACCTCATGAATGATAGATTCTGCACTACTAATTAATTATTAACCTTGATCATTATATGCCGAGTTTTGTGGATAAAAAACAAAAATTGTGGCCACTAGAACATTCACACACACACACACAAACATGAATAAAAAGTGTATACACACACACACATTTTATTCATAGTGCATAGTAAGTAGGATCGATGGAAGGTTTAAAGAAATTTTCCAAAAATCTTTTCATGGGTATATTCCTTTGGAATTTGCTTAAAGTATAGTTGAAATATGCCTGCTATGTTATTGGCAAATTGTAGAATAGAGGCAACACATTCTCATGAATCAAAAATGGGCAATTTTAAAATTGTGTTAAAAATTCTTACAATTTCACAGCTGTTAACAATGTGTACCTATTGCTCAGAGACAGACATTGTTGCACCTAAACAAATTTTGATTCACATATAATTAGAAGTTTGGCAACTCTGAAGTAATATATAAGGCTTAAAAGAACAGTAATTTTTAATGCAATAATTTACTAGTACATTTTTTGAAGAACATGTTTTGAGATTTCTTGAGAGAGTCTTTACCTGGTGACTGACTTTGGTAAATGGACAAAGTGCATTGACTCAGATTAGCCAAGTAAAATTTCAAAGTTCATATTGTGATCCTTTGTTTTTTACATTTTCTCTCATGTAGTTGAGGGGTATTCTAAAAATTCTCAGGCTGACTCAGCAATAAGATGGCCAATTTCTATGATAGTTGTTCAGTATCATTCTTTAGATGGGGAGCTATAAAGAAACACATAAGTGTTATCACTTGTTTGTGAAAATTATATAAACAAACTGGTGTTAACATTTTCTGCAAAATGGATAAAACTGAAATACAGGTGATAAAGTACTTAGTTTTGAAGGGTTTAACCCCAACAGAGATACAAAAGGAGTTAAGATCAAAGGATTTTCCCCCTTTATTTTGAATGGTTAAAAAGTGGACTGCTGAATTTAAACAACTGTCCTATATCTATTCATGAGTGCTCAAAACATTCCATAATTGATGAGATTGTGACAAAAATTCACAATGCTACTCAATGATTGCTGATTTAAAGTATGCAAGTTAACTGACATTGCAAAAACCTTGATGGGCTATGTCCACTATATTTTACATGAAGTTTTGGATGTGAGAAATCTTTCTGCTCGATGGGTGTTTGTTAACGATGGACCGAAAAACACTTTCGAATGAACATTGCTCAAGAGTGTTTAGACTTGTTTAAATGCAATTCCAGTGAGTTTCTCTGTTTCATAACAACAGATGATAACAAGTGAAAGTACACCAAAGGAAGTAAAAACAGTTCCATCTGCAGAAAAAGTTATGGCTGCGGTTTTCAGGGATTCTCAAGGTTTGGTACTTGAAGACTACATCCAGAAAGACAAAAATCATCAGGGAATTTTAAGCTTGACTGCTGGACCAACTGAAGAATGGTATTCAGGCTAAACGTCCACACCTTGTGGAAAAAAAGTTCTCTTTCATCATGACAATGTGCCTTTACACATGCCTGGGATTGTTGCAAAACTGCATGACCTTTACTTCCAAGTGCTTCCACACCCACCATATTTGTTGGATTTGGCTCCCAGTAATTACTTTTTGTACTCAAAACTGAATGAATGGCTAGGTTGATGAAGATTCACATCAAATGACAAGGTTGAATTTGAGACAGATGTTTATTTTTCTCAGTAATACAAATTTTATTTTACTGAGATATTAAAAAGTTGGACAATCATTGAAATAAATATATTAATTTACAAGGTGACTATGTGAAAAAAAAAGTTTCTCTTAAATCTTGTGTTTTCTTGGTTAGGCCAAGAACTTGTAGAATTCCCTAGGTAATTCTAGTGTATTTTAAGTCTACCATAAATGGGAATCTTACATGCTTCTTGTTAGTCCATCATGTGCTCTATCAGAGGAATTCCAAATTCTGAAGGAATTAAAATTGTACCCATAAAAATATTTTTGAAAATTTTCTTCAAATCTCCATTGACTGCATTACTAGGCACCAAAAAAGACAACACAAAAAATTTTCTATGTATATATATATATATATATATATATATATATATATGTGCGTGTGTCTGTTAATTTTCTAGTGACAGAAAGAAATGTTTGTTTTTTCTCAACAAAACTCGGCATTTAACAATCAATTAACAAACGATTCATCTAGTTTATTAATCAGAAAAATTGGACCATTAGGAGTGGGAATTAACCTAAATTTAATTTAAAAACCACTGTAGTGCCTCAATTTTCATTTTTACTCAATAAAACTATGTATATGTCATTGAAATGAATTAAGAAAATAGTTTCTGAAAATCAGCAAAATCTCAGACCATTAGAAGTGGGGGCTTACCTGAAACCCAAAATTTAAAAATTGTTCTAGTGATACCAATATTTTTTTTGTAACAAAACTCATTATATACCATTTAAATTAAACAAGAAAAATTGTTTCTGAAAATTAGAAAATTGGACCATTAGGTGTAGAGGTGAAAACCAGAATTTAAAAAATGCTCTAACGACAGTTGTATCAGAAAAATTATAGATCAAAAAGTGTATACAATTATTTTTACATCTGGAAAAGTGTTTTATGATTTTGAAATTGAAATTTTTAACTTAATGGCATCACTAATAAAGTTTTATCGACCTTCATTTTTTTTTTTTTGTTTTATCCAAACAAAATTTGAGCTTTAAGGTGTATTAAAATAATAAAAAAAAGATTATTTTGCTAATCAATAAAAGTGACTATTTTTTTGAGATATAATTACACATTTAATAAAAGTGAAAAATAAATGGAAAATAATTTGTTTTCCAATACAGGAATGTGATTTGTAATCTCTTAAAATGAAATTACAGGAAATTTTATTTTGATTTTAAATATAAACCCATATTTAATTGGTCAATGTCATAATCTATTCGTGAGGTGTATAAATACCTACATTACATTATATTATTTTATCAGTAATGTTAGCATTTACAAGTAAGTGAAGCATTAAGAGTGTGTAGTTCAACTAAATCATGCAATAATATCAAATATATGATTGGCTTCACCGTGCAAATTTCAATTTACATTTTAATGGTAGCATTACTTGTTTTCACTATAATCAAATTTAAATTAAATTTAAAAGCTGCAAAACTGTTATCTATTATTAATTGAATGGGAACTGAAAATCGATTGAATATTCAATCGCATAATCTCTTCTGAGTCAGATGTTCAGAACACTCTTTATCTCACTTAAATGAGATTTACTCAGGACATATGTTTCGTGGAACTATGAAGAGTGTTCTAAACATCTGACTCAAAAGAGATTATTAATGGGTGCTTCACTGTATTCGATTCCAAATTGAATATTAAAAAGTTCAACTGTATACTGTTGTTTGTGTATATTTGCTTAGTACATTGAAATTGTTTTTAAATAGTGACATGCTCTGAAATATGCAAGGAAAATCCAAACTTTCCGTTATTTCTCTCAATTTTAGTGAATGTAAAGATGATACCAAGGGCTCAAGTTCATAAACATGGTTACATTTAAAAATACCCATACAATATAGCATTATCAACATTGGCCTTTTATTTCACTTAATAATATACTGTTAATTTTTGCAGTTTAATCTCAATAATCCAAACAAGTTTTTAAATAGTGGAACATCAAGAGAGTTTTAATGTGTTGACATGATTTTAAGTAGTTTTACTTTTAGCCTAAACCATATTTTATGATAGTTTCACTGTGTTGATTCCTACATTATGTTTTAATTGAACAACAATACATTTTAAAAATGTGGTTTCTCTTTTGTAATACTTAATAATTGCTAGTATTCTAATTTTGTTTCCCTTAATTTTGAAAATTAGAATAATTTTACCATAGACATTTATTTTCAAGTGATTTTTGAAGTGAAAAAACAGACAAACCTAGTTAAATATCGTATTTTACTTCAGCCTTTCTTTTATTAGTTAGCCTTACAATTTGTCATGTTAATACCATACATTAGTGCCATAACTTATTTCATTAATTAATACGGTCGTCTTTTTTTTTTTTTTAATTCTTTTTTTAAGCTCATGCTGGACATGTGATTAAAAATCAATTGCTTTTAAGAAGTTTTTTTTTCTGAAAAGATAACAATGTCCAGACTGAAATTTCAGGTGTCTGCTATTATATTGCATCATGGAGACAGTACTTTGGATCATTATACATGTAAAGTACAACTCAGCAATAATTACTGGGTCAATACTGATGACATATTGGTAGTTCCTTGTGATTTGCTTACTGACAATAACGATGCATATATTTTATTTTTGACAAAAGCATTTTAGTGAAGATAGCAAGTGCGAAATATTAATCTAATCATCATTAAAAACTGTTTGCTTATTATATTGTACTAAGTTTTAATTAAATAGTTGTATATACTGTTTGCATGCAAGTTTCTTTTGATGTGTATGTGAGAATCATATTTGTATTTAATAGTGCTCTGTAATAACCTTCACAAACAGTATTTATTAAATTCCTTAAATTCCTCATCAGAAAGAAGTAGATATGGAAAACAATCTCCTTTGTTGATATCATTGTATGATTCAGTTGAACTACACACTCTTATGCTCAATCATACAATGATATCAATTAATATGATTAGCTTCACTGTGCAAGTTCCAATTTACATTAAAATGTCCTTTGTACTTATTTTATAGAATACATAATGTATAACTTCTCTGTTCTAGTGCTCTGTAACAACCTTCACAAATTCAACTTGCTAAGGAATTTGCTTAGTTTATGCAGCTCCTGACAACAGATTTTTTTAGTGGTGTTTAATGCTTGTTTTTAGGCTGAAGCACTATAGGCAGTGGACACTTATGATATAGTAGATGAAATGATGAATTGGGAAAGGATTTTTTTTTAAAGAAGCGCATAAGAGGCTAAAGTTAGGGTACTTCCCTGGCATTTACTATTTTGAGCACTCAGGGAAATGTGCAAGTTCATACCTTAACAACCTCGGTCATTAATGTCAGTCCACTCTGCTTTTGCAAACATTGCCAAGCAAATGAAATAAGGTGTGTATTTGTAAAAAATTATGTGAACAGCCTTTCTCATTCATACCTGCTTGATGTCTGCATCAGAAATGCTATCCACTTGTGCAGCAAGTGCACCAGCACTGTGATAAGTTCCGAGAAGAGCAGCCTGAGTCCCAACCTCCACAGCAAGATCAGAACTACTCTCTTCAGAGAATTGCAGAGCAACCTTCAGCTGAGCTTTGCCCCTTTCTATGTCATCTTTGCCTACAGATCCAGAGTGAAGCACCTGAATGACACCCTTCACCACCTATACACATAGCAATTTATATTACTTTACTAAACACTTTATTTTACTTTCCTGACATACCAATTCTGTCAGTATAAAAACAAAATATTTATTTATTGAGTAATACACAAAATACATAGATTCTGGCCCTATTCACCTTTCCTATTGGCCACTACAATATTTCATACAACCACACAATTATTAAGTTGACAAATAGTAAATTATAGAATCACAAATGTATTTTAACTTCTTTATTTCAATGTCCAATATTCCCTCCTT
This sequence comes from Metallyticus violacea, assembly GCA_030762175.1. Lineage (NCBI taxonomy): Eukaryota > Metazoa > Arthropoda > Insecta > Mantodea > Metallyticidae > Metallyticus > Metallyticus violacea. The sequence continues at coordinate 51,229,052 of CM060834.1, forward strand.
GAGATAAAAACATAGTAGTACCAGAATATATAAAAGAGAAAGTATGATGACTCTCAGATTCCCATTGTCGGTGGTGGACTTTCAAAATTATAACTCTGGAAATATGAATGTTATACCATTATTGCTCGTAGTAGTAAACCATTTTGTGATTGATATCTCTTTTTTCAAGAAGTGAATTTAATTACTGTGAATTAATATGTACTGTGAAAATTGACATTTTTGAAGAACATAATATGTACATTCATCAATTCAAATGTGTAATCATAGAATAGTGATAGATATTAAAATAACAATAATTTATACAATGTGCAACTAAAAAGTGTGCAGGTATAGTAGTTTCAATCCTGTTAAATTCTAGACTATCATAAGTGGTAGAAGGAGAATAGATTAATTCATTATGATATGTATGCTTTGGTTATTGATGAGTTAACTTGCAACATGTTTTGTCTCAGGTTGTAATTCAGGCCAATAATACACATTTTTTTCAGCACACCTAAGAAACAACTTAGCTAAGGTGATCCATGGAAAGATCACTAACTTTCAGATAAAACTGGAGTTTGTGATTTACACTTAGCAAAGAGTTAGTTAATATTAAAAACATTCTTTCATGGTGGAAGGTAAAAGAAGTGGAAATACCAAGGGTATGTTGAAAATTGCACCAGGAGCAGCACTTCATACATTCTATAACTTGCTGAAATATTTTACTACATGATTTTAGTCTTGGAAAGGCAACCGAAAACTCCAAAATTTCATTAGCTTAGTCTGCTGAGTATACAATTTATTTTGAAATATTGCAGTTGATAAAATTTTGAACTTTTAGCTGCCTTAGTTTATATTTTACCATGGATGTTAGCAGAATTTCCATAAAGAGAGAGGAAGATAATTTTTTAAATATTAATTTAATTCAGAATCAACAGCTGATGATGTGGAAAAAGCTCTACAAAATATATGTCCTGAGTAAATCTCATATAAGTGAAACCATAAAGATTATTCTAAATATCCTACTCAAAAGAGAAGATGATTTTTGTTGTACCAAATATAATACTATGTTTGTTCATTCAACATTTAATGAAGAAGAAAAAGATTATGTTGATGCTGATTGCACAATTAAAGTGAATGCATCTGTGCATTTCACATGTTTCTGGGTTAGGCCAGCTGATTTATGTTCTTTGCATTTACATCCTACTTCTTTTACAGACATTTCACGAACACATTATTTGAATTTTCCGCACTAGAGCAAATTTACATTAATATAGCCTTTCTGTAGAAGAAAACACGAAAAACAAAAGATTTTACCTTTCCAATGTTGGCTGAGGTACTTGAGGCCACAACTCCAAACAAACCAGAATCAGAGTAGGTTGTACTGAGGGCTGTGACGGCAACAGGATCACCAACTTCTGAAGATACACATTTTGCCAAAGGAGAGACTCCTGTTCCCCATTTGACAGATGGTCCAACTCCCAGAGCATACTGAAGTACTTCATAACTAAGGGCTTCCTTCATATTCTTCATACTACAAGATAAAACATGTGACTTAATGACAAAATAGTTCTAAGTAGACGTAACCTGATAAATTCAGAATATGCAACTTAAAGAGGCATTCCAGCCATTTGCATGGCATATCTGGTAATATTAATGCAGCAAACACATAATTGTAACTATGTCTAAGGTTTGAACATCACATGTAATGACCGAAGCAATGGGGAAGATGCCAGCTTTAATGATGTGAATAGTGGTAAGTTGATTGAGAGCAGTTACTGCATAATTTAAATATCTTGAATTATGAAATATGGCGGCACTAAGAGATTACATTACAATATTGAATAAATTTATTTCAGCAAACAATATTCAATTAAATTTACATAAACATGCAAAATATCTAAGAATTTAGCAATACCAAAATTATGGTTCTCCCATACCTTAAACATCAGGTTAAATGTATGGTAAAGAACTCTACAATAAATCACCAATTTCACAACTGTTTGTGCCCTCAAGCTCCTTTCTTATACTTCTTCACTTATTCCTTGCCTTTCCTAAGAATTCCTCAATCTTGTTTATCTTCTCCATCCTCATATCTGACAACATTTTAATTATCACTTTATCTTGTTGTAGTTTATCCCATTTTTCATCCCAGATACGAATGCTCCACCTTTTTATCATTTCACATTCTATTAGACAATGGAATGTATTATCCCTTACACCACATATAATAAATCATTCTTCAAACTTTTTTCTTAATCCTTTTAGAAATAATAACCTTGTACACATCTATGCAAGACCTATTGTTTCAGATTGATCCTACCCTGGCATTGAAATCAACCACAATAAACTCCATATTAGGGTACTGTCTGCTTAATTTCTCCATACTTTCATTTAGCTTTAAATACAAGTTTTCATTGTTAAACTCCGGTGACTCAGGTGTGTTTTACACTATACCTATTATTAAAATATTAATAGGTTTAAACTTTTATGATTGAAGATGATGTTATTGTAATTAGTCAGTTAAACATGTTCTCTTTTTCCTGCTTCACATTTTAATATGCAAATATCAACAACTTAACTGCTATGAATCTTAAGATCACAGATTGGAGTAATTTTGACATTAACAGTTTTTATGTTACTATCTTTTAAATAAATTTGTTTTGACATTGTATATAACGACATTTGATTCCAATAATGAATAACATTTCTAACATCTGTCTGCCACATGAAATGGGAAGGTACTTGCTTATAGGAACCCTCTTTACTATTTCTGAATATAAAAATTAGAATGAATGAATGTTTTATTTCTAAATAATTCTGCTACATTAACTTTACAAATTGTACAACTATACTTGAATTCCTTGTTAATTTAGAATCTATACATTTAACACCCTGGTTTATATGCAATAGACCCTCTTTTCCACTCTATCCCTTTCGACTATCCTCTCAGAACTATTCTCTTCCTTTAATTATCAATAATCACCCTCTAAACACTTATTTTTTATTTCTTCCATATAATGAGCTTTAATTTCACCTTTGCTCTTGCAACCGTTTTATCTGTCCCTGAGATTTTAGCACATCTATTTCGATAATACTCCCCAAGGGCGATGATACCTCATTCCAACCTCTTTGTCTTCCAGTCCATCTGGTGACCAGCTGATTCCTTCCACTTCTCCCTACCATATCATTTACCACACTCAACCGTTTCACTGGGTTCACACTCATTGACACCCTTAACATGCTCACTCCCATGCACTCCTCCCCTCTCTACTAGATGCTAGTGTTTTGCCTGCAGGCTGTTCCTCTTTCTTCTCTCCTCTAGTTGTCATTCCTTAACCTCAATGCTGCATCATCAGTTTTCCTTCTATCCATAACTGCATATTATGCATAAAGGCTTTTCTTCCTTCATTTCTGGCTTTCTTCATCTCTTTTGCTAATTCTGCTCATTTCTTGTTCTTTTTTTCCATAATCATTTTCAATAAATACTTTTGTGCCCTTTAATTTCCCAGTTTTGCCTAATATTTTCCACTTCATATTCACTGTGGCTAATTTAATAATATTGACCTTGATCTCTGACCCCTTTGTCCAATCCCTCCAGTTTGTTGTCCAATATTCCTTCAATCAGTTCTCCCACTTCTTCTCATGTCTTTTTCCCTTTTTTTTTCTCCCACTCCAAAGATCACTACATTCGGCTTCCTGCTCTCCCCTGCTGATTTTTCCATTTTATCTATTCTGCTCCTGCATTATGCTAGCTCTCCTACTAGTTTTTTTTCGAGTCATTCAGTCTTCTGTTTTATATCTTCCATGTTCTTTTTCATTTTCTCTTCTATTCTTGCCTCCCTGCTATAAAGGATTAACTCCTTTACATCTTCCATTATTGGCTTGAACATAGCCTTCACTTTCTTCATTTTTAGGCATTTTTCTTTATCCATATTTATGGATTTCGTAATATTGAACTGCCCACTCCTTCCTCTTTAGAACTACAACATAAAATCTCACTTTCTAGTACTCGCGAGTGTTCACTCAACATGTCTTTCCTTTCCATGCTCATGCAAGCAACTCATCTTAAAAATTAGAAAAGCGAGTTTAATATGACAGTAAATGTGATGCTAAATTTTTCAATGTTGATTTTATAACCAGAATGTAGGCAGCAATGACAAACAAAGCAATGCTACTGTAACAAATGATGAAACTGCTTGGTTTATCTGTGTATTAAGCAAGAAATGTGACCAATAAAGTTTTGTATAATGCTGCAGTAATAAAACCCACTGAAATCTACAGAATATATAGCAAATATGGTTAATTATGCTTTTATGATTGGTTGAAACAGTTAAGAATATGTACGCATAAAATTATGCTATGAAATGTTTTCTAGTATCATAAGGGAAAAACCCCTGTATGAAAAAAATGAAAATGGACTGTTACAGATACAGTGATCTTTTAAGTTGAACTGAAAGCAACAATGCGACAAAAATATTAGGCCTTAAGCTAATCAGGCATATGACTGCATCAATGTAGTGCCTGAACATACAGTCAGTCTGATGTTACAGTAAATTGTAGATCTGAATATCAGGTGCTAATGCTTCTTCTACATTAACCAGGTCTTTTGGCTCCTACAGGATGTGCTACAGGGACACTGTTATGAATCAAATGAACTTATAAAGAAGCCATTGCAACAAGGCTCTCAAAGAAGAAAATGTTTTTAGTGATTAAAGAATGATAACATTTCGCTGTGACTCCATTTGCTATTTCCATTTTTTGTTTTTCAATTCAATAATCAAAGTAACAAAACTTTTTAAAACAAAGATATTATAAAAAAAGAATAAACAAATGACTTTGAGCTGAGCATTTTATGTGGCCTGTGTCTACATCTAGATGAAGTTTGTGTTAGGCTATCATTACATCAACCGAGTCATAATAGCAGACACTTCCTGTGCTATTAGCAGTTAAGAGAGCAAATATTTCTGTCTTTATTCCAGGCAATTTCTGGGTATCGGTGCACCAGTGTTATTAATTACACAGCCTTGCCATATAGTTTTATTTCTACTTATCTAAAGTATGTACATTATATAAAGTTTTTTTATAAAGTTTAATGCCCATTTTTATTGTTGAGGCATCACAGGTGTGGACACTGGTCGTGTATATCTGTACCATACCTTAAATATGTATGGAAAAGCTATGTTGTGTTTCAAATACATACAGATGGAGAAATCAGCAGGAGCATCTCATTTCTGGACAGAAAACCATGACATAGTGAAAAAAGCAAAATTATTTAAGTCAGCACAGGAACCCACCGAGCTGCCAACATGGGAGAAAATCTACATGTATAAATATAGAGAGAGGTTAATTGAGAGTGATATAACTAAAGAATGTTTTATTATATATATAGGGGATGAAAACATTAACTTTTAAGTTCATCATACCTCCACCAGAGCAGAATATGCATCTCCAAAGGAACACCGTGAATTGTCCAGCAGTCAAGTTATCTGAGAACACGGTACTAATTATAAAGAAGTTAGTGGAGCCAATAAGAGTGTGCAGTTTGATTCACTCTATACAATGTTAATTAAATGAGTAAATTTACCCAAAATGAAATGATACATCTATCTAATAAAGCACTATTCAACCCCCATTTTCAAAGCCATGTAAAACCACTACTAATACAACATTGTTTCTTCTCCATTTCTGATTACCTAATTATGACTTGTGACATTAGTTTAGTTAAAATTATTTTTGTGCATATCATGAGACAATACATTTGTTGCCTTTCTAGGAACTTGATACATGGCTACTGTTACTACTATTATCAACATTTTGTGTTCCTTGCTTCATTTTTTTTATAACATCTCCTGTACCAGAATGTTATTGAATATATAAGTTGATTTTTAGAAATAAAAAGTTATTATATTATTATATGAATGAAAAAAAATTTCAACATTGAAGAAAGCTAAAACTGCCAGAATGAGACAGAGCGTATGCTATGACTTCTCAAGAAGTTAATGAGAGAGTCCCAAAGATCCAGATGGGCTACCTCCTGCCTCAGTGATGGTTTGATGGGAAGAGCGTTACAATGGTATTATGAAGCTGCATTTCTTCCAAAAGGGAGTAAAGACAATGGACAGTGTGTGTCGAACAACTCTCCTTGAGCCTATGGTGAAAGAATTGAACATCCCTTTGTTCAACAATTGGAATATTCAGCACCAGCCCATAAGAGGGAGTACAAGCTGTGGGCAGTGCTTGAGAGTGGTGTTTATAAGAAAAGTCAACCCCAATAGTAAGTCTCTCAAGTAGTCTTTGGAGATGATGGCGGTGGATTCTCTATGGAGATAGTGTATGCTGCCATTGATGCATGGCCCAATAGACTTTCGTCCTGTATATCAAGGCAATAGAGGTAATTTTGAAAAATCAAATGTGCACTATGTACAGAATGCACATAAATACAAAGCCTCAGAGTCAAATTTTAAAAACAGCAAAGCATATTTTGTTATTATAAAAATTTGTATTTGCTAACCCTGTAACCCTGCACTGTGACTGTTCCCAAATACCCAGTAAACCGATCTAGGTGTTTAAATGGCCTGCAATTTACATTTCTGCATTTCAGAACAAACATTTATATTTTGTTTATTTTTATCATATTCTAATTAAACAATTAAAGGACATTAAACGCAGTATGAAATAACTACAACAAGTGCTACCGTATTTATTTGAAAAAACAAAACAAAAACAAACAAACTTTGAATTTTGGAGTATATTTTACATATCTTTAATTGCGATTTGTGGAGCTAAAACAGTTATCTACTTTTTTCTCTCAAAAGCTACTGTCATTAAACACTTGTGTTTAGCATTGCAAGCACATGCATATAATAAATATTGTAAGGGGAGAAATGTTTGACCATGCAAACCGCTGAACACACACACATACTCTTATCATTCATCCTGTTATAGAGAGTACGTTGTTATATACATATATGAAGGGTGAACTGAAGGTCTAGTAATACAATGCATTATGAAACCTTGGCAGAAAATACAATCATTGGAGAAAGGAAATATTCTCAAAGACTGCTTGGAGGTGCAAGGAAAAGGTAAATAGGTAGGAAGTTGTGTAGGTAGATTAAAGGAAATTGTAAGAGGAATTGGTTTGGGAGAGCTAGTTAGTTTACAGCCAACAAATGAGCAAGGATTGATAATATAGAGAAACAGGAAATATTTGGTAGCCTAAGAGATAAGCATACTCTGATATATTATAACGGTTTTAAGAAATAATAATAATAATAATAAATTTATTAACTAAAATGTTATTTGGAACATTCACAGTGAAGCCAATCATATAATTGAAAACATTTATTCTTGTTAATAGACTCATGTACACAATTCATTTAAGAACTTTTGAAAAATAAGACTATGGATGAACTCAGCCATTTCAGTCAACAGATGGCAACACAGGAACAACTGGGTATCTAGCCATCATTTTGAGTAACGGCGGTTCAGTGAGCAACTGAAGATGGGAGAGATTCTCCCGAATATTTAATGTAAGTAAATGGAGTTTAGTGTAAAAAATGAATACCTAAGTTTAGGAAGTATCCAGATATTTTGAGAGCACCTTTACATATATGATCTACATAGAGTTACATGTCAGATTCCTATCAAGGTGTAATCCCAAGAAATTAACTCGAGTTGCTTCTATGACTTTTCCATTTAACATTATTTCAGGATTATTACTCTTATTTTGTAATGCTAGAAGTGTAGAATTGTTATCTTGTTTAGATTTATTTTTAGATTGTTATTTTCAAGATATTTCAGCATGACTGTTGAGGAGTTTGCTATTAAATGTTTTACACTCTCTACTGTCTTATTCCAAAATAGTTGTGATGTATCATCTGCATATGAAATTACTTTGCAATTCTCAAACTAAGGGATATCGTTCACACATATAAGATATAAAAGAGGTCCAAGAATTGAGCCTTGAGGTACTCCACAATTTATAATTATTACCATCTACTTGTAAAACATTATAGTTCCATTTTACACTGCAAATCACATTAAGAATCATACTGTGATGAAAATGTTTTAATATTACCAATGTTATTCTGTATCCTGGTGCATTGTTTGCAATTTGTCAGATATGATTTTAATAATTCAAGCATTTTCTCCCTTATTATATTGTTTTCAAATTTTATCAATAATTAGTCAATAGATATACTATCAAATGCCTTTGATCAATCAAGAAAGAATCCCATCACTATTTCCGCATTATCCAAGTGTGCAAATGCTTCATGGATTAGCTCTGCCATAACTGTGAGTGTTCAATGATTCTTCCTATAGCCATGCTGAGCACTATCAAGTAAATTATGTTTATTTAAGAAACTTACCAATCTGGTATTTATAATTTTCTCAAGCACTTTACCAAATACAGAAGTGAGAGTAATAGGCCTGCAGTTCATAATATTGTGCTCATCTCCCCTTTTAAAGATTGGTCTGAATGCACTTATCTTTAAACAATCAGGAAAGGTACTCATATCAATTGAATAATTTATTAGGTGTACTAGTATATCCATAAGCTCCATATTACAGTACCTAAGAATCTTAGGAGAAACCTCATCCCATCCTGAAGATGATTGACATTTTAATTCATGAATTATTTTGCTTATTTCCATATGTGATGTGTAATTGAAGTATATTGAGTGTGGTATGGTGAGCTGAAAATTATAAGATTTAACTAAATTATGTATAAGTCCCATCATATTTGTAAAATAATAGTTAAATACATTACATATTTCTCCTGGTGTGTTAATTTGTTCATTCACATTTAGGGTTATGTTTTTTTTTGATTTTCTGATTTTTTTGCCTATTTATAATGTTCCATGCAGTTTTAACCTTATTTAATGATTCTGAAATTTCAGTACTATATGTTTGAGATATCTGTCAGGCAAAAGTCTTAGCATATTACTTTTTCAAGGTTTTAAGTTATTATTATAAATTGTTTCATTTTATAAAACTCATGCATGCATTTCATTCTCTCTCTTAGCATTTTTATTTCATAAGCTAATTGAATTTTCTGTTTTTTGTAATTTTTTACTTTTACTTTTACTGGGCAAGTTTAAATGTTGGTGGTGTGTATCAATGAAAGAGTCCCATTTCTTATTTGGGTCTTTTGTTAAGTATATAAATTCCAATTTCAATTTTTCCAATTTTACAATATTTCATAACTTTCTTAGATTTGTGTTACTAGTCTGTCTTATTTGTATGTGTACCTCCCTTTCCACCTCAAAATTATAAGTAATTATATCTTAATTTCTGCACAATGATCAGATATGTGATTATTCATTTACAAATGCAGAAAACTTATTCAACTTTAAGTTTGTTATTATGTAGTCTATTGATGTAGCAGATCTGGAAGTTATTCTGGTTGGCAATTAATTACATCATGCAAGTTGTAGCTTTTTAATGTCACAAAGTAGCTTCTATTCATTAGTGTTTAGGTTTGCATTTATATTGATATCACCAAGTATAAAAACAGTTTGCTGTTTCATCATAATTTTACTAAATAACTCATCAAGTCCTTTTAGAAAATCACTTACATTGGAACTTTGGGATCAGCATATACCTATTAAATATGTTTCCTATCTCTGTTGATAATTTAATTGTTGAGCTTTCTAATGTCATTTCTACAGAATAGTTTTGTACCCATTCTTCATAACTATATATAATATTATTCTGTACATATATTGCTACATCTCCCCATTTATGATCTTTCCTACTAAAGTAAGATCCTAAATTACTATTAAGCTTGAAAGTTTAATTTTATTATCTAAAAGATCATGTTCTGAGAATACTACTACATTTGCTTTGGAATCGTTGAGCATTATATTAATGGCATCTTTTTATTGGATAAGCACTGGACATTTTGGTGAAAAACTCTTAATGTTTTATTGTTTAGGTTTGCTCTAGTTCTTTGAGGGCATTGAGTATTTGGTGACACAATAAGAAGGTTGGTTAGTTTTTTTTTTTTTTTTTATGTATTGTGTTAATTTACACAGCTCTTTGACTATATAATTTTTCCCATTTGAGTAGACCATACTCAGTATGTAGATTTTTGCCTAATTTGTCTATGTCAATCAAGTTTACATTGCTAAATTACAAACTTGCTCCACTGCCAAACTGTGTTCCTGGTTTCTATTTGCCTGTAGAAGTTAGATGTTGTAATGTCCAGGTCTGGTATTTTTGCAGATCTCTTCGCTGTTTTTCGCAGCTTTTTCCATTTTATTTTCCCCTCTCTTGAGGAGAGCAATTTCTTGTTTTCCTGTTTTAGATTTTCCACTTCTCTGTGTGCTTCTTTTAGATATTTGTTTCATATTTCTATTACTTTCTGCAAAGATGCTATATGTTCTCGTATCTTCCATGCACTTTCTGATGCCACAATCAATGTTCGTTTTTTTTGCCATACCAGAGTTCTATTGTATTTCATTTTCACTGCCCAATTAATACACACATAATTGACTCTATTACTATTAGTAGGATATTCGTTGTTTTCACCAGCTTTTCTTGTATTTTTTGCAAGTAAATTGCAATTATCATCCTTACCGCCTGCCATTTTAAAAGTGGGGCATGGAAAAACATATTCAGGTTTGTGACAAAATGAGGAGGCAGGGTATGGCATGGGCAAAAGCAGGAACAATGATATTAGGTGAGGTAAAATTTGACAAAGAATGTACCCACTGTGTGGTAAGATAAACAAAAACTTGCACTGTATATTCAATGTACAGAAACCGAAGGATGGAGAAAGGAAATATGGAACAATAAGTGGGGATTAGACAGAAATTCTGGCATTAAAGATTTTTGGGGTTAGTGGAAAAGAATTTTGAAGCAGTTTGATTGATTCGTTTTATTTAAGGACACTCTTTAACATCTCAGGTTATCACCGTCCCATTCAATTCAGGGCATGAAACGGCCGACAAATTTTGCTCAGAGGCCTCTTCTTTCAGGCTTGAGGTTCTTTTTCATGCGTAAATGTACGACATGGGATCCACGGCTTTACTTCCCTTCCAAAGGATTTTTACGCCCCAAAAAAATCCATCAATCCTGGCCAGGTTTGAACCCATGACCTTGGGTTTAGAAGGCAAGTATGGTTACCATTACACCACCAGGACCGACTTGAAGCAGTTTGGAAATTATGTAGGGAAAGTAAGGGAAAAGTGGTGGAGGAAAGTGATCAAGGCAAAGAAAGAAGGTAATACAGTAACAATGAAGGAAAATGATCACCTTTAGTATTTTTTGAAAGGTCACTTGACAATATGTATATTTAGAATGACATCAGATCCATGTACACAACAACCGGGGTGTTAGTTTTATATGATCTTGAATTAACAAGCACTCAAGGATTAAGGAAATATTGTAAAACTGTAACTGTAACGTGTAGAATAATAATAATAATAATAATAATAATAATAATAAATATTCATTCATATACATACATATGTGTGACTTTAGACAAGGTTGAATCTAAATATAGAGTTTGCATGACACAATATGCAAATAAGCTTAGCTTGTTATGCTCAGGTCAGCTTACAATTTTCAGCTGCTGAGATAGATAAATAAGCAACTTGATACTGAAATATGTTCTTGGCTCCAGAACTTGTTTGTTTATTGGGAATATTTTCATTTCAGCTAAATACTAATGAGACAAGGTTCATTTGGCAAGAAATTATGAAGTTACAAACTTTCAAATCATGGTTTCAACTAGGGCGTAGTTTTAGCTTATTTAAAACGTTTGTCCTTCAGCTATTAGTGCACAGACAGGTTATGGAATTCTAAAAACCATTGGGGCACAAAAAGACAAGCTTTTTTGGAGTACCAGCGTCATATGCAGCTCACAAGTTACAGCCAACCAATTGATTTTTTGACCAAGTTTTTTTTGTACAGATTTAGTAGCTCTCATACAAATGTATATGAGCTTAAAATGCATGAAGATCTGACCTTAAAAGGCAAATCAGGACATAAAAGTAGGATACAGAAGTGGTCAGATGTAACACAGAATGAGATTTACAGGCTACTTGGCATAATTATTCTCATGGGTGCCATTCAAAAACCTACATTAGACATGTACTGGTCTAAGATGACATGCTAGCAATTCTAATTTTTGGAAGATGCATGTCAAACAACAAGATTTTGTCTACATTGCAATTTCTTCAGTTCATCAATACAGAAAACATAAGTGATAAGTTACACAAATTAGGCCTATTTTTGATTACCTTATTTCAAAATTCAAAGAAAATTACATTCTTAGTGAAAAGGTCACCAATGATGATAGCTTGATGCTCAGGAAAGGCTGCTTGCATTGAAAGCAATATATCAAAACAAAAAGGGCCAGATTTGGCATAAAAAGTTTTGATCTTTGTAAAAGTAAATTAGGGTATGTCTACAATAGCTGTATTTACAATGGCAAAGGGACTGACAATACAGGACGAAAAAAGACTTGGGTTTATCTGGCTGCATAGTCATGCATCTCGTGAAACCTGTGCTTGATCAATGTAAGTCTGTATATCTAGACAACTGGTACATTTACCCTAAGTTATTTATTAATTTATATAAAAGAATGACAAATGCCATTGGAAATATGTTCAAATCGTATTGGATTGTCAAAGTATATGAATGTACATGTTCTAAAGCGAGGGAAATGGAGGTGCATCAGCTTCCACCTTGACTTACATTGCTTAGCATGATAAAAGGATAGTCACATCTTTATCTAATTGCAGTTCCAAAATTTTGATGCACGATACAGGAAAGCTAGATGCCAAAACCAAAATTACAATTTTCAAAACATGAAATTATACATGAATACAATATGCATATGGGTTGTTGATTTAGTGGATCAGGTATTGCAGGCATACACTTCATTACGAAAAACTGTAAAATGGTACAAAAAACTATTTTTTATATTTTCCATATCATCATATGCAATTTCTTGGTAATTTTGAGAGCTCTAAACCTACAAAAATCATTGTTGAATTTTTGCTTATCAATTATCCTCAGATTGACAGAAAAACCTTTCCCTAAAGGATACAATCTATCAGAAAAAAGTTGCGTCAATTTTGGTAATGTGTGGTATGCTGCAAAAGGGGCCTATGCAAGGAAACTAATATGATTTTTGGTGACTGCGGAGATATGCCCTTATGTCACTACCAATTCTTCCAGGTGTATCATTCAAAACAAAAACATTTAATGGTAAGGTTGAACTATTTATTTAAGTTTATTTTTTAAAGAAATGTCCAAAAAATTATGGGTTGAAAATCATTTGATTTGCAGCACTTGCTGAAAGTGTATACATCATCCATATCCTCAGGTCCATTTTACTCTGGGTGTATACACACCCATATCTGGGAAAAGGTTAAAGAGTTTTAATATATTAAAAACACTAAAAATAAAAAAATGTGTGCATCAAGCCATAAAATAATACAATGTGATTTGTCAATGACAAACCAAAATACAATAGACCATGTATTACAAGCATATTAGCAACCATATAAACTGTTGCTACAAGAATTTATGGAAATTGCTGCAGAAACAGAAAATCATGACAAGGGAAATTAAAATTCCATTACAAACCTCGTCATACATTGTCAAATGTGATAGATTTGGTGCCTATTGCAGATGCACTGGACAATTGATAGAAATATTACATCATATATGGGCTATAAAAATGAAGAGCTCACTTCAGCCTATGCAAATGGTAATTCACAGACAAATCCACTTAACACACAAAAAAAAATCTTCATTGTGAAAGAAGAATACCATCAGCAAAATTAAATAGTTTATGCTTACAGCTTTCAGGAATCCATGAAAGAAGTTCCTACAGTGCAAAATGGACAGTGATGGCTAGGTGGACAATATCATATAAAGATGTCACAGAACTGCATTTACGTTAACAGGAAGTCAAAACAACCAAAGTAACATTCTGAAGAAAGTAGTGAAGCTGTTGAGTACTACCTTGATTGCGGGAAAACACTGGTTATTGCAAAAGGATTCAGCACTGGCACACAAAAGTCAACACAAAGCTAATTAAAAGTCAAAAGTGCCTGAGTTTATCATTGCTACTGATTGGCCCTAGTAAGTCCAAATTGCAATCCTTTTTAATATCAACTGTGGAACATGTTAGAAGAAAAGACTTGCACTATTTCCCTGGCCCTAGCAGGTCCAAATCACAATTCTTTTTTCTATCAACTGTGGAACAAGTTAAAAGAAAAGTCATGCTCTATTTCCCATCAAAATATTATGCATTAAATGCGGATTTGGTGAAGGAGCAGCTCCAATAATGTGCAAAAGTGTGTGCTACACTCTATGCCTGGCCATATCATTAAAAATGCAAAATATGGATATTTTGAGTAATGGGTATGCCATATTTTCTCCATGAATCAGAGTCCTTTGCATGAAAAGCATAATTTATGGTAGATTATGTAAACTTAGTAAAGTAATTTGGTAGTACGAGAGAAAAGAGTTAAATGAAGACTTTATTGGGAAATAAAAATAGTATGGGGTAGGGAAAAATATATAGAACATTGTGTTAAGGCAGGTTAGGAAAGGTAGCATGGGCTAAAACTGGAGCTATGAATTTAAAAGGGTTAGTATATGATAAAGGTGTAGAAAAATGTCCAATGTGTAGAGAAACCAATACAGATTTTCATTTATTATTATTCTGCTGGCAAACAAAGTTATGGAGAGGACAGGCAATAAAAATGGAAGAATTTAGAATGGGAAATATTAATTAGAAAGATTTTAACTGTAAAAGGAGAGAAGAATATAAAAATGATACAGAACTATTTGGGCAAAGTTAGAAAGAAATGGATAAGAATGATTAAGAGGAGATAGAGGAAAAATAATCTTAGAAGTACGATAGGTCAGATAAGTATAAACAATGATAGAATAATACAGCAATATAATGGTCACCAATACACTAATAACCTGGAGTTGTGTGTATTGGGATCAGAATGTAAACAAGCAACTCTAGAAAGAAAATATCTAGAGATAAGTAAAATTAGTATTATTTCATTTTATTTTTATATCTTATTTTGTAATGGATTGATAAAGTATATATTTGAGTGGAGTATATTTTAAATAAATTTTTAAAGAAAGTAAGTTATAATGTAGTTTTATCACTAGATAAGAGAAAAAATAAGAGTCTACAGGAATAACAAGTATATTGATGAGAAGCATTCACAGATGCTAATTAGTTCAGATTAAATTTAAATTTCATTAGAATATGTTAAATGTTGACTGTAGATCTACATCACTATAGACATCCTATAATATGTTATTTGTCATTATGAAATAAAATTAATATTGTGTGCATGCTGTTACTGATCAAAATTATGTGAGTAAAAATGAGAGAACTTGTCCACCAATGGAGCCAGGAACAGGTGTGCAGGTTGCATTTAGATGTGTTCAGCTGCAGATGCAAATCAAAAATAACTCTTTGTATAACTTGTTCTAACTGTATTAATAGTAAGGTACCTTCCACCTTCTACAGCAATGGCCACATGTGCAAGATCACCAGCTGCATCCCGCCTTTGATCCCCTCCAAAAAACTTTGCAGGAATGTCTGTAGGTCCTGCTCCACTATCCAGACTGAGGTTTTGACCAAAGCATGTGAGTGTGTCAAGATCCACACCCACACCGACAACTGCAGCTCGGTTTGTCGTGAATAATGTCTTCACATAATGTTGAAGCTGAAAAATTAAAACCAGCTTCATAAGTGCACAATTTATATATAATTAATTTCTTTGTTTTTTGCTAATTCTTTGAACTGATACAGCTAAAATATTTATTAGAATCCTTTGCACCAAGTGCCTAATCAGTCCCATGTAGTTCACATGACTATTACCAGACATTATGATAGTACTACCTAAACTCACATACAGCAATGATGTGAAAAATTTGAAACAACCCAAGCATTTAAATGAAGAAGTCATGAGATTCATGTGATGTACGTAAACACATGCCCTGGTAATCAAAACATACATAAGAATAACCATTTGCTTATATATTTAGTATTGTGCTTTTATAGTGTTTCAATGTAATGAACAATAAACGAAATCATGTTGTATACAATCTATAATACTATCCTTCTTGATTGTTGATACAATTGTTTAAATCACTGGAAGAAAAGCTCAGGAGTATCTTTTCATGAATAATCCGGGTTAGGTGCATTTAATATATTAGGATACACTAAACTAACATTACTAGAAAGCAATGTTTGCTTTTGCTTCTGTTTATGAATGTATTTGTGGGTTAAATTTCTTTAAAAAAAAGCTTAATTTGTACAGGGATCTTAAGAAAAGACATGAGAGGACATGCTAAAACATATGTACAGAATGTTATTGGACTACAAAATAATTTCAGAGAGTGTAGAAATGTTATATATAAGGAAATTGAGATAAGCAATGTATGGCCTGTCTGTTCAAATTTCTAAGCTATGTCTATATGTTTCTAAAGTGCCAGTACACGATTGACTAATGAAGATGCCCCTCGAAGCATAACACATGATAACAAAGAGATGCTTCTGAATGGTTATGACATTGGCTTTCAAGTAAGAGGGGGTAGTTTTTTGTTTTCAAGTTCAAATTTCATTCATCATTTTTTTTGGTCATTTTCTGATTAGGGCCTTATAATACAGCTTTTAGACCACGTTTTAAGTTGATGTTTCAATGTATAAACTTGCATCTTAACATATCAATTCATATAATTATAACCCTTGTAGTTCTTGTACTTACCAACCAGAATTGTGTCCTGAGGTAAATTAAATTTCAGGCACCATATTAGTAGTGCATTATTAGTGGTAATACATTCATTGTTGTAAAAGAGAATAAAATTTGAAAGCATTAAGTAAATTTCATTCATAATTCCTTAGTATGCATATCGCAGCTTTATACTAAATAAAAAAATTTAATAACATCACAAGAATTTAACCCACTGCCTGCAGAACATCAGCTTTTGTATTATGCAATATGCCACACTAGCAATTAAAGAGCTTCCTTTATTTACAGATGCTCTTTAACATCACAGATCATCAGCGTCCCATTCTATTCAGAGCGTGAAACGGCCGACAAATTTTGCTTAGAGGCCTCTTTTTTCAGGCTTGAGGTTCTTTTTCATGCCGTAAATGTAAACACGGGACCCACAGCTTTACTTCCCTTCCAAAGGAAGCCATACTTAGGATTTTTACACCCAAAAAAATCCATCAATCCTGGCCAGGTTTGAACCCACGATCTTGTGTTTAGAAGGCAAGTATGGTTACCACTACACCACCAGAAAAACCGACTTATCAGCATCTGATGCAAACATGTTTAACATCATAAAACTTGTTATGTTAAGTTGTGGACCATACATTGCAATCTCAAATTGCTTATATTTGACATCCACGAGATTGTGGAAAAAATTGGCTTAGGTATGCTGTGGCATGATATAGAAAGTAAAGAAAGAGGTTTTTGGAGAGAAATTAACAAAGAATTGATCATTGGAAAGACAGGAGATATTAGGTAGTTTTAGTAGTAAAGAGTCATTGAGGGTTCATAGGAGGTTAAAGGAAACATGGGTTAGAGAATTATGTGGATGAAGGTGGGCGAGGGAGGGAATCGCATGGGCCTGGACATGGGTAGTAAATCTGAAAGGAATAAGAGGAGGTTTAAATATGGACGAATGTCTGATGTGTAGAATGCGAGATAATTACTGGCATTGAATTGTGGAATGTAGAGAAACTAAAGAAATGAAAGCAAAACTTAGCATTGAGAAGTGGGATAACTTGCCAATAGAGATAAGGGGAAACAAGTTGGTGAATATGAAAACAAGGCAGAAATTCTTGGAGTTTGGGAATTATTTAGGTAAGGTTAAAAGAAAATGGTTAAAGAAAATAAGTAAGAAATGAGGAACCAAATAAGACAGAAACATAATTTAAGCTGGATTTTGATCGAGTTAATTTTGTACATGTAAGTTACCTGATAGTTGAGTAACTGCAAGGTTGAAACTATTTGAGCCACTTGGTTACACAGCAACTCGGGAAGATTTACTAGAGTGACTATGGTTATATTTTCTTGTATGACAGAGTGATTGTAAGAGAGTACTGTGGAAGTTTGCTGTATTGTTAAGTGGAAATAAAATCAATTCAACAAATGAGCAAGGATAGATATGAGAAGGACATTTTTAAATTGGGTATTTTATAATTTTATAACTTAGAAAATTACTGAGAGAGGGAATATTTGCACTATCTATGGTTGCAAAAACTACAGACAGCAAAACAACCCAATTTTTTTTTTACAGATTTAAAAAAAATGAAACAATAATGTAAGTATATGCTCCATAATGAGGCAATTCAGCAGTTCTTGGTGATATTTTCAGAAAAGATGTAACAGAGCATTAGAACAGAAGCTGTGATTTGTAGATAATTTTTTTAGAGAACTTTGGCTCCAAAATACATAGATGAAACTTATTTTGCATAGCATGGTTCTTGATTGTCTACAAGTTAAGAGTGGAAGTCTGAAACCACAAGAGTAAGGGATGAAATGGCCCTTAAATTACTTTTGTCTTATGGTGCTTATGACCTATCTGAATGCTCAGAAGACAAAAGTCTGGAAATTTATTCAAACTTAAATATAACTAAATGGATGTTGTGTAATTGATTAAATATTTGTATTTTAATTTGAAGTAAAAGGTTTAAAAGATTGGAAGCCACAAGGTCTCCATATTTATTTCTTTTGTCACAACACATTTTTATTCATACACATATTAATATATGATAAAAGTACTCTTAAAAATATTTTCTCATTGGCTAGAAATAAAGAATACTGTATTTATAAATATGAAAAAAAATATTGTAAGGGAGCCAATTGGCATACCTAATCTCTTAACACACATATGACATCTCTTCACTCTCTGAAATTATTTTGGTGTAGTTCATTAATACCCTGTATATTAGTTATCCAAAGCAATATAAGTGATGTATAACCATGCATTAAAGGTCCTGTTTAGAGAAATTAGTATGGCAATATGAAAAGCTTCATATAGAAACAATTAATGGCCAGGGAAAGAAAGTTAAGCATGACCTAACCTATCAAGTTCTTTATTATGGATAACGAAGTCCTTAGCATTAGCATTAGCACTGTAGATTGCTATTAGTTTTTCCTTTCTATTATACATATATATGAAGCTGAATAAAACAATAATTGAACTGATTTAATTGTTTATTTAAATGTAAATTGGAACTTGCACAGTGAAGCCAATCATATGAATTGATATCATTGTATGATTCAGTTGAACTACACACTCTTAAAGCTTCACTTACTTTTCATAAATGTATGGAACCGGTTTCGAGAACATTTAGTTCCCATCTTCAGCCAGGCTAAAGTTCAACTGTCGGATCATTCATTGAGCTGTGGGAATGTATATTCTGCTCTGGTGGTGGTGTAATAAACTTGCAGTTTATGTTTTCATCCCCGACGATGTCGAAGTTCATTATGCTGTCTTTGTATTTGTAGATGTAGATTTTCTCCCAGGTTGCTAATTCCGTAGGTCCTTGTACTGATTTTAATAATTTTGCTTTATTTATTATGTCGTGATTTTGTGTCCAAAAATGATATGCTACTGCTGATTTCTCTATTTGCTTGTACTTTATGTTTCTGAAATGCTCCTTTAACCGTGTGCCTATGTTTCTCTTTGTTTTTCCAATGTAGATTTTTTCACATTCTGACAGTTTATTTTGTAAATACCTGATTTTTCTTCTTGTGGAATACTGTCATTAGCATTATTTATCAGTAATTTTTAACATTAAATCTATTAATCGGTGCCAACCTGATATTAAAATCTTTAAGAATATTCTGCATTTTTTTGTGGTCCATGGATGATATGTGAATTTTTCAAAAATTAGTTTATCTTTTGTTGCTGAAAATGTTGTGGTTTCTTTGATATGTTTTTGTCTCTTGAATTTCTGCACTTTTTATGTAGTTCTAGTTCTTTTTTAAAACGATTTTTAACTGCTGTTTCTTCTATTTGTATGTATTCTTTAAAATATTCTTCTTTGCTAATTTGTAGGTTAACTAGCCAGTATGTTAAACTGTTAATTACTGCATGTTTGTGTGCTGTGGGTTAAAACTGTCAGCTTTGATGTGATTATCTGCATGTGTATTCTTTCTGTATATTCCAAATTTAAGTTTTTCTTGGCATTTCATTATTTTAATATCCAAGAATGGCAGCATGTTATCTGTTTCTATTTCGTATGTAAATGAAATGTTTTTATCTTGAATATTTAGAAGTTTTAAGGCATCGTCAACTCATCATGAGTTTTTTGTTAACTATGGCAAATATATCGTCTTCATATCTGTACCATACTTTAAATATGTATGGAAAAGCTGTGTTGATGTGTGTTTCAAATCTACTCATGAAGAGGTTAGCTAGAAATGGATATAAGGGGCTGCCCATTGTAAGTCCTGCTTGTTGTTTATAAAATTTTCCTCTAAAAAGGCTTGGTTTATGCAAATTTCTGTCAGTTTGATGTATTCTTTTATGTGTGTATCATTAATTCCACTTGTTTTTAGCCAATCATGTAGATAAATCAGGAGTTTTTCTTTTGGTATGCTCGGAAACAGAGATTCTACATCGAAAGATATAACAGTGTCAGAGGGATGCAATTTTATGTCTTTAATTTTTTCTATTAGCTGATATGAATTATTTATGCTCCTGGTTTGAAATTTTGGTAATGTCTCGAATCTATTAGCTAACCATTTTGCTAAATAGTAAGAGGGAGTATTGATGTTGTTAATGATGGGGCACATACCATTTCCAGTGTTGTGAATTTTAGGTAAACCATATAACTTAGCTATTTTAGGGTTGCTCTGTTTTATTTTGAATATTGTTTCTTTTGGAAGACTGTACATGTTTTCAGAACCTTATTGATGGAATTAACACACCTTTTCAATGGGTCTGACGGGATCTGAACATATTCTTTTTTATTTAATAAATTCTGCATTCTATTATTATAATCTTCTTTATCCAATACTACTACTCTGTTTCTTTTGTCTGCTTTAGTATAAACAACATCTTTTTCATTTAAGGATTTTATTGTATTCTTATAAATGTTGTGTACTGCTGTATTCTTTTTAACAATGCCTTTAAAAACTTTTTCTGATTTTATTCTAACTATTTAGCAACCTGGGAGAAAATCTACATCTACAAATACAAAGACAGCATAATGAACTTCGACATCATCGGGGATGAAAACATAAACTACAAGTTTATCACACCGCCACCAGAGCAGAATATACATTCCCACAGCTCAACAAATGATCCGACAGTTGAACTTTAGCCTGGCTGAAGATGGGAACTAAATGTTCTCGAAACCGGTTCCATACATTTATGAAAAGTAAGTGAAGCTTTAAGAGTGTGTAGTTCAACTGAATCATACAATGATATCAATTAATATGATTTAATTGTATTTAAATAAATAGTTTTGGAGCTTGGTGATTCCTAGGTGTGATGAAGGTAAATCCTTCATCTAGTGTGCTATGTAAGCCATTTATCTGGCATTACATGAAGGTATGTTTACTAAACTCAGCATGAATTTGAAGTTGCAACAATGCACAGCAATTAAGTTTTGTGTTCTTTAATCTTTTTGTGTTGTTTAATGGGCTACCCATTGTTTAGCCATTTATCACATTAGCAGATCTTTTCATGAGTGCATTGGAAGTTAGAATCACGAAGGGTTTCCCCTGGTTGTTCAAAGCATGGTATCGCTATGTTGATGACATCTTTGCAATAGTTCTGGAAAAACACCTAGAAGATGCACTAAAGTTACTCAATCTACAAGAAAAATCATTAAAATTCACTATGGAAAGAGAATGCAATGGACAGCTACCCTTCTTGGATCTTAAAATAATTAAGTTAGAAAACCACTTAACATTTGGCATATATAGAAAACCTACTCACACTAATAGCTACATTAAATATAACAGTTATAACCCAGTCCCTCATAAACATGCAGTACTAAATAGTCTTGCTCACAGGTTAGTAAATGTCCCCATGAACAGAGAAGAATATAATTTAGAACTGAGCAATATAATATAGCTATAGAAAATGGTTTCCAACAAAAAGTGGTATATAAGAAAATAAACAGAGCTAGGAACAAAAAAAGAATTAAAGACATCAGTACTCTTATTCCTAGCAAGGAAGAAAATAGAATGTACCAAAAATTCACATACCATCCATCAACCTTCTACAATTTCAAAAGATTTTCAAAAAACAAAACATTATTTTAGCTTCAAAAAACAGTTACTCCATAAAAAATATACTAAATTCTAAACTAAAAGAGGATATTCCTCAAGAGAACAAATCAGGAATATATCAGATGGAATGTATTGATTGTGAAAAAATTTACATAGGAAAGACTAAAAGAAACATAAAACCACGAGCAAAAGAACATATCAGGAACATAAAACAAAGACAGGAGGAAAAATCAGCAGTGGCTTGGCATTTTTGGAAGGAAAAACATAATATAAACAGGAATTCCAAACTGCTTAAAAACATTACAGGGAAAACAGAACTCGCCGTCTGGGAAAAAATTTATATCTGGAAAAACAAATGTAGCATTTTCAACGTTGAAATCCCATCAAGTGATGTCTTAATACAGAAGTTCATCCAACCGCCACCAGAGACAAACCAAACCACCACAAAGAACAAGGCCGGCAGTCGAACTGGAACTGAAGATGGGAGCAATTAGCTCCAGAAACTTAGTTTTCCTCTTTTAAAACTATTAGTGATGTAAGTGTTACAAATTCGACTCAATTATTCAAAACTTATATTAAACATCACTGTTACAAACGTCCACCATATTTAACTAGTCAACATGTAGCTAAGGATGCGAACAATGGTTCGTGAAACTAGTACTACATATTCTAAACAAGTAAGTGAAGCAATAAGAGTGTGTAGTTTGAATCAATCATACAATGACCTTAATAATATGAGTTATTTTATAAAAATAATTACTAACATCTTTTTTTACATTTTTATTACAAAAACCCTGAGAGCTAAGTAGATGGCTAGTTACTGTCAAGTATGACAAATATGTACCAATGACATAAGATAGACTATACTCACTTAATTTCACAGAATCTTGTTTTTAGAAATCTATTGTCAATCAGATACCTAAATTGACATACATCCTTCAGTTTTTATGTTCCAGCCCAATTTACAAAGATAATCACAAATGAATTTGTTAAATACATTTACATTTTTAGAAACATAATCCTATTTGGAGCGTTATTTGTATTCTGAGCTTTTGTGTAACACAGATCCTTACTGTCACATATTATCATTGACTTAATTTGTTTATAGAATAACATCTGATCATAGCAAATGCATAATTATTTTAATTGTGAAAGCTATTGTTATCTCCTTGTTTGTTAGGGTACTTTAGGAAGTTCATTCAGTGTGATCTTATGGTATGGATTCAACAATATTACTTAAGTAAATAAAAGATGACATGCATTACTGAGTGCTGATCTTGGTATATAACCTTTGTTTCAGTTATACTAGAGGAATAAATGTAATTTTTTTTTATTCTTATGTTTCAATATTTTATTTGTATTACTTTCAAATCAGATACATCTGTTTTTTCATGTTTGATCAAGTAACAAATCTGGCATGTTTCCATAAACCACAGTTTTTTGTCTGCTACTGCCTTGCCATGAACTTTACTATTCTGTGATCATTAATAGTGGCAAACAAATTGATGATACATGAATTATGAACTTCATTTATATTCCACAATGCTCAAAACTCTCATTACAAAATATCGAAAATGTTTACGTACTGTTTCAGAGCTGTGGCTTCCAATAAGATACTTTGGGCAATACACGTGGTTTCCTAGTCCTGTCCTGTAAGCTGCCTTATGCAGGAGATCAAGCAGTTTTGAATAAACTGGAATAGTTGCAATTTCATAGCGAATACGTGGTATGTTGTCTGATAGTTCCCACGGCTTAAACACTTGCTTTGCAGCAACATCTCCCAAGTACTTCAAGCCAGTATCCCTAAAAGCAAGAATAACAAACTGTGAAACTGAATTCAAAGTTGATATTTAAAACACTAACCTGATGTTATATTTGTTCATAATAAACATGTATTTCCCTTAGTTCAATTTTCATAATAAATTATTTTGAGATCAGAGGAGTCTAAGTAAATATAAATTTTGGTAGTATAACTGAGACTTACGGATTTTCATATCCTAAAAATCAACTATTTTTTAAATATGGTTGATTGCCACTGGCCATTGGGGAAGCTGATATTTATAATTTTTTCTCTAGCTTCCCAATTATTTTTCATTTGTTTGTTCCTATCAAGATGGAAAATAACCCACTGTTCTTATCATAACATTATGTGCAATTGCAAGATATATTACCTATGAATGATGTAGGTAATAAAACGTCTAATAGACTACTTCAAGTAATTATTTGCACATTTATTTAGAGCAAAAATTATGCGCATGTGCAACTGAATTTTGAATGATAAAAAAATGCTTGCTCATCACTTATAATAATTTTGTATAATGAATAAGAAGCTATAAGAGGCAAGCTGAAACTGTCTATGGTTCAGGAAATTAACCAAAAGTGCAGAGTATTCTAGTTGTACTACAATATCATAAATTAGATGCTTTCAATTTCAATTAATGAGAAAACATTTTTCCTGTTTCTTTAAGATTAAAAAAATAGTTAATGTCTAACTCATGAATTATAATAGAAAAATAATTCCCTAAGATGAAATAAATACACAAAATAAAAGGTGCAAAACAAGGATGGAGCCTATCTTTCAACTTTTTACTTGCATTTTAATAGCCTAATTATAGAAAAAAATGATGCCATAAAAATAAAACATAAATCTCATTACTACTTTAACAGCTTAAATTATTCTGAGATCAATTTTTAGCACAAGTCATGATATTATGTACATTAAGTTATTATTAATTACTAAAAAATCTTGGAACATAATTTAAAACCAAGATTAAAAAATCGAGATTTTCCATAAAGTATACTGTCCATACCAAAAAGTTTTAAATAATTATGTTTTAACATAGATTTCATCTTTTACTATTTAGAGATGAACATGTCCAGCCAACAAACTGACAATTTACTGTCAAAACATGGGCACACCAAAAATTCTAGAAGATTTTTAAAGCGGCAAGCAACATTTTGGCTCCAGTAAACAAATGTATTTTAAAAAATCTCCTAAAAACCAACACAAAAGACAGAATTCTGCAGAAAATAATCAGGCATTTATGAAATTGGTTGCAAAGACTGCAATATGAAATACAGCAAAATAAAAAGAAATATTACCATATGATTTAAGGAACATGAGAGAAATGTAAAATATAAACACACAGAAAAATCAACAATAGCAGACTATTTCTGGCAAAAGAACCACGAATTCCAAAAGGAACCAAAATTCTTAAAAGCTCTTCAAAAACCTACATAATTAACAATGTGAGAAAATATATTCATAGACCAAAAAAGAAAAAGTTTAAAAAAAAAGTTAATTTTGGCATCTCAAACAATAGAACTAATCACTAAATTTGTAAAATCTACAAAGCTACATCTTAATACCATGCTGAAGATGAAGGTAACAGCCTTTGAAACACGTCCAAGTAAGTGAAACAAAATTAGTGAAATGTGAATAATTCTCTCAATAGTAATTTGTTATATAATACCAATCAATTTGCAAATCACTATAAATACAAGATCATGAAGATTGCACTGTTGACAATCTACAACTACCTCATTGCACAATTTTTCCGCTTGCTCAGTTTTCCTTAAAACTATAAAAGATATGGAAGCTTTTAGCACACTTGTCATATATTTATTAACCAAAAGGTGAAAGAAGTGTTGCAGATAAAAAAAAGGTAGTTTGAAATTAGAAGAAACTGATGATGATTTAATAATAAATTAAATATGATCTATATACTATACAGCTATAGCAAGGGGAAATCCAATAAGTATAAAGGGAAATTATAGATTAACTTTACACTAACCCACAGATATTGAAAATGTGATAAACTGAAGAATAACTGAATTTTTATTCAATACAACAAAGGGCTGTTCAGTATGGTTTTAGAAAGAATGCTCCACAATCATTTATGGCAAAATTGATGAAATACTAACAAAAATGCATAAAGGGAAAAAATATAAGATTTTTTAGATGTTTTAGCAATAAAGTAATTGATTTAATAATTTCTTTTTGAATAGCTATAAGCAATGAGTAGAAATATCATGGTCTTTGGTTTAAATTTATTTTAAAATAAATTTTTGCTGATTCTATGGTCATCATTATCAATGGATTTAAAAGTGTCTTTAGAGGCAGAGGTACAGAAGGGTAGTGGTGCTGATGTTTGTTGACCAGTAAAGAATTTCAAGTCTTGCTTATTTAAAAACATCTGTCTTTGTTTATATTATCAGGATGCTGCTATATTTCTAAGGTCTCTCTCCTAGTGAAATTAAAACACATGTATTACCCTTCTTTCTTACATTTTTAAAAGGATCAAAAGAATATTGCTGTAAATCAGGGAAAATTTTATATATATAATAAAATTTCATGAAAAAAGAGGTAAACACATTTTAGCTTTTCAATTTTAATCTCTAAAACTTATGTTAAATAAAAGTACAATGCGAAATTAGTAGATTAGTTGTTGATACTATGCTGCCTTTGGCATTCTGTTCAACAACAGGCCAGCATTAGGATAGTTAAAATATGCATAATATATTCTTTTAATTTGCTTATTTCTTTTATTTTGCTCTTTACTAAGGAATAAAACAAGATGCAATATTTTTTATTCCCTGAATGAAACATTTTAATTTTTTTAACTGCTATGCATTTACAAAGTCTGTACCACAACTGTTCCACCATTCCTACTCCGTTCTATTTCTAACAGTTATGTACCTCTGCTGCTCCAGACACTTTCAGTCCACTAATGATATTGATCATAGAATCAGCAAAAGTTTTAATTTTATATTTAATTTAAACAAATGACCATGACAAAACAGTTTGGCAATGATCAATTTTAATAACAAAGCTGGAAGTGAAAGCCTAAAGCATATTATAATAGTTACTTTCAATGTATAATAGCATATGCACTCATTATATTAAAAATCTTTACATTTATCACTGATACTTCATTATTGTTCTCAAATTAATCTGCGAATCCTTTAGAAAATGATATATCAGAAACTTCTAAACTTATTCTGAGAGCATGGGAAGAAAATCGTTTAAAATAGCTTAGAAGAAACCATGTTATTTCATTATTTAATGGTAATCATGCAAAATAATCATTATTGTAATTAATTTCTGGAGTATATGTCGTCTGAAAAAAAGTTAGGCTCTGAAGTACATGTTGAAAATAAATATGAGTAAACATATCAGTTCAGCATTAGGCTCAATTTTGATTTTATTTATATATTCTGTGAGAAATGGCAAGGAATAAAAAAGGTTAAGAAACTATACTCATTTTTTCATTTCATTCTATATGAAACTAAGTCTGAGAAACTATGAGAGCAGAAAATTTGTAAAAAAAATTAATAAGATATCTTGTAAAGGATTTTATAATTCAGAAATTTCAGAATGTATTTAATGATTTCCAATCTAACAAACCATAAGACAAGTACATCAGAATATAATAATTATGATATAAGCGGTAAAAACTATATTAAATGAAATATAATGTATGGTAATTAAACTGATAGAAAATTTGTTATAATAAATTAATTGATTTTTTTTAAAATTACCTATGGAAAAAAAATAAGTAAAAAATTTTCAATAATTTTTACCAACTTACTTGGACATATTTCGGAGGCTGTTGTCTTCATTATCACAATGGATTCACTGTCATTTTACCAATGTGGTATATCTCTCTGTAGATATGATGAATTTTGAAATGAGATTATTATTTTGAAAGTGTATGTGCACGCGTGTGTATGAATAAATTTCACTCTTCTGGTTTCTGGATTTGTTTAAGAAGTTTTAGCTAACTTAGAAATTGATTTTCAGACCAAAGATTCTGTCCTTTGTGTTGGTTTTTAGGAGTTTTTTAAAAGCTTTATTACATTACATTGGCCCCAGTAAGGAACAAGCTTAAAAATCTTCTAAAAGCCAACATAAAGGACAGAGTCTCCCCAGCAAAAATCAGGTAATTATGAAATCAACTTAAAGACTGCAACAAAAAATATACAAGTAAAAACCAAAATAAACATTATTCTGTGTTTCAAGGAGCATATGAGAACTGCCAAATACAAACACAGAAATCAGTAATAGCATACCATTTTTGATCCGAAAATAATTAATTTCAAAATGAACTTAAACTTCTTAAAGCTGTCCATAAACTTGCAGAATTAACTGTAAGGGGGAACTTATTCATATTAAAAAATAAAGAAAATCTGGTTAATTTTTCTCTTCTAAATACAATGACCTTATCTCCAAACTCATTAGATCTAGAGAGAGGCATCTGCATCATACAATACTGACAGTGAATCCATGCTGATGATAATGATAAGCTTTCAAAACACATCCAAGTTGGTAAAAATTAGTGAAATATGAGTGGTCCCTTATCAAAAAAAATTTAATTATATTGCTATATTACTGTGAGAATTCAGACAATTTAAAATTATACATTTAAATTCAAAAATGAAAAGGAATTATAAAAGATGCTATTTACATTAGATAAAATGGATTTTATTACAATTGTAAAATTAAAGAAATTAGGAACAGTGAAGTTGTTAAATATACAAATGAGTCAGTATTAGGTGGCACTAAAACTTCACTAACCTAACACTAACTCATTTGTATATGGATTTTATTTTAAATGAAAATGTATTTAGTAATACTGCTGTGGTATTACTTGTTATTGGATATTGTTCTTTCACTCATAGCCAATCAAAGACAAGGGTTGAAAACATAAATCAGATAATAAAATCAAGATAGACTCAAACCTCAAACATGATGCTAAAATTTTTCCTATCTTCCTCACCTTTCTAACATATGCTTGATATTTGTATCCAAACATGTAAAAGTTATCATGATGTTTTATTAGTTTCTTATAGAGACAAGAGATATTAATTCCATGATATGCCTGCATGTCTATCTGATTTCAGTTCTTTACTCACTTGCAATGCAAAAATAGAAATTCAGATTATTTTAATACTATTTCATAGCTTTTTTCCTATTCATTAGCAACTTACAAATTTTCTGAAGAACTTTCAAGGGAATAAGCAATAATCTCTCGGTCACTTAGGCAAGTTAGATTGGCTCCTATCTGCTGCAGATTGCGTATAATACCAAACTGTGTGGAATCTTTGGTAGACAATCCTGCTGAGAGGCGCAGAATGTTTGTTGCTCCATAATTGTCTGGAGTTTCATGGCGAGAACCAGCCCTGCAATATCATTAATGAATGGTACATATTAACACAGGTTCCAATTGTTTATGTATGGAAAGAAATCCAACTTTAAGACTATAATGAATAATATCACAAAAAGAAACAGGAAAAAATTTTGCAATTAAAGTGATTTACTTTTATGCACCAAGAACAAAATAGTAAAAGATCAAAATTGGTAGTTGAAATACTGCAAACTGTATATGAACTTATATCATACATAACCTACTGAAGTTAAAAATGTTTTTATAATTTTGACAGAACTATGCATCAACCAATTTTATTTTAGCTTTAATGGTAAATTTTATCAACAAAGTTCTGGAGTGGTTATGGGTAACCCTCTTTCACCTTTCTTGACATAGCCTAACTAACACTTTTCCTTTAATTTTTACGAATTGGCACATAATGTGAATGATATATTTGTCATTACACCTAAACATCTGGTTAACAATTCCACACAATTATTAAATTTACAGGAAAGATAAATAGTTTACATTAGAAAATGAAAAGCATGGGTGGATTTCCATTTTATATTTGAAGATTATAAAAAACAGTTTGGCCTTTGGAATATAAAGGAAACCTACCCAGAGTGACAATTACAATAAAAATAATAGCTTTAATCCACAAAAAAAACATAACAGCATGCCATTCTAAATAACCATGTATACAGGTGAATGTTTCATTCAGTAAAAATAATATAAAGAATAACACCAATGTATCATCCACACAGCACTACATAATGGTTTTAGTACATAAAATGATTAAAAAGTTTAAAAGAAACAAAAATGTCAAAGACACAAATTTGCAATAACAAATAAAAGGGGGCATGCAATTCAAAACATTTGCATACTATCCTAGTATGTTAAATAAATTTAAAAAGATTTTTAAAAAATCAAAATAATGTTGGCTTCTTAAAACGTCCACAGTATTAAAAACTTATTACAATCTTCCTGTAAAGATTGACAGGAAGTCAGATATCTACAAAATCAATTGCAAAGACAATGATCAAGAATATATTAGAAAAACAAAAAGAAATTAGGAAACTTGTACTATAGAACGCTTCAAATATATCCATCTTTAGATATATTTAATAAATTTCTCCAACTGCCTCTAGAATATGCTTTACCAGATGGTCTTCTGCTGATATGGGGGCAATTATTCTCGAAATATGGCCAACTAATAAACTAAGTAAAGTATGTCACCAAAACAACTCTATATCAACATTCTGCAAACTTTATTTGTTTCATAAATAAACTGAAACTTACTGTAAAATTTAGGATTAACTCAAGAAATTTAATAGAAGGGTAAGGGGAATCCCTTGCAGTCAAGGTTTTATTGTTATTGTTATTTATATACTTACTATTTTTTATTCCAACAGTCAGATTAAAAACAATACAGCAACAGGTACCAATGATTTTCCAATTAATTTTTAAGTTTGGTGTGAAGAATTTCAATTGCTACTTGAATATGCTGCTTTATAACTTTAAGATACCACCAAGGAGCAGAAAATATGTCACTGTTCACCCAGATTTCAAAAATGGCTTGAAAGAAACAAGATATTGTCAATTTGTTTGGCTTTTGATATGTAAAGAACTTTAGACAACAAATTAATAATGATGATATTGGCAGATACGCATTTATTCTGAAAATGGGGCAAATATTTTAACCATTAACTAGGAGATAACAATACTTAGTAAGCAAATTATTTTTTTTCTGAAGAAATCACACTAGTATCACATCTTTTTGTAGAAAGTGGAAAGGAAAATGCAACTGACAGCTGATACAGAAATGTAGATTGCCTCATTCTAGTAAGTTGAAATTAATTCTATATAATCTCTTTTTTAAAGTTAATTATGACAATGTACGAAATAATGGTGTTAAAAAAAAAAAAAGGAAATGAATTAGGATGCATAGAAAGTAGTTAATTCTCAGTAAGAGAATATGAGTAATTAAAAACTTTTATTTATTTAGAACTGAAATAAGAGTCTATAAGTTAAACGGGAAAAGCAATAATAGCATTGGTAGCAATTAAGACAGTAAGGAAATGTTTATATATTGTACATCAAAGAAAGTGAATGGCTTGAAAATATATATTGCAGAATGGAGGATGATTGGAAAATTATGGATAAAGCACATTGAATTGATTTGTACCATGGTTTTAGGTTTAATAGAAACCCAAATGAAGTTTTTCTTTGAATGGTGTTTAACACCCATTTTTACTACTGAGGAACCACAGGCGGTACCTGAATGAAGTGGATTGGTAATGATTATGTATGGTTAGGCACAGTATGCCTATATATTGGTTTAAAGTGCAGCAATTATTTGAAAGTCATACAGTAAAAGAATGCTTAAATAGCAGAAAGAAAGCCGATTACAATTGGAAAAGTTCATATATGATAACAGACTAAGGGATTCTGGATAGCAGACTAAGATCAAGGAATGTATTAATATTGATGAGGGCAGTGTTTTATGTTAAATTTAAGTGCAAAAACAGAGGCATATATTAATCAGTATAAAAAGAGGAAATTGAAGAACTGAAATGGTAAGATTAACTAACTGGAGAGCAACACTGTATGTAAGCAGGAAAAGTAATCCAAAATAGTGAAGACTAGAATCTAGCAGACATTCTTTGTTGTTATTTAATAGTTCAATTAATTTGAACTTTGAGCCAGATGGAAATCTATATATTAGTAAAATGGCATTTAACTCCAAAAACTTTTCTGAGTATGAAAATATTTCAAATTAAGCATTTATCAGTACACTATTACATTACACAAAACAATATAAAACACACTTTTTCAAGTTGTTAAAATATTTTGTAATCACAACTCTTCTTCATATGAAAGAGAGGCTATAAATTTGCTATTTAACTACAAATGCATATCTCTATTCAACTGAATAGAGATAAAATCATACAATGATATCAATTAATATGATTAGCTTCACTGTGCAAGTTCCAATTTACATTTTAATTACATATCTCTATATTTGTAGCATTTTCAAAAAAAAAAAAAAATAATGAAGCTATTTATAATTAAGCTGCACTACATACTAGAGGTTAATAATATTTTGTTTGAACACTATGGATTCAAAAAGATAATCTTTTATAAAAATTAACCTTCATTTGACAAGCAAAATTTTAAATA
This sequence comes from Metallyticus violacea, assembly GCA_030762175.1. NCBI lineage: Eukaryota > Metazoa > Arthropoda > Insecta > Mantodea > Metallyticidae > Metallyticus > Metallyticus violacea. The sequence continues at coordinate 51,261,621 of CM060834.1, forward strand.
TGTGCTTCTTTTCTGCATTTTAAATCTTGCATAAAAGGTTAAATTTCTATGGCTAAAAACTCAGCATTAAAGAAAAATCTTTCCCATTGGAAACAAAAATTAATTATTAGTTCATGCTTGCAGTAATATGCCTCATGCAACACAGAGAATAAAAATAAAGAGGTTCTCCTCATGCATATTTTGGTTTTTTAATTTATATAAATGATTTACCATTATGCTTAAGCAGTAAGTTCCATAAGAATTTAAAATGATTGAGTGGAATTTGTAACACTTACATCACTAATATTTAAAAAAGGAAAACTAAGTTTCGGAGCTAATCACTCCAATCTTCAGTTCCAGATGTAAGTTCCATATTATTTTATTTGTTGATAATACCACACTGTAGTTAAAAACATATAATTTGATACATTTCACCCTTAAATTAAATTCTGAAACTACCTAAATAGGACCACTAATAACAGTAAATATGGACAGATGTAACATAATCAAATGGGTAAATAATTTATTCTAAGAAGAAAAATTTCATACAGCACAGCATATGATATTATGCATGAAGATTCGAATTTCATTAGGTCAGTGCATGCAAGGTGCCTACAGACATGTCAGAAGAGAAGAAGAGTCAGAGAATGATGTCATGCTTTAACCACTTGATGTGATATGCTGGATAAAGTCATGACTTTCTGGATGGTGATATAATTGGTGATGAATCCTAGGCATATCACTTCATGCCCTAAACAAAGTAGCCATTATAATGCAGAAACATCTGCACTCCTTGCCACTGAAGAAATTGAAGGTTATCCAATCAGTAAAAATGGTTTTATTGACAGTATTCTGCATATAGTACATTCTTAGTACAGTTTCTTCCAACTGGGATCACCATGAATGCCAGACCCTACATTACAACACTGGTAAAGTTGTGTCACATCCTTAGAGACGAATGTCCTGAAAGAGATGCCGAGAATATCAGACTTCTTCAGAACAATGCTTGCCCCCCTTATGGCAACTTCTGTTCATGCAAAAATTAAGAAGAAATACTGGGAGGCCTTGCACTGTCTGACTTTCACTTCTTCAGACCATTGAAGAAATTACTACAGGTCAACAGATTCAGAAAAAGAAATCAGTCATATGCAGGTGTTGTACTCCCAGGGTATAGAGTTCTATGAATGAAGCATATTCAAACTGATGCCAAAATGGCAGAAATGTGTTGAGAGATTTTATTTATATGTTGGAAAATGGGTAAAACCTGTGGGGTTTTTTGTGCACAATTTTTTATTTTTCTTATTCATTAAGTCTTTCATAAAAAATATTGCAAGTTACTTTTTGATCCTCGATGGTACATCCCTCCACTTTGGTAACTGGACAGCTCCCAGTTAACTTATTAACTGCAATGATATGGGGAGCATTTAAAAATATAAAATACATTCTGCTTTTAAACACAATATTCCCTTACAAAGAAACCTGAAGATTCAATTATATGCTACAGTACCTACCTAATGACTACAGATACCCTTGATACAGGCAAAGGACTGTCCACTGCTGCTATCACAAGTTTGTTTGGTAATACAGTTGTCTTTACATCAGTGGGTCTGCTTGCATGCTGATGGGCAGGCTTAGCACTGTAACTTCGCTTCTACAAAAACAACAAATAACATTAATTATTCATGGCATTATCTCATGCCAGAGATTCACAAAAATTTACTTCATTATTATTAATATTTTTCACTTTAGTAATGTGCTAACATTTATATGTTAATGAATATTTATGACTCAGAAGCAGATTCCTTATATGTTAAGAAAATATCTGCATCTATAGAAACAACATATATCATTCACTTTGCTTTCCTCTTGATATCCAACTGTATTATTAGCAATTCTTGATTTTCTAAAAGTAGCTGAAATTACCCAAGTATTGTGTATCTACAATCGCACAGCTTTACAAAAAGCTTCAGTGTGTCTCAACAACATGACACTCTGGGAAATGGAGTTTGTTGTCTTTCAATGGATATTCAGATACACATGCTAAAATATTGGTGTCTTGCTGTCCAAGTATCCATTCAAATGGCATTGTATACTTCAGTTAATTGAGGCTATACCTTAAGCTATTTCTTGCTCTAACCACACAAACATCTTTCTTTTAAATAAATACTATAAAAACATCAAAACCTATATGCCCTAACCATTACAACAAAACAATATATAATTTATGTTATGAACTTCAGAAAAACTTTCCTATGAAATAAGTAGATATTACTCATATGTAATACAAAAATCATTATTCTAATTTGACCTGTGACAGGCTATCTCGTTAAAAAAAAATTAAATAAATGCTGTATTATATTTGAATTTATTATTTTTTCTTGACTTTCTAATACTGTTCTTTTATATATTTATGCCATGCATACAATTTAACCATCAGTCATCAGATCAATAATGCTGGATTTGTTAGCCAATGGCTTCCAACTTTATATGCAAGGCTAACAGATGATTGACTGAAATGCATGGCATATATAAAAAATAATAAAAAAAAAATATATATTAAAAATGTTTAATTGTTTTTTTTTCTTTCTTTTTTGAATGGTGTTAACACTCATTTTTACTACTGAGGCACCACAGACTGTGGACATTGATAATACATGAGATGAAATGATATATTGGGAAAGGATTTTTTTTAAGGAAATGTTCTAGGCCTAAGTTTAGGGTACTTTCCCGGCATTTGCAAATTATGACTGAGAAAAATCTGGAAAAAACCTCAGTCTGGGAGGACAGTCTTGGTGGGAATCGAACTTAGACCTCTCACTTACAAATCTGCACCTTAACGACCTCAGTTATCTGTGGCAGTAATTAAGAGTGTGTAGTTTGACTCAATCACGCAATGATCTTAATTATATGATTAGCTTGACTGTACAAGTTTCAATTAGCATTTCAAGTAAAAAAATGTATTTGTATTATAGTATTTATTTAAAAGAAAGAAGTCTCAATATACAATCTTAAATTGTTATATGTTTAATACAGTTTAAAAGTCCTGCAACTTAAATTGCCCAACCAGCAGATCTACCCCCTTCCAATCACTGAGATTTCCCATGTGGCACCATTCTCTCTTCCAGTCAGTTGCAAGTGGAATTTTGATAGAATCAAGCAGTTGCCTTGTGCATTCAATAGCAAGATTTCATTAAATAGTGCAGTAGTGTTGTAAAATGGTGCAATATTCACTGACTCATTGTATATTCAATTTCCAGTCATAAAGAAAATCTTGTTGCAGAAGGACATAGGTACTGAGGCATAAATTTCCTGGCAGCCCAGCTCCAACACAAAAAATAATATTAAAGTTAGTACAGAAGTTTAATGAAACGGGTTCTGTAACTGGCTAGAAAAAAAAATTAAGACTGCTCATCAATCTATGATGGAACTTTATGTGGTCCCAGAATTATAGGCCATGCTTATGGCCTACTTGTTTCCCAGATCTTACAGTTTATGATTTTTACATTTGAGAGACATTGAAAAATAAGCACATATTCAAGCAATCCTCACACACTGCAGGAACTTAAAACAAACATTCAGAACAAGGTTAGTCTGTTGTCAAGGGGAGCTGATACCTGTCAGTGATGTCATAAGGTGTGGATGTATGTCAGGGAAAATGGGCAATATTTCCAGCACCTACTTTAAGGAGGGTGAGTACCAAATTCTATTATTTAATATGTTGTACTTAAGTTTAAAAATGGTGAAGCATTTGAGCTCCACGTCAATGCAAGAAAATACCGGCAGCAATGGGGAGTTTAATGACTGATCAGCTGAACTATTTATCAGAACTTTTAAATTCCTGTCATTGTATATGGTATATTTTAAATTGCATATTCAAAATTCATGCTAAATGTGTCACTGGTGCAATAACCAGGTAGTAGGAAACTATAGCCTCAAAAGTTAAACATACTAGCTGCATATTGCAAACAAGGCTACCACATTAAATAACATTAATTTTTTTGTAGTATATAAGCATTAAACTGTTTTGACTACAGAATAAGTGAACGATTGGACTTAAAATTCTTTTTTTCTAATTCAATATTGTCACCCTACAATGCTACCAGCTTGTAAATCAGAGAGTTTCTCCTGTGGGTATATTTAATTGGTTGCTATGTACATCATTTGTAAAACAAATTGCTTAGAAAAATAGGCAATTAACCTGCAACATCTCAAGGACACATAGGCCAAGTGAGACACCTCCTACATCTGTATGTTAAAGAGCTTTAAAGAAGCATGCTTAAAAGGTTTGTCCAAAATTTATGAAAATTCTTTCCTAATATTTAAAGCTCTTTCAGTTTTTGTGTTTTTCTTTATTTTCTTAATTTATTGTTCATCATTGCAGCATTGTGATGATATCAGGCAGGTGGTAGCACTGATTAAAAGTTATTCACCCACTTAATGTTTGCCACTGAACAATTTATCAGTTATGAAGATGAGTAAAGGAAAAGTATATATTACATGCTAGTGTTTATTGTGCATTTAAAAATGGAAAAGAAATGGTAGAGAATGAATCAGCCAAGAATTTCCTTAATAAGCAAAAACAATGACTATATTCATGGCATAGTGTACTGTACATAATTTCTTCACAGACCACAAAAATAAGAAAAATGGTGTAAACATTAATGTAATTTCTCCAGTATGTTTGTTCACATCTGGCTGCTTGTATCATGAAAACTAAGATAGAACATTTTATCAATGTCTGTACAATCCACATTTTACACTTTCAAAGTCAGTGCTGGTGGTCTAGTGGTAACCATACTTGCCTTGGGGACCCAACGATTATGAGTTCAAATCTGGCCAGGTCAGTGGATTTTTAGGGCATAAAAATTATGACTTCCTTTGGAAGGGAAGTAAAGTCATTGGTCCCATGCCTTAGATTTATGGTACATAATAGAACCTGAAACCTGAAAGAAGAGGCCTCTGAGCAAAATTTATTGGTAATTTCTCGCTCTGAATTGAACGAGTTGCTAATGCCCAAAAATATTAAAGAGCATCCTTAAATATAATAATTATTGTGTTTTAAGATTTCATCTCTTTGGTTCTCCAAGAGATATCTGAGTAGAAAATGGTTTGAAGGTAATGAGAATGTGTTGCAGGTTGTTCACAATTGGCTCCACCAGCAACCAAAAGACAAGCTTCTATATTGCTAGCATAGCATATCAGGAGGATTGTCCAGCAACTGTAAATGAGATTTATGATGGACAAAATAGCATTGAGGCAGGTTTTCTCTGGGTGCTCCAGTTTCCCTGCATTCATTCTGCTTTGCATCTTGTGTAATATAGTCTGCCAGTTCTTGGTGTACAAACGGTAAATGGACTGCATTTTTGCCCTCTGCTGCCTCTGTGCAGAACTCAAATGTTTGGCTGGCAAGTGAGTTTGCATTAGAAATAATCATTATGATTATTATCATGTTGAAAAAAGCAACTTCATTTTTGGACATTGGATCAAAAATGTCGTTTGATTAATAGATTGAAGCACTTAGTAATAGTGAAAGATGTATAAAGATAGAAAAAATACACATAAAAATGTAAATTCATTGATCACTACAGAGGACTATTATAATTATTACTACTAGGAATAGGCCAGTAATAAAAGAGAAATAAAACATAATTTGCTTATACATCTATAGTGACTAAATATTAAATTTTCATATTTTGGCCATATTTAATTAGATTCCTTATAAAAAATGAACTGCTGGCCTAATGGAGAGGAACAGAAGAACTATGGAATAAAAATGGAGAAGAATACTGGCAGAAGCATTGAAAGGAAGAAAGCTGAACAGGTAGTTCGTATTTAATTGGATTTTCATTTTCAGGTGGATCACGAAGGGATTTGAGCAAACAAATGGACGTCGAACACCAGTAAACTTTTAAGACATCAAAAATAAATGTTTTAAGGTAATAAAGAATATGTAATAAAATATTATATCAAGTGAATGCACAAAGCAACCGAAGCTATTATTCTCAAAGATTACCCTCATTCCTATTTATAACCTAATTTCGAACATTCCCAAACCGTTACCGGTTTTTTACCGCTGCCTGTTTTCCCTAATGTGGCATATATACGTAAACACTATATAAAATACACATTTATTTGACATTAAGCATTCGTTTATACCTTATAATCACTGAAACTAACAGGTTTATTTATTTATTTTTCACCATAAGTATTGAAATCAACATGGTGTAATAATACAAAATAAACTTTACACCGACGACAAGCATTACTTACCGTTACAACTCTCAAAATAGGTCCCTTTACTGCATTTGTTGCCATTTTTTCCACTTTTCGTAATCCAACACTTTTTCACTCCCAATCTCCTGTAGCAGAACGAAAGGAACTGTAGGTCATGAAGGAGGAGTAGGAGAAGGAAACAGTATTAGTAGCCGGATGTAACCACTGTAAATGCAAAATAGTCAGTTAAAGATATAATGGAGCTGAAGCAGCAAAATAATATTAAAAAAACAAGCAAATAAATCATAGCCTTAATTACTAAATTATTTATAACATTGTCAAAGGTTTAGTCATATTCACACAAGGGAAGCACGTACAATGTAAACATCTCAAGAAAGGTGTTTTATTAACTTGATTTAATAAACTCTTGCCGCATTATAAAATTAGGAAAATAGGTGTTAAATAAGTGCATAAAAAGTAAAAGATGTTGTGTAGCTGAGTCTGAGATGCTGTGAAACAATAAATACATGTGAATAAATCGTAGTTATAACCTAGAAACATGTCAGGGAAGCCTAAGAAAGTAGAAAAAAAGTTTGCAGAAACATTGAAAAAGGAAGATATTATACAAGCTGTGGTTATTGTAGATACATTTGGGGAGTATTTTGAACCAGTTACACAATTTGTTCCAACCGTAAGTGCATATTTTTCAAGAACTCTTGCATCTTAATACTGACTTATTCACTATAACATATGGCTATTATTTAGGATGTTGTGGTTAGGTGCATAATGTGACATGGCAGTTTGACAATTGTGAGCTAAAGGGCCCTATCTGAAAAATCTAATAATAGATTAGAACATTACTAGTTGTCACTCTATTGTTTAGCATTCCTGTGGCAGAAAAAAGAACTTAATTAACTCTATCCACTCTCTGTAAATATTTCATAAAAAATACATTTTTAAGGATCTTATTGGAATTTACAAACAGGAGCAAGCACTAGTCCATGTGCTATTGAAAAATTAGCAATAATCATTTTGATAATAGAACTGATAACCTTTCTACTAATTTGCATTTGATTCAGAGTCAGCAGAAGTTAATGATTGTAGTATGCCTTTCTAGAATAATACTTATATGTCAAGTAATGCAAAAATTTGAACAAACAGGATCTGTCATGGACTTAACATAAAGCATAGTTACCAAGATATAAGGGATTAATAGGCATTGAGCAGTACCCTTTCAAAGAAAGAATCTGCTGGAACCTAAACTAGTATTTTGATTTTCTTATCACTTATTTAGAGCATCAAACAAGACCATTAGACCAAGAGAAAAACAATAACAATTTATTTGGAAGAAATAGAAAATAAGGACTTATAGGGAGATTATTGGTGATTTTAAAGTTTATATTATAAGATTGGTGAAGCACAGACCAGAAATAAAGTAAAGAGAGAGGACAGATATGAGAGAATAGTGGAAAGGGTTGAATTAGGATCTATCGCATACACAACCAAAGAGTAAAATGCATAGATCCTAAAATAACAAGCACTCCAAGATTGTTGTATAATGTATAAAGTTAATGTATGAGAATTGTGTAGAAATAAAGTTTTCATTCATTCATTTATTCATTCATTCATTCACTCATTCATTTATTCATTCATCCAACAAGATCATTAACAGGAAGGAATTGACATAATAAATGCATGATGATGTAAGCATCTTCATAATGCAGATGATTGAGATTCTGTAAGATTCTAAATGAGCCTAACACTTAATGGGTTATTCTAGTCTGAGAAAACATCTGCACACAATGGTAGTCTCCAGGGAAATGTCACTTTGCAAACTTTGTAATTAAGGGTAAGAAGTAGCATCTCATATAATCTTCTCTTGTAAATGCATATCTAAAAGGAATTGTGAACTTTCTGAGGATGGTCTTTCCAAATAGAATCCAGTGAACAAATGCATAGCCTTCGTACAGGAAACATGTCTATTGATTTAGAAAGCAGAAAGATAGGAAATTTAATAAATATTAAAAGTTTTGCTGTTAGGGATTTCATCAAACTGACTATTTTCAAGCACACCAACATGGGTGGCAGAGGTCATGGACTCATGAGTGGGAGGTCTGGGGTTTGGATTCATGCCAAGACAGTCCTCCCTCACAGGTTTTTTTTCCAGGTTTTCTTCAATCCTCATAACTGACAAATGTTGGAAAGGTACCCTAAACTTATGCCTGAAACTCTCCCTTTATTTAAAAAAAAATCCTTTGCAAATTTATCATTTCATGTCATATATCATCAGTGTCTATCAACTGTGACGCTTTAGCAGTATGGGCCTTTAACACTATTAAAAAAATCTTTAAGCATATCTGTGTACCTAAATGTAAAGGGCACTATTTAAGAAGAAGGGTGTGGGAAAATAACCAAAACACCGATATATTTGTTCACTCAGGAACAGCTTTCCTGCAGTTAAAGAAATAAAAATATGTAAGAGCTGAACAAGTAAATTGCTGCTTCACAAGTGCTATATAAAACATTTTGCTTTATTAGCACAGAACACAGAAATTTTTCAGTATCCTGAAATAAAGGAAATCCAAAGCAGTAGACTTGAAATATAAAAAAGCCAATTTTAGTCAGTATTATTTTTAAGAGAACAATGAGTAATAAACTGTAACTAAATGTTATTTTGTTCATGTATTGCATTAATATGCAGCAATTTATGTTAATAGGCACTTATACCGATGGTTAATGTACCTGTTTTGGACTACACTTTGGAATTCCTCTCAATTTCTGGTATTCATGAAGTGATACTTTTTTGCTGTTCTCACCCAGATCTCATCAAGGAACATGTCAGGTATGTGAAATGTGAAGTGTTTCTATGCTGAATAGAAACTAAACATTGTTATGTGATATTTTTATGACTTCAGAATAGGGAAACAGTGATAAATTATTTTCTTCCCTATTAAATGAGCACTCATTAACAAAGTTCAATAGGTGTGAATATAACATATAGACAAAAAATTATGTTTATATTTTAATTTACATATGATATTGCTTTCTTAAGGAATGATATTCAATGTATATATAGGCAAAATTATATACTGATGAATATTATAAGCCCCAAAAAATCTAAAATAACACCATGGCAATCCGAAAACACAGCTACCATCACCTTTCCTGTTGAGAGGATTGTTTTTGCCTTCTTTGGAACACTTTCTTCAGTTGCAACCCACTGTTTCCACTGCTCCTTTTTTCCAGCATGTAGTAGTGGATCCACATTTAGTCAGCTGTAACATACTGTATCTGAAATTCACTTGGATTCATTTATACAGCAACCACTATGGGTGATCAAGGTCATTATGGCAATTCCCACCAGAACTGTCCTCCCTGACAGAGATTTTTTTCCAGATTTTCCTTAGTCCTCATAATGGCAAAATGCCGGGGAAGTACCTTAGACCTGGAATGCTTCCTTCGTTAAAAAAAATTCCTTTCCCAATTTATCATTTCATCTCATGTATCACGTGTCCACTGCCTCTGGTGCCTCAGTAGCAAAAACAGGCATTAAACACTATTAGCAAATGCAGTAACCACCTTGCCAATAGTTTTTCGATTGCAAAAGATTATGCACCCAATCTCCAGAATGCCCACAACTTCAGGAATCTATTGCACCTTCAGTCTCCAATTGCTCAGCACCACGTGGTGGATTTTTTCAATCAGTTCCAGAGTCATTACTTATGTCAACAGGACATCCAGAAAGGTCTGCATTGCTTTTGTTTGTTTGACCATCACTGAGCCATCTAAGTGAAGGTTCAGCTTCTTTGTAATGTTTGTCCAGCTTTGCCTTAGTTTCTGCAGGGATTACCTCTTTCATAAGATAATATTTTATTAATATCCAAAATTTGTGTTTCTCCATTTTAATGCCTGTTTATAAATTTAAGGAGTAAAAGTCTCTCAAACAGCTTCATAGCTGTTTATAACCATATGTATCATCTTTCACCAGTCACCATGTTGCCATAGTAATGTTGAAAGCTACTAATGCTACCACTTTTTTTACTTTTGCATACAGCGGTTATACATTCCACATACTAATACATAATTCTTGTTTACATAGTTTACAGCATTCAGTTTGTAACACCAGCAATAAATAAATATGAGGACTGTAACAAACCATATACTTTTTTTAAACTTACTTCCTTTGCAAATTATGCTTTCCTTGCTGTAACATCCCATAACATAACATCACCAAAGTATTTGAGAGCAGAAATGCAGAACCATATCATGTCTTTTAGAGCAATTCTTCTCAGAGCACAAAAATATTATGCCTTTGTAAAAGCTCAGAGCTTGGCTTCCTGTAAGCTAGAAAGAGAACAAACTATAAACTATTCTATTTACAGTAGAATCACCAATATTCTCTATATGTGACCAACCTTCTGAAACCACCAAGATGAATTAAGCCAATATGAAAGCAAAAGAGCCTTGACATACAAAATTATTGATGACATAAAAGCACTTTCTCATATGTGTAACTGTCAGGGACGGTACAACTATCATATAATGGAGGAAATATGAAAGCAATATATTATACGTTCTTTACTTCCAATGCTTGAAATAAAGCTAATGCTGATTTGTTCCCTAAACCTAGTGTCACTCTTATCATATACCTTAGAGGCCTTAAACATGACTTACAAGTTACATTTTTAAGCAATCCAATGAAAAGTGTGGTAATGTAGAAATTATAAAATTTATGACATCATAACATATGACCTGTGAGATCATAACGCCTGTGGCAGATTCATAAATTCTTCTGTTTGGCACTGTTAACAGAAATAGAAGTACTATACATTTTAGTGTTTATGTGCACCACATGTTTTTATTGTCAATAGTTCTTTTCCTAATTGTCATTATATTGCTGGAAATAAACCCTAAAACAGTTGATGAAATATAAAGTGAAGGATGCCCTTTTCTATACATTAATAAATTATGTGCTCCTAGGTGTGAATTAATAGATGTGAAAATCATTGTACTGAAGACCCAAAACTGTGCAAATGTAAGTAGCAGTCTTTTTGTTTTTTCTTGCAGGAAAAGCAAATGGCATAAGTCGTCCTTAATAACAGTGACAGTAATTGTTTCGGAAGGCTGTCATTCACTTGGGGATGCCATGCGTGATCTAGATGCCAAGGCTCTTATTCGTGGAAACTTCATATTAATATCTGGTAATGTGGTTGCCAATATAAAGCTCTTGCCAGTACTGGAGAAACACAGGTATTAACAATTTGGAATAGGTAATATTTATTTTAAAAAAAATATAAATGTATTAATGCTCTCTATGCATAGAAAGTCATAAAGAAGTATCTGTTGCATTTGCTTCATATGCAAAATTATATGGATTTATTACAATAATAATCACAACCTCATATTATTTTATTTTTAGCCTGTTAACTTTAATATTCTTTTATCTTTTCCTTTCTTGCTATTTCATTTATTAAGCTGTTATCAATTTGAAAATGTTCAAAGTAATTTAGTTTGGATTACAAATTAGTCGCAGCCAGAACTGGACACCGTCATAAAAACATTTTTCTGAGATATTGTCTATGGAAAAGTACATAGCAGATTTGTGTAGTCATGTTTAATATTTTGGGCTGAAGAGAGGCATTTGTGCCTTCCTTTTCAGAGTATTACTTGTATTATTTGTTTAATTAAACTACATTAGAACATACGACATATTTTTGCATGATCTGAGCAGCTGATGATGATGATTGTTCATTGGAATTCTTTGCTTGTTTGTGCGCAATGTGACCAGTATTATCATATGCATAATATGAAAAGTTCCTTTAAAAGCCAGAGAAAACCATATAAATAGCTATGACTATCAAGATTTATTTTTGTCCATATTATGAATGCTGATTCTAATTAAAGAGAATATTTATGGTAATTTTTGCTAAAAATTCAAACTATTTTGTTGCAAACTAGAGTTGAGTGTATTATTTGTAGTACTTTGAATGTTTAATGTTTTTGGAAGAAACTTTATAAAAAAATGGCACTATTTCTGTTCTTTTAGTCTTTTAATCAACAGAAAATATTTTAAAGTAACACAGCTGATTTTTATTTTATAACTGCTAACCTATACTTAGAGAAAATATACCATACAAAATAAATAAAATAATCACAGTGCATATAAATTATAAAAACAGATGAAACCTATTGCTCATACATGTTAATAAAGAAGACATTGCAGTAAATTTGACTTCCACTTGATAACAGATTGCTCTGTATCAATGTTGATTTCATAGGACAGTCTAGGCTTAAAAATTGCTATAGTGAATAGCCAACCCATTTGTAAATACAGTAAAGTTGTCTGTTGAATTAAGTATATTTTTGGACAAACTAAAATTTGCTAAAGTTATACAAGTTTACAAAAGAGCCAATAAGAATGATGTAAAAAATTATAGACCTATATAACAAATTATTTATGAGGAAGTCACTCAAATTTCACTAGTGCTGATGATGAAGGAAAATTGCCTTTGAAACATGTCCAAGTAAGTGGAATAAAACTAGTGAAATTTGAGTGACTTTCTCATAAATAATTTGTTATTGATACTATATTTCACTGCGAAAATCCCAAACTGTTCAAATTTATAGACCTATATTCTGTTGCCAATCTCAAAAATTCTTGAACAATTACTGTATAATTAATTAATCAACCACCTTGATAAATTTGATCTAATTCCAAAGCAACACAATGGCTTTGTAAAAAATAGATCCATCGTAAGAAACCTATCAAATTTTATCGAAACAATAATTGTTCATGTAGACTCTGGTAATTACAATGCAGATGTTATGTTAAGACTTCACAAAAGCTTTTGACTGCATAGATTCAGATAATGTTAGGCATTAGGGCTCAGGACAGAAACTAATAAATTCTTTTTGAGGGAAAGAAAGCAATTTGTTGTCATAAAATCAAACAATGAGGAATGTAGCTCTAAGGTACAAAATCTTAACATATGGCATACCCCAGGATTCTATACTGGGACCTTTATTATTCATTATGTACATTCACATATAAATGACACAATACCTGGAAATGCTTCTATCCAGTTTGCAAATGATATAACTGATGCAATACCTGGAAATGCTAGTTATCCATCTTGCTGACGATACTACAATTGCAGTCAATAATAGTGACTTATCTACATTGGGCTCAAGTATTAATAACTTAGTAAATTCAGTAGTAAAATACTTTGGAGGTCTGAATCTATATATAAACGCAGCCAAGTGTGAAATAATAAATTTGGATTTAAAAATACCGACTCTTTAGTGCAGGTCACTATCAATCACAATGCAGTACTGCAAAACTCTTAGGACTCATCATAGACAAAACTTTTACTTGTAGAAAAATTAGGCTAGAAAATCAATAAAAACTGGTTTGTTCTTGGACATTTAAGAAAATGTGTACCTGATAATAAGGCTAAAATGGTATATTTTTTCCCTTATTCAGGCACACATCATTTATACCATAGAACTATGGGGCAGTACTTCCAAAACAAACTTTGATAAAATCTTTGCCATATAAAAAGAGCTGTTAGATATCTATCATCTTAAATAGAATTATTCCTGTAGGAATATTTCCAGACAGTTAAATATTCTAACTCCGCCATGTTTATGCATTTATAAAACCATTCTTTACATAATAAAATATACTTTATGTATGCAAACAAACTCTGATGTACATGAATACAACACAGGAATAAAAATGACTTCTCCATCCCAAGCCATAGACTCTGTCTTTATGAAAAAATGCCTAGCCTTATGGCGATAAAGTTCTACAATGATCTCCCTAAAGAAATCAAATCCTGTAACAACTACATGAAATTCAAGAAAATTTTAGAACTGTATTTAATAGATAAAGTCTACTATAGCACTGAGAAACATTTATCGTAATTTAGATCTTAATTTATTGCAAATATCTTACAAACAAATACTCATTATAACCTAGAGGTTATTCTTACTATATATATATTGTACTGTTCATATCCATTTTTTATATGTCTATTTTATCTATATTTGTATTTTTTTTATCCTGCAACCTTAATGTAATATATATCTTATTAATTTTGTACATATTTTACTGATGAACATCTATTAGGGTCTATTTTTACTTTATATAATTATCAGTAGCTATAGCTTCATACTGACATAGTTCAGTCATGTATCACACCATACTGAACTGTCATAAATTGAAATTGAAAATTGAAATATCTATAATTTATTTACATATATAGCATGTGCAGCAAGATAGCTAAGTTCTCTTGACTCAATATGTATTCTAACGTATGTGATCTAATCCTATTAAAATAATAACAATTATTCCAATTGTTCATGCATTATAACATTAAAATGTTAATTTAAATTTTATATATAATGTATGAATGTATGTATGAATTTGCAATGTCAATTATTACTGCAGAATGTTTTATTTGAAGTACAAAACTAATACATATTTTAAACCATATAGTTGTGCTAAAGTTTGGAATGAGATTCTAGTCATACTTTAGTTTAAACAATTTGTTTCATTTGAGGATAAAGTTAAGTAGCATTTAGATTGTAACCCTGTAAAATGCTAAAAAAAATTAAGTTTTTTTATCAGTGAGTATGAAACTTATTTTATATATGGATTAAAATTAATGTAGAACAAGAAATCGGTACTGTTTAGAAACACAAATTTTTTTAAAAAAAAAATGTTGTTGCATGAATTATTATTAAAAAGAAAAATAACTAGTGAAGCATATTCTTTCCTTTTCATTCTTTTGATTGATAAAAAGCAGTAACTGTACTGCACAAAATTCTGAACACAACATTGCCTTAGATTTCATTTTAAATTACAAATGATAGTGTATTCAAACTGATGCTCTTGTGTTTTAGGAATATACCAAAAGTAAATGAATTACTGCAATAATTTCAGAAACTGTAAAGGAGGTTTAAATAAAATGGGGTAAAAATTTGCCATAGATGGTCTTCAAACCAGCTTACTTTGTGAGTGAGAAAATTCTAATTTTCTACAATTCATGATCTATATTTTCAAGATTAAATACTATAAAAATCTGTAAAATCTCAGACTAGTGATATGACAGTACTGCACTGAACAACAGTTAACTAAATATAACATTTAATTTCGTGTCGGAACCAATACAGTGAAGCAACTATTATGTTCTTAATTACCTAGTGAGTCGATTTTAATAACACTTACTGTTGAATTAAGCAAAACTAATTTCGCAGGCTTTTGCCTGCATCCTCGGCTTCATTGTTGGTTAAAATCGACTCATTAGGTAATTAAGAACATAACAGTTAACTAAGTCATCAAGTTATAGAGGGAGCTATCCATCTACCTTAATGTGTGACTTAATGGACAAGGCAAACACAGTGTAGCTCTGCAGGTCATAGGTTCAGGTCCTGCAGAGGAGTTTTTTTAAAATATAAATTTCATAGTGTATGCTTATACATAATGTGTAAAATAAAAAAAAAATAATCATTGAAACTGGTATTTGATAACAATGATTTTGTTTTACTGAACAAAGAGTTACTGTGTTAAAGAGACATATTCCATAACTTTCAACTGTTATTGTGCTGTATTATTTTGAATAGAAGTTTCATGAGTCAGTGGCTTACTAGTCCTTTAGAAACTTAATGTCATAACTATGAAATTTGAACACACAGATCATAGGTTACCTATCTCAAGTTATTTATCTAAAACCCCTCTACAGTCTCTGAAATATTGGAATGCAGTTCATTAGTATTTTGTATAGCATTTCACATCACAAATATATAGTCATCACTGTTTTTTTTGGATGTTACTGCAAAATAGTTATGTTCTCTTCAGGTTTTCATATTCAGCGCTCTACAATGTTGTCTTATTCTTTGATAAAAGTAACATATCAATATGCATTCGGTGGTTTTGGTGGCGTATTTCGAAAACACAGTTGTTAATGATCATTAAATATTTTAGAGGTAACTATCTCTGGCAAGGGAATATTTTTGATAAAAGCATGATAGATATGCATCTGAATGTACATAATAAATATTTTTAAAAAATATTTAAGTGACATCAGAGTAACTTCTCCCAATTCTCTCCCATTTTCATATATTTAAAATGGCTGCTTAGCATTTAGGCATTGAATTAAGATTTTTATGAGTTCATGTTAATGAGTCTTCATAAAAAATTCTTTTCAGATATGACATAAGAATTAAAATCTTCCCTCCCCCCTCTCTCTGTCTCTCACACATACTTTTGATGTATAAACTGGGCTTTATTAATATAGCATGAAATTATTTGAGTTATGGGCCGCCTGAGTAAAGCTGCTTACTGCAGCCATTGCAACTGGAAAAAGGGAAATAGATTTGTCGCACATAAAGTTAGTATTATTATTTTAGTATTTATATTTTTAATGAAAGCATAAAAATGTTATTACATTTAAAACTGATAATAACAAACACTGTAAGAGATGTTGAAAATGGTGCCCCTTAGTGACAATATATAGAAAATTCCTGTATTTCATCTAAATTCTCTTCCATAAGAACATGGTGCTTCAGAACATGTTGGTGAACAGTTTTGTTAGTTGGAACATGATTACGAGAATATTCTCTTCCAAATTGCCTTATCACCACTCTGTAAGAATCCATTTTCACATACGTATTGTATATAAAAATCCAATCTTCAAGACTATATTTATATAGGTAAAGAACAATAACCACAGAGTTTACACACAATGAAAGCATCAAGTAACACATGAACACACAACCACTTGCTGATAAAAATTCTCTCAAACTAACTACAAACTGCTACCTGCATATGTATTATATGGCCTTGACAACTAGCTTCTTTCCATACACAGCTGCACTCTTAGCCAGTACCTAATTCAAATAACCTCACTTCAACTTATACAGAACCTTTTCATTGTGACAGTTATTGACTTACTGTTGCCACAACAGTGTGTAAGGCTATGTAGGAATATAATTACAGATATGCTCATCTGTAATATATTTTTAAAGAAGCAGAAACAGAATTTGAAATCTAATGAGAGAAGCTCTCATTCATTGCTCAAAAGCAATGCAACTGCTTAGAGAGAGAGAAGTTGTTTGTTTGTTTTTTGGGGGTATGGGGGGGGGGGACACTGTTGTGATTGTTTTTAAAATATCAAGCTTTTTTTAGCAATTAAGTTTCTTTATCTGTGAATGTTTGAATTTTGTATCTTAATATACTGAATATTATTTTGCACCCCTCATACAATATTTAAATTTTTGTTTATATAAAAATAATTAGATAATAGAACGTTTATGTAAACTATTTAGCCATGAATGCTTGTTCAGTTTAGTCTCCTATGCTTTAATGTTTGCAATACCATTACTTTTGCTTTATTCCAAAGTGACCTAAATTGTAGCATTGCCAACTCACTAAGATTGCAAAATTTTCTAGGAAACAGCAAAAGGAGGATAAAGGAGCTGCAATAACACTGATCTATAAAGAAGCAAGCCCAGGACACAAGACACGATGCCCATATGATGAGACTGTTTTAGCTGTAGATTCAGCAACTGGCAGAATTCTGGTTCATCATAAACTCAAATCTGGCATGAAAAAATTGGATTTTCCATTGGTAAACAATGATAGTGATTGATAGCTTTTATATAAACAGAGTTCTTATTCATCTATGCAATCAGAAATTGATTTTGCTAATGGCAAGTTACTGCATAATGACCTAGCCACTTGCCGAAGGAATTCATGTCATGCATTTGGAGCTCATAGCATGCAATTTTTTTTTTATTAACAGTTAGTAATTAACATAATACTCACCATCACAGCAGATATTTAATACCCTCCACTGTCAGACATGCCTGAATTCTTTTAAAAAGATTTTGGGATACTCGCTGCAATTCCTCTTATCAAATATTGTAAACTCCTCCCAGATATAATTTCAATATCAACTGAATTTGGAATTGAACGCAATAAAACACGCATTAATAATCTCTTTTGAGTTTAATTATTTAGAACACTCCTTTATGGTTTCACTTACATGAAATTTACTCAGGACATGTTTCATGGAACAATTGTCCACATCCTCAACTGTTAACAGCTGAAACCATAAAGAGTGTTCTAAATAATTCAACTCAGATGAAATCATTATTTCTCCCAGATATTTTGTTTCTGTGTCTTCACAGGTTTTATTTCAGATACAGCAGTAATTTTATATGGATGAAGATACAGTAGCTGAGTGGCTTTATGTGTACACCAACTTGTTTGGCTAATGCTGTTAAAAACCTTTGAGAAGAAGCTTTTAATTGATGGCCAATTTCAAGCTTCTCTGTTAAAACTGTTTTTTAATTTTTATCTCAGCTTCTTGTCATTGCAAATGCCTTGGATTTGAACTTTATTCACCAATTTGAAAATTACATTTCCCAATGGAGATGTTTCTCCTGGAAATTTAGCACAAAATTCTCTCCTGCAGTACTTGTATAATTTCTTTTACAATAACAATCATAAATAAATGTTTTTTGTTCTAGCTTATATCTCACTCTCGGCTTACTCCTCAACACTTAAATACACAGTAGAATGTCTAACATGCACTTCCAACTGAAACAGTTGGCATGATAAACATAACTGAGCAATCAAAATTTTTTAAAAATTGTAAATCTTTAAAAAAGTTTTCATATGGAACTAACACAGTGAAGCTCATGTGAATTGAATCTGTCGTCTTAACACTCTTCATGCTTCACTAACCTTAAAAATATACGGAACCGGTTTCAAAGATATGTTATCTCCATCTTCGACCGTGGACGACTGGTACTACGCAACAACAATCTTTCATACCAGTCATCCATGGCCGAAGATGGAGATAACATATCTTTGAAACCGGTTCCATATATTTTTAAGGTTAGTGAAGCATGAAGAGTGTTAAGACGACAGATTCAATAACTGAGCAAACTCAATAGCCTGCATCAGTAGACTCTAGCCTTACTGGGTATTGTGGACCTTCTGAAGGTCAACCGGTTTTCACTAGTTTATACAAACTCTGATTGTGTAGGGGAATGAGGTCACAGTATATTTGTGCTTTTGTTTCTGCAGAAAACTGAACATTGCAGTAATTATAATACATACTGGATTAAAGGCAGTTTGCTGCATTGTCCAATCTCTTAATTTATGTAGTGAAATACTTGCATTGATCTTACTGGCTTTTCATTGATGTATTATTTTTATCTTATGCCAGATATTTTGGAGTTTTAGAATGGGAGAACTGAGCTCAATAAAAAGTTGAACTTCTCAAATTAGTATATGTAGATTTGTTTCCAATCTCCAGTAACAATTTTTTTTTTTATTTATTTATTTATTTATGGACGCTCTTTAACAGCTCAGGTCATCAGTGTCCCATTCAACTCAGGGCGTGAAACGGCCGACAAATTTTGCTCAGAGGCCTCTCCTTCAGGCTTGAGGTTCTTTTTCGTGCCGTAAATGTACGACACAGGACCCACAGCTTTACTTCCCTTCCGAAGGAAGCCATACTTAGGATTTTTACGCCCGCAAAAATCCATCGGTCCTGGCCTGGTTCGAACCCGCGATCTTGGGTTTAGGAGGCAAGTATGGTAACCACTACACCACCAGGACCGACCCAGTAACAATTTGCATCATGATAATGGTACACCTGCATATATGCTAAAATCCTTGTTCAATTGAGGAATAAATCAGTCAGTGGTGACACAAGTGTCTACTCTAGCAATGCCCAAGAAAATTTAACCTTACTGGCAGTTCTATACCATAGCCTTTTCTGGTACAAACTATAGCTATTAAAGCTAATATAGATACATGCAAGAAGCAAAGTTTTAAAGTATCAAAGAAAAGAACCAGCTATGTGTTGAATAAACTGAGAAAGATAGGTAAGACACAAGGAAATCCATAATCTGTAACACTCAGTACTCCAGACATTATAAAGAAAGCCAGGTTTTTAGTCTCTGGCTATTACCCAGCCATACAAAGAACTACTGTATATAAGTTAGGAATATACTTAAAATTATTAACCTACCATCTAACAGGATTCAAAGTTATAAAACACTATAAAAGCAGGGTAAGCAAATTGTTCTCATGTCACATTTAAAATATCACAACTTGTATGAGAATCACCTGGCAGGAAAAAGATGGAAATTTGTGCCCACTTTAGATGAGAAATTTGTCTGTCTTATGACTGCAACATCACTTAAGGTTTTCTGCTACCTACAAAATGAATAAAAATTTCAAAAAATGGTACTGCAATACAAGGAAACTTTGGATCACGATTATCTCACAATATAGTTATAACAGAAAGTTAACGATCATGGGCATCCAAGATCATTAAATTGCAAACTCATAAGTGGGAGATCTGGGGTTTCATTCTCATAAGGTTTCTTTCCTGACTGAGTTTTTTTTTACAGATATTCCTCAGTACTCATAAATTGCAAATGCCAAGGAAATACCATAAACTGGAGCTGGAACTAAGGTTGCGTGGACATAATTAATTATGATAGCCCCACGTTGGAAGCCAATATGGAGCAGGGTTATTTAGGGGGAGTGGATGTTTTCGTTGTTGATTGCTGGTCATGGTCTCGTTGTTTCCCCGGCTGCTTGCTGTGGCTTCTGCTTCAATTCGGTTGGGTTTGGTCTCAGGGTCCACTGGAGTGTTTTGTGGATCAGTTTAGATCTACGGGAACAGGAAATGTATCGTCCAAAAGTACACTAAGTAGACTTCTTCCTAATAGTTTATTCACATATAAACGTACTGGGGGCTACTTCCTGCCTGCTCGTTGCTGACTTCACTACTCACTGTTAACTAACTATTCTTCTCAGTGTTAACTCCTAACTTCTAACTGCCCAAAACTCATGAATACAACAGTCCAGAATAATCAAGAATAACCTGGAATGACTTAGAATGACCTAAAATGACTTAGAATGTTCAGAATGCCTTAGACTGAACTAGACTGTCTTTAGAATGACTTAGACTGACTTGACTGACCAACTTCTGTTCCTGTACTTGAGTTTTCTACAACATCGCCACACCTCTCGCTAAATTAAATTCCCTCATTTATTATCCTATTCCCGAGTTATATGTTCACCATTGGCTATCTTAAAATATTTATTGTATCACTACATTCCTCTCATTCATTGATTTTAATTTATGCCCATTGGCTAAAATTATTTTCCCCCTTCTGATCTACAATATCTTCTCACAAGCCTGAATTTCCCAAGAACAGCCTGTCATAAATTTTGGCACTGTCCCTACATGTCTGATTTCTAAAAGTAACATCTTTTGCCTCCCTTAGTTATAGATTTCCAAATGTTCCCAGAGATAACGCATGCATCTTCCCCATTTACTTTAGTAAACATGTGCTTGTATAGGCCGCTTAAGACTATGTACCCCTGACTTGCCTGTAATAAAACATTTTTGTCTCCGTTCTGACATTTCCATTTCCTTTTAAATTATTGCTATATCTTATTTTGTTCAAATACTGTCACTGCAAGTATTATTAGAAATCCACTGCAGAAGAAGAAAATTGCAAGAGAAATGAAAATCTTACCATGAGCCACATTACTCATAATGAAAAGCAAACTTAGACTTTGAGTCTACCACAAAAGCACTAGATAGTGAGTAACAGAATCTTTATGTCACATGAAGGCCAAAAGAGTGAAGAGCTTACTTCAGTGTTACACAAATGTGGACACAGGCAAATCCTGTTCACAGATGAAAATTCTTCTCTGTTGAAGAAAAATATAATTTGCAAAATATAAGAGTTTATGCTCAATGCTCTCAGAAAGCAATGGAAAAATTTCCAAGAGTGGAAAGAGGACATTCCCCAGCTTCAGTGATAGTTTGGTGGGAATATCATATTAGAGTGACACACAGCTGCATTTACATGAAGAGAAGGTGTGTAAGTTTCTTTATTATTATTTTTTTTATTTTTATGGTGTTTAACACCTATTTTTACTACTGTACTACTGAGACACCACAGGTAGTGGACACTGATGTTACATGAGATGAAATTATATATTGGGAAAGGATTTTTTAAGGAAGGAAATGTTTCAGGCCCAAGTTTAGGGTACCCCTCCCGGCATTTGCCATTTATGAGAGAACTGAGGAAAAACCTGGAAGAAACCTCACCCAGGGAGGATAGTCCTGGCAGAATTCAAACCCCAAACCCCAGATATCCTGCTCTCAAGTCCATGCCTTAACAACCTCGGTCTCCCGTGGCGATGAAGAGAATGTCAAAACATAGGAGCCAACTACCAAAGCAATATTTTGAGGAAAGTAGTGAAGCCCTTAGGTACCATCTTGTTTTCAGGAAAGCTAAGAATATTGCAAAAGGACTCAGTATTTGCACACAAAGCAAAGTCAACATAATGTTTGTTGGAAATCAGTATATCCAAGTTTATCAATGCCAATTGACCTTCAGCAATTCTGAACTCAATACTTTGGACAGCAGCCTCAGTACTGCTGGAAGTAGTTCATGCATGATCAGATTGCTTAAAACAGAGTAAAAACCAAGAGATAGACATTTTGAGTAAATAATAAATGCTACTTCTGTTTTTATTGTTGTTTGTTTTCCATGAAATAGCATCTTTTGTATGAGGGACAGAACTTATGATAAAAGCTCTTTGTGAATAAACTCTGTTTTTCTATACACTCTTTCCGGATTTTCTTTGTTTGAAATCAGTTTTTTTTTGTTTTTCAGGAGGTGTTTACAGACAGACCACAAGTGGAGCTGTTATACAATGTTCAGGACACTCATATAGCTATTTGTTCTCCATCTGTACTTCCTCTG
This sequence comes from Metallyticus violacea, assembly GCA_030762175.1. Lineage (NCBI taxonomy): Eukaryota > Metazoa > Arthropoda > Insecta > Mantodea > Metallyticidae > Metallyticus > Metallyticus violacea. The sequence continues at coordinate 51,284,631 of CM060834.1, forward strand.
TTTTCTGATAATTTTGATTTCCAAACCCAGGAAGACTTCACCAGGGGACTTCTAATGAATGAAGAGATTCTATCAAGTACCATCTATCACTATATCCTAGAGCCAGCACAGTATGCAGCACAGGTTAACAACTGGCACATGTACCAAGCTGTAAGGTATGGCTATGGGTATGGTAATGATAAAAGTGTTTTATTTGTAGATGTTATTATCATCATCATCATCATCATGTCGGTCCTGGTGGTGTAGTGGTTACCATACTTGCCTCCTAAACCCAAGATCGCGGGTTTGAACCCGGCCAGGACTGATGGATTTTTTCGGGGCATAAAAATCCTAAGTATGGCTTCCTTCAGAAGGGAAGTAAAGCCGTGGGTCCCGTGTCGTATATTTACGGCACGAAAAAGAACCTCAAGCCTGAAAGAGAGGCCTCTGAGCAAAATTTGTCAGCCGTTTCACACCTTGAGTTGAATGGGACGCTTATGACCTGAGCTGTTAAAGAGCATCCATAAATAAATCATTCATTCAAATTTTTATCATCATCACCATCATCATCATCAATAATAATAATAATAATTTATTTGTAATTTTACTAATATTTTTAGACTTTCAAATTAATAGGTGATATTAGGGGCATTTAATGCAACAGGTAAATGGTGGTACAAATGAAACTTCAGAGAAAGCGATAGGTTATTTTGCAACTTAACACAGTTAGTTGAGATAAGCAGTCTAAAATCAGTTATCAATTGAGAGTAACAGTTTGAATTCTTCTTGGGTGAAACTTAAGTTTTAGACTAAATTAAAAGTCTCAGCCTGTGAGTGAATTACATATTCTAATTTCTCCATGTATCAACATTAATTGGCAGAACATGTTTCATGGATCTTAGACCATATTCTCGGCTGCTATTCAAGTGATGGAAAATTATAATTGCATCTTTGATGCTTACAGTGTGAGATTACAAAATGTTGTAATTAATCCATTATTTGTTGAGGTTTTGACATTCATCAAGCTATCTTAATATTTCACAAAGTAGATCTTTTCCCACAACTAAATTACAGAATATGACCTCATTATAAAACTGTTGGATAAAAAGAGACAGAGATTCAAAATTAAGAACATATAAAGAAAGTTATCACACTACCATTAGAGAAAGAGAAATTGAAGCTCAAAAATTCACATATCACCCTTGGGTTTTTTAAAAATGTCAAAATATTTTCAAAGAATTTAACATCACCTTGACTTCAAAGAGCAAGTACAATATAGAGAATCTTATATCTTCAAATCATATAGACAAAATTCCTCCAGAAAAGAAACTAGACATGTACCAGAATAGTTGTTCAGATTGTAATAAAATGTGCTTCTGAAAAACAAATAGAAATATAAATGTCAGACTTAAGGAATATTTCAGAAATATCAGATATGAAAATCAGATAAATGAGCTGTGGTCTACCATTGGGGGGGGATCAAGAAATATGAAAATAGCATGATAAATTTCAAAATACAAACAGATGACAGATTAGTTACAAAATGTAAGCTTCCACCTGAAGTCAGCTATAAGCTCTGAAATATAATTCAAATCACCCAACTCACCAGCAAAACATTTAATTTAATTATAATCTCCACTGTAGAAGCTCTACAACAAGGATGCATTTAAGTAATTATGTTTTAGATTTTTATCCAGAATTTTTCTAAATCCAAAGGATGAATCCCGGATAGCTTTAACATCCTAGTCCATGTGCTCATGTAGTATAAAATCTCATATTTCACAATTACCAAAACCATCATCCAGCTTATGGAATATTCATGCTAATAATTATATAAAGCCTGACATCTAAGATACAATGGCAAATTTGCACTTATTGGGAGGTAGTATACCATTAACTTGCTGAGATTCCTTTAAAGCATTTCATAAATTATTGCATATTTATCTTCATAACTTCTGTCTTATTTCGTTTCAAATAGTTAGTGTCAAATAATTAATTATTTGAACTGAAAGAACCTTATTTGACTTAGCTTTTATGTTTAAAAGACAAATCCAAACTCTTAAAGTGAAAAATATCTAATTATTAAATATTGAATATGCTAACTAAAATTGTTAATTGGAACATTGCATAGTGAAGCTAATCATATACTAAGATCATTGTGTGATTGAGCCAAACTAATAATCTTTTTGCTCTACTTACTTGTATTTTTTTTTAAATATAATTAAACAACAAATTTTTCAAATTTTGCAAGTAAGTGGAGCAAAAGAGTGTTAGTTTGACTTTGAGTGTTAGTGGTGACACAATGATCTTAATATTGAATATGCTAATTAGTTAAATATGGTGGACGTTTGTAACAGTGATGTTAATATAAGTTTAGAATAACTGAGTCGACTTTGTAACACTTACATCACTAATAGTTTTTAAAAGAGGAAAACTAAGTTTCTGGAGCTAATTGCTCCCATCTTTAGTTCCAGTCCGACTGCCAGCCTTGTTCTTCATGTATTAAGACATCTTAATACAGAAGTTCATCCAACCACCACCAGAGACAAACCAAACCAGCACGAAGAATGAGGCCGGCAGTCGAACTGGAACTGAAGATGGAAGCAATTAGCTCTAGAAACTTAGTTTTCCTCTTTTAAAAACTATTAGTGATGTAAGTGTTACAAATTCGACTCTGTTATTCTAAACTTATTGAATATGCTATTACTTTATGCAAAGGAAAAGTAGCTAAAATAAAAGCAAGTTTCAGTAAATGGTATGAGAAAAAAACATGCTAAGTGACTAAGAAGTAATTATAATTAATTCAGCATAAATATAATTAAATAGTTTATTTTATTCTGAAATATAGGTTGAATAGCTCTGGCTTGTGTCTTGGCATAAATTTTAGAGCATATGTTGAATTATTGAGGCTTAAAAAAGTAAATATAGCTATCAGAGATGTTAGAGATAAGCAGTATACAAGTTCCTTGTGTAAATAAATATGTTGCTGCTTTGTTGAAATGCTTGTTATGCTTCATTAAACTGTATTGTTTTCTAGACTCTTCACAACACCAGAAATCTTAAAATTCTTGCTCTGCTTAACAACTGTTAAAAGCTAAAATGCATGTTTAATTGCATTCCACTTTTGGCACTTCCATTTGTTCCTTTTGCTGCTTTATATCTTTCATGTCGTGTTAGTGGAAGTTTTTTTTAATTAGTGCATCTAACTAAAACTATATTATCTTATTGTGTTACACAAGAATAGCCACATTTTCACATAACATAACAATATTTTTGTATGTTTGTACTCAGTCATGATGTCATCCATCGATGGGTTCATCCATTGGTTCCGGATGCACCAATTAGCAGAGATGTGGATCCATACATGTTCCTTCGTCATAATGTATATAAACAGAAATCTGTGAAGCTTTCAAAGTAAGTAACAGCTCAGTAAGTCACAGTTGTGTACTTACAGATGCTAGATACATCAAAATCTGGGTTACTCTTTCAAGTTAATTAAGTGACCAGCTGGCAATAATAGTTGGCTATGCAGTATTAAAGGCAATGTCTTTCTTTGCTTTGAATAATTTTCTAATTTAGGCAAATATATAAAATATTTAATAGCACAGTACAAAATATGTTGTCACAAATTAAAAAAAAAACTTAGGAATAAGCAGACTATGACCTCACAAAGGCAACAACCATCTAACAACTGGTGAGGCATGATGCTGCAATCATCAGGTTAGTTTATCTTGTAAGCAAGCAAAAGCATTAAGTCATCAAATTACTATTTTATATTTTCCCAATACACATGATTAGTTTGTCGCATTGTAGGATAAATTTCTTTTATAATTACCAGTTAGTGATCTCCCAATGTATTAATTTATTTCAGAGGATGTGTAATGGAAGAGGATGTTGCTATTGCTGAAGATACTTGTATGGCTGAAAACACCTTTGTGACATGCTCTGTGATAGGGAAGAACTGCAACATTGGCAAGAATGTTATCATCAAAAACTCTTTTATATGGAATAATGTTCATATTGGAGTGAGTAATAGTGTTAACACTTAATTATTTTATATACAGGAAAGTGATGTTTTATTATGTGAATTTTGCAATAGGTATACAAAAATAAATATAAGAATACATTTTTAATTAGTTAGTGAGGCAATTTAATACTCTTATGCTTCACTTACCATTGAATTATACAGAATGTTTCACGGGCTCTTGCTTGCATCATCAGCTGTGAGTTGGCTGCCAGATTCATTGATGGTTGGATGAACTTGGTGTAGCTGTCATGGACATTTTATGAACTTTTGGGTTAATTTGTCTTCTGGAAGTTCATAACTCTATCTTCATATTTTTTTTATATTCCCAGCTCCAAGATAGGGAAATTAAATTCACTTTTGAAACAGAACAAGACAACATGATTCCTTTCCTTGACTTAAACATTATAAGATCAGGCAATGATTTGAAATTTGGAATATATAGAAAGAATATGCAGACTGAAAATTATATAAAGGCAAGTGGCTTCAATCCCGCAGCACACAAACATTCAGTTCTCAACAGCTTAACACATAGACTCATTAACATACCCATGAATGAGTTTGAATACAGCAAAGAGTATGTTAAGTGTGGTGGACTTTTGTAACAGTGATGTTTAATACATTAACGAATTTAATATAGTTGAGTTGAATTTATCACTTACATCACTTATTATTTAAGGAGGAAAACAAGTTTCAAGAGCTAATTGCTCTCATCCATCCATACTTTTCCCATACTGAAGATGGGAGCAATTTAATATAGTTGAGTCAAATTTGTAACACTTACATCACTTATTATTTAAGGAGGAAAACAAGTTTCAAGAGATAATTGCTCCCATCCATCCATACTTTTCCCATACTGAAGATGGTAGCAATTAGCTCTTAAAACTTGTTTTCCTCCTTAAATAATAAGTGATGTAAAGTGTTACAAATTTGACTCAACTATATTAAATTCTTTATTGCAAAGAGTACTCTCACATAATACAAACAGCAAAACTCAATGGGTATGGCCAAGATATTGTAGACAAGAAAATTAAGAAATTCAAAAAAAAGAAGAGATTACAAGTTACAACACTCGACAGCAAAAAAAAAAAAAAAAAAAAAAAAAAAAAGGAAAGGAAAGGAAAGAAAAGAAAAGAAAGTACAATTCACAAGAAATTTACCTATCATCCTTGGACTACCAAAAAATTCCAGAAAATACTCAGAGAGTTTGGGATTACTTTGCCCACAGTAAACAAATTCAGCCTAAACAATCTGTTCAATTCTGGTGATATGATAGAATGCCTGATCAGAAGAAGCCAGGAATATATCAAATCAACTGCTCGAAGACAACAAAGTATATATTAGCAAAACAAAAAGAAGCATTGTAATTAGGCTAAATGAACACTGAAGAAACCTTAGGTACAATCAGATAGATGAATCACTTTATCACTTTTGGAGAGATAAATATGATATAGAAATGAAAATCAAATTATTGAAATTCGGAGTTAGACCCTTGGAGCTGGTAATATGGGGGAAAAAATTATAAAAAAAATATGAAGATAAGATTATGAACTTTAAAATTACAACAGAAGACAAATTAATCCAAAAGTTCATAAAATATCCATAAGAGCTACACCAAGTTCATCCAATCAACAATGAATCTGACAGTCTACTCGCAGCTGATAATGTGGGCAAAAGCCTGTGAAACATGTTCTGTATATTAATTGACATCATTGTATGATTCAGTTGAACTACACACTCTTAAAGCTTCACTTACTTTTCATAAATGTATGGAACCGGTTTCGAGAACATTTAGTTCCCATCTTCAGCCAGGCTAAAGTTCAACTGTCAGATCATTCATTGAGCTGTGGGAATGTATATTCTGCTCAACAAATGATCCGACAGTTGAACTGGCTGAAGATGCAGCTGTTAAAGCATGAAAGGGATTGGAACATACAAAAATTTAGTTTTTGAATTGATTATACAAATTGTGTTTTGTAATATATTTTTTGTTCTATTTTTATATTAACTAGCATTCACTTCATGTTAAATTCTTCTTACAAATATATGAAGTTTGAGAAATTTTAGTCCATATAAGCTAAATGTAGTACAATTTTGTTAGCTATATTGTCATTTATTTCATTATGGAAAAGATATTTTGTTACATGACCTACTTCTTCTCTGCCTTTTATATACAGTAACCTAGTTTTGTTGTTTATTGTAATCTTATAATCCAGGACTTTCATCATACAATGTAGGGAAAAAAAGCTCAAATGCTGGGCTTTTTTTTTCCTTCCTCTCTCTTAGTAGTTCCTTAAGGTAATGAAGTATAAATAATCATAGAGTCTCAGCAGTAATTTCAGTTACCTATGGTGGAAGACCATTAATACATCTATTATGACTCATTTAGAAGAAATGTCAGAAACACTGGCATTCATTCTTAAGGTCTGTGAAAATCATTGAAACATCTGCCTTTGAAAATATTAAAAAAATTTCCTCAATGTTGTAAGAGTCTTTCAAGATAAATATAAATATATTGAGGTTATCATCTCTGTTGTGGTAACATTGTAAAAAAGTATGATTTCTTTGAGTATGAAACATTAAAATATAATTCATTGATAATATTATATTTTCAGAAATCTGCTGATTAAGAACATCATAAAATATGTTCTGTATAGTATGAAGCAATCCCCATGACTGGGTATTGGTGTAAAACTGCTGTGCTATTCAAAGCTCTTGACATTTTGCAAAAGCAAATTACCAGCAAGTGTACTGTTTTCATATTTAAATTTGCATTAAATAATGCTTCCATTAGGTATTTACAAAAATGAAGATTCAGCACACAACAATTAATAATACAAGAAAACATCTACCTAATCTTATTTTAATTTAAAGTAAAACACTAAAAATCATGTCGTCACATTAAAACTCTCTTTAAGTTTCACAAACACACTTATAAAAGTAATTTTGGTACATGTTTCGTGAGGTACATTCCTCACATTGTCAACCAAAACGACGACTGAGGAGTCAATTTCAGCAAAGTATGTTTGTTACAATGCTTGCTCTGGTGGTCTGTTAATGAACTTAAACAATATGTTGTCTGCTTCCGGTATATCAAAATTCATAAGTTTGTATTCATATTTTTTTATGTAAATTTTTTCCCATATATTAAGTTCTTTTGGATGTTGAATTGTTTTTAGTAATGTTATGTCCTTCTCTATTTCATGATTCTCATTCCAAAAATGTGCAGCCACTGCTGATTTTTCTACTTGTTTGTGTCTCATATTTCTCCAGTGTTCCTTTAATCTTATCCCCAGATTTCTCTTTGTTTTTCCTATGTATATTTTGTCACAATCCTTGCAATTAATTCTATATATACCTGAATTTTCTTCTTTCTTCTTTTTTTGTTTAATTTTATTTAGATTTAATAGTTTACCAACACTATATCTGTTTATTGGTGCCAGAGTAATGTTGTACTTTTTGAAAATTTTTTGGAATTAATGGTTAACATAAGGGTGATATGTGAATTTTTGATAAGTATTTTCTTTAAGTGAAGAACTGAGTGTAATGATTAGTTTAATTTCCTTTTTATTTTTAAATCTTTTTATTTTTTTATCTACCATTTGTTTGTTAAATCCATTTATTTCTGCTGTGTGTATTATATGTGCGTATTCTTTCCTGTATTCTTCTTTACTGAGTGGTGTATTAACTAGCCTATATGTCATACTATTGAATGCTGCTTCCTTGTGGGGTCTGGGGTTGAAATCTTTTGCTTTTATGTAATTGTCGGTATGTGTGTCCTTTCTGTATATACCAAATTCTATATTTTTATTCCTTTTTATTATCCTTAGGTCCAGAAAAGGTAAGTATTATTAACCTCGGTTTCCATAGTGAATTTTATGGTTTTTTCTTGCAAGTTCAACAGTTTCAATGAATCTTCTATGAATCTATCTTCTACAATGGCAAACACATCATCAACATATCTGTACCATGTTTTGAATATGTATGGGAAGGCTTTCGTTATATGTATTTCAAAATAACTCATGAACAGATCAGCCAAAAATGGAGATAGTGGACTACCCATCATTAAACCTGATTTTTGTTTATAAAACTTTCCTTCAAATGTGAAGTAAGCTTGGTTTAAACATAGTTCTGTGAGTTTTACATATTCTTTTGTGTGTGTTTCTGCAATGTTGATAGATAGTAGCCATTTTTTTAACAAATTCAGGGTTTTCTCTTTTGGAATGCTTGGAAACAATGCTTTTACATCAAAGGAAACCATGATATCATTTGAGTTTAGTTTATTATCTTTGATTTTGTTTATAAGATCGAACGAGTTTTTTATACTTAGACTTGGGAATTTGGGAAATGTATTAAATCGTGCAGTAGATAAAAATTATATTAGGAAAATATCGTCAGGAATATTACAGGAAATTCAAAATCATAGCCAAATCCCCAAATCATACCAGAAAACCATAAAATCATTAAATAAAAAAGAAGAAGTCATGTATACAAAAGCAGATAAGGGAAACCAAATTGTAATTCTAGACAAAGAAGATTACCAACATAGAATGCTAGAGTTACTAAACAAAAAGGAGTTCATTGAAGTGGAAAAAAATCCCCTACACAAATGCAAGAAATCCAATAGAAGACATATTAAAAGGAAATAGCTTACTCACAAATTCAGATGTCTACAAAATCAAAATACCTAATCCATCAATAGCTAAAATAATAGGATTACCAAAAATACACAAGCCAGGAAAAGACATGAGACCAATAATTAACAATATCAATACTCCATGTTACCTCCTAGCCAAATGGTTAACTACAGGATTTAATACATTTCCCAAATTCCCAAGTCTAAGTATAAAAAACTCGTTCGATCTTATAAACAAAATCAAAGATAATAAACTAAACTCAAATGATATCATGGTTTCCTTTGATGTAAAAGCATTGTTTCCAAGCATTCCAAAAGAGAAAACCCTGAATTTGTTAAAAAAATGGCTACTATCTATCAACATTGCAGAAACACACACAAAAGAATATGTAAAACTCACAGAACTATGTTTAAACCAAGCTTACTTCACATTTGAAGGAAAGTTTTATAAACAAAAATCAGGTTTAATGATGGGTAGTCCACTATCTCCATTTTTGGCTGATCTGTTCATGAGTTATTTTGAAATACATATAACGAAAGCCTTCCCATACATATTCAAACATGGTACAGATATGTTGATGATGTGTTTGCCATTGTAGAAGATAGATTCATAGAAGATTCATTGAAACTGTTGAACTTGCAAGAAAAAACCATAAAATTCACTATGGAAACCGAGGTCAATAATACTTACCTTTTCTGGACCTAAGGATAATAAAAAGGAATAAAAATATAGAATTTGGTATATACAGAAAGGACACACATACCGACAATTACATAAAAGCAAAAGATTTCAACCCCAGACCCCACAAGGAAGCAGCATTCAATAGTATGACATATAGGCTAGTTAATACACCACTCAGTAAAGAAGAATACAGGAAAGAATACGCACATATAATACACACAGCAGAAATAAATGGATTTAACAAACAAATGGTAGATAAAAAAATAAAAAGATTTAAAAATAAAAAGGAAATTAAACTAATCATTACACTCAGTTCTTCACTTAAAGAAAATACTTATCAAAAATTCACATATCACCCTTATGTTAACCATTAATTCCAAAAAATTTTCAAAAAGTACAACATTACTCTGGCACCAATAAACAGATATAGTGTTGGTAAACTATTAAATCTAAATAAAATTAAACAAAAAAAGAAGAAAGAAGAAAATTCAGGTATATATAGAATTAATTGCAAGGATTGTGACAAAATATACATAGGAAAAACAAAGAGAAATCTGGGGATAAGATTAAAGGAACACTGGAGAAATATGAGACACAAACAAGTAGAAAAATCAGCAGTGGCTGCACATTTTTGGAATGAGAATCATGAAATAGAGAAGGACATAACATTACTAAAAACAATTCAACATCCAAAAGAACTTAATATATGGGAAAAAATTTACATAAAAAAATATGAATACAAACTTATGAATTTTGATATACCGGAAGCAGACAACATATTGTTTAAGTTCATTAACAGACCACCAGAGCAAGCATTGTAACAAACATACTTTGCTGAAATTGACTCCTCAGTCGTCGTTTTGGTTGACAATGTGAGGAATGTACCTCACGAAACATGTACCAAAATTACTTTTATAAGTGTGTTTGTGAAACTTAAAGAGAGTTTTAATGTGACGACATGATTTTTAGTGTTTTACTTTAAATCAAAATAAGATTAACAAAAGTTTCACTGTGTGGATTCCAACATTCCGTAAACATAAAAACATCTACCTTTTAATGCATTGTTTGCTATTCAAGGGGCAAAGTTAATGGCATGTCCTATTATACTTTTACATGATTTTTTAACCTTACCTAAAGTGCAGAAAGTACAATGAATGCAGTTACAAAATGAACTGATGTTCTTATTTCAGTAGATACTCATATTTATTATAAAAGGACTCTTTGTTAAATCTTGTTGATTAGGAGCTTTTAATTATCACTATGTAGTGATAACTAAAGGGGATCATCATAAAATGCTACAAAGGATGGCATCTCAAAATTTAGGAGGTAATAAACTATGCAACATTAAACCACTAATCTTGAAGGATAATTTCATAAATAATGCATCTTTTTACTTACATGTTTATTTTTTTGGCAGTATCTCTTTACAGTCCTTCTATACAGTCTCCTTTTTTTCTCAGTTACCAAGTCTCAACATTTTGGAAGCTGTGCTATTCCATTCAAAGCACCAATTTTGTTCACCTCTCAAATGACTCAGTTAATAATGGCAGAAAGCTCTTCCAGAGAAAGAAAACGACATCCAGGCACGGGTATTTTTTCAACTTTGGGAATATGTCAGAGCCGGGTGAACTAATGTACAGACTGTAGAGCAGATGAGGTAACACTTCCGATACAAATTCATGCAGCTTATGGTCACAATGTTGTCATTGTGTGGGTGATCATTGTCATGGAGGATGATTGGTCCAACCTCAAGTAACTGAGATCAGTTTTTGTGCATTTTTTTGCATGAAGTCATAATAATGTACTGCTGTGAAATTCATTCTGTCTGTTATAATTATTCCTTCTTGATCGAAAGCAAAGATCATTTGTTTGTCAACAATTTTTGGATGGTGGAGAAGATATACCTTTCCACTTGGACTCAACTCCAACTCAAAGTCTCCAATCCATAAGTGCTTTGAGTAGCTAGAATTTTCACAGTGAAATAACTTACTATATTATATGCTGATGATGAAGGCAACAGTCTTTGAAACAGGTCCAAGTAAGTGGAAAAATTTTAGTGATTTCCTCTAAATAACTTACTATATTATCTTTAATCCATATTTCATAAATGGCAACAATATGCTAGACCTTCATGTCAAATCTTTGTGTCAGCAAGTTTGCAATCTTCTTGCATTTTTGATTCTGTTCAGTAGGGACCCATCCATCATGCATAAATTTTTCTCTTTTGTCTAAATATGGAATACTAATGTTGGTGGAATCCAGACAATTTGCCATCTTTAAAACTAAAAGTGAATTACTACATACACTAAGACAAGCATTTAATGATAGAGAGTTCACAAACAGAATAAAATGCAACATTTTTTTGAATATGTGCAAATAAAAATCATATCTCTATACCAAGTGATTTGCATTTTGTGACTTTTAATCTCTTCCAATAACTTTTGAAGTGCTCTGGTAATAATATGTGTTTATTACTAAATTAACACATTTTATGGTACAAAATTCTGACATAAATTATGCCTCATGTACCATTATAAGGGGATCATTTCATAAAAAATGCACAATTGCAGTACACTGGATTGGATGATGCAATACTATTGAAAATTATATCATTTGCATTTGAAGGCTTGAGAATGAAGCACATGTGCTCATTTTGCTTATAGAGTACTCTCTGTATAGAAAACAAGAACTAGATATGGAATCTGCAAGCATGTTGGCTACTCTGACTATTGAAGATAAAAGGTCTTACGTTAAGATTGAGACTTAACATGTTAAAAGCCTCGCAGAAATCCACAGTGCTTTGAGTGAAGTTTGTGGTGAGTTTACCATGAACCATATTAGTTTCTCATTGGGCTAATCATTTTCATGTTGGTCATGTCAGCAAGATGACCCCAAGACCATGAAGGCTAAAGATAACAACAAATGAAATGAAGTGTGCTCTTCAAGAAAATCATCATGTAACATATAAGAAACTCTCAGAACCATCCATGTGAGTGAGCATACCTCAAATGTCAAGAGGTTTAAATCCAGTAGCTGCATTAAAGATAAGGCTCAGATTCTAATTCTTTTTATGACAAACTGTCCACAGAATGAATGCAAACTACACTGCTCAAAATAATTAGGGGATCAGACAAAAATAATTGTATCTGTCCGGCTTCCATCCTTCCTAAGGCTCTTCCCAAGCCATCACCAGTGCAATTGTCATTTCATTTTCAGCATCTAATGCCCTGAACGCTATTGCTAACTGTGAACAAAAAGAGTAGAACAACAACACCTTTCATTTGTGGAGACCATACATGACATCAACTGTGGTAAATCACATTGTTGTTGCAGCCTTCAGTTGGGAAAGTGTAAATGTTATATCATTTCTAAGGGAATAGAACTTGCTGTAGTGTTTGTGTCTGTTTTTTGTGCTGTCCTACTGACGCACTGATTGCCATATCCTGTCTCATGTGAATAATGAGCATATCCTTCTGTAACTTATAGCATACTTCTGTAACTAATTTATGAATGATATAAAGGATCTGATATTAACATGCCTACATGAGTTTTGATATCTCTTTTGATCCCAGAATTATTTTTAGCAGTAATCTTTAGGATTTCTAGTTCACACAGCTTAAATACATGAATGTTAATATTATGAATGTGTTGTTTTTATTGCAGGATGGTGTAGTACTTAGTTCCTCATTAATAGCACATGGCTGTAAGCTAGGAGATGGTGTTACTCTTGGTGAGAGTTGCATCCTGTCCCCAGGAGTTATCCTGCCACCTGGTACCAATTTGCAATCATGTAAATTGGTTGCTTCTCCCCATCACTACCAAAGTAAAGGAGACCAAGAGAGAGGTACAAGCAGACAATATTAGCCTTAGTTCTACAAGAATATGATATAATTTTATTGCACCTGTACTTTAAGACTGAGGTGCTATTACTGATATTGTGATATGTATAGCCTCATATTTAACAGCTCTGAAAAATGGAATTTTTTCGCCTAACTATTTTTAGTTTTTTTTGTACATATTATGCAGTGCCTTATTCATGTGTGAAACAGTTTTATTTATAGTGTGCAATGTGGGTATAAGTTACAAGAAGTTCTGTAGAGAAATACTATATTTGATGGTGCGGAGTCTCAGGGCATCAAACACTTTCTTTCCTGCCCGTTTTATCCTTGCATGCTTGTTGTTTTTTGTTTTCTTCCAAAAAACTGATTCTGCTGCTTTCATATGTACACATTTATTATTTTCAGCTATTTTCAAAGATACAATATAATGTTAAAACTGAAGATTTTTTATTTATTTTTTTTTAAACCAAATTAAATTTTTTAATTTATTTTAAAAGATATTAATTCATAATTAATGTTTCATCAGAAGGTATACTGCAGAGTATTTACAGAGTTTTATTATTTTTTAATTTAAAGGTTATTATTGGTATTTTAGAAGTTAACTTAATTTAATCAAATGAGATAAAAATGGCATTTCTGGCAAAATTTTTGTTCTTTCTTTCCTTACTTTTGAAGAAAAAGAAGTAGCACCATTAATTTCCTCCCTCCACTTCACAAACAGTTGCATGTTCTGTCATATCTGTAATTATGTCATATTTGCACTTTCCAAATCTCCAATTTTTATCTTTGTTTAGTTGTATTTAATTTGTTAACATCATTTATTTATTTACTTATTTGTTTGTTTATTTATTACATTTTATCTGTTTTACAGCCAGGCTTTCATTCTAAGCTCTGTTTGAATGCAAATTTTGAAATGTTTTCTTGATTTCATTTCATATCAGAGATAGTAGGTTTTCCTATGTAATATACACTTTAGAGAAGATTCTCTCTCCCATTTCTAGATGGTTAAAAATTTGTAATTTTGTATATATCATTAATATATTATAATTTTGTGTAATCTAAGACCCCATGCCTCATAGTTTGTCCCAACACACATCACAAAGTGTAAGCCCTTTAATACAGAGCAGAAAGCAACATTTATTGAGATCATATAATCAACAGAAAGCAGCAGCTCATAGCATGTGTGAGAAATGTAGTCATGATAAACAATTCTTGGAAATGAGGAATTTGATTCATTATGCTAGTCATAAAGAGAAACCTGTTAATAGTATTGAACATAATCTCTTCTGAGTCAAAATAATTTATTCAAGTTTATCACAAGACCACCAGAGTCAACAGCTAAAGAATGATGCAACAGTCATTTAACAGCTGAGGATGTGGACAATTGTTCCACTAAACATGTCCTGAGTAAATCTCATGTAAGTGAAGCCATAAAGAGTGTTTAGACTCAGAAGAGATTATTAATGCTTGTTTCACTGTGTTTGATTCCATATTGAATTAATATTGAAAGTACTGAACATGCTTACTGAAGTCAGATGATTAGCAGTAAAAGGAATTTGCCCTTGTAATTTTCTAAAAGCACCTATTCGTAGGTAGATCTAAACAAAATCCTGCAATCTGTTAAAATCCCATAAATATTATTTCTGCCACTGAAAATTTTCTCCATCTGTTATAGAGTGAGAGAAAAAGATAAATCTGTTATTTATTAATTAAAAAATAATGAAATTAAAATTCAAACAGAGAAAATGTGGGTTTGAATATTTGACATTTCAGATGACCAGTCAGTATTCCACTGTAAAATAAGCTTGTAATATCTGCAAATATAGGACAGTAGATGACTGCTGAGTGAAAATGAATATATATATATATGTTTATATAAACATCAGATATTCTATTTTGGAAATTAAATTTCATACATATAATATGCAATTTTGGAAGAAAACTGTAAAAGAGATATGAATCAGAATATTATAACACTTACATTGGGTTACTAAGTATAAGCTACTTGACAGGCAGAGCTTTCATTATACACATAAGCACACATACAGAAACAAACTGTAGAGGTTCAAATCTTAAATATTAATTAGTCTATACATATAGTTCTATTAAGTTTACAATTGATTAGTCTGTTGGATGGAGTTTTATTTTGTAAAAATATTGGCAAATCTAAAAATATAGATATGAATCTTCCAGGATTTATAAATGGTATTGTTAATCTGCATATCTGTTTTGCCCACTCTCTTTCTAGCCATCATCTATTCTTTAGGAAAGTTATTGTTCATAGAGTTGGCTGTTTGAAATTTCTTCATGTTGGCATAGACTGGCAGCATGTCGAAGAGAAGCTGTTAGTGGGCATGGGTTTCTTTATAAATCAATGTTAAGAAACCCATCAAATAATGCCGCCATCCTTTTTATTTCTTAGTATTACTATTTTGAGAGCTATTCCTAAAAATTAAATGTAATTTTCAGCAGGAATGTCATGGAGAACTGATGAACTTCAAATTTCCACATTGTTTGCATGTACAGAATTGAAAAAGAGAATCTTTCTTGTTTCTGTGTAGTTTTATCAAAAGACAGCTCATTTAAAACAGTAGAGAATGTTGTAGTCATGAATGTTTTCCAATAGAATGTCTTATAATCATTTGGTATCATTTTTCAAGGCTTTATTCCCAAATATGAACTTCTGATTTTCCCTAACTTAACTGTCTGCAAACTATATTCTGTAGATTGGTTATTTTTGCAGTTTTCTACATTTATTGTTGCAGATGTTGAACTTGAAAAGATTGCAGAAAATGCCTACAAAGTGCATTTTCAGAAGTCTGAAACAGATTCCGAAGAAGGTGCATGTGAGCGACTACTATCTGGATTTTGGCTAGATCCAGAAAAGGAAGATGAGAGTGAAAGTGATGAGGAGGCTTCAGTAACCACAGGTCAACTCTCTGATCGCCCATCTCCATTACCAGATGATACACATAGTAAGTATCAATATTGGGTAGATTAACAACTTCAGTTTTCACAGGGTGATTTGATATATAAGTTAGTTTGACATTAAAAAGAACAAGTTCATTCTTGCAACATACTTTATTTTTTGACATAGTTCCCCTCAAAGCTCAATGCACTTGCTCCAATGTTTTTCCAGCTTTTTGGAAATGGGTTTCTTTGAATCCCTCAAAAAATACCCAGTTATCTCCTGTACGATCTCTTCATTTGACTTAAGTTTATGTCCAATCAGGAAAAAATTTTATTTTGGGAAATAAATAGTAATCTGAAGGAGCAGATTCAGACAATTAGAGTGGATACAGCAACATTTCAAATTGCAATTCATGCAATTTGTCATAAGTGACATGGCTTGAATGCACCAGTGTATTGAAATGGTGAAACATCTTTTTTTTTTTTTTGGTGATTCATGGACATTTTTCTATGATTGCTGTCTTCAATCTCTCCAAAGGTGATGATAATATTCTCCAGTAATGATTTTTCCCTTCTCCAAACAGTCAAATAAGAGAATTTATTTGTGTCCCAAAAAACTGAAGCAGTCACCTTTCGAGTGAATGAAACGCATTTTGCCTTTTTTAGTGAGTCCACTATTTAGATTGCTGTTTCATTTCAATTGTAGGTAATGAATCCATGTTTTT
The DNA here is from genome assembly GCA_030762175.1 of Metallyticus violacea. Taxonomy (NCBI): domain Eukaryota; kingdom Metazoa; phylum Arthropoda; class Insecta; order Mantodea; family Metallyticidae; genus Metallyticus; species Metallyticus violacea. Next base: position 51,301,426 of record CM060834.1, read on the forward strand.
TCCCCACCATAGAAGAGCAGTTGGGTTTTTAAACAGTTAGTTGATGTTTGTATATAATTTTGCTTTTGTTTTGGAGTGAAGAGATGAGGCACTCAACTTGTGCAAAATTTTTTATATGTAATTCATTATGAACTCACTAAGTTGAAATGCCCATGGCCTCTGCTAATATGCTACATATAATGCAAAATTTATGACTATGCCTTCTATTACTATGCGAACCAAGTTATTTATCAAATTATCCCAATGAGTGTGTGTGTGTGTGTGTATTACAAAGTATAAACTTGTCCCTCTTTGGTATTAAAACTTGCAACATGCAACAATTGTCAGTTATGAGGTTCAATTTAGTTTATTTTACTATCCTCTGTAATCTGTGTATATATTTAGCCAAGATTGATAGTTACCAAGAAGTCTTGGCCATGAAGCTTTTCATGTAGATGAATGAATGAATAGTGTTTAATGTCCGTTTTTGCTACAGAGGCACCACAGGCGGTGAACACTAATGATACATGAGATGAAATGATATATTGGGAAAGGATTTATTATTTTTAAGGAAGGAATTGTTCCAGGCCTAAGTTTAGGGTACCTCCCCGGCATTTGCCATTTATGAGGACTGAGGAAAACCTGGAAAAAACCTCAGCCAGGGAGGACGGTCCTGGCGGTATTCGAACCCAGACCTCCCACTCACGAGTCGGTGCCTTAACGACCTCGGGCACCGTGGCGGTCTTAATGTAGATGCCTTTAATGATTGTGGACAATTTAACTACAGAGGTAGACTGTTGAGGCTTAGAATAAAGTTTATTATGTGAAAAGTTTTTATCTCAGAATTACTCTACAGTTCCCAAAATGGTTGCCATGATCTTTGTGGACTATGTGTAATATTGGCCTTTCTTTGGAAGGAGGGCTTACCCTTTTTACTGCAACTCCCCACTCCATTGATTCCATTTTTTCAATGGAGTGTCATAGAGGATTATATTTTCATATCTTATAATGCTGTCTTCTTTGAAAATCTGGAACCTTTTATCATATATATAATTAAAAGTTCTAGTTTTTGAAAGAAGACAAATCTTTCACATAATAAACTTTATTCTAAGCTAGAGTTCAGCTCAAGCAGCAATAGTGAGAGGATGTGTGTGAGAAAGTTCGGAAAGATGGGCGATAATTTAGAAATATATCTGGCTAGAATGGAACATTATGTAAATAGAGAAAAGAAAAATGAAGGGAAAAGTATATTAGAAGAGCAATGAACAGTTGTGGTTGTTAGCTATATTAGTGGTAATGTTGATTATTGAGGGCATTGAGATAAACTCAGGTCCGGAAGACATGAGTCATGATTTAGATTTTCTTACATTCTGCACAACTTTTTTTCTGTGCAGAATTTCAGAAAATTAACATTGGAAAAACAAAGAGAAACATAGGCACATAGTTAAAAGAACATTTCAGGAACATAAAATACAAGCAAATGGAGAAAGCAACAGCAGTATTTCATTTCTGGACAGAAAACCACGACACATTCAATAAAGCAAAATTATTGAAATTAGTACAAGGGCCTACAGAATTAGCAACATGGAAAACAAATATACATATACAAATACAAAAAGAGTTTAATGAACTTCGGCTCTTCCGGGGATGAAAATACAAACTTTAAGTTCATCACACCTTCACCAGAGCAGAATACGGATTCCCACAGTATAACAAAATATCCAGTAGTTGACATTTTAGCTCACAATGCGAACAAGGGTTCGTAAAACTGGTTCTACATTTATAGACGAATAAGTGAAGCAATAAGAGTGTTTAGTTCAACTCATCATACAATGATTTCAATTATATGATTATCTTTATTGTACAACTTCTAATTAACATTTCTATTTACCTTTCCATTCATTACCATGAAAAAGGTTCAAAAACTACTGACAATATTCCATGGATACTTGCATTTGAGCTGATTAAAGAGTTCTGGGGGTCTATCTTGCACTGATCTTATGCATAAATGTTGATAAAGGATGTGAAGTACAATTGTTTCAGAAAGCACCAACCTTGCAGCTGTTTCTCTTGTCTTCAGACACCTGTCACTCTGTACTTCCTCCTTAATAATGGAGATATTTTCTGGTGTCATCACATCCACTGGCCTACCCTAACTGGGTCATCTTCAAGGTTTTCTCTATACAAACAGTGATGAATTCAAGTTTCATTTACCATTATGAAATCCTAGAGAAACTCACTGGAATTGCATTTAAACAAGTCTAAACACTCTTGGGAAATGTTCATTCAAATGCATTTTTGCTCCATTGTTAATGAATGTGACATCCATTGAGCGGAAAGCTTTCTCATATCCAAAATTTTGTGTAAAATATAGTAAACATAGCTTATCGAGCTCTTTGCAATGTCAACGCAACTCGCATACCTTCAATCGGTGATCATTGTGAATTTTGTCACAATCTTGTAGGTTATAGCAGTTTTAGGATGCCCTGAGTGCTCATGATTTTGAATAATATATGGCCATGTATAAATTCAGCAGCCCACCTTTTAACTGTCAAAAACAAAGGGAAATCCTTTAATGCAGAATCTAATTACTTTTGTATTTCTGTTGGTGTTAAACTCTTCAAAATTAAGTACTTTATCATAGCTTGCATCATTTATCAAAACAACGAATCATGGCCTTCTATGTAAGGCTGGAAGCTTATGGATCACCCTCTTAGGATTAGAGTATCATATTGATTTCCAAAATTTCTTTATATATCATGATTCTCTACAGGAATGGATACATCATTATTCTGTGTAAATGATAATCAATTTTTTATTTATCTTTCCATAGGACAAATAAAGCAATTAAAGATTTAAAGCTCTTAAATAAGCTAAAGATAAATGGTTTTTGCTGCCCTAATTTGTTTACTATGAGACATAAATTCACTTCTGATTGTGAGAAAATTTGCATCATGTACTTAATTAATTAATTAATTTAAAACAAAAATACAAAAAGTCCTGATGAATATTTCACTAACATCAGAAGGAATATTGCTTGTACAAGGTTCAAAATAGTGCTAGTATATCCTTATTGATATCATAATGTCCCCATTTATCTGCCATTGGATCAATGATGCCGGGACTTGTTTGACTGGCAACCAGCTTGCTATGTGTATGGTAGCAGTTGGTTGACTGAAGTGCATGGTATAAAAAATTGGTGCCAAGAGTAGGGCATAAGTCATTTTCAGATGCTCTAAACAAAAAATTTATTTTTGGAACTCTGAGTATATACACAGTTCTGTGATTTCTGCTTATTATTTAATGATTTGTAGAAATAAATATCCATCTGAACATACCCTCTCACTTTTTTCTTTCTTTAATTTTTTATGTTTCCTTTTAGGCAAGTGAACTACTAATTTAGTTCACATTTATAGTGAATCTCACATAGCATTTGACAGGGTATTTCAATCTTTAAAAATAAAAATATCACATCTTGGTTTAGTTGTCAAATTATGGCACCATTATGTTCTCACTTTGTTTTCCAATTTATTTGTGTGCAGTGCATTACTTATGCATTTATTTTAACATTTACAGTAATAGAAAGGTTTTTTAAGTGAGACTTTAGGATGTCATGCTGCACTCATTGCTGATTGGGTTGATCCTGGTGGTCTTATGGTAGCCATACTTGCTTCGTAGACCCAAGATCACGGGTTCAATACCGGCCAGGGTTGATAAATTTTTTTAGGCATAAAAATCCTAAGTAAGGGAAATAAATCTTTGGGTCCTGTTTATAGCACATAAAAGAATCTCAAGCCTGAAAGAAGAGGCCTCTGAGCAAAATTTATTGGCTGTTTAATACCCTGAATTGAATGGGACATGACCTGAGATGTTACAGAGCATCTGTAAATAAACCAAATCAACAAATCAACTACTGGTTGTTATTGCTTTACAGTGTTTTTCAATGAAGTAGTGGATTCTTTGGCAAGAGGATATGAAGATAAACTCCAGACAGATAATCTGATACTGGAAATAAATTCTTCTCGTTATGCTTACAATGTGAGCGTTCAGGAGGTAAATTATAATGTTGTGAAAGCTGTGCTTAGTCTTCCACTTCAGACACATGCAACACTAACAACACAAATGTATCTGGCAGAACTCCAGAAAGTGCTGCGTGAGTTTCTTCCCATCTTGCGCAACTATATTCGCAACCCTGAAGCACAAAATGATTGTCTCCAAGCACTGGAGGTAGGTGAATAGTCTTGTTAACTAGTGACATTAAACATTAGGGGAAACAATAGACTGAAAATTCAACAATTATTTACAAATTTTTATAAAATGTTTTAATATTACTAGCCAGTCTAGAGTTGTTTATCTCTAAGTTCTCAGATGAATGATGAAAAAAATTGCAGAATTTTAGGAACTTCCTCCCATACTTTTTACAGTAATTTACCAACTTATAATATTTTTAAGAAAGCATAATTAATTTTTAAGTATGCTAAATATCCTAGTTTGCATACTAATTTTTTTGCATCTTTATTAATTTTTTTTCTTTTCCACCCCTTCTTTTATTGAGCTGTAAATATATAAACATCAATGTGATATGCACTGGAAATCATATATTATATACTATATATCATATGGGTAGTAAATAATAATAATAATTAAAAACACTTTTTCAGTCATTTGGACATATTCAAATTTCTTATTTTCTGTAACATTCTTACTTAGAAGGAGAGTGTGAAAATATCTCATGGAAATACATATCCTAAAAGTATAGATTTTATAGTAAAATAATTGTTATAAAAAGGCCAGTTTTTGTGATTATATATGAATAAGAAAGCTAGCAGTCTTGTTACTGCAGATACCTCAGGCATATTATAAAGTATATTGAACAGATAGTTCAGATTTCTCAGAATTGAATTGCATAATGTAATTTCTGTCTTACAAGATACACAAGAGCTTAAATAATTTCTATAAAAATCGAGAACAAATAAAATAAATTTACAATTTCAGCAAAAAACTAAGGAGGAAAGAAAAATATATTTTTAATTCTTTTTTTGTAAATTCAGGATATGGCATTGAGCACAAATGAAGTACATGAAGTATTGCTCAAACTGCTTCATCATTTTTATGATAAAGATATTCTTGCTGAGGATGCCATTCTGGCATGGCATAGTTCTGCTGAGCATAGTTCTCCAACAGCAGCTGCATTGCGCAAACAGGTCTGACACCAATATACATTTTTAAATATGATAGTAACATTTAGACATATAGAAAATAAAATATAGTAATATTTGGATGTACAGAAAATAAAATACCATTCCTTTACTCAAAAATTAAAGTGTAAATTGGAACTTGCACAGTGGAGCTAATCATACGAGGGCCATCCAGAAAGTAAGTCCCAATCGCGCCTAGAGATGGCACCACTAGTCGGATAGGAATGCGCATGCGCAGGAATAGAGAGGAAGTATGTGAGAATAATGCAGTAAAGTTTCAGCCTTGTGACGGTCGTCGTTATCGCGCTGTGCTAGGAGAAAATGGCTGCTGTGATATTGTATCCCGCCAACTGCGAGGTTCGTGCAGTCATCCGAGGTTTGCACGCTCAAAAGCAAAGTTCGGCAGAGATCCATCGCCAATTGTGTCAAGTGTATGGACACGACATTAGTGCGACAGTATGGTAAGACGATGGTGCAGGCAATTCACTGAAGGACGAACCAATATTCACGACGACGACTGTAGTGGCCGACCGTCCCTGGTGACGGCAGAAGTGTCAAGGCTTCCGGGAGACAATTTCGTGCACAAGGGAGCGAGACATCTGGGAAATTGACAAGAGAGTTCTGAAATTGTGAAGCGCCGGTTCTGCTCAATTGCTTGCCGCACACTTTCCAACACTTCTGCCGTCACCAGGGACAGTCGGCCACTACAGTCGTCGTGTATATTGGTTCGTCCTTTAGTGAATTGCCTGCACCATCGTCTTACCATACTGTCGCACATAATGTCGTGTCCATACACTTGACACTATTGGCGATGGATCTCTGCCGGACTTTGCTTTTGAGCGTGCAAACATCGGATGACTGCACGAACCTCGCAGTTGGCGGGAGACAATATCAGAGCAGCCATTTTCTCCTAGCACAGCGCGGTAACCACAGCCGTCACAAGGCTGAAACTTTACTGCATTATTCCCACATACTTCCTCTCTACTCGTGCGCATGCGCATTCCTATCCGACAAGTGGTTCCATCTCCAGGCGCGATTGGGACTTACTTTCTGGATGGCCCTCGTACATTTATGAAAGGTAAGTGAAGCTTTAAGAGTGTGTAGTTCAACTGAATCAATTAATACCATTCCTTCATTATTCCGTATAATCACCAAAGTTATTCAAACATTTATCAAAACTTAAAATGAATTTCTCCATACCCATAAGACAGAAACTGGCTCCTACTGGCATCACAGTACTTCACACCTAATAAATGGATAAATATTTGTTTCACACTCAGACATAATAGGTTCCATTTTTTCTGCCCAGAGAAATCAAATAACTGCTAATTTTTTCTCCCTCGGCCACTCATTTTTTAACTGTTTCTATACTTATGTTTTGTTGCACAGGTAGCTGTTGCTGTATCTCACCTGGCAGTGGGATTACATATAAGCAGTACACTAGTTGAAGCAAGCTGTGTACCTTTGTTTTGGAGTAATCAGGAAATTTTACTTTTTTGATTCACCCTTGTATTGCTAGCAACTTGTTTACTGCTATTGAAGGGGAAAATAAATAACAGATGAACTTCTCAATATTAATTAAATTTGCAATCTAACACAGTGAACCACGCTCTCTTCTGAGTCAAACTACTATTTATGGCTTCACCTACTGAAATTTACTGAGGACATGCTTTGTGGACCCTTTCCTTGGCACATATTCTGAGTAAATCTCCAGTAAGTGAAGCCAAAAAGAATGTGTTTAAACTGTTTGACGTAGAAGAGGTTATTAACAGATGTACTTTTTATATGTAATGTTTGTGTGTTATTTCCTAAGTTTAGAATTGCAATGGAATTGTTGTAATTGACCCATACAGTAGTTACAGTTTTTTTGTCTTTTCCCCTCCATTCTGAAAATTCTGCATTTGACTTTATCACTTGTAATATTATACTAAAATAATGTTTTAATGTATATTATTATTTTTATTTATATTATTATTATTCTTTCATTCTCAAATGGTTACTACTTTTTCTATTTTGTATTTATCCTCTGTTGCATGTAGTTTTTTTCATTTAAGGTAATCTTTTTTTGCCTATAAAAGTTTATTGCCATAATATTTCATTGCTGTCTGTAGTGTATTATTTTTTCATGGATCCTGAGGAATTATATTTTTATCAATTAAATAACTGAATATCAATAATATATAATTAAATGTTATTAAAACAGTGGATATATAGTTTTGGTCCTTTGAAATGCACACCTGAAGTTGAGAGAGTATTTTTTGGAGAATATCAAATTAAAATGCTTAGTGAAATCAAATTAATTTGTTTGCTTCAGGTTTCAGCTTATTATCTTTAAGATTTCCATTTATTGTGAAATTAGTCTTTTGCAAACACTTCAAATGTTTTTAGAATTGTTCTTAAATAAATATATCTAGTAAATAAATATGTGCTAGTGGTATTGGTAGTTGTGGCATTATTATTATTATTATTATTATTATTTAGCAAAGTCTTAGTGCATATTCATATACTAAACAATTTGCATGTTTCATTTATCTGGTTTTTAATGGTTGTGATAAAATGCATAAACTTTGCAGGAATAGAGAGAGTCTTCAAGAGGCCTGAACTTTCTTCTGCAACATTTATTTTTCCATTTGGATTGAGATTGGTGGATTTCATTAAAAATGAATTAACTGATTAATTTCATCTTGTTATGATTACAGGTATTACCATTCATTCAGTGGCTCAAAGAAGCTGATGAAGAATCAGAGTCTGATAGTGACTGAACTGCCAAAACAATAACAAATAACTATGTAAACATGTGTATTTATTTACTGCTCAGAACATTGTTAAGAAGTCATTAAGGATTTTCAGTAAAATATATTTCCATGAAAATCTAAGCATAATGTTCTTACTCTGTAGAGCACCAGAAACTAAATAAAATGAAGTAAATAAAGATGCATAATGTCATGAAGTAGATTAAAATACTAATTATAACATTAGATGTAAACCCTATATAAAAGTCACAAACATGAATGTACATTAATTTATGATGAAGGACAACTCTTAATAAGCTCACCCCTTCTTACCAAGTACTGAGTATATTGTTATCACCTTTGTCAAAACAATAACAAAGATATCTGGTAATGCTCTAGCATTGCCACTGTTACCTTTATCTTGTAGGAAGAGACCAAAGATTAATGTAAGTAGAATATTAGAATATTAATATTCCTATTCCTCATATTATTAAGGATATCTGAGGGTAACATAAAGAATAAGTGATATTCTATCATTCATACAATGAAACACATAACCCCTCCTCCTCTACCTCACGATAATGTGAGATCAGGCCATGGCGCTGCAGTGACCTCTGTTTCCTCTAAGTCCATCTTATGACTTCATTGATATAGAGCACTATTCCAGAGGGCATATGATCAACATACCAGCACACTGCCGTTAGCATATTGTGCAGCTTTTTGAGATCAAAGAATCCCACCTATTCATTAGGTGGCTCCCTAGTTATCTTCATGAGGCTGGATGAACCCCTTTTCAGACCTCCTTAACTTAGAAAAATCCCTAAGCAGGTACCGGAAATCAACCTGGGTCCTCCCAACCAGCAGTCAGCAATGTAATTTACATTTAATATAAATGTAAAACAGTTATACCTCAAGGAACAATTTATTATATTATAAGTTAGATAGCCAAAGCAAAAGATGCTGGTTTGATTCCCATTTTCTTCTCTCATGAGGATTAAATTAGCTGTATTTGAATCTGGCAACCTTCTCCAGATATCCTGCAGAATAACAGTTGAGCCTTTTTAGCTCTACAGTCATTCACCATATGGGATCTCTTGTCAAGTGCTGGCCCCAGATTTTCATAAATATTCATATATTTCATAATGTGATTAGTTCTTAATAGATTTTTTTTTATATTTGGTTTATTTACTGCTGCTCTTTAACATCTCAGGTCATCGGCATCCCATTCAATTCAGGGCATATAACAGCCAACTAATTTTGCTCATAGGCTTCTTCTTTAGGCTTGAGACTCTTTCACATGCCATAAATCTACAACACTATACTCATGGCTTTACTTCCCTTCTGAAGGAAGTCATACTTACAATTTTTATGGCATCCACCAACCCTGGCCAGGATTGAACCCTTGATCTTGGGTCTACAATGCGAGTATGGTTATCACTAGAGCACCAGTATTGACTTCTTAGAAGAAGATGTTCTGCAGCTAGAAGCATCAATGGAGGAAACAAATTCTACCTCATTGCCTGAATTTTCATAAATGAACCACAGTTTCTACAATAATTTCCACTTGCTAACTATTTCCACTTCCAATATCTGTTCTACCTACCCAACTACGAATGATCCAACAATCGTTTAACAGCTGAGGAAGTAAACAAGTTTCCATGAAACATGTCCTGAGTAAATCTCCAATAAGTGAAACCATAAGAGTGTTCTAAATATTTCGACTTAGAAGAGATTATATATTTATTAAAAGAGATTGCAGAGATGTGACAATGTTGTTTTCCTGAGCAAACTCTGATATATCTTATTCTTCACACATATTGTATATGTAACATAAACAGGTAGCTGGATAATTATAATCTCAGTTCCAGGAAAGAAGGCAATCAAGGCTTAACAATGGAATCATAGATCAATTAAATACAACAGTCACCTAATTACAGGTGCCCAACTTAAAACCTGTTGTTATAAACTAACCCAATTAAAATCTATTACATTAATAGTTTATCCCCCCTTCCACATGCACACACCTAAATAACCACTGTAATACAATGATATGTGTACCCTTAGTGGTACACCGTAAGACAAAAAATATTAGTAACAGATAGAAACCAATTCGAAAAACTTGGAAAGCATTCACTGACACTAGGTTCACAATGCCTCCTTCAGTTCATGTTCAAATTATGCCATAAATAGAAAATGCATTTGCTTGGGCAGTCTGCTCTAATGGTTTAGTAGACAAAAACATTTCTAGTGATAAGAATCATGAAAATTCAAATCCTCATTGTGCTTGAATTTTTTATTTGCTAGATTTTTAAAGTGAAATTAAGGTTTAATGTATGGCAATAATATATGTTTTAATGGAAAATAAATATTTGAGTTTTAATGCATTTATGCTCAAACACAACACCATAAATCAATCATCTTTGTTTTCAAAATAAATACCTAAGTAATAAATATTCTATACTGAAAAACTTAAAAGAAAATATAAATTGTCCTTATTTCTTTTAAAAATAATGATTAAATTACAATTTATTTTAAAAACAAAGGCCTTTGCAATTGGAATCTATAATTATCATGTGTGTGCTAAACTTTATTTTTACTTGCAAAAAATAATAAATATAACAATCCACGTGTGGGTAGGATTTAAACTGTGGTAATGCCCATTGGTGGAAGCCTGCTTTTATCTTCCTCTTTCTATTTTTTCCCTTGGGGTATACCATATCGCTGATACTTCTCTAATGAATATTTTTCTATTCCTTTTTTAATCATACCACTAGAATAAAAATGTTTAAGCAATCAGAAAAAAGAAGAAATGTCAGTGAACATTTGGAAATACAGGATACAGTTAGTTTATTAAGATAAGGTAAAGAATGAAATTAAAAGATCATATATAGAATTTTTCTATGCAAAATATTCACTTAATCACTAAGGAATATGTAATTTGCATTCAAGTGCATTGAACCAAATGGAAATAAAACTTTGCATGAAAAAATATTAAATATAATAACATGCCTAGTGAAAACAGGGAGGGCTCAAGAGTAGAAAGTGTACAACATAACCAGTGGGAATATATATCTGTGCCAGTCACATAATGAAGCAATTCAGGACTAAAGAAAATCACAGTAAAGATTCCAACTTATACAAAATTCAAGTTATAGAAAATTGTGGACATGGAGTACATTCCAGTCATTTAATAATCTTAATTAAATGGAACTTAATGTTGAATAAGTTATGAATTACTTCACATGACTTAAGGGTAAAAGACTGCAAAAATAAAATGCCACGTTAGTAGAAACCTACATTTATTTGCATTTACAATAATAAGCATTTTTCCTTTCCCCCTTTATATGCATTTTTATATATTTTTTTAAACTAGAGCAAAATCATGAAATTGATAATTTCTCACAGATGGAACTAGTATTAGTGCAATCCACTCCTATTGGTGCCTTCCCCACTACCCAAACTCTTAGCAGAACATAATACTAGTGCAATATGTAGAATACCAGGGGAAGGCACAAGCACAGAAACAACTATGATACGCCGCATTGTTAATGGGTATAAACAAAATAGAGTTACCATCAATTATGGCTCATGTTAAGTAGAATCACTCTCTCTTCTCACTTGTCACTAGCCTGATGTCACTTAGCTCATTAATGCTCAGGCTCATGTGTTGTAGGCAGCACTTGGCTCTAAACAATGATATTTCCTTCCTTGACCATCAGCAAACTTATAGTTGACTTGAAAATGCATATTATTTACTCTTTGATAAAGTACAGGATGAGTACATTTATGCTCTCTGGTTAGGAGACAATTTATAACTTGTATGCCATGTGATTAAAGGATCCTAACTTGAAGCATTGTGTTTGTAATTTTATGTAATTTGGGGGCATGCAGTGAATTTTTGTATGAGTTAGCTCTGAACAGAAAAGTGCCCTCTGTCATCACTGTAATGTAACAGTGTCTTCAGCTTGTGTACTAAACACATTGAGAGTGTGGGACATTAAATCAACCAGGATAAAATCTTAACTACAGGGAATGGGTTTAAGAGGTAAGCATGGTATCCACCCTGTTCAGTACAGCAAAGAACAAAAAAAAGTCCATCAGGAGCTGCATAAACTAAGTGAATTCCTCACCTAGTAAAGTAACTTTTAGAAAGAATATAAATTCCAAATTATGGTATTACAAAATTAAAATTCTTATAATCTGCATCATAAAAGAAAAACTGTATTTTTAGAATTATTATTATTATTAAAGCACAAAAATTAATAGTATACCATTAATTAAATGAAATGTATGACTACTGATAGGCAACGCTATACTGTGTGGGTATTTTTAAACATTTTAAAATGTGACCATGTTTATGAACTGAGTCCCTTCACTAAAATAGAAAACAATAACAGAACGTTTTGAGTTACATTGTGCATTTAAGAGGAAGATGTTCATATGTTTCAATAAAACAAAAACATGTTACTATTTAAAAACAATCACAATCTAGTATGCAAAATATACACAATAAACAATAAAAATCGAATTTTCATTGGTTTTGAAATTTAATTTAAATGTTATTGTAGTAAAAACACAATGCAAACATTTTCTGAATGTTATATAGAGCACTGTTACATACACACGTAATTTCCACCATAAATTAGATTATAATATTTCACAGTTGCAATACTCATTATGATGCCTTTGTCAAATATAAAAACAAATACAAAAAATACAGTTTATATGCTTAATTAATTTGTTCTTTTATTTTGAAAAAATAGAGAGAATATTAAATGCTCGAGCGCTTTTTAAATTTCGGTTTTCAGATATACCCCGTCTCCTAATAGTCTGATTTCCCTAATTTTCAGAAACTATTTTTCTTATTTTATTTAAATAATATAATGCAAGTTTTCTTGTGATAAAAGAAATATTGGTGCCACTAGAACAATTTTTAAATTTTGGATAACAGCCTACTTCTAAAGGCTGATTTCCCTGATTTTCAGAAACTATTTTTCTTATTTTATTCAAATCGTATAATAACAAGTTTCGTTGCGAAAAAAATGTTTGTGCCGCTAGAGCGATTTTTAAAAGTTGGGTTTCAGGTAAACCCCCAATCAGCTAATTTTCGTAAACTATTTTTCTTATTTCATTTCAATGGCATTTGAAGGATTTCGTTGAGAAAAAAATTGCGGCCGCTAGAGCATCAAAAGGCGCGCGCGTGTGTGTACATGCATACATAAATGGCACAGAGACATTCCAATATGAAAAGCTAACACTGAAACTAAAACAAAACTGAACACTAAAAACACTTTTATTCATTTTATATATATATATATATATATATATATATGAACTAAAAAGAATAAAACACAAATATTTACAGAATTATCGCTGGCTATATCTCGAACAACTAGTGTTCTTCAAAGGTAAAAAGACAACTTATATATAAATAATTTTTATGAAATATATAATTTTTGTTGTCATTTTCAGTGTCTAGTAGATAGGATCGATGGAGATTTGAAAAACATTTTCATGAGTACTACTGTAATAGCTACATTCCTTCGAAATTCGCTAAAAGGTTTTTAGGTATCCATTATAATTATTTTGTATCTTATTCGACTTATATAGGTAAAGTAAAAAAAAGTAATGAAACAACTTGCGTAATGCGGCGCTGGATTCCATTGTCATTAACTGTCTTGTATGCATGAATCTGCCGTATCACATCGTTTTTATTACAAAGCAGTTTTATAATAACCGATAGACACGTGTAATAAAAATTGAGCTTGTAGATTAAGAATGCATTCAGAGGTGTGCAGACCAATCAGTCTTTTCACTAAAAGCTATTCATTAATGAAAACACTCGTCCGTTTATGGCCTTGGTTAAACTGTGAAGAATTTCCACTAGTGTAAGGATAATTTTATGTGGCGCATCATGAGCATTAAAATTATAGTTACTACTTTCCGTATACCTGGAGTTGCTAATTTTGAACACCAAATCATCTCTGTGTCACACGCTAAGCAAAGGTTAATTATCGTATAAATCACCCCCATTAATTGTGAACGAAGGCCAACATTCCAGAATGAAATATTGATCTTACATGTCCTGCCCCCCCCCCCAAATGTGTCTTAACTAAAATCTTGCACAGAACCTTCAGTTGATTCTGTAGCTTGCTGTTGGGTCTATTGTACGAGGTGCGCTCAAGTTATAAAACCTCCGATTTTTTTTTCTCCCTAACTAATTACACGAAAACTATGAAACTTGTGTCACTTTTCGAGTAATCTCTTGCAGCCGTACACATTTTTCACAACGTCGACGCCATGATTCCATGACCGCTGCGAACGCTTCTGTAGGAATTGTTTTAACCACTGGTGGCGGTGAATCTGAGTGCTTCCATTGAGCTGACTGGCGCTTCGTTTCAGGATTGAAAAACGGCATCCATGTCTCATCCATTGTCACAATCAATGGAAAGAGCGTCGCATTCATGCCGTCATCACGGGTCAACATTGCCTGGCAACATGCCACGCGCGCAGCCTCATGGTCGCCCGTTAGCATTCGTGGCACCCACCTGGAGGACACTTTTCGCATTTTCAGATCTTCATGCAGGATTGTGTGCACAGATGGAGGCCCCCACTCGCTCGATTATGCTGTCAGACCGACCGGCTTGTGCGAGGCCGAGATTGGCTTGGTTTGTTTCACACGACGATCTGCTTTCCTTGAACTGTCGCACCCATGAACGCACATTAGACGCATCCATGACACCATCACCATATGTCTCACTCAGCTGGCGATGAATTTCAATCGGTGTCAAACCATGTAAATGGAAAAAGCGAAAATTATTACACGCTGTTCTTGTAATGAAAACGTAGTCATTTGAAATATCATAAACAGTCCTCACTCTCGCCGCTGCTACTAGAGTTGTGTTTCATACAGTGCTGCCATCTCTGCCCGCATTGACGAGTGCCCGCGTATTTTAAAACAAACGCATGTTTCTATCAGTTTTCAGTCCTGAGGTGTTATAACTTGAATGTACTTCGTACAAGGCTGTTCAATAAATAATAATCATAATTATATTTTGACAACATGCCTTTACTCACCCTCGTACTTTTGAAGATCTTTCTCAAAGTAGTTCCCCTGGATGCAATGCATCTCTCCCTGAATTTCTCCCAGTCTTCAAAAATATACCGAGAACCAATTATGACCATCTTTCCGAATCGCATCTGCATCCTCCCCAACTGCTTCTGGTGATGGAAAATGCTTCCCACGAAGGAGTTTGTTTAATCTGAAGGAAAGGAAAAGTCACACGTCTAAATATGGACTATATGGAAAGTGATTTTTGTGAGATATTCAGCAACACAATTTGCGATAAGCGCATTTCTTATGACAGAAGATATTGGAAACGTTATTCTGCTGCATTCACACATTTCTGACATCTTTTTGGAAAATTATCATTCACACGCATCATTTCATCTTCTGAAGTTGAGTCAGGTTAAACTTGAAAGCATGCAAGGTCTCTGTTGTCCATAAATTTTAGGCAGGTGACCTTGATATTCGAGTAAATGTCTGTAATTGGATGTTACGGAACGTTAATGATACAGTAATTAACCCACCCTTAATACTCATTAATTTAATCAGAGAACAGTTATTTGAAACGGATTAGGATACGTTTACATTAAAATAATATATTTTAGAAGAGATTATTGGAGGGAAATGAGATTAAGAATGTAAGACATGGATAAACAAATTTTATTTTCCCAGATTAGGGAGGAAAGCTCACTAGCATACTACAAGTAATTAAAGGAAAAGTACATTTTAATTTTCAAGAAAAATGAAAGGGAAAAGATATCCTGGTTTCGATCGTTTGGAAATTAAGGGGAATGAGGGGAGATGTTATTGAGCGAATGTGCCCCCTCTGTGGGGAGAAAGAACATGAAATTTATATCATCTTCCAAAGTAAAGCTACAAATAATTGGTGGAAAAGCTTAATTACTACATTACTGAGGAATAAAGGAATTGTATTGAGAAAGATGTTTGAAGATCGTGAGCAGATGCCCAAATTAGGGAAGTTTTATGGAAGGTAAGGAAGAAATCGAAATGGCCAGTTGAAAGACACATAATTTAGATAAATTTAGGTAATAAAGGATATCTGTATAATATTCACCTTTTGTAGATGGAATTAGTTATGGCTCCGGCGAACTAACTAGGGTTAAGCCAGACTATAACTAAATATGTACTTAGTACTTTTATAAATAAATAATAATATTCTTTACTGATGAAGCATGGTTCTATTTATGTGGCCATATTTTGACGCAAAGCAACTATTAAAGCGATAAAAAACTCGAATTTATACACGAAACCTATGAGAAGATCTGTGTATGGTGTGATTTTAGATATGTATTTATGGGGGAAATTGAAAATTAAAGTATATGAAACAAACCCGTAAACTTTAGACGAACTGAAAGAAAACATCAGCTCAGAAATTGACTCAATTTAGAACGATGAACTGATGCGTGTGAATGACAATTTTTTAAAAAATCTGCCAGAAATGTGTGGTTGTAACAGTACAACATTGATACCATTTCTCCTCATTACTTATTGTCATTGTAATTGTAGTTGCGAGAGTATTACATCATATTCGACGGGGGTTGTTGCTCTGACTGCCGACCAATCGGTTGCCATGAAACGGACGACAAAACCATGAAAAACTTAGTAGCTTACTTGGGGTTGTTTATATGTAATGCTGCAGATGTGATGAATGCATTTTAGCTGTTTCGCTTAAAACATGAGTGAAATTAGCAGCCATTGAAGGGGCTTTCATTTATCTTAACCAGTATTTCAAATCAAAGTGGTTTTGAATCTAAATGCACGTGCACTTGTATCAACATAGACGCATACGAATTAAATATTTTAACCATATTAGCTTTCTCCCCAGCTTATATCTGATTTCATTTCAATTATGGTTAATGATTCGAATTATAAGAAACATTAAAATATTTCCAACCCTTGTCAGAATTAGGTTAAAATGTTAGAAGTGAAAATATAGCTTGAAAAGCGCGATTACTGTGTTTTAATGAAATATTTTGAAAATTTCGAAAAACGCAGGGCAGGAAAACTGAGGTGTTTGTGGAGGTAAAACTAATTAACATAGCTATGGTAGAATTTTTGCTGTCTTCAAAAACTGAAAGAAATCCTGGAGCATTAATTAGTTCGGGTTGGATGTTTCGTTCACATTGCTCACAAAAATATTCAGAAAGCTGCCGTTGATACTAAAGGCATGGTTTCTAATAAAACAGTGAGTTGCTTTGCTACTTGCAGTTGAATGTCTTCTGCGTTTGGGATTTTTTGTAGTTTTGTGTGTGTGTGTGTGTGTGTGTGTGTGTGTGTGTGTGTGTGTGTGTGTGTTTCTCCATGTACGCTTTTAACACATTTGTTGTTGTTGTTGTTATTTTTTGTTAATCCTTTGTCAGAAGAGCAACATTACGACCAAGAGTAAAACTTTTACTCTGCAATAAAACGATTTATATTCAAAATAGTTTTATTTTGAGTAATTTCATTATTAAACTATATAAGGACTACTTTTGTTTCTAGGAATGAAGAGTGCTTCATCTGCTCACTTTTTCAAGAGTCCAAGGGAAATAGGATGGAGAAAGAAAATGTGACTTGCATTGGAAGATGCAAACACACTTTGTGTACCGAGGGACAAGATTTGAACGCACTGTTAATAAAAGCCGCCGGCTCGGAATTGAACCATGTCAGTACTACCGTGTTCAGCTCTTTACTGTCATCAAACTTTTGGGGACGAAGCTTTTCTTGAAGTTAAGAAAAAGTGGAAATCACTGAGTGTGAAGTCTGGGCTATATGATGCTTAAGGTTCCCATCGAAATTCCTAAAATTTGCTGACAGTTCTAGCAGCGGTTTGTGGACGTCATGAATAAAAACGACATTTTCCCACGTCTCTGGTTAAGAATGGCACGTCTCACTTTGAAAGACGTTTCACACACTTGTGCTGCAATTATTGTTCCCGGCTTCACAAAATGCAAAAGAATACCTGGACTAAAAACAGTAGCCATAATCTTCCGTGCTGACGTTTGTTTTGTTTTTGGTGAAGTTGAATAGCACCACGATGGATTATTGTTTTGATTCAACATTGTCTTACGAGATCCCATGTTTCATCACTAGTCTTATTATGAGAAAAAAGTTCATCTCTTCCTCTCAGGTACTAGTCCAAAACCGCAAGTGCAGCTTCTACCTTTTCATTTTTGTAGTACTTTAGGAACCCATCTTGCACACGGTTTAGGACATTTAAGATTTTAGATTGTATTTCTGAACAATGTACTCATTGAAAAAGATCCATCGTGAGCGTACTGATTGTGTAACTACGATTTTTTTTTCGAACTTTTGTATTCAAGTGTTCAATAAGGTCAGCCACATACACATTTTTCTTCTTCTTCGTCATCAGAACATTTATAAACCTTCCTTCAGCGTAATGACGACCCTTATCTGATTTTTTTCCTTCGCTCATATAGTTAGCCCATAAACGTCACACAGTTCACGGTGAATTTCAGTTACCTTTTGTGATAAGAAATCGAATCACCAAACGGATTTCACAATTGGAGAGATTATTTATTCTCGTTGTCATTATAAACCAATGTGTCGCAAAGGCGAACGGGAGTAAACTGGCAACTATTAGGGCTGTTCAATATGATCATACATTTTAGACATAATTTCTAGTGCTAAAATTTTACTTTACAGACTTTTGTTAGCGTAATGTACACGTGGTACTGGGTTCATTGTTGTCCCTGCCGATCCCCGCCCGTGAGAGGTGTGCAAGTTGAGACATGTTGAGTTTTGCCTACAACAAAATGGAGGTGACACGCTACGAACAATATACTGCTCTGAAATTCTGCTTTCGTTTCAACAAATCTTCAGCTGAGGCCTATGTAATGATACAGGAGCACAGCTCGAAGATTGTTTAAAATGTTTAAAGAGGCTCCAGTTTTTGCACCAACAGAAGAAAACATTAACACCGCTGCGGTTATGTAAGACAGGAGCGAAGAATAACATTAGGAACAATTTTAGAAATGCTGAACATTTTACTGGTTGCCACCCACACGTTGGAAACTAAAAAAGTTGCACATGAGAGGTGTGTGTGCACGGTGGGTTCCAAGACTGCTGATTCCCGCTTGCAGGTTTGCAAATAGTTGAAGATGATGTTGCATGACGGTAAAGGTAACAACTGCTGCTAAAGGTAACCACATGGATCAAACTTGGCTATATCAAGAAAAGCAAAAGGGGTTGCTGCTGCTGGGAAAGTTATGGTCATCTCATTTTTCGATATTCAAGGAATGGTTTGCTATCATATCGTACCTGCACATACAATTGTTACTGGGCAATACTACAGAAATGTCTTGAAAACTCTGCAAGATCATATCACAAGCACATTTCCCTTCAACAAGCTGAATGCTGCATCGCCATAATGCACGGCAGCACATTTGCGGTTGTTACTACAAGAACTTAAATCAGTTGCGCGGAAAATACATCCACCGCTTCGCAGGAATTAACGCTGACTGCATAGCTGGTATGAAACGGGCGACAAAACCATGAAGTACCTAGTAGATATCCACATGAGCAAAAAGTAAATAAGGCGAGAGGTTTCTTTCGTGAGGAATTTTCTCAGCTTTGAACTGGGTTAAGGTGCGAGGGAAAACAGTAACTTCAAGATGAAAAATTAATTAGTATACCAGTAACGCTAATGTAAATGGAATCGTATGCACGCTACTGACTGGAAGAAGGCTCTAGAAAGATTTATGAGGCCTGGACGCAGTCAACTGCATCGACAATGCATTCCAGCATATAAATGCGCATGCTCAGTCCATTACTTTGGTTGGCACAAAAGAAAAAGGAGAGGATTGAGACACGAAGTGCATTGATGTGTATAATCACTTTCCTGCCTTGGTCTTATACGACAAAACACGTGAAATGCACGGTTGAACACGCTTTTAAAATACCTACAATGGGGTCAAGATCGTTTCAACCACTTAACCATACTTCACACTCCCGTCAGAAGACAGAATCCATAAATGTGCAGAAAAATAGTCGGCAATTTCGTTCTTTGCAGCACGTTCGCCATAGAAATTGAGTTATTATATTGAGACAAGTCACAGTAATACCGCCACGGGTGGCCGAGGTCGTTAAGGCACGGACTCGTGAGCGGGAGGTCTGCGGTTCGAATCCCGCCAGGACCGTCCTCCCTGACTGGGGTTTTTTCCAGGTTTTCCTCAGTCTTCATAACTGGCAAATGCCGGGGAGGTACCTAAACTTAGGCCTGGAACGCTTCCTTCCTTAAAAAAAAAAATCCTTTCCCAAAACATCATTTCATTTCATGTATCATCAGTGTCCACCGCCTGTGGTGCCTCAGTAGTAAAAACGGGCGTTAAACACTACTCAAAAAAAAAAAAAAAAAAAAAAAAAAACAAGTCACAGTTGTCAGATACAAGTGATTTATAAGCAAATAGCTTTTGATTTTCCGTTTAGTTGTTTGTAGAAAGCCTCTCTCTAAGAAGAACAATTGGAGTGTAACTCTCATACAGAATATTCGAAAGTCCTGTAGAATAATGTCGAAAAGCTGTCCATTTTTTGTTTTAACAGCGAATGAAAGAAAAGGAGGAGGTGGTAGTTGTACACTTTTAAGGAACGTTGTTGATTATTCTTAGAATCTGTTGCAGCTTTCTAATTCCTGCAAAAACATGTCTTGCCTATATACCTACATTAGAATTTCTGAAGGTAAGCAAAGAATTTTGCTTTAATCATGTAATTGAGTTTTATGTTGCGCATGCTTCGCTGATGTAATATGATATATGCCTACAAACCTTTTATTACAATGTTGGTTATTCAATGGATTTCAAGGCTTTCCAGTCAATATGTATTAAAAGCACATACTGGGTCTTTCATGGTTTTGTTGTTCTTATCACAGCAGCTGGCGTGTCGGCAGTCAAAGCGGTAACTCCCGGCGAAGCAGAAATAATCCCTGCAATTGATCCAACTATTCGCAATTATCTACAATTACAATGAAAATAAGCATGTACTGTATGACAGGATGTGTTGGAAATGTTGTCCTGTTATATCAAAACATTTCTGGCATCTTTTTAGAATTTCTCGCCTTATATTTTCCGTCAGTTCTTCTATGTTTCATACACTTGCAATATCTGTTGTTTTGCGCCGAAACATGACCACCTAAGGGGAACTGCGCTTCATCGGTAGTTGTAATATAAATTAACGTTCCATAATATTCAATTGCAGAAATTTGCCCGAATATCAGGATCACCTGCCTGCTGGAAAACGGTGGCCTTTTGTGTTTTCAAGTTTAAATTGACTCAATATCAAAAGATAAACTAATGCGTGTAAATGCAATTTCTAAAAAGATGCCAGAAATGTGCGACTGCAGCAGAACATTTCCAACATCTCCTGTCATAAGACATATGCTAATCTTCATTGTAATTGCGAGCATTTGAATTAGTTCCGCGGCCATTGAATCTGCTTAGCTGGGAATTACTTCTTTGACTGTCGGCACATCAGTTGCCGTGAAAGGGGCGACAAAACCATGAAAGGTTTAGTACTTATCGATGCCTTTTATTTATAACCTGCGTTCCAATCAATTATCTGCCGGCCAAACGTCCACCGATCCTTGTTGAATTCCGGTCAATTCAATGCGTAATCACTCTCATACAACTCTAAATAAAAGCGCCTAATCTTATTTTTATGCAATAATGAGTGCGATAATAATATGGGTAATAGCAAAAGTTGAAAGTGGTATATCCAAATGTATTCAGGCATTTCTGACATCATTTGATAAAATTAGCATTCATACAGCGTTCTGCTTTCGAAGTTTCTGCTCTTTTATTATCTTTAGTTGTGAGAGCTACTTTTTTGCAGACTCTGTTTGTTAGGGTTTCCTGTAAATAATATTCACATGCGGAGACGTGGAGAATGCAAGAGTTATAATATCTTCTAGAAATTATTCTGGCATCAAAAGTCTCCTTTAGAGTTTCCAAAGAATCAGAGGCAATGAGCTGCAGTAGAATCATCATCAGCTTCGTGGTTTACTGCATATTGGATTGTTTCGTCTTCAAGAATTTAATATGTAGAGGAGGTTTTTCTATCTGTAATGGTGGTCTTACTTTACGTAGTTTCCTTTATTTCTATATTAAAGTTGGTAAGGCAATATTTTAGCTGCCATCCTTTTCATATGTAAGAGACAATTTCTACAGTTATCAACAATTTTGTCCAGGATTCTAAATATTCGAAGTTCGTCTCTTATATTCGTCATATCATCTATTCTCTTGTATCCCGCTAATGTTATTTTCATCTTCAAATGGTAATCACATTTTTAAGTTAAAAGGTCTCGTAGATAACATTATTCCTGCCTTGTACGAAAACAATTTTATCATGTAGTTTTTCATGGTTTAAGTTACATGATTTTGAAAAAGCTTTCATTATATTTCTCTTCTTTTTATGTTAGGATTCACAGCTAGAAGAAAATGCTTGTTTTCTCTTGTTTGTTTATTTTTAATTTCTGAAGGATATCAAGGTTAATAGATCTATAAGCCATTTATATGTTAGGGTAGGATTTACATAATCTGTATATAATTAACATCTTCTATATATGAAATAGTTGTAGTTCATACTTTGTTGATCACGTTTGTGGACTTTGGAAATAAATATTGAACAAGAATCGGCGGACTTGTCTATTATTAATATTAGTAGTAGTTTAGTAATTCATACTTATATTAATAAAATAGACAAGTCTATCGATTCTTGTTCAGTATTTGTTTCAAAAATCCATAAACTAATCAACAAATTTTTTCATAAAAGATAAGTTTTGCAGCGCAAATCTTCGTGACAGTATGGTTTGCAGTTAATTTTAATTTGATCCCCTCCCATGTCCTTTCCGAACTAATACTCGGTTTAGTAAATAAATATAAAATAAATATATACAAATAAATATTCAATCTATATTCTAAAGGACTATAAGGGGAAACCTTGAGAACCCCTTGTAGTCCGTGAACCATAGTTTGGGAAAAGCTTCTCTAAGGAACTTCATATTGGCTATTTTTACTTTTCACTGTTGTTATTTCCTCAGGGCCCAGCATTCAGTCATGCATACAGCAGTGTTGGCAATGCATTTGCCTTACAAAGCGTAGTATGTTGTGCGGGAAATTGATCATTTTTCCTTGTTTGGAAGCACAGTGTTTGAACACTGTGGGTCGTCAAAAATGTCAGAGCTTCGAATATGGTGATGGGCTTATGTTTCACATTTTGTCAAGAAACCTCAACCAATCCAACAAAAGCACCACACCGTGCATTTAACTACAAAAGGGTTCGAATTGTTGATCTCCAACATGATTACAGAGCGTAATCGGCGGTGAAGAGACTGGCGCACATAATCAGATTTGTCCTTGAGTACGAAGTATTTCGCACGCTGCATGAATACTGTTCGTTAAGGTCCTCCTTATCCCATTCGTTAACACTGAGCCTGTGCTGATTACTATGAGCTACTTACGCTTTCGGGATTTTCTTCTGCCCACACATGCATGTTGTGCAAGTTCACGATGCCATCTCGATACTCCTGTAACATCGGTAGAAGACTTTACCTCACGGATTCTTATCGCAACATGTGAAATACTTCGCACACAAACACAAGTTTTGACCATGTATACCAATCTCTACAATACCGGTATACTTTGACGCCCCACGGGGCCCAAACCGTGCGTGCATTGCCAGATATGAGTCTCCTATTGAAAAATAATTAGTATATCGTCCCGCATAACGTACTGACATGTTAGTAGTTTTTTGAATTACCCTGTAGAGCTTTAAGATATTTAGATTTCTGTCTTATAATGTTCTAATCGTGCTAAAATATTGAAAACATACTTTTTGTTCCACTCTTTAATGTTTTTAAAATTTGCTTGTACCCTAAAACATACTTAAAATCAATTGTTCAACAGATGAAGATCTTGACTCTTATCGGAACATTTCCCATTGAAGATTGTGTCTTAGTTTTATTGATTGAGTTTAGCTGTTTTATTCAATCCAAATACGGCTCTTTATAGATCGTAATTTAAATTTACTATCAACTGACTGTCTGCAAATAAAATATTGGTAAATTTTATATAATGTTATACTCAAAAGCGTTAAATTCTTCTCTTTTGGGACCTTTCATTCCTTAAAAATAAATCCTTTCCCAATATATCATTTCATGTATCACCAGTGTCCATCGCCCGTGGTGCCTCTTTAGCAAAAACGGGCGTTAAACACTATTCATTTTTTCTCATTTGGATGATGACGGCAGTATAACATTTAATTAACGCAGATGAAGGCGGATACCTTGATTAATCTTCACTTTAACGCTTATTTTCCCTTCATTTTCCATTTGCATGGTTTTCTCTATATATGGGACTTTCATTTCAAAATTTCCCAGTACTAATAACTGCCTATATAACAAATTGAATTTAATTAAAAGCATACCAATTTAGATGCTGAGGAACAAGTGTAAAGCACTGTTGATTGCGTTTTATATTTCATTTTCGTACTTCCAACCATCCCCACTTTGAAATTTCGTATGACATCCCTATCTTTTGATACCCAATTCAATTGTAATCACATATTTAGCTTTCTAGTGCCTGGCAACCTAGACTGTTATTGTTGTTTGAATTTGGATAGGATAAAAAGTAAGTTTTAGCTATAGGATAAAAAAATTCTATAGTATTCAATTATTAATACTACAATAGCACAGTCAATTTCTGAGCTCTAGAGTAATCCGCTTATATTATTTTACTTATATATTTTAAATAATTGTTTAATAAAACACAACTATTACTATAAATGCTCAGTAGTTTTTTATATTATTATTTTATTCAAATTCAAACAGCAAGAACAATATAGTTTGCCAGACAACAGCAAAAACAAACAATGCACTAACAGCTGCACCCTTTTTAAAATATAACCATTAAAACGTAATGATGTCATATGTTTCAAAATAGAGATGGAACATAAAATTTGATCAACTTTGGTTTTAAACCTCCCCCTCGATATCTAAAAAGACGTGTTTTGTGTTTCGATTAAATTTGTTTAATTAGGAAGTTATTCAGACTAGCAATTTTAAAAATGAAAGCTCACATTTTTTGGTTCCAAACCTTTAATGTTATTTAAACTTAAATGTGTATCTCTCAAAATGGCTAACTTGTTCAATATGCGCGTCTTCTATAAAGATATTGGCTATTATTGGACATTTTCCTTTGAAGGCTTGTATCTTAGACGAATATCTCAAAGTTATGGGGTAGGTTTAGGTTTATTTTATTTAAAGACGCTCTTTAACATCTCAGTCACCAGCGTCTCATTCAATTTAGGACGTGAAATGGTCAGAGACCTCTTCTTTCAGGCTTGAAACTCTTTTGCTTGCCGTAAGTCTACGATTTGGTACCAACGGCTTTACTTCCCTTCCGAAGGAAAGTACGCCCCAAAATATCCACGGGTCTGACCGAGTTTGAAACTGCAATCTTGAGTCTTCGAGACAAGTATGGCTACCACTAGCGAGGTTTAGCTGTTTTATTTAATTCATATAAAGCTCTGTATAAATCTTCGTCTGAATTTGTTTTTATATTGATTACTTTTATTTGTTGTTGCACTTGTTGTTAAATCTTGCTGCCATTTTGGATGATGTAATCAATAAAAATTAATTAAGTGAAGTTAAGTGAAAGTGGACACTCCTATCGTACTCTTGGATTATTTATCACTTTATCGCTTACTATCCCTCCTTTCTCTAATTGTATACTATACTGTATGTATAAATTTTGTATGGAACTATAAAAATGTTTTACAGATATCTTTTTTGTCTACAATAGCCCATTATTCGCCTTGTTGTAGCTTTAATACCGCACACTCATTCTGTTACGCCCTCGGAGTTTGTTAGTTGACACGCGATCACGGTAACACAGGAGTTTAAATTCCACAGTTGAGATTGCTCAGTCGTGTTTATCAAGCCAACTGTTTCAGTTATGTGTGTACGTGTGTGATAGACTTTCTACCATGCTTGTTTGACTGTGGAGTATGTTGAGATTGAGATATATGCTAGAAAAAGAACATTTATTTATGATTATTATGTGCTAAAGAAAATGCTATAAGAAAGAATTTCGTGCTAAATTTCCAGTAGTAACATGTCCAACGGGAAGTGCATTTTTCATATTGATGAACAAAATTCGAACCTAAAGTTTTTTCATTGACAAGAAACCGAATCAAAATATGAATTTTAACAGATGAGAAGCTCGATGAAAAATGCTTATCGATTAGAAAATTCGCCTCGAAAGTCTTTGAGGGGTGTTAGTAATTAACGCATAGAAAAAAAATAACGTATGTTCAAGAAACCATAAATTAAGTGTTAGCAGTTAGATTTGTTTGAAATTGTTTGTGCTTTGTATGTGCCCTCTAAAGTTTAAAATAACTGAAGAATAGTTGTTCTTCTTTTGTAGCAAATCATTTTTAACATGCACATAGTCTAGTTTTATCATTGCTTGCCTTCGCACGGAGCGCTTTATCCATTTTTTGTTCATCAGATTGTGTGAAACTTAGGGAAAATACTAATAATAGGAACTAATTGCCAGTTAATTGCCAATCAATTAATATTTGGCATTACTGCCAAAAACTACATGAAAACTTCATAACTTAAAAACATTCTTTTTTATTACAAAAATGATTGCGAGGTCTGTATGTTCAACATTATTGCATAATACAAGCAAGGTACACTTGTCATTTATACATAAAAGAAACCTGAAAGTTTTATTCTTTTAGTTTTTGAGAACGTGAAACCTAAAGTATGAAAACTGTAATTTTACAGGAGAACGAAAAGAAAATAACATATTTTATCGAGTTTAGAAAGTTCCAGGAATATAACTGTTGCTCTGCTTTGCTTTCTTATCTTCCTTTTCAGTGCCCTCTACTTCACTCTATCGTCTTTGGACGTCTACTTAGCAACACAGTTCAGGTCTAACGCTCATAGTGCTCTTTTCACGTTCTGTGCTGGTTCAATGTGCATTGCTTTCATTGCATTAATTCTCTTGTAGCACCCACCCTTAAAACATATTACAGCATTGTTTAGCTCCAATAAACGCATTTTAGGGGACTCTGCGAGATGCAGCTGTTGAAGGCTCATGTTGGTTTTGAGTCTTGCCACGTAGACATTTTCTCAACAGCTCTTCATCTGCAAGTTTCCTGAAATAGGCTTGATTTGTTTCATCACTGCAGTTGGCAAGGAATGTGAATGTTCATCTCCAGTCACAAGTATCGCAAGTAACTGCACCATTGACAGCTTTGTTCATTTCTTGCATACTATTGCAATTATTTCTAATTGCCATTTCCATAATAGTTCTGCAAAGATGAAGTTTTGATTTGGTAAGCTGACCTGAAGCACCAATTGGCTTACCTTCATCTAACTTCTGTTCTTTCAAATATTATTGCAACAGGTATCGACCCACTCTCTTCTGATCATGGCCTACTTAATCTCCATGTGGCTCGGCCTGACACTGCATGATGTCCCTTGGAATCTCCATCAGCCGAATATTCCACATAGCGCACACTTCTAGTGCGGTCAGATCTTGAGCAAATTTCAACTGCACCTTCAACCCCCATTCTTCCACTGTAACCATCAAAAATCTTGAAACATGCTTGATCACCACCTCTAGTGCATCGTGCATCCTGTGTGTTGGTAAATCTGGCACCTTTCCTGTCAGAAGCGATGTTTCAGTCACAACACAGTGCAGCGATGACAAACCTTTCTTCTGCCATGATGCATCTGTACCAATTGCAGTGTCAGAACTACTTTTTAGCTCCTTAACTTCTTTAGCAGCACTCCATATTGAACCCTGAGCAACTTCTATTAACTCACGTATATAATTTCATTGTATTAGTCAAGCACATTGGCAGGTAGTGGTAGATCTTACTTTACCAATACACCTTATGGCATAATATAATATAAGATTTACACAAGAAACTTTCCATGCATTCACTGGTGATGTCATAGATGAGTTTCTTAGTTACATATTTAACTGACAAACCTTTTTCACTTTGCTGTTCTTCAGTTATACGGACACTACATACAGAATTAACCCTTGAACAAGAAATATTTTTGTTTATATACGAAGAAAACATACAGAAGTTAATAATTATATGTACACTATTCGAAATATTTGGAGATGGGACCTCGCTAATGTCATCACCGACATCGAATAAACCAGACAAATTCTTTTTTTAAGCATTGAACTCGCAGAGGGCTGGAGGTTAGGCATATATGTGCCACCTTCCAACTTCCTGTGCTATTTACCTCTAAATTTACGTTTAAGATTGAATAACTTTCTATATTTAGATTGTAAACTATATCCACAGACTTCAAGAAAAAACAGCTAAACTACCAAATTCTACTTGTGCACTAGCTCTCAAATATACCACAATACAGGAACAACAACATACAGGTTTCCTTTATATACATACGCTAGAAATCATGAGCTGACTTAGGTGCTGCCATTAAAAAAAAAAAAAAAAAAAAAAAACTTCGCAGCAGGAAAAAGTAAACAAGAAAAATCTCTTTCACAAATTGAAAGCATCCAAAGCTAGAGGGGAACATTTTAAGTGGGAGGGAGTGCGGGAATTTAAATCCAAGCATTTGAAGGTGCTTAATAATACCGTAACATATATTATAACTCATATATCAAAATATTCAGGAAACTATACTCTCTTACATAAGCAAAAAAAGTTTGTCCATTTTTTTGACTCTGATAACGTCCAACTCCCCTTAACACAATTAGCCCAACAAGTTGGTGTATCTACATAACACTACTCAGCTACTGCATCTTCAACTATATAAAGCCTGATTTAGACCATAGAGGCAGTTTACAATATTCGGGAGGATAAATTGCAGCGAAACATTGAAAATAATTTAAGCATATGTCACAGTGAAGGGCAGGCATTTGAAATGACAAGGTGGGCAACGCCGGGCCAAACTAGAGGTTTGCTACCCGCATCGCTTATTCTAAGTGGCGGAGAGCAACCCAGAATTGTCATTAACATAACAGTGCGATCGATAACGCACTGGGATCCTTCGGGTATAGTATAACTTGAACTTGTCTGACGTGCCCACCTCTGTAATATGATGGTGAGTACAATATGAAGCATTATCTATAAGTACTAAAAAATAACAAAATGCGCTAAGATCCTCCACTGATATTACAGGAGTCTCGAGAGGCATCGTGAACTTGCATAACATGCATGTGTGAGCGGAAGAAAATCCGAAAGTGCAAGTGACTCACAGTAATCGACCTAGATCGGTGTTAATGTATGGGCTGGAGGAGGAGCTTCTCGCACGGATCCAAGCAGCGTGTGAAAACCTGTAAAGGTTTCAATTTAAGTAATTTGGTACCTCTATGGGCTGACTTTATGAAATGTCTATTTCCTGTGAAACACGTCATAGAGATTTCTTTGGAAAAACATGTCATCAACTTTCTCATCTGATAGAATGCTGTATTTTCGGTTAGGAATTCATGCTGTTTCTCTAAATCTAAGAACACGTTTTACTCGTGAGGTTACTTAAGTTAAGGACGCGGTTGCTTAATTGAAAAAGCTAGGCGTCAAACCTCTACATTCATGTGCGTGTAGCAGCTTGTAGTTAGTTTGGGGGAGGTTTTGAGAGCGAGAGGTGTGTTCCCATAGTGTAAAGTTGTGTGCTAATTGTTCTTCATTAGTTATACCACTGCATAATCATAGTTCTAAAGAACGGGATTTTATGTACTTATGATACATTTGTGAAAATGAATTCTTTCCCAGAAGTGGGAAAGAGATTCGCATGTAGAGAAATTGTTAACCAATTTTTATAAAGTTACAGGATATGGAATCTCTCAATGAGAAACTTGTTGCGAACCCCCGTGTTCTTACGGTGCAAAAGTTAAATAAAATACAGAAATTTCCTAAGCAAATATCGGCAATGTATTGCAGCGGATGCAACATTTTCAATATCTTTCATAATGGAGGTCATCAGATTTAAATACAGTATTATTTTATGCATGTTTTCAGTAAAAATATAAATGTTAAAACAAAAATATTAACTTTGCGCGCAGCGACTCTATAGTCCCATTCACAATGAAAATTAAATGTAGCGTAAATTTAAACGTAAAAGCTAGATGCTATGAATTGTAATGGAATCATTCACAATGATTTACGTAAACATAAAAATAAACGT
The DNA here is from genome assembly GCA_030762175.1 of Metallyticus violacea. NCBI lineage: Eukaryota > Metazoa > Arthropoda > Insecta > Mantodea > Metallyticidae > Metallyticus > Metallyticus violacea. The sequence goes on from CM060834.1 coordinate 51,331,594, forward strand.
ACAATTAGATGTAAACTTCGAACACTGCAAGGTCCAAGGTTTTGCATCTACGTCTAACTTAAACTTAAGAAATCAACCAATCAGAACGCAGCTGCTGGTTTGTAGATCTCTGTGGTAGAGAGAGCTCAGTAGCTCTGTAGACAGAATGGCGTCAATGGACAAAAGAATAATCGCATTATATGAAACCTATCCTTATTCGTATTACTTCAAGCAAATTAGTTACTGCACTTTGCATATGCATAAACGCTACCTCCACATGCTGTACAAAAGTTTGATTTTACATTCCAAATATTCTCTATTCTAATGGTAACTTCTGGGGAGGAGTTTCAATACCCTTAATTTATTCACTCACAATAATAAAGTCACTTTCCATTAAAAAATACAACCAAAACGCGATTTTGTGACAGATCTGAAATACGACTTGGGACGAGAGATTACAGAATGACAACGTCGGGGTTTTGATCGTACGTGGTCGGCAGATAGCTGACTGGAATACAGTATACGTTTTATAAGCTATTGCGTAGAAATTGTCGTATTTTTAGCACAAATTGTAGTTAGTTTTAGAGTTTTTGTATTTTACCCTTTAATAATTTAATTTTTAACGATTATTTAGGGATGAGAAATGGTCTTATATTTCCTTAAAATGACGCAATTAGGAACATGAAATAATATTGAGCATATCTAGGATATATACGTAATTTATTTTTATTATTAATTTACTCTTTATAGAAACCCACATCGGCAATATGGCATTCATATTATTGCTCAAGCGCGTTCTAAATCATTAAAAGGTAAACAGCTGCAGTGTCTTAATGCCGGAAAAGGGCTCCATCATTTGCCCGAATTACTCAAGCCATTTAGCGGACGAAATGTTTATATTAGTGAGAAACCTCTTGAGGTAGGAGAGACAATTCAAAGGAGTAGTACCTACACCTGCGCGCTTCAAGCACGGAAGATTGTTGGTGTATCTTTCAACGTCATGATCTTTGACTCACACATAACTGAGAAAGGCAAGTAGTCCAACAGCGCGGAGTGACAGGCCAGTCGGTTTAAAGCTGGTCTACAGTGTAGATATGGTGCTCAAGTCGTGACTTTGAACAAGACGAAATCCCAGTTTCTCTCTTGTTTTGTGACACATGTTCCGCGCAACTGAAAAGTGTTTCAGCAACTGTCACAGCTTTGGATGAAATTTTCCAGATGGGAATGCTTTGCGCGAAAAAGGTAACTCGATCTTTTTCTATATCGTTCGTACCCTCCTCCCTCTCCTAGTTGACATAAGTTATCCTTGTTTACCTCAGAAGGGGCTGAATTTATAGGGGTGTGCTGTGGAATGTCGGGGTGGTCCAACCATAAGGAATGCAGTCAAAGCACGTTTTTATCTAAGGGATGCCTCCCTGAAGGAACAGTATAATTGAAAACACGCTCTGATAAAAATGATACTTAAATTTGCTAATCGAGAACACGGGCTTTTAAAAATAAAGTTTAGACTTGGTTGTTTCACAGTTAAAAGAATGAACGGAAAAAATACAAAGCTGTTATTACTACATGTTTAACTATTTTAGTATCTATATTAACAAGAATGTAACCCTGAAGTTCAAGATAAAGGAATTTTCTTGAAAATCGCAGTTTAATGGTTTCCGTTTATAGACAGTAAATTATTTTAAATCAGTTAGTTGTTAAGGGAAAATCGGATAAATCTCAGATAACATTGCATTATTAAAATGAATGAAGTTCGTCACGCGGGTGCTGCATAAACTAAGCGAAATTCCCACCAACTTTAAAAATGAATATAAAATCCAAATCCAAATCCAAATTGTGGCCTTATTAATAATGAAATGAAATAAGTTATGGCATCACTGAGTGGTATTAGGAAAACAAAATTAGAATTCTTGTAAGCTATATGTATCATAAAGGAAAAACTACACTTTTAGAGCTATCATTATTATTGAGATTAAATCATAAAAATTACCTATTTATTTAATGCAATATATATAGACAAACGTATACTGTGTGGGTCTTTTTAACATTTTTAAATGTTTATGCACTGAACCCTAGATATCTTTACATTCACTAAAATAAGAAAAATAACAGAAAGTTTCGAGTTACATTGTGTATTGTGTATTTAAGAAGATGTTCATATATTTCAATAAAACAAAAACATGTAACTATTTAAAAACAATTACAATGTACTAAGCGAAGATACAAAATCAAGAATAGACAAATGAAAGTTTCGTCTATTTGGCTTTGAAATTTAATTTAAATGTTATTGTAGTAAAAACATGTAACGAAACGTTTTCTGAAGGCTATTACAGAGCGCTCTTACATGCAAATATAATTCTCAAACATAGATTAATATTTCGTATTTCATATCTTGATGACGATGCTTTTGTTAAATGTAAAACATATCCATCGAATATATATACACACAATTTTTTGCTAAATCAATTTTTTCTTTTATTTTAAAACAATATAGAGACAATTAAACAAGAGCACTTTTTAAATTTCGGTTTTCAAGTATATCCCTACTTCTAATGGTCCAAAGTCCCTAATTTTCAGAAGCTAATTTTTCTTATTTTATTTAAATGGTACATGCCGAATTTTGTTTGATGAAGCAAATATGGTGCCGCTAGAGTGATGTTTACATTTTGGGTTTCAGGTAAACCCTCACTCCTAATGATTCGATTACTCTGTTTTTTCGGAAACTACTTTGATCAATTTATTTTAAAGAAATATACCGAGTTTCGTTGAGAAATAAACTGCGGCAGCTAGAACGATTTTTTATTTTATTTTAAAAATAATCGCTTTAGGTTAACGTCCCACCCCTAATGGTCCACTTTTGCTGGTTAACGAACTGTATTAGTCGTTTGTTAATTGATGCCGAATTTAGTTGAGAAATAATACAAATTGGGTCACTAGAGCGTTAATGAACACACACATATTTCTATATGTGGATAAATATATATCTTTTTTTTTCTATTGTCCTTTTTGGTGCCTAGTAGGTAAGATCAATGGAGATTGGAATAAATTTTTAAAAAATTGTTCCATGGGTAGGTAGGTACAACCGCAATAGGCTACATTCATTCGTAATTCGCTAATACGGAGAAAGAAATATGTCAGAGCAAATTATTGAACGTAAGATGGAATAGGGGAATAATGTTATGGATATTTAATAGTTACTTTAAACTACAAAGCAATAAAAGTTAAAATATATACTTTTAAAGAAATATCTGCAACATAGTGTACAGCGTTTTGCAGACTACGTCCAGTTTCTTGCGAAACTCTATCCTTCAATTGCTGTAGATTTGTTGGATATGCATCTAATTTAGGAAATTCCCTAGCCAAAACTCGACCGAATCGAGAAGTGAAGATCGTCGGGGAAAGATTGTTGGAAAGCGAGAAATTTCTAGTTCATTCCTTTACAGGAGGGAAAGTGGGACGGTGCACTATCGTTGTTGAATATTATGTTTTCTATAACGATTCTTCAGTAAAGTAAAGACATGGTACACACTGATTACGAAGATTCTTTTGAATTTTTAAATCAAGATCTGCAATTACTTGTCTTAAACTCGCCATTAAGAATAAAGTAGATATGCTTAAGCTATCCAAAAGCTGATTATAATAGAAAAGGATACTTTGATAGCACAATTAAAACGAAAACATATATTTTCTGTTTGAAATTTTCTTACGTTAGTGTTTATTTATTTTCGTATTACATTTTTTTCTTAGAACTCTCCCTACTGTACTTCACGTTTTTAATAAATATAAGAGTAACTATAGAAATGAATAAAAGAGAGTTGTTAAACATGTCCTTTTTGCTCAACACAGTGATACTTTTGCTTTTTCTCAATTTTCAAATATGATGTCTTGAAGTTTCAAATGATGTTTAATTACCTAAGTGTTGAGAGTCTTACATTAAAGGTTGGCACTAGCACTAGCAATTTTTCTCTAGAATTCGAAGCTCTTTCACAATGATATTTTTAATAGTGTTTAACACTCGTTTTACTGCTGTGGCATCACAGGCGATGAAATCATAAATTGGGAAAGGATTCTTTTTAGGAAGGAACGTTTTAGGCCTAAGTTTAGGGTATCTTCCCGGCCTTTGCCTAATGAGGACTGAGGAAAATGTGGAAAAAACTCAAGAACGGTCCTGGCGGGAATCGAATTCCAGACCACCCACCCACAAATTCATGCCTCAGCAATGATCTCAGCTACCCGTGGTCGTTTCACAGTTACATGAATGAAGCTATTTACTATACTAGGCGTTAGAAATTCATTTTATCAGAAGTGTCAACTCTTCCCACTAACTTTTAATGGAATATATATATATATATATATATATATATATATATATATATATATATATATATATATATATATATATACATACATAGACATAAAGCTAGTACTAATATTATTGCATTCTAACCTTAAGTTATAAAATCAACAAATGGGTATGTGTATATAAAATGTTTTTTAAAAAAAAGGCACTGCTATTTATGAACATATGACCACAACCAACTTCCTTGAATAAATATATATTTTAGCTTGTAATTTTGTAAAATATTTTTTTAATGTTTCTTGGATAATTTTGAAAATGTGTAGATAACGACGTTAAAATATCGTTGAAGAAAGTATCCACTAGAAGAAAAATAGATGCAATCGTTTGTGACTATGGAAAATTTGTCATTACTCTGAAAATGATTGGTTTACGAGTAAGGAAAATAATTTTGTTCTAAGGAAATCTGCAGGCAATCTCCTTTGATTTCCTCTGTCTATGTACGATATTCAATTTTCAACGTAAGCTCATAGATAAACGACAGTCGCTAGATGTTTTGGGCACACTCTCCATATTGCGTGCAACTTACAATACTGGGAAACATTTGCTTTTGCACCCAAATGGAGAGAGTAAGAGAAACTTGAAATAAGCGCGAGGGATAGTGAAAAACTTCCAGGATTATTCTTTTTAAAAGACGATGGTTGATACAGAGTGTCCCATTATCTTGCTCGCCCAAAATAGCTTTTTTCTGATGCGCCAATTAAAAATTGTTCCAAACAAGTGTTTTATCATGGGGAAATTCTTGCTGAGGGTATTCGTACCTTTTGTATCTCTAAGAATGTAGGAGAATGAAGGAATGTACGATAGAGGTTCGTTTTTTTTTTTTTTTTTAAATAACATCATATACACTTACCCTCTCCAAAAGCTATTCAAAAATGTATTACACTGTACCATTTTAGTTAAGAAAACAGTAGATATGGAAATGATAAACAATACAATGCACGACTTCTTTTATTTAATAGCACTATAGTGCATTGTTTAATTAAATCATTTAAGCTCTTCAAAGTTCATCTGAACATTTAATAATGATCAAAAACATTAAGAAATGCAACAGGATGAACTGTACTGTACAGTACATGGATCTTGTGATTTTCAAGGATGCTGTGTATCAAAATGTTCCAATAACACCAGAGGACACGCATTATTGATGCTAGTATCGTCATCCAGAACCGTGATCCACAAAAGTATGGTCTAATACATTACAAGTGTTTGAACTTGTAACTTGTCGTTATTAGTAAAAGTTTATTCCACAAAGGTTTCTGCTACACTTGTCTATACTTACAAGTGTACAAGTGATTTTTTTGTTGTTCTGTTCCACAAAAATATTAGTATTAGTCTGGCACTAGTAATTTGTATACCTTTCTCTATAAGTGTAGGAACATTGGTAACTTCAAATACTGGTAGAAAATTTATTATCTTTTTAATTATTTTGGAAGTCAGTTGGCCAAATGTTGTAAGTATCAGCGAAAGCAGCGATAACGATGAGTAAGAATATGTATAAAGAAAGAATAAATAAGTATTTGTGTATAATGATAAAGTTAGGTTAAGTGCAATTAAAGTACGGCTTGTGATTGATATTGCCGTTTCCTGTTTCAAATGCTTATATCATATCAGCATCTTAGTTCATGTATTTTAAAGGTTCTTGCTACTTGTCAAGAAAATAATTTCTTGTAATTTTTAATTTATTTTAAAATAACCTCTTTTGACACAAGTTTCCTAGTTTATTGCTTATAACAAGAATGTGATTATCGAGCAATATAAATAAATACACATAAATGATCAAGTGGACTAATAAAATAAATGACCGAGAGCAGTCGTGAATTCTTCTGTCAACTCTCGACGACGGAAAGTTATGCTCCTAAACGTAACTGTAAGGGGCCGTCGTTTCAAAGTGGATTATCACGCTTGAGTATCGATACATGCGTGATAAAGTAATTAAATTACCATTATATCTGAGAAATGCTAGAACCATTTAGCAGGAATGACAATAATCCGCTCTGTATATTAAAAATCCCTAAGGAGTGGACATAACCTAATTCAAGGTATGGCGACATATGGTAAACAGCTGTTCCTCAATCTTGTTCTTATAACAATGTAACATATTACGAATACTTTACCAGTGCTGCACCTTTTTCATGGAACAGAAAGTTACAAGGACTTGTACTACTACTCTTGTATGTATTAGACCATAGTTTTGTGGAATAGGGCGCAGGAGAAAGTAGTGGAACGATCTAGGGCATCCTTCATTCACAGAGTGGACTTATGTATGAATACCAATGGTCAACATTTTGAGCATGGGAGTAAGGTGTCTGTTTTGTAAGCAGTGGTAGTACCGCAAAGGGTCATTTTACTTCTGAATTGTGATAAGCAATGCAGTACAATAACAAGAGCCATGCACTTTACAGAAACCCATCCTGTTGCACTGCTCAATGTTTATTGATCGTTATGAAATATTTAAACGTGCCTCGAAGAGGTTAAATGATTTAAAACAAAAACAATGTAGTGCCATTAACTAAAAAAAGTGATGCATTATTTATCATTTGTATATCTACTGTTTTCTTGATTAAAATTGTACAGTGATACAATTCTGAATGCTCTTGAAAAGGGTCACTATATATTTGAATAAATATGTAAACGTTATCATTTAAAAACAAACTTTATCCCTTATCTCCTAAATTAATTGAGATACAAGAAAGTATACCCTCAGCAAGAACTCCCCTACAATGTTAAAACACTGTTGTTAGAAACAATTTTTCATTTGACTGTCAGAGAAAATTGTTTTGGGTAAGCAAAATAAGTGGGACACCCTATATATATATATAAAATTATATATAAAATTATATTAATATAAAAAAAGTCGTCGTATAATTTTTCCAAAAACGGCAACTTAAACTAAACCGTAAGAGTTGAATAAGAGTAGCAGCTGGTGTAATAACCGTTAATACCTGACTACCGAGAGAACTCCTACATTTATTTTCTTTAAAAATCATTCTCTTTGTGTCACTAGCTGTTACTGCGTATATACTTTATTCACGTGAACAAACACTGACACTTAATTCAGCAATTCAGAATTACCAAGGGAAAGAAATATAGGCATGCAAGTAGAGTAGAGAATAAATATACATTAATAACTGAGCATCCATAGAAAATGAATGTTTTAGTTTATTCGGCAATGAAATATTAGAGAAAATTAATTTTGTCAATCGCTAAGACTCTGCAAGATGCAACCAATATGGCATGCAATGCCATTAACGTACATGAGGGTTTAACTTGAAAAAGTACAGCGTGTATAAGCTGATCGAATTTTAGAAACGTTAAATGTGGTCATTATTCATAAACTAAATGTGCATAAGGGCGACGTCGTGGCCGGGTGGTTGGACTGCTTGCCTTCCAACGAAGCGGTCCCGGTTCGATCCCAGGGGCCATATGTGAGATTTATGGGTACTCTGGTTTCCTTTGCGATTGCTTCATCTTCATCATTGTAGAAAGCAATGGGAAGCTACGACAGTATCTTTCCCAGGAAAGCTGTAAATACTGTTTAGTGTGCGCTCAGCCAGAACACTGCTCATTAAATATTTTGGGGATAGGTTATGCTGTTGCTGCAGCATGTAGACGAGTATAATGACCTTTTGCTATTATAAGATAAAAGGCAAATAGAAGACAACCACACAGAAAAGTTGTAAAAAGAAAAAGTCCGCCACACAGAAGCTGCGTAAATTAGGCGGATTTCTCACCTAGTAGAGCAACTTTACAAAAGAATATAAAATCCAAATTATGGATTCATTAATTAATGAAATGAAATGAGTTATGGTATTACTGTGTGGATCAGGGGAACAAAATTAGAATTCTTGCAATCTATAAGTATCTCAAAAGAGATATAACATTATTATTATTATTATTATTATTATTATTATTATTATTATTATTATTATTATTATTATTATTATTATTATTATTATTATTATTATTATATTGAGATTAAAACAAAAATTAACGGTATACTATTAATTAAATGAAATATATCACAATTTATAGAAAAATCTATACTGTGTGGATTTTTTAAAAAATTTAAACTTAGTCATGCTTATGAATGAGCCCGTGATATTTTTTCATTCACTAAAATAGAGAAAAATAACAGAAAGTTCCGAGTTACTTTGTTTGAGTATTTAAAACGTGTTCATATATTTAAAAAAAACTAAATCATGTTACTATACAGAAACGATTACAATGTACTAAGCAAATATACACTATAACAGATAATCAACAGCTTCACTGATTTTCAGTGGCTATGAAATTTAATTTAAACGTTATTGTAGTAAAAAATGTAACGCAAACGTTTTCTGAATTAATGTTTCGTATTTCACTGTTACTATCTTCACGACGATGTTTTTATTCAATATAAAACACATGCATCGTTATAAATACAGTTTACATGCTGAGTTAATTTGTCCTTTTATTTAAAAAAAAAATAGACAGAAAAACTAAAAGCAAGGGCGCTTTTTGAAATTCGATTTTCAAGTAACCCCACTCTTAATGGTCCAATTTCTCTAATTTTCAAAAAATAATTTTTCTTATTTTATTTAAATTGTATATACCGAATTTTGTTTTGCAGAAACGCATATTTATGCCGCGATTATGGAGTGATTTTTTAAATTTTGGGTATCAGATTAATATCCACTCCTAATTGCCCGAAATCCCTGATTTTCAGGAAATATTTTCCTTCTTTTTATTTAAAAGACGTATAAGGAATCTCGTTGTGAACAAATAAATATTAATGCTGCTGGAGGGATTTTTAAATTTTGATTTTTAGATAAATCACTTCTAATGACATGATTTTTTGTATTTTGTATTTTCGGAAACTATATATTTTATTTTATTTAAATGGTATATGTGGAGTTTTGTTGCGAAAAAGCAAATATTAATGCTACTAGAGCGATTTTTAAATGTTGGGTAAACCTCCCCTTCTAATAGTTCGATTTCACTGATTTTCAGAAAATATTTTTCTTGTTTTATTACAATTGCATATACCGAGTATTTAAAAATGAAATTGTGGCCGCTAGAGCCAATTTTACATTTTTAAATTAGCGTTTTTCATTGTCATTTTCAGTGCTTAGGTAGTAGGTAGAATCAATGGAGATTTGAAGAATTTTTTTCTAAAATCGTTTCATGGGTGCAACCACAATAGCTTACATTCCTTAGGAATTTACTTTAGGGAAAAAAAAAAAAAAAAAAAAAATTAGAACGTTTCAGCTTCATTCCAAAAAGAATGGTTGGAAAACATGATTGTATCAAGATATGCCTTTTCGAAGTATGTCATTCGATCCCTATGGTTTGGCGCGGGTTTCGCTGTGGAGTTTGTCTAATTCAAAGTTCGTCCTGAATGTACCAGAGATTCAACTATAAATCTGAAACCAATGAAACTACGTTTATTTGAAGTCATACACAAACTTTGCACGCAACAATGTAATAGCTGAATTCGCGAAAATGCAGTCATTTAGCATATGCAAGCTGTGCAATGAAGCTCTGACTACATGGTTTTCGTGCCACATATTAAGATGTCAAACAAGGGTGACAGTAAATCATCATTTGTGGATATTGTCATCATTTGGATCTACCATGAGAAATTTGTTTCTGAATTTTCAGAGAGATCGCGATCTCTTAATGCGGGTCACGCTCATACAGCTAACTCACGAAACAACTGAATCTTCGTTCCTCATGATTGGATCCCTTGGCATTGGATCAACAACATTGAACGTTATCCTTAATGCACATCTTCCAAGTCACGAAATGTTGTTCTCGTTGGTTGCCACATTCCTTAGCATCAGAGCAGAGGACAGCTCGTGTGGAATGATGTTACGTGCTCGAAAACTTCGACAGCGAAAGAAACAGATACCTACCTATAATAAGTTATAATGAATCATATGTTTCCTGGCACGCTGGTGTCTTCCGCGAGATGAGAGGAAACAGAAATACGGGAAACAAAATAATGACATTTATTTACAAAAACTGTTCTGCAGAATGGTGTGATTATTGTCTTTCATCTGCCATAGCAGCATAGACACCAAGGCACCCAATATCAACGAAAGATGACCAAATACTTCCGCTATATGCGCGGAAGTATTTGGTCATATAATTTCTTGATGAATCAACAACAAAAGTTTCATGAGCAACATTTCCTATCACATAAAGATAAATAGCTATGAATTATCTTTCAAAAGAAGCTTGGTCAGAGGATTTTCAAAGCAGTTGTGGTATCTGATAAAACTTTTTGAAGTAATCTACGTACACTCTATTTTCCTGCCACCCATTCCTCCTCGTCTTAGAGACAGAGTTCTGGTTTTATAAAGTGGTCTTTGGTTTGTCAAGGGATTCAATAGACTGTCTTAAGTAAAGAATGGCACAAAAGTAACGCAGGCTTTTAATTTATAAAATGAATATTGGCACAGTTGTGACATGTTTTTAAAGAGTAAACACTCCGAATAATTTTGGAAAATAATATCCGACAAATTTTCTCCACGTCTCAAATGACACTAATGCACTCTTTTGACAAAATTTGCAATCACATTTTTCCCAGACTTGAGCACCAATTATTGCGATAACACATTGTGTTTTGTTTTGTTTTTAAGTTCCGGGATGATTTAGTGTTGCTGCAAACCTTCGAATTTAACAAACCCTCAAAGATAAAAGTCACAAGGTGTAAAATGCCTGTCCTTGGTGGGTAATTGTGGTCACTGTTGCGCGAAATCAGCTGCCCATGAAATTTCTGCTGTAACAACTCAATGGTATCGCGCGCCGCATGACACGTGACGCCATCCTGCTGGAACATATCTCATCAGCTGCAAAGCCAAAGTCCATCGCTTCCAATGATGCCACAAAAATGCTGTTATCATCTCGCGACGATGTGCACCATTCACAGCTACTGCACTTCCGGACTATTTACGAAAAAGTACGGCCCAATAATTCCACCACACGAAAGAGCACACCACACAATCACTTATTGGAAATAAATCAGCTTTTCTTCAATAACGCGAGGGTTTTCCGTGAGAATTCTGCTTGTGTACATCGCATTCAGATGAAAATGCACTTTGTCACTGAAGATCGTTTTCTTAGCAACATTCCCATTCACTTGTAGATTCTCCAGGACCCAATCGACGAATGCCCGTCGTTTCACGTAGTTACTCGTTTTGAGATGCGGTGTTATCTGAATCTTGCATGGGTACTTATGCAAAATTTTCACAAGAATTTGCGACATGGTGCTCTTCGAAATGTTTCATTCAAGAGATCTACAGCGAATTGACGACCTCGAACACTCAGCAACTTTAGCGTTAACAGCGGCAATATTGTCTGCCGAGCATTCGGTACGAGACACCCATTCTTTTGTTTCCATCACCGAACCTGTTTGTTCAATTTTTACTGCCGTGCCATTTGGTGCGCTTTTCCGCCCAAATGCACACGGTTTCAGCACAATGCTCTCCGTGCAGACACTACTCTTATATCACACATGTTATTAAATATTGTCAGTTAGTTGTAGATAAGGGAGGGAATCTTCAAGCACGAATAAAAAATAGTTTACAGACAAATGAAATTTGAGAGATATGCAATAGAAATAATAAGCACTTATATTACTTTTATTGTTTTAGTGCTTTTCGTTTTATTAATATTTGGGCTGTGATCAAAATCAAGAGAGATGTAAACCAAAACTTCAGCCACCATGTGTTGGCCATAAGAACAAAAAGCTCTCAAAATATTGTTCCTAAAATGTCATGAAAAATTAGGGCAATTTATCTAGAAAGGTTTCTTTCCCGAAAAAGAGAGAAAAAGAAAAGAATGAAAGGAAAGAAAAATGAGAGGAGAAAAAGGAAGAGAGAGAGAGAGAGAGAGAGAGAGAGAGAGAGAATTGTACACTAGGCTCATTAATTGCAATTTAGCATATAACTTCCTGATATTTCTAAGAGGGACAGCTTTTAAGAAATAAATCAGCAAACAAAAATATATGTATTAGATCAAAAATACAATGGAGGCAAAAGCAGGCCCATTACTAGGAACAACATTAATTTTTCTTTTCATCAAAGTACTCACCTTAATAACTGTCTAGAAAACCCTAGGTCTATAAGTCCTGAGAGATTTTCTGCCACTACACCCTTCCATACTTGTTACATTAACTTTCCAGAGCTTGTTTCAGCTCCTTAAACGTGCTTCCTGGATACAACAATTATAGACTTAAGTCCAGGCTTTGGAACAGCCAAGCAACCTTCTTTTAGCGAATTCCCAACGAATGTCACCATTGCGGTTGTACCCAAGAAAAGATTTTTGAAAATGTTCTTCAAATCTCCATTGATCCTACTTACTAATACAAAAAATGACAATAAAAATATATATGCATATACAAGGGTAGGTTCATAAGTTTCCGACCTCGCCGATAAGGATTATCGCCTTCACAAAAGCCTTATTTGGTGTCATACCTTATCTGTTAAGTAAATAATTGCAGCTGTAACTTCTGCTGTGTTCAGTTGTTCAGATATAGTTACATAAAGAAGGATATGCGTAGAAGATTGTGACATGTTCAAAATGGAGTATTAGCTGTAATTAAATTCTTCACACAAGAAGAACTTGGTCCAAATGAAATGAAACAGCGATTGGACGGTGTATATGAGGAAGCACCCCCCTCATATTCTGTCTTAAAAGAATGGGCCAAACTTTTCGAATGGGTGGAGAAAGCATTGAAGACGAAGAGCGTGCAGGTAGGACTTTGGAGGTGCTCACTCCTGAAAACATCGTTCTTGTGGAAGGAGAAACTACGGAAAACGGCGGCTCAAAGTTACATACATAGCAGTAAGGTTGGGCGTTTCTAAAATAACATTCCTTCAAATTATTCATGAACATTTAAAATGAATAAGGTTAGTGCAAGATGGATGTCTAGACTGCTTTCCTCAGTCCAATAGCAGCAAAGAGTCATCTGTTGTCAGGCATTTTTGGAGCTCTGCCTTTGCAACGAGAGAGAAGTTTTGCAAACCATTGTTACAGAAGATGAAACTATGATCCTCTTCTATGATCCCTTGTCCAAAAGAGAATCAATGGAGTGGCATAAACCTGGCGAAGCGCCGCCTCTAAAGGCCAAGGTCACTCAGTCAACCAAGAATATCTTAGCCACGATCTTTTGGGACTGTGAAGGAATACTCTTCATTGCCTTCAAGGAGAGAAACACCACAGTAAATGGGAAGTACTATGCTGGTCTACTGCACAGACTACGTGCTTCCATCAAAGAGAAAAGGCGAGGAAAACTGAGTGGTGGTGTGCGCCTTCTTCACGACAACGCGCCTGTTCACACAGCTCTTGTTGCAAAGGAAGCTGTGAAGAAATGTGGCTTCAAGGAGATCGACCATCCACCCTACAACCCCGATGTAGCTCCCAGTGAGTATTTCCTCTCCTCAAAACTCAAGAAGGACCTTCAAGGAAGGAAATTTAAGTGTGACGAAGAAGTGATAGATGTTGTTTATGTTCATTTTGCAGACAAGACTTCTGATTAATTTTGTGGGGGGGGGATTGATATGTTAATTCAAAAATGTGAGAAGTGTATTGCAATAAGGATAACAATTCTGAAAAGTGAAATATAGTTTATTCCTTACCATACCTAGAAAAGGTTAGGCTGAAAACTTATGGACCTACCCTGGTGTGTATGTCTTTTAACGCTCTAGTGGGGGCAATTTTTTCTCTCTTAACGAAACTCTGCATATAATGATCAATTAACAAACGATTCATCGAGTTGGTTAACCAGCAAAATTGGACCTTTGGGGATAAGGGGTTAACTTAAAGTAACAATTTTAAAATCATTCTGGCGGCCGCAATTTTTGTTTTTTCTTAATCAAACTCTGTCGGTCCTGGTAGTGTAGTGGTAACCATACTTGCATTCTAAACCCAAGATCGCGGGTTCAAACCCGGCCAGGATCGATGGAATTTTTCGGGCGTAAAAATCCTAAGTATGGCTGCCTTCGGAAGGGAAGAAGAGAAGTAAAGCCATGGGTCCCGTGTCGTACATTTACGGCACGAAAAAGAACCTCAAGCCTGAAAGAAGAGGCCTCTGAGCAAAATTTGTCGGCCGTTTCACGCCCTGAATTGAATAGAACGCTGATGACCTGGGCTGTTAAAGAGCGTCCTTAAATAAAACGAATCAAAAAAAAAAAAAAATGAAACTCGGTATATGCTATTGAAATAAAATAAGAAAAATGCTTTCTGAAAATCGGCGAAATCAGACTATTAGGAGTGGTGGTTTATCAGAAACCCAAAATTTTAAATTCGTTCTAGCAGCACCAACCAATGTTTGTTTTTTCGCAACAAAATTCGGTATGTACCATTTGACATTACTGAAAAAAACTAAATTTAAAAAGCGCTCAGTCGGTACCAATTTCTTTACTCTAGCGCTCTGTAGGTCTCTTCACAAATTCGACTTGCTGAAGAATTCGCTTGGTTTAGGCAGCTCCTACGTGACGGTAATTTTTCTCTCTCTTTATCTTGTTGCTAGGTGAAACCTTTCTCTACTAGATGCAATCTAGGTGGTGTTGCACGACACTGAAGAGTTTTGTTTTATTTCTTCTTCATATTTCCTTCAGCTTTCACAATAACCCAAATTCATTTCTAAAAACATTCACAAATAGAACTTACCATCCCAGCCTATTTAACAGTTAGCAGAACACGCTGTGGGAAACCTATCTTTCAAATGTTCTTCTGCTATTACCAAAGCACTAATATTTGGATTATTTGTGAAAAATATTTTAAATCAATCAGCACATGTATAGTTGTGAATTCTTCTTTATGTTAATAGGCTTTAGACATGGTTTCCTTACTGCCACATGTTCATTGAGATCAGTTTCTGAGAGTCTACTTTTGCTCTTGCAACAGAAGAGACAGCCTTCTTATTTATTTCTACTACACATAAAGCAAGGATATCCTGATCACAGTAAATCTTGGTTGCCACCAGTATTTGTGCAGCAGACATCGCGTTATTTAGCAATTTCACTAATCGACAAATCTTCCTACCTCAACGCTACAATCGCAGCGCTGCTTACTAGTGACATTTCCACTCCTAATCCATAGCAGTTAATCACTTTCCAGTTATCACCAACAAACTGAACTGCATACAACACATTCATCTAGCAATTCGACCTCCTGGTTGTGATAGTAATACCGATGTCGAAGTTACATAGGCTGAAACGTTCATTTGACCCAACCAATATTAGCTACAGCTCATGTTTCTCTAACGCAAATCATTACTCATAAAATCAACAAAGCCTAGAATGAATTTTTAAAATAATATGCGGTGTATTTATTTACTAATTAAACATAATCATATGCATAATAATGAATTTCAATTTATTTAAATGTAAAGAGCAGGTGTCTTGAAATTAATAGGTTGAAGTGTACCTCTATTACGAGTAACTAATCGTCTTAGAAAAGACAAAACATACATAGAGAATGATTCTATTGCAATTTTGTGCCAAATGCCATAACGTATGTCCGAATTAGAGATGTCTGATGTAGAGAAGAATGGCAGGAAAAGTCTCATGATTTAAATTGAAATCTAATACTAAGTAAAAGGTGTTTGTAAAAACCCAAGGTCTGAAAAGAGAAAACGAAAAGGAAGAATGGAGATTTATTGCCTAAAATAATTTGTATATTATTTTTATATGTTTTCAGGCCGAGGTTCGCATTATTGAGGAGTTAAGAGGTTCTGGTTTTATTCACATTAATAAAATTGTATTATATATAATAGTGCAAATATTAATGCTAGAATACTCAAACTCTTTCGTTACTATAAACACCTAAAACGAGTCTCCCAGATGCACTGTCTTTGTATGGGGATTCTGCATAATGTAGCGCTGGTGCCTTTAAATTATTTATTTAAGTATAAAGCGCATTTAACATGGATACTTTTACATTGCTAATCAGTCTAGCATTTATATTTCAAGTTATTGCAAAAAGCTAACTACAAGTAAAAGCATTGACAGCTGATTTGTGATGTAGAAAGCAGCATCATGGCCTTACCTCTCTTGGGTACACAGAACACTAGAGTGAAACCATTGTTTGCTCTACCTTGGTTAGAAGCATTTTGTTTTCCTACCAATGTCAGTACGATTTTAGTAAATGATTAGGCAAATCCATGGGTATGAATAAATTATTATTGGGTGATATTGCAATGACTTCCAAAAAGTTGAAACAGGTTGTGTCACAACAATGAATTATATTTATATAAAACCAACTTTCCCCAAATTTGGAATACTTCCTAAGCGTAAACATTTCTGAGACGCAAATCCAGAATTTATAATCCTATATTTATCTGCTTTTGCGGGCAATAATTGTCTAAATACGCAACTCCTACAAAATAAGACAAATTACTCATCACAGTGTGAGATTTGCTCTGGGAATATGCAGAGGGTGCCAAAAAATGTATACACACATAAAGCAAAGAAAAACTGTGGTAACATAACAAAACTGAATTCAAACGAACAGAAAATGAGTACTAATCATCTTAGATTTTTACAGTTACAACAGTTGCTCAAAATGCACCATCGGCGTCGATACTCTTCTGAGTACGTTGAACTACTGATTGAGCAACGTTTGCGAAAGTGTTCTCAGCGATTGCAGCACATGCCGTTTCAGGGTCATCTTCATTAAATGCATGCAAAAGTCTTGGGATGAAAACTTTCAACTTTGCTTAATACGACGTACGCTGGTTCTGTTAATCCCAGCCTCAGGTGCACAGTGCTTTGTACATTTCTGCGGTGAGTGCTCAAAACGTTGCGAAACCATAGCCGAGGACGCGGTGCTTGCTGCTGTGGGAGGTCTCCCAGATCTGCTCTTGTGAACATCGCATACGGTACCATGAGTCTCAAATTTGTCTCGAATGCGTGCAATTGTTACTCGTTTTGGCGGTTCTATTCTGCACACACGTCTCCATTGCCTTTCAACTTCAACAACATTCTCTGTTTTCCAATACTACTTCAAAATTGCTTTCCGCTGTTCAAACGATAACCTTGGTTGTTGTAGCAACGCTAGCATAATGCAATGTGAGTTACATCTGTTTATAGAATATCATACGATAACTTTGGCTTCATTTATTCATTGTTGATTTACTTATCACGTAGCAACGATATCATATGTGAGTCACATCTGTTTATAGAACATCATACTACACATTACTGTTATTTTTCGGTCCAACTTTGAAATATATTATATAGACATCTACTGTGAAAGTGGGTATACATTTTTGGCCCCCTCGGTATTTACCAAAATACTCATTGATATCTTTCTATATGTCCCTGAAAGGTTAACTGCTCATTTCTTTTCAGTCTTATCGTTCAAAGTATAAAAATGACAATATACTCGATTCTTCAAACTCTAACCTTTCGTTGTTGCTCGAAATATTGGTTAACCATACTTTTTGCTGCATATAAGTCAAATCACATAAGCTGCTTTTGAAATGGCCAATCAGTGTCCTAATTTCAGCGCTGATGATACGTTTTTCCAACATTTCTGGAATTTCTGTTCCCTGTAAACATGCCCAGCTTCTAGGTTGGTATAATATAAATGATATTGGAATTTTCAATTGCCTTAACTTAATGTACAAATCGAAATCAACTGCTGGTGTTTCAATGTTTTTCAAATGTTGTAGTTTCACACTATCCTTATCTGAGTTTTTATGATATTGAGTTTTCATATTTTGAATTGCTCTGGAAGGGTTTTATTCCAGACAAACTATTTAATCCCAAGAACACGCTGCTTGTGTTTGGCAGTGTTGCAATATCATCTTTTTCAGATTTGATGAGTGTTAAGTTGTAGGTAAATCATTTACTTCACTAGCTACACTTACATGATCCTCTTCGCTATTGTCACCATCATCTGACATGTGGTCTGAATTGAATACTGAAATAATGACTTTCATCTGCATCAGTCTCCTGCAGTGATTCAACATTTCCTCTTTCTTTGGATAGCTTTCTCTTGTGCACACTGAAGAACTAACAGAAACAGCATACACTAAGTAACAGAACCTAATAGTGCAGTCAGCAAACATTATGAGCAATGCAGACAACAAACGGTGTACAAATACATTTTAAAATTAATCTATCACAATCATCTTGGATGTCAGTGTAATAAAAACATGTTTTAAGGGAAGTATTAACGGAAAAGAGAGTCAAAAAATCACATTTTTATTTCTTGTACCATTTTAATGTTTGGAATTTGCTATTTATTTTGATATGATTTTCAATAATGTTCCTTGGTTGTAAGTATTTTTAATAAAACTTTAATCATGTCACTGCAGAAGTATTATTTCCCAAGCACTTGTTCAGTTAAAATTCTATATTTCAGGAACTGTTTGCTCTAGAGGACTATGGTTTGTCTTGAATAATAGAAAAAGCTATTTTTCATACGTTGGCAGCGTTTGTTTTCATCTTACTTCGTTGTTTTACATTATTGTAGAGTTAGGATGTTTCCCTCAAAAATGTAGTTTTTCTATAAAAACATTTTTTGGCGGCAATGATTGAAAAATTACATTTTTGCATAAGTTTCCCATTTTTAGGACGCGTATAAGTTATACTTTGAAACGATTACCAGTTATTCATTATATTATTGTGACGTGGATCTATTATGAGAGAGCTAAGACAAAGTGTGACAATGTAAAAAATAAAATTTGGAAAAAAAAATAGAAAAAAGCAAACAATTAAAAATCATTTATAATTTACCTCAGAATCATGGTATAACAATGAAAATAGTTCAGCAAATGTCAATTATGTGCATTTGCATGATGTAAACGTTTAATTTCATTAGTTTTAATGGTTCTTGAGAAATGGGAACTAAATTTGGTAAATTTAACATTACAAGGATATGCCTTTCACATTCTCCTTAAGTCTTGTGTACAAAGGCGGTAAATTGAAATGGTGCCTTAGCCATAGAAAATACAATTTTAGAAGAATAGACAAACGGAGAGATTAGAGTTTACACATTATTAATGTAAAATGTCAAAAAAAAATTGTAGTGAATCTAGGAGACTCATATTAGATGTTCCAGGCTTAAGCATGCAATTGGAGGGTTAAATGATACGTGCATGCTGTATGTTTCCAATATTTTAATGCAATATGATAAAGATGGCCATTTTCATGATTAGATAACAATTAAGTTAAAGAGTTAGCCCATCACCATAGTCTAGCGGTAGTGTTTGCGCTTACCTCCTATTCTTTAGCTGAATGCATGGAAAGTCAAAAAGTCCCCTGGACTTTTTCGGTCTTCATCTGGTTCAATAGATCTCCAGGTCGCGGTGCCTAATCATTAAAAAAATAAGAATTAACTTTTGAACGGCTATGGAGACCTATAGGGCAGACAATCAATTGTCCTGCTGAAGCCTAAATTGAAGATATTCGCTACTCGCCTTCACAAGATTAATTAAAAGTTCGGCGGCGACTTGACCGGCCGGGCCCCTCGTTGTGTTGGACGATGAGGCACGCGTCTCAAACATACTACTTCCTGTACCAAATTGGCATAGCCAAATGCGAATATTTAATAGCCAACTGCAACTACATGTCAATAGTAGTGGAATGTTGCTGCTAGCTACACCACGCATCGGAGGCTGATGACATTTTCAAGTATAGCTAAATTAGTCAGCGTCAAAAGTGTGACGTTCGTTTCATTTTCTCTATGTGCCTTTAATGAGTGAATAGAATAGTCTTCTAACTGTAAAGAGGACAATCACTGTTCTTTATCATTATTGAAAGTAACACCCCAGTTACCACTCATGTAATCATCTAGCATGGAATTGCTGGCAGATGAGAGATGGTTTCCTTATTGTCTTTCTTTCTAAAAGAGAATTGGAGAAAGAAAAGAAAGGAAGCAAAAGACAAAATGGAAAGAAAAGAAATAATAATTCTTCTTCTTCAGGAAGAATGACCATAAAAAAGAAAATTCAGAGATAAAGAACAAAGGAATACCTTAATTTTCTTTTCTTTCTTTCTGGAGAAAATCTCTTCTGTTTTTCCTGCTAGGAAAGAAACAAAGTTCTTCAACATACACTCGTTCTAAAAGCATTTTCATCTACTTTGCACGGAATTGTGTCATACTTTGAATTAAAATCACTAGAGACTTTTTTTTTGATTGATTGATTTATTTATGGACGCTCTTTAACATCTCAGGTCATCAGCGCCCCATTCAACTCAGGGCGTGAAACGGCCGACAAATTTTGTTCAGAGGCCTCTCTTTCAGGCTTGAGGTTCTTTATCGTGCCGTAAATGTACGACACGGGACCCACGGCTTTACTTCCCTTCCGAAGGAAGCCATACTTAGGATTTTTACGCCCGAAAAAATCCACGGTCTTGGCCGGGTTTGAACCCGCGATCTTGGGTATAGGAGGCGAGTATGGTAACCACTACACCACCAGGACCGACATCACTAGAGAAGAGAAACATATTTTAAACACATAAAACAGGGAGAAAAGGGATCTATGAAAGAAAAATACCCAATGTGTGGAGAACTGAATAACGTTTGATATTGTATTTTAGAATAAGAACAAATCAACTTATGGAAAGAAGAGTTTATTTTATCAAAATGGGATAAGTTACCGAGTATCAGAGATAAGATAATTTAATATTTAAAATCATATGTTAATGTAAAGAAGATGTGGAACTATTAAAGAAAAGTGAGACAACAACTGGGCATATTTTGTGAGGTGATAATGAAACACAAAATACGAATTACTTGCATTACGAGTACTTGAATATTTGTTAACTTAACCTAACCTAACCTAACCTAATTACTAGTATTTATAAAGCCCCCACTTCCTATTCATCCACAGAAGTAATGCAAATGCATAACTTGTTAGTAGTTTATGTATAAATAAGATAAGATAACAGGATGTTTAGTGGAGTTTAGTGATCTTCCGCACTTCAGTCCATAAGACTTATTGTACAACCCCATTGGAAGAGATACCTTCATTGTTTCCCAAATTCTGTTCCTTGAACAAGTTGCAGTATCTTGCTTCCAATGATAGCGTAAGTTCCTAGGTCTTCCCTGGTTATACAGGGCTTTAACACAAAACTATCCCGCACATGTTTGCGGCCGCCCGAGGACATACTTATAACTTCGCTTCTAAAGTTGTGTATAAAATCTCACCTTATAGACGATGCTGGAAATATCGCCCCCTTTCGTATTTCCTCGTGTGTTTTTTGTTTTCCAGTGGAAGCAAATTTATTCGCAATATCGTGAACTGCTTTTCTGGAAGGAGAAAAATGTCAAGGAAACTGCAAACGAGCATGAGAGCTGACTCGTATTTTACGCATCTAGAGTCAACTGTCCCATCTTCTCTCAACTATTGCAGTTCGAAACGACATTCAAGACTAGGGGAAAGAGTAGAGAGTGCCGCTCTCAGCTGCCGAGAATCAAAACAGCGCGAGTCGGGACAGTTTTTACGTGAAAGCCCTGTAAAAAGAATAAGTTTCTTTCTTACCAGAAATAGACATTCAGACAGGAAAGAGATGCAATGTTTTCATTCTATTTACACAATGCACAAATGGATTCTCTTTATAGAGACCCACTTTTCATAGATGACCAAGTTCATTAATTAGTGCAACTAATTCCTTACATCTCTTCTTCCCAATTTGAGCAGATACAAGGAAAGAGTGTTACGTGAACCTGTGACTAATTTCCTAGCTTGTCTTTGTCCAGGATAAATTTCCATCTAAGTTGCTATTCCCTTACCCACGTTTATACCGCAGTTTTGGCACTACACATAGGATATGTTAGAATCCTTTTTTTGGCTAGCTGGTCTGCTTTTTCAGTGCCATAAACGCCCCGATGCCCCGGCACCGCAGTTCAAGCCTGTTGCGAGGTGCCAGGCCAATACACATTTACACATTCGCCCACCAGTTTAGATTTAAGCTGGTCGGAGGAAAGAGCATTTAAAACACTCTACTATCTGAGAGGATAAGAATTCGTTTACCATGGTAACCCTTCTCAAGTCCTCTAAGTGTTATATATACTAATATTGTATCTGCTGACTGATTATGCAAATAATAATAACAATAATAATATATAACAATAATTATTATAATTTTAATGTTAAAGATACATTTAAGAAGAGCTGTACATCTTGTATTAATTTTATTAATTTGTTTCTTAATTTTTTTTGTAGGCAATTCTGCCTGTTTTTCTCCAATTCTCTTAGGACATTTATCATGTCAACGTTTTGAGTATGGTCTCTGGCTATCTGTACTGTCCTATCATTTGCCATCCTACAAAATACTCATATCATAGCCTCCAGTATCCTTTCTATTTTCCTTGTAACTGGTCTCGTTTCAGCTGTATATGTTATGATGGATCTTTGAGTCTCCTTATCTCTTCGTAAATTTTTGTTGTTCCGGATTGTATCGTTGAAGCATCCAGCCACTCGCTTTGCCTTGATTAACTATTGTTTAACCTCTCTTTGTAGTTACCATAGATTGATAACAGAACAACTAGATAATATTATTCCATTACTATTTTTCCCGTATATTTCTAGTTTGGTCTGCAGAATAGTGTCAAGGAAACCGAAATACTAGAAGATATCCTAATCAAAGATTGTTCTATCTGGTCGCTGGATCACATGCTCATGATTCTGTAGGTCATCTCTACTTGCTAAGTACAGGAGTAAGTTGTACAAAACAATGAATTAGTCGTTATGTTGAAGATGTAATACCACATTATATGGAGCGATGCTGTTTCAAGTTTTCATTGTAGTAGATAATTGATAATAATATTAATTATTCCTGTCAAAAATCGGCGAGCTGATGCACCTCTTTATCTTAAATTTGGGTGTTTATTATGCATTGTTATGCACTCCCGAAGTATGACGGACTATATACAATGATGAACCAAACACAATCTGCCTGGAGCGACATCGTAACACTGCGCATGTCAAAACCAATACGAGGGTAGGTCCAAAGTTTCCGGGCTCGCCGATAAAGATTATCGCCTTTATAAAAGCCTTATCTGATGTCATATTTTATCTGTTAAGTAAATAATTGCAGCTGTAACTTCCGCTCCGCTGTGTTCAGTTGTTCAGATATAGTTGCATAAAGAAGGCTATGTGTAGAAGATTGTGACATGTTCAGAATGGAGTTTCGAGCTGTTATTGAGTTCTTCACAAAGAAAGGACTTACTCCAAATGAAATTAAACAGCGATTGGACGGTGTATATGAGGAAGCATCCCCATCATATTCGGTCGTAAAAGAATGGGCCAAACTTTTCGAATGGGTCGAGGAAGCATTGAAGACGAAGAGCGTGCAGGTAGGACTTTGGGGGGTGCTCATTCCTGAAAACATCGTTCTTGTGGAAGGAGAAATTACGGAAGACCAGCGGCTCAAAGTTACATACATAGCAGTAAGGTTGGGCGTTTCTAAAATAACAATCCTTCGAATTATTCATGAAAATTTAAATATGAACAAGGTTAGTGCAAGATGGATGTCTAGACTGCTTTCCTAAGTCCAATAGCAGCAAAGAGTCATCTGTTGTCAGGCATTTTTGGAGCTCTGCCTTTGCAACGAGAGAGAAGTTTTGCAAACCATTGTTACAGAAGATGAAACTATGATCCTCTACTATGATCCCTTGTCCAACAGAGAATCAATGGAGTGGCGTAAACCTGGCGAAGCACCGCCTCTAAAGTCCAAGGTCACTCAGTCAACCAAGAAGATCTTAGCCACAATCTTTTGGGACTGTGAAGGAATACTCTTCATTGCCTTCAAGGAGAGAAACACCACAGTAAATGGGAAGTACTATGCTGGTTTATTGCACAGACTACGTGCTTCCATCAGAGAGAAAAGGCGAGGAAAACTGAGTGGTGGTGTGCGCCTTCTTCACGACAACGCGCCTGTTCACACAGCTCTTGTTGCAAAGGAAGCTGTGAAGAAATGTGGCTTCAAGGAGATCGACCATCCACCCTACAACCCCGATGTAGCTCCCAGTGACTATTTCCTCTCCTCAAAACTCAAGAAGGACCTTCAAGGAAGGAAATTTAAATGTGACGATAAAGTGATGGATGCTGTTTATGTCCATTTTGCAGGCAAGACTTCTGACTATTTGGGGGGGGGGGGATTGAAATATTAATTCAAAGATGTGAGAAGTGTATTGTAATAAAGGGTAACTATATTGAAAAGTGAATTATAGTTTTTGCCTTTATCATACCTAGAAAATGGTCGGCCGGAAACTTATTCTGTTGATTTGATTTATTTATGGACGCTCTTTAACATTTCAGGTCATCAGCGTCCCATTCAATTCAGGGCGTGAAACGGCCGACAAATTTTGCTCAGAGGCCTCTTCTTTCAGACTTGAGGTTCTTTTACGTGCCGTAAATCTACGACACGGGACCCACGGCTTGACTTCCTTTCCGAAGGAAGTCATACTTGGGATTTTTACGCCTGGTCGGGTTTGAGCCCGCGTTCTTAGGTTTAGAAGGAAACTTATGTACCTATCTCGTATATATAAAGAGATAAATGGGCATTGCTGTATTGAATCCTGCAGTGATGGGAAAGAAGAAACGCTTGAGTGCCTTTGTTAAAGGTCAAATGTTTATGACCAGGAGATTTGGTCAGAGCATTTCTAACACGACACTGTTTGTTAATGTTCACGTTTAGTTGCGGTGAATAGAGGAAAAGTTACAAACCACGGAGCAAGATATATCGAACGGTGGCTTTCTCTTCAAGTACTGTTGCTCCCATTACACAACACTTAGACTGGCGTGCAAAAAGAAAAGTGTCGCATCGATTTGCAGCTATGTAGCTGTCGGGCAGCCCAAGTACTCATGTAACTATTATACATCAACGAAACCGCCTACATCCGGCACACCTAATATCGGAATTGGACTTTGTAAACAGAAACATATTTAAAAAAACATAGATAGCCAGATGAGCATAAAAGGATACAATTTCATCTATTACAAGACAATATAAATAAGGGTATACCCTATGTTCAATTTTAAATGGGATTTTCCTTTTTTAAGTCATTACGGAGCGAGTGTAACCCTCGAAACATAGAAAAAACGACATGTCACGCCTTTTACTCGGATACAGTTCTTTGGTTTTGTTACCTTCATTTTAACTATTACGGGCGGGAGTTTTTAGTTGGGGTGGAGTATCGTTACAATATACTTCAGTGTGTGAATGAATTAAAATTTCAACGATTTCCTCAAAGAAACCTCATTAGAATTGTTCACAGATAAAAATCAATATTTTCTTGTTCAAGTGGCAAAGTGCTGGACATTTGTCTACAGCAATATGAAAAAAAGTCTGAATTAAAAAAAAAAAATAATGTTAATTTAACAAAATCTAGCCCAAGTCAACCTCACGTTATGTGAATTTAATTAAACTCACCTCATTTAGCCCATAACATAATTATAGTCAAATGTGATTTGTTACCTTTGTATTTTGATGCGGATCGACTGAATAAATTACTTAGGTTCTTCAGCGCCGTAAGAATCATTATGTAGATAGGCCTCATATTTCTGATTTTCAAACATTTTATTTAGTCCTCAATGGAACAATAGAAATAATTTTTTACCTTTAAACTTTTGTGAAACTCTTACAAAACTCTTATTAGTACATTGATTTCCAGCCCAAAATAAAGTTAAATGATTCATTTCTTTAAACCAACTTTTCAAATTTGCTATTTTCAGTACGTCATGTCTTTGAACCAACATAAAACACATGCAGAAAAGAATAGTTAGATTATGCTCGGCAAATGTAAGTATGATGCTGTGACATGACAATTTGAACATTGAGTAATATATCATCCCTTGCTTTTAACTTATACTATACAGACTTTGCAATTAGCGAATAACGGATTAAATTGCATATATGGATATTAATTTCAATTTTGGGTTAAATAATTTATATTTACTGTCATGCATGCGGATATAAAATAAAACGTCTTACAGAGAGGACTGTATGGATTAAGTAGCATTAAAGATAATATCATTTTAAGATTTCAGTTAACAAAATTAATGTAATTCACAGCCCACTTCCTTGGGCTAGTGGTTAGCGTTGCTGACTTCTCGCCGGGAGGGCCGGGTTCTATTCCCGGTACCTACTTAGCAATGTTTCTAAGTTAGGGAGGTCTGGCACGGGGTCCCTGCAGCCTCGTCAGGAAAATTGGGGAGCTGCCTGATGGAGAGGTGGCGTTATTCGATCACGAAAGTCGTGTGATAGACGACCAGAGGGGTGCAGGCATGATGATCGCATGCTCCCCCCCTGCAATACTGCCCTCTATCAATAAAGTTTGAAGACGAAGATAGAGAATGCAGAGGTGACAGGCCAAGGTTCACCCCGGGCTGAGAAGAAGAAGAAGAAGAATGTAATTCACAGGATGCTATCCAATAATGTTAAACAATGAAATTATAGAGGAAGCAAATAAATTAAAACTTATGGACTGTAATACACAATGAGATAATTTAAATTACGGATTGGCAGAATGCGGTTGCTTTTTAGGAAAAGCAAGTTGTCAAGGCCATAGCCTTCATGTGCAGGTAGCAACTTATAGTTAGTTTGGGGTTGGGCCTTGACAGCGAGCGGTGGCGCGCTAATTGTTCTTGTCACTACAGAGATAAGAAAAGTCTTGAAGAACTCATTCTTCCTCTTGTTGCTGTAGAGCAGCGGTTCCCAAACTGTGAATCGGGATCGGGGAGGTCGCGACGGATTAGGGAAGAACGTATTCATTTTCTCTTCCGCTCTTATTAAGAAAGTTTAACTAACTCTTGTATAATTATTTTGGCCAGTTAAACAGCAGCGCAACAATAGCTGTTGTGATTAAACAGATGCTACATTGTTGAAGCGTGCGCGCAAACTTGCAAATTAATTA
The DNA here is from genome assembly GCA_030762175.1 of Metallyticus violacea. Lineage (NCBI taxonomy): Eukaryota > Metazoa > Arthropoda > Insecta > Mantodea > Metallyticidae > Metallyticus > Metallyticus violacea. The sequence goes on from CM060834.1 coordinate 51,358,793, forward strand.
TTATTAAGCAGTGAAGTGAATGGAGGGATCGCCAATAATACAATTCTCGAAAAGAAGGTGATGCATGCATGAAGTTTGGTAACCGCTGCTGTAATGGCTACTTTGATTAAACATAAGGAGTTACCTCCCTTCATGACTGCAGCCTTCAGCGATGAGGGGGCATCTTTCGGCAAGACGATGCCTTCTGTCATGCTACACTGCACGAGTTGTGCAAGTGAGGAAGGTTTCACAGTTTTGTCTCTAAGTTCAATTTAGCAGTTTGTGATACTTGGCCAAACAAGCTCGTTAACGTCATCCCCAACAGCAGCATTTCTAATGTCTTGTCATCAGATTCCTGAATACAGTTCGTAGGTCCTAGTGGTTTATTGCTAATGATTTTTTTTGAATGGTTTATTTGTGGACGCTCTTTAACATCACAGGTTATCAGCGTCCCATTCAACTCAGGGCGTAAAACGGCCGACAAATTTTGCTCAGAGGTCTCTCTTTCAGGCCTGAGGTTCTTTTTCGTGCCGCAAATGTACAACACGGGACCTACGGCTTTACTTCCCTTCCGAAGGAAGCCATACTTAGAATTTTTCGGACGTAAAAATCCTAAGTATGACTTTCTTTGAAAGGAAAGTAAAGCCGTGGGTCTCGTGTCACAGATTTACGGCACGAAAAAGTACCTCCGAATTGAATGGGACGCTGATGACCTCGATGTTCAAAAGCGTCCTTAAATAAAACCAATCAACAAATCTACTGAACAAATTTAGACTGATCAGTGTACATTATATATTAATGACACATGTGCTTGTGTTTCGATTTATTTGTTCATTAACGTAATCACGAAGTTAACATACTTTAGCTATACCGGGTGTAAACAAGTATATGTTACATGGTTCGGCACATGTGATCATATGTTGTTAATAAACCCATATCCAGAAAAGCTTTGTTTACGTGCTAGCGTCTCTGAAATTTGGAGGACAGAGGCAGTACGAATCACAAAAAAGCTAGAAAAGAAATAAAACAAAAAATTGAAATACTGCAAGTAAAGAACATGCTGCTTAATCACAGAAGGTGCTCAATATGGCTGCCATCAACTTCAATACATTTTTTGCATCGCCTGATTGTATCATGTCGAACTCTTGGAAAGATTACCTGCATATTTCGGATGACTGTACCTGCTACTTGTAGTCGTGTCACAAGATCTTGTTGTGTCTCCACGGGAGTCTCGTACACCAGGTTTGCATGTAACCCCAGAAAAAGAAAGCAAGGTGCGCGAGGGGATCAGGCTTTTGGGACTTCGTGTCCAATCCCTCTGTTGCCAAAGGTGTCATTCATGGGTCACGTACCTCATGATCGAGATGTGCTGGAACGCCATCATGCTGGAAACCGCCCGACGGATTTCCAAAGGCAACTTTTCCAACAACTCGGTGGCTGTAGGATATTGTGAAGGACTACTGTGTATCACGTAACAGCTGAAGCAGTACCGCTGGTAAACAAACCTTAACTAATGAATGCGACCTCTACTACGTGTCGCGGCGTCTAATGGTTTGTTTACCTACAGTCATCCCCTTCCCGTTTCGGAGGCTCTAGCGCGTAAATAAAGCGTTTCTGGACATGGGTTATTAATAACATGATTGCATGGTATCCATCTACCTGCCATCGAGCCTTGCAATATATATACATAAAGTAACACTATTAACAATGTAACAAATTAACAGTAATTATAGAAACAGAAAAGGATAAAAAACTAAGAGAAAGTCACATTTGAAATCGCTATATTTCGAACTACTTGTCGAATGGCTTGGCTTCTTGTCAAAGAAGAACTCCAGTTGTTCGAAATATAGCGATTTCAAGTGTGACTTGCTTTTATAATTACTGTTAATTTATATATACACTCAGTATTGTAAATTTTTTTAATGTAATGCTAAAATTATTTCTGTTGTTGTCTGACTTCCTGCCCAGTTTCTTTACGGGGCAAGGCGCAGAGGAAAGTAGGAAGAGCCCTACGAGTCTTCTGCGCATGTGCGGTTGAATGTGTATACTACCTTTTCTTCAAGACATCTTCGGTCTGTTGTCTGAGAATAATTCTTAAAACGTATAGAGGAATTTCAAGTTTCGACAGGGGTCTTGCAGTCTCCTAATAAGAGGAGCTCTTTAGTTATCCACAGTGGTGCATTGATAAACAATATTGTTATTTTGATCTGTTTTTATTATTTTTTTTTTCATTTGACCCTACGTAACAGATGCGAGGTTTTCAGCACCCTGTCACCCAGTGAGTTCGAGGAGGCGTGATTGAGAACACTAATATGAACTAGGGAACTCAGGGTCAGGAAGTCAGACAACAACAGCAGAACTGATCGATGAAGTCCTTTGCTCTTTCTGTTATTTAACAATGATGCGTCAGTGAAACTTTTGGTTTTACAGCAAATAATGTGAATGATCAGGCAAATGCTGATGGCACTTTAATAACGAGTTTGGTTCATTTCCAGAGTATGGTATGGTGGACCATATGTATCATGCTTCCGGTGCTGAGCGCTGCGACGCTGTGCCGTCCTGGACGCCAGTATTGGGACGAAGAGTTAGAGAGGTGCATTGATTGTAGCAACTGTAGCACGACACACGGTGAAGTAGTGCTACGCCCCTGTCAGGTACATCAAGACACTCATTGTGGACCCCTATCGGCCCTACAAATTGACTGGTCTTTTCTGCGTCCCAAAACCTCCAGCAAGAAACGAGAACAAGCCGCCGCATTTACTGCCTCTGAGAAACCAGAAGAAAAACTAACACATCACCATTATCACAAAAAGCAAGAAGGCGCCAAAGCTCACAGTCATAGCAAATCTAAACATCACCATCAGCATCACCACCATCACCGCAGCAAGTTCCTTCAAATGGAGTCTTTGGAGGAGAGCTCTCACGCCAGGAATTTTTCTGAAGAAATTACAACGTCCAGCAAGCATCACAGCAAAAGGATGAGATGGGACGAGAGGAACACTTCATCATCTTCACATCACAATCATCAGCATCACCATAACAGTTTCGGACCATATCATCACAACGGCTCTACAAGGAGTAGAATACATAACAGTAAAGAGAAAGGCTTCCTGAGCGGCAAAACTCTTCCACAATCCGCCTCGCAAGTGAAGATTGCCGAGGAGCCAATGCCAATGCTGCCTTTGAGCAGCGGATTAGTGGCCACAACAACTTTAACTCCCCTGCTTCAGTCAACTCCTGCTCCTTTCTCCGCAGCAGAGGAAATTGTCTGGGATTGGCAGGCCATCGCACTTGCTTTAGCTGTTTTTGCCTGCATTCTTTTCTTCCTAGTAGCTGGGGCATACTCCATTCATCATGCTCGTCAATGGCGTCGCCTTAGAGAAAACTTTGAGGCCGGTAAGTTTTGCCATTTTGATTTGCTCTGTCATACCTAACCTCAAATAATATACACCAGAGAGGTAAGTATCGGTATTTCCTTACCCGAATTTTAAACTGTTGAAACCGAAAAGGGGTGGGATAGATAGTTCATTTTTAACGATGAAAAACTTTGACTGAATAAAAAAGCTAATTTTTATAATTGTTCTTCCTTCTCATTTAAAAAACAACCTCAGAACTTCTCGTATCACAAACTATTTGCCCATAAATGTGTCATGATATGTCATAAAGGAAGCTAAGTGATATTTTAAATTATACTTATTTTATTGTAACTTTTACAATTGGGTTAAAATAATTATTTTATTATAACGTCAAATTGTTTGTTTCTATATATTTTCTTGCAAAGGAAAAGATGTTATTTCGAAATTTAAAAGATGCCACAATTTTCACACATTAAGAAGTGAACTTACCTAGATCTCAAAAAGCTGGTCTCCACCCCCCCCCCTCCCGCCAAGCCTTACCTCTCCCTTGCAGTAACAGCTGACTGACTACTAACGAAACAACTGATTAAATCTGCTGGGGAGTGTCTACGTAATGTAATATTATTTGTTATTGAATGAATTACAGCATTTTCCATATTTAATATACATATGGCTGTGTTGCCGTTAATTTACTGTTTCGCTTTAATTATCTAATAGTCTTAAAACAGTGCGCAATTTTATAACGCAACAACACTCAGTCTGCATAAAACTGGAGGCAAACTTTCCTGGGAACACATGTGACGACAGGTGATGTTTCAGATGGTGCAGGCACATGATTACGAGTACTGTTATCAGCAAGAGACTCCCCTACCGCTTCCTTTCACCTTTCACGATCAAAGCTAACCCATTTTGCACCGAGACTCTACAGATAATAACCGCAAATATAAACATCAGGAGTCCCCTACAGACATTATTATTATTATTATTATTATTATTATTATTATTATTATTATTATTTAAGCTTTAAAATATTTTAGTAATAGAGGAAATTAAACGTTGAAGCGCAAACCAGCAGAATCCTACGGAAGCCCCCCCTGGTATTTCTTGCAGAAAGAAGAACTCTAAAAAGGTTTATAGTTTAATGGAGTGAGTTTGCGGATTACTTTAGGATATAATAAAAAAGAAGGCATAACAGACATGGGAATCTTCTTCATAACGAAAGCCGGACGTGTTACCGCTATGCTATCCTGGAGTGGAATCAGAACCACGCTGGGCCGGAAGCATTCCACTAGGCGGATGTGCTCCTAGAAACGTTTTCGTGTTGCTTTTAGAGATATGCTGACTTTGCGCCAAACTACGTTAATGTGTCCTTTGTTTTGTTCATTTAAACAGAGCAGAATAATTGTTCTGGTAAAGTTTACACGCTAAGGCTGGCAGCAGTTTAAAAGTGGAGTAGCGAACATACACTTTCCTTCTCCAGCTTGAATTCTACTGAAAATTAATAATTATTTAATTAAATTTAATCGTAAACTATGATAACTGGAGCATTTCGAGTTTCAATACTTAATTTTTACAGAAAAATACCTGCGGCTAAGAGGGAATGTTTTAAAGTGAGAATATTGTTATTTTATCTACTATATAAATGCATTCATTCATAATATTACTTTTCATTGCAGATACCAAAACCGGTTGATCATCAATTTGCCTGAATAAAACACTACAAAGCTCAATTTATAATTAAATGACTGCTAGAGTTAATAATACGTTTAAAGTCCATTAAACACTATTCACCAGAGCCCGAAAGTTAGGCAAAATTCCTTTTCTGATTCGATTCGTTTTATTTAAGGACGCTCTTTAACAACTCAGGTCATCAGCGTCCCATTCAATTCCGGGGTGAAAAGGCCGAAAAATTTTGCTCAGAGGCCTCTTCTTTCAAGAGGTCGATATGCCCAGTCTTTAATTTGACTTTTCTTTTTTTTTTTTTTTTTTTACTTTTGTTACCTGTTTTAAGGTTTAAAACCTTTTTTGTCTGTTTTGGGTCGTTATGAATTTTGTCTGTCATTATTTACGCATTTTATAAAGCACATAAGGAATTTCAATATATCTTAGGGAAAAAAAGTTATAAAAATTAAATGGCATGTTCTCCTCACAAACATATCTATTGAGAATCTTTGATACATTTATTTCTTTTAAAGTAGTCAAAAACTATCTCCTCGACTCATTCACTTAAGTTCTTTCAATAGCAGAACTTTCATTAATGAAAGGAACGTGGGGTTACCTCGGGCATACGAATACCAGTAAATAGACAGGATGAGGGAAGTACTGTAGTTTTGAATACCATGTATTCATCTACGTGAGACATTCTAAAAAATGTGTAGTGTGAGTTACTTCTCAGCTGCATAAATGTAACAAACAATTGCAAGCGAGAATGATGAGGACGGTATAGCTGTGCAATAAACCTCCCTACAATTGTTCAGTACGGAAGTAAGATAGATAGTAACCATATTTCACCATAAACGTATATACAGAAAATGAACTCGGCCAGAAACCACTAAGCATCTTAAAACTACTTTACTTTGTCTTGATCAACATTTTCACGATGTTCTGAAAGGTGAATGTTTTGTTGTAACTGGCATGAGTCATTAGGAATAGCTTGTTTTACATAAGCTTTAATCACTTCAATGAAAATAGAATTCTTTTCTCACGATGAAAAATGTTCTCTCTGACAATCGGCTAAATATGACAGTAGATACCTTGAAAAACATTTTGCTTTTGCCAGTAACCAAGAAAAGTAAGCTTAAGTACATTAATTATGTGATAAAGAAATTATTAAGTATCTTAAATATGTGCTTATTTTCATAATAATGAGTGATATTATTCTCTGCTTTCACGTTTAATAAATGCCTATTTTAATTATGTTTCTGCTTATTTTCAGTATTTTAAGTGCCTTTTTGCCTGCCTATTTGAATCTAAATAAATGTCTGAACTTCCGGGCTCTAGAGATCACCATCACCACTGCCCGTACAAGCATTTACATTAGATATGATTTATTAACATTTCATAAGTGAGGTACATCTGTCTTAATACGTTTAGCTCATATATGTTATAAAAGTGTCACTCATACACTCTTTGTTATTAGAATAACAAACCCTAGGAGAATATTCTTTAAAACTGGGTAGCTTTTTTGTATTATTGGAAACAGTGCAATAATAGACTATACCGAAGTGGATTTATGTAAATTTCGTCTAGTACGAGTCATTTGAAAGTTCTTGGAATGACCCAAATCTTGCAGCAGCAGTTCCGAAGCAGTTTTGTTATCAAAACCCACCATCTTTCATAGAAATATTTGTGCAATAATAGTTGCATTGTTCAAGAATTACAGCTGTTTGTTGCAGTGCAGGTGTATGTACACGGGAAAAATGGTAATATAGAACACAGTACTTGGTAAAGAAGCTATGAATGCAACAGAACTTTATACAGGTCTGAGAAACACTCTGCACCATCATTTTCAACTGTTTCCAAGTGGACCACGGAACTTAAACGCGGTCTCGTGAAAGCTGGGAAGATGACCCACGCAGCGGATGACCAAAATCCGTCACGACATCAGAAATTATGTGCAAGAAGTGGTTCTGGATGATTGCCGATTAAAGGTGTCCAAAATTGCTGAAGCTCTGGGCATTTCACATTTTGAGAGAAGAATTGTGCATGAAAAAATTATAGGCAAAATGGGTGCAGCGATCAAAAGAGAATCAAAGTGCAAAGTTAGGTCCGTTTTCAGGGAGATTCCGCCAATTTTGACCAATGATGAAACATGGGTGCACCATTACACACCTGAAACAGCTGTCTAAACACGATTCTCCATCGTCAAAGAAGCCCAAGTGTGTGAAATCGTCCGGAAAGATCAAAGTATCGTTTTCTTGGATGATAAGAATGTACTGTTAATTGATTATCTTCCTACTGGAGAATATAAGACAAAAATTTGCGATAAAAGGCCCGGTTTATCAAATAAGAAAATCATCTTATATCAAGACAATGCTCGCCCTCACATATGGTCGTTGCAATGGTGAAAATCAACGAATTTGATGCCACATTTGATTTCGCTGCCTTGGACTTCCATCTGTTCCCTAAACTGAGAAAAATTCTTGGTAGAAAGATATGTTCGTCCAATGAAAAGCTTAAAGCATCATTTGAGGCGTATTTTGCAGGCCTGGAGGAATCTGACTTTCGTGATGGGATAAAGGATTTGGAGCATCACCGGACAAAGTGTCAAGGGAGAGAGTGTTGAATAATAACAATAATTCCAAAAAGCTATGCCATCGTTTTGTGCTTACAAATAATCTTCGTTTCTTGGTTTTGTAAGAATTTGTTTCCAATATTTATATAAATGATCAAAGAAGAAAAACAGGAGCATAAAGCATTTTACTCCAAAATTTATTATTTATATACATATTATTCATATTTATTCGAAAGTCACAAACATACTTGCTTATTAAACCCAAGATCGCGGGTTCAATCCCGGCCAAGGTAGGTGAATTTTTTCCGACATAAAAATTCTATGGCTTCCTTCGGAAGTGAAGTAAAGCCGTGAGTCCCATGTCGTACATTTAGGGCATGGAAAAAGATCCTCAGGGCCTCTGAGCAAAATTTACCGGCCATTTCAGTACTAAATTGAATGGGACGCTGATGACCTGAATTGCTAAAGAGCGTCCGTAAATAAAACAAACGAAAGTCACAAAGAAATCAGACTTCTGCAGCAAAATCATATGCATATGCACTGTACTAGAAGTAGGAGTGCATAAGCTATTCCGGTTTTAATTACATGAAATGCACATCAGCAAAGGCTGAAACTAGTCCTTTATAGCAAAATGACAAACTCGGAAACTATTGATGAAAAGGACAGATATTTTCCATAAAGAATAAGTCGCTATAGTGTTGCAGTTAGAACGCCAAGCGATTATTCTTCATCCTGAGCAGGCGAACGAAGTTATCTCTTCACTTCATTCTGTTCTCGATACCGTGACTAGTGTTTCCGGCCTGATCAGGCGGAACCCTCACCTTGTCAAGGTCCATAGGTAGGGCTTATTTCCAGTGTGTAAAGGATGTACGCCCACCACGCCTATGACTGCATGTGGGTGACTGATGTGAAGTTTATGAACGCGCTAAACATCTAACTGCTATGTTTCTTGGAACAAAAATAGAATATTATTGTTCGTAGTATTCAGAACGCAATTTCTTTTGTCAGGAAAAGCGACATTTATTACCTCGCTGTTCGTGATTCATGCCGTGAGCTGATGATGGAATGTTACTGACTGCAACGCACGTGTGCTTACTGTATACATAGCTACATGCTGAAAACGACGCACTTCTTTAAGTCAGTCGAAAATTTTAAGTCGCAGAAGAAATCGTTGCTTTCTTTGAAGCTTAATGTTTATTTGTTTATCGTTTAAGTTTGAGGTGCGTTCTCGCACAAATTCTTGCGGACATAATTGTAAACAAATTTTATCGACCTTGATTAGGTAATGTGGAATTTTACAACATTCATAAAAAATATTGTAATGGCATATTTTACCGCACAAGTGCTGTAACGTTTACCACACATTGAAACCTCAGCATATACTTCTCAATAAACCCATTTAATGTCGCTGCTATGCCGCAATTAACTTAAGTATTTAACCAACAGCTGTTAAATGTGAAAGTTACACATTCATTAATTAAAACGTTAACTGTAATAAAAATGTGCTTTTTCTTTTCAAAATATACATGAAAGCCCAGTGTTTGTCACAGATATCCATTACTCGCTAATCAAGTTGGAGGGGGAGAAGATTTGGTAAACAGATGTTAGTGCTATTCTACAAAATTACTGTATGAAATCGCGAGTGCTAAGACAGCAGTAGAAGAGAGAGAACGTGCATAAAGCTAGCTATCTCCTGAAGTTAAAGGGAAAGGGGAATAAGAAACAATAGAAGAGAGTATTGAAGCATACAGAGGAAACATTGGGACTTTTAATAGGATAATGTGGAATAGAGTTAAAAGAGGACAAGGAGAAGAAGAGGCAGCAAATATGTTTCTGTTACTAAGTGTTTATTAATATATTATTGGTAAATGGGGGAGAGGAAATCAACCTTGGACCTCATGGGAACCAAGCGTCCGAGATTTTATCGATAGTAAAGGACATGAATGTGAGACTAGGAAACAAACTGAATGGGGTACAAAAAGAACTAATGGATATTAACGATGAAATAAGACACGAAGTTCAACGAGTCAGGGCAGAGATGCAGAATATCAGAAGAGTGGAGGGCATGGAAGAGAGACATCGGAAGTTTAATTTAGTTCCCGCGGAAGTCAAGGAAAGGAATGGAGTGTGGCCTATACAAGAAGAGAGATTTTGGAAGGAAGATTACGGGAATGTGCGAGAGTTCCTGAGTAAAGTTAAAGATAAATGGAATTGGGCACTAAGACGGGAAATAAATTAAACGACTTAAAGATTAGTTAATAGTTGCATGTTTACATAATAAGGAAAATTTGGGAGATGATCATGGCAAGCAAAGAGCTTGGTTCGAATCTTTAGCCATATTACATAATATTGGAAAAATGTCATGAATCTGGAAATAGCTGGGAGTTGAAATAAATTAAATTTGACAAAAAATTTTGAGCTTGTAATTATAAATTGTGTTAGAAGGTAAATACCTGCTATAAATGCATTATAGCAGGTATTTACCTTAATGCATTATGTAGGGTATTAGGATATATTCATCTTCATGTCACCAGGGTCCCATTCAAATCAGGGCGTGAAACGGCCGATAAATTTTGCTCAGAGGACTCTTCTTTCAGGCTTGAGGTTCTTTTTCGTGCCGTAAATGTACGATACGGGACCCACAGCTTTACTTCCCTTCCGAAGGAAGTCATTACTTAGGATTTTTACGCCCGAAAAAATCCATAGATCCTGGCCGGGTTTGAACACGCGATTTTGGGCTTAAAAGGCAAGTATGGTAACCACTACGCCACCAGGACCGACTTCTTAGTCTTGAATCGCATTCTTGCGTCACTTCACAAACAAGCTGAATTATATAACATAATAATAATAATAATAATAATAACAATAATAATAATAATAATAATAATAATAATAACAATAATAATAATAATAATAATAATAATAATAATAATAATAATAATAATAATAATAGGGTTTGTATGCAAGGCCTTCTGAATATCATATGTCACCTGTTTCCTGAATGAAGTCCTCGTAACACCAAAATATTTCAAATCGATAGCGACTTCGACTCGGCATTCCTTTTGCTTGCCAAAATATGAAATGCATATTTTCAAAATATAAAAAATTCAATAAAAAGTTGGTATTATCCAAAACGTTTTTGCACAACACAACAACCAAACTACACATTTTTCTTACACTGCAGCAACACATAAGAACTTGTAGTATTTCCGTTTGGTAAACACTACTCTGGGATACTCAACTGTGAATTAACTGCTTTTATTTACAAACGACGCTTTGTATCGCTTGTTATCTTCAAAATAATGTCTGAGTAATTGTCCATGGAATGAACCAGAAATGTTAAGGGTACCTGGTATTCGCTCTTTGGTATTAGAAAACTCCAGATCAAAATGTGGGGCAGATTTAGAGGAATAGGAAGGTCATATCTTACCAATTCTTCTAGAGTTTATGAAGTTATTCTCAATAATTTTGCTTCGGTAGCTTCATTCTTATGTCTAGAACATCCACTAAAATTTCAGGGTTATTTTTGTGCTAGAGGCACACACATGTAGAAAAAATATTATCGAGAAAATTGCTATAAAAGAAAAAATTGTTAAAAACTCACTCATAGCTCAAACCCGGAACCTAGCGCATACCTGTGTTCTAACCAAACTCTGTTCAGACTGTAACGTCAGAATATCCAATAGCAAAAACGAAATTTCCTCTAGTGAATGGTAAAAATCAAAACCGTATAACTCAATTGTTCGGAAAGCTATGCAATTTTGAAATAAATTGTATCAAAATCAGGAATTCTTTTAATCTATGCGGATATATTTTCAAAAATTAAAAAAACACCTCTAGGTTACATATTGCAATAAAAATTATATTACATGATTCAGGAAAGTAGATATTTATGTACGTAATTTATTTTTTGAAAATGTCAAAAACAGTTTTTTCCCTTTACAACTAATCTTCAGCAAATAGAAGAACCTGTGCTGTCCATTAACCAACTCGACCAACACAGTAATGAGAAATGGATTTTTTCAGATATGGGAGCAGAGGTCTAGAACAACCAAACCAGTACCACTAGAAGGAAAAAAGTAAAAAAGGCACAATGTAGTGAAATGAATTCCTCAGAACTTGACGATGGCACCTGAGAGATTCATTACATAATCGCGCTTTGTTTATGATGACGGGGGAGCATGCGAAGAGTCTCTATTGATGCTAACCAAGGCATTCTTCTGACAGGAAGGCAATGCGCTCCTTCAGAAAGGAAATAATCTCTCATCCACTATGATTACTAATGGCGTTCCCATGTACATCCAACAACCGTTACTTCGAGCTAGGGGCGAGAGATTTGTGCGCGCTCGCGAAGCGGTTGTCAAAACGGATGTCTCTTTGTATTACAGCTGAGAGCATCCCACCCGACAAAGAATAAACAGCAATGCTCCTCAATGGCTACTGGGATGTACGCATAGGGACAGGAAACTTGGCTGCTATTTTAATGTAAAAAAGGAGGCGTGTGGCCGCAGCGTTTCTCTACAGGTGAGAATAGGTGCATTGCTTTCTTGTGACAAACTGTCTCTCGCGGGTCGTGCCACCTTTCCTTGAGTTTCTTATCACAATTTGTCAACGATAACCGTTGTCACCCTCTTGCAAACAAATGTCTAGATAACAGTTTCTTATACGTTGTTTTTTGTTCCCCTACCACAAGACTTCTGGCTCACAAAAACAAGAGAAAGTCTTGCATGTTCTCATTTGCACGGTTTAATTGGGGAAGGGGGAGGGACAACACGTGAAGTTTATCATTTGAACAAAAAATCTGGCGATCATGCTTTCGTTTCATTAAGTGTTAAAAATCTATCGTTTTAAAAAAATTCAGACTAGTAACGAGTATTTAGAGCGAATAACATAACATTTAATAGTCTTTCAAGGGTTCAAATAAAAAAAATACAGCGCGATTAGTGATTTTTTACCCCTGATGCGGGAGTTTTCCTATGAGCGAGCCCTCACTCGTTTGCCTAGTCGTAGGAGGGGTAACAAGCCTGCTTGCTTACTTGTTGACCTTGCTGACTGTCGTAGACGTAGCGCATCTGTTCCCGGATATGTGTTGTGTTGTTCGTTTCTTAATTCGACAATATATATATATATATAATATAAAAGAAAAATAATCATAAAGTAACACTATTAACAATGTAACACATTAACAGTAATTATAATAGTACAAAAGGATAAAACACTAAGAAAAAGTCACACTTGAGATCGCTATATTTCGGATTCGTGGAGTCCTTCTATGGCAAGAAGACAAGTGACGGTGATAAAAGTAAATATTGAGTATCGAAGGAAACGTTATGCGTGGAAACAGATGAAACTAGAAATGAGAGTGTGGGGGGGGGGGGAAAGTAATACCTAAGATTTAAAGCAGGTGGTATACGCGCTTTATGTAAAAATATAGCTGTCATTTCTCTATCTCTGAGTAAACTTTCAAGCATTGTGTAGGTAACGCATCAATAAGTGTTAGATTAAAAGCATCATCAAAATCCTTACAGTGAGATAAGGCATGTTGGGCAACCGGCAAGGGAAATTTGGTTTTAACAGAACGTCTATGATTGTTCATACGTAGCGAAACAACAGTAGAAGTTAAGCCAACATAAAATGCTTTGCAAAGCTTATAGGATAACATATATATATATATATATATATATATATATATATATATATATATGACGTTCTTGGAAGAACAGGTAGCAAATGAAGAAATGTTAAAATTCTTTGGATAAATTAAGGCTGTGGAATGAATTGCACGGCATAATTAGCGCACAGGACGTTGGCAAGGATATGAGCCAGCAAAGGGGTTTTTTTTTTTTATTTTATTGATTGTTTATGGACGCTCATTAACATCTCAGGTCATCAGCGTCCCATTCAAATCAGGGCGTGAAACGGCCGACAAATTTTGCTCAGAGGCCTCTCTTTCAGGCTTGAGGTTCTTTATCGTGCCGTAAATGTACGGCATGGGACCCACGGCTTTACTTCCCTTCCGAAGGAAGCCATACTTAGGATTTTTACGCCCCGAAATAATCCATCGGTACTGGCCGGGTTCGAACCCGCGATCTAGGGTTTAGGAGGCAAGTATGGTAACCGAGCTAGCAAAGGGGCGTGGTAAATTCGGAGGAGATAGGTTTGGCGAAATATACTTTTAAGGTTAGGGGGTGTTCTAAAAGTAAGGCGGGGTACAAATTTAGAAAAATCATTTAAAGCTGAGTGGATTAACAAAGTATCATGACATTCTTTCAAAGTAGGTCTAATGCTTTCAATTCCAGGCTTGTAAGTAGTAACAAGGTTAATGAAATTCTTATTAGAAGTTTTAGGTTTGCATTGGAGTTTTGTGCGCTGGGATTATACGGGATTTTAAAAGAGAGGAAGAATAATTTTGGTCTTGGAACTTTTGAGCTAGGTTTTTAATATACTTGTCAAGAAATGAAAAGTTGTTACAAAGACGATGACCACGGATTGAAAGAGAAAAAGGAATAGATTTTTGATATGCAAGGGATGACAACTATCAAAATGAAGTTACTGTTTTAAATTGGCTTAATGTGTACAGACGTAAGAAAAGAGTCATTACATAAAGAAATATCAATATCTAGGAACGTAGCAGCATTGGGAGAGACAGTAGAAGTGAACTTGACTGAAAATTTGGGGTTAAGATTAGTAAGGAACTGCTCGAGAGATTCTGAGCCATGAGTCCAAAGCACGAATATATCATCAATATATCTCAGCCATAATAACGGTGCCAAAGGTTCTGACTTAAGAAATTCCTCCTCTAAGCGAGCCATAAAAAGATTGGCATAAGAAGGTGCCATTCTGGTGCCCATTGCAGTACCTTTAATTTGTAAATAATGTTTATTATCAAAACTAAACGCATTGCGAGTGAGGACTAGATAAGCAAGATGGCAAATGAAATCTGAGGATGGGATATGAGGAGGTGCTCATATAGTGATCTCAAGTGTGACTTTTTCTTAGTGTTTATCCTTTTGTACTATTATAATTACTGTTAATTTGTTACATTGTTTACAGTGTTACTTTATGTTTATTTTTCTTTTATATTACATATATAAAGCGTATCATGTCTGGTGTATTTACAACTGCACAGCTTATCTTTATGTACGGTTCATGTGTGTTTCCGTTAGTTCGTGAAGTTTTCAGAATGTTTCAAATAAGATTCCCGGGTGTACAGGCTACAGATCGTGAAACAGTCCATAATCTGCATAATACATTTCAGGAAACTGAAGTTATCGAGCCTAAGAAATAATAATAAAAAAACAGCGTAGGGTTCATACCGAAGAAAGATGATTCGTAGTCGTTTAGAAAAATTCCCTAGGAAATCTCTTCGTTTTCCATAATTAGTAGGAATTCCTTATGGGTCTAAGCAATAGGCTCCTACATTTAACAGCCTGCTATTATTATCTCTGGAATAAATTAAAAAATGCCATGTACAAGAGGAACCCGCACACTATACAAGAACTCAGAGACAATATTCGTCAGAAAATTGTCCGAATTTCTCAAAATGAACTAAAGTTAGCGACTAATTTGCTAAAGAGATGCCAAAAATGTGTGGAAAATGAAGGTGGGCAGTTTCAACACTTTATTTGATACTTTGGTAATAATGAACCCCTTAAATTGGTTTGTGTATTATTGCATGTTTGGTTTGATTTTGTTTTACCCTCTTGCTAATTAAGGATACCCGACTGGTTGGTAACCGGCTAGCTTTTTTTTTTGTTGATTTGGTTTATTTACGGACACTTTTTAACATCTCAAGTCATCAGCGTCCCATTCAATTTAGGGCGTGAAACGCCGACAAATTTTGCTCAGAGACCTCTTCTTTCTGACTTGAGGTTTTTTTTTTATGCCGTAGATGTACGACACGGGACCCATGGCATTACTTCCCTTCCAAAGAAAGCTATACCGCGATCTTGGGTCTACGATCAGCGCCCTCGCCCAGAAGCAAAACGCTCCGGGGAAACAAAACTGATCGCATATTTATTTATTTATTACACAAGACAAGTTGTAATATATGATTATGCTTGTAATACTTTAACATAAAAATTTAATAAAACGTATTTATTCATAGGAAAAGTTTAGTTATATACAGTGAGGTCATTTGTTATAGGCCAACTGAGCGCGCTGTGTACTGGGAAAATGCACCGCCGCAACCGTAAAAAGGGGGATAGTCGCCGCGAGTAAAGTGTGTTTTGCATCTCAGAAAATGCTTCATTAACATATAAATTTGGATTTAGTTTTACTTTTTACTCTGATGATCTTTTTAGAATAAATTACGCTGTCTTTATAGAAGTGTTTTGTTGATGCATTCCTTCTGTGAGATAAAGAAACACAAGAAAATACAAATAATGCTTATTGCAAGTGTGAAACATTTGTGCGTGTTCGGGGTTCAATTGACGATGCAATACGGAAGCAGTGTTACTACGCATTTGTTGCTAATAGTGTTTGTTTTAAGTAGTGTTTAACGCCCGTTTTTACACTGGGGCACCATAGGCGGTAGACACTGATGAAACATGAGATGTAATGCTATATTGGGAAAGGATTTATTTTTAAAGGAAGGAAGCGTTCCAGGCCTAAGTTTAGGGTACCTCCCCGGCATTTGCCATTTATAAGCACTGAGGAAACCTGAAAAAACCTCAGTAAGGGAGGACGGTTCTGGTGCTATTCGAACCCCAGACCTCCTACTCACGAGTCGCGCCTTAACGATCTCGGCCACCCGTGGCGGTGCTGTCAGTGCTGCCAACACTGCTATCTACTTCCATACTTGGCATTTCAACAGTAATGTGTCGATTTTTCTCCACCAAGTTCCTCACTCTTTGAATTGTTTGTTCTCTCGTTGACAGCTTTCCGAGTTCAGTCAGAGGGAGGGATGTCTTTCAAAACCTCTCGCCCTTCTTCAAATAATTTAATCCATCTTGCAGTATCAAATGAACACCCTTGATCACCAGGAATAGCTTATAGCGTGTGAAAATGTACAATCTAAGTTTTCTTTAGAAATATTTATGATTTTTACCAGTTATTGTTACAGGACTGAACTCAACAGACTGTACAACAGTAACTATACAAGTTGAAACTTGCACTTATGTATATTTTGATAGCTTAAGGTCTTATTGCTGCAGCTGCGTTAGTTACATTTTTGTAGACATTATTGTCCAACAATGTAGACTGGTTGCAAAACTTTTTGAATAACCTTCATGTCATCACAGAAGGCTAAGCAGTCGCCTGAGAAAACAATTAACGACAAATGTATGTGCTTAGGCTTTCACGGTCAGCATTGAGCCATTAAAATTGATGGGCTTGTTCCGGGCTTTTGGCGTGGTCTTTCCTCGGCGTCTCTCTGATGATGCCCTATGGAGCAACGAGTGAAACGATAGGTGAGCTGTTTTCATTGGATAGACTATGGCCAAAAAATCCGTATCTTTATTTTATTGAAATAAAGACAAACTTAGAAAAAGATTAGGTAAAGAAAGAAAAAAAATTCAGCCATAACTTCATTTCACCTCATTAAGACCGCCACGGGTGGCCGAGGTCGTTAAGACGCGGACTCGTGAGCGGGAGGTCTAGGGTTCGAAACCCGTCAGGACCGTCCTCCATGACTGAGGTTTTTTCCAGCTTTTCCTCAGTACTCATAAATGGCAAACGCCGGGGGTACCCTAAACTTAGGCGTGGAACGATTCCTTCCTTAAAAAAATCCTTTCCCAATATATCGTTGCATCTCATGTATCATCAGTGTCACCGCCTGCGGTGCCTCAATAGTAAAAACGGACTTTAAACACTATTAAAAAAAACCTCATTAAGCAGTTTTTAAGACAGGCTGTTCTTTGGTTTTTGCGAAATTAACTAAAACCGTTCCTAGAGGAACGCACAGTCCTGCAATTGTGTAACTGGAAAAATATTGAGGAAAGGGATACGTGCAACTTTTTTAAAATCTAAACTGATAATATGGAGCTTACTTACTTACCAATTTCCAAACGCAATGCTTTTAATGTACTATCACATTTTGTTAATAGTTACATATTCTTGAAGGCAAGAAATAGCAAACGAGAGGGAAAAAGAAATTACCAGCGCAGCTATAGACGGCATACGTCTGTTTATAAGAAAAAATACTGTCTTTTTAAATAGGATCACAAAAGCAATATTATTATATATTGTACAATATTTGCTCGTTTTCGAAAACGTATTATTCTGATATTTCTACTTCAACAATGAACTTTAATGATTCAGTCAACGTTTTTGAAACTTTTGGCCAATATTTGCGGCCTTCGTGGTAAACAGATTCTCGAGCTGAATCGTGTAATGTTTATAAGTGTATTTTTGTTTACATTTATAATTCTCTATCAGTTTCGTTTAATATTTCATTCTTTCACATAATCGCACTTAACTTAAATAATTGTATTAGTATAACCGCTTTGATACGAATACAAACGTTAATACAACGCTCCAAAATACAGAGATACGTTTAAGTACACGAAAAGTTAATACTTACAAGCCCATTACACCACAAATAGCACACCGTACAGAGACCGTTCATCCTTTCGAAAACAAAACAACAGGACAGTGGTAGTGTATGCTCAAGACACTAACCTCAGAGTGTTTTGTTTGTTTCTGGAGCTAGTGCAGTCTAACAACAAATTACTTTACGAAACAAAAGAACAGCAATACGCGTTCTCATACCCATGACCACAACCTCAACCAGACTATTTCTATTTTATTATTAATTGCATCCTTACTTTTCTGCGGTTTTCGACCCTGGGATCTGAGCATGTTAGCGGTTTTAAGTTGTACGTTTTTGGCAATCTAAAGTACGCAGTTATTGACTGCGAGTTCACTCTGTTTGATGTTACTTCTATCCTAATGTAAACATATCATTTGGTGCAGCTTTTTTCTCATTGGCTCCAGGACGAAGTACATCCATGATGTTACGCACAGTAGTCTCTAATGGAAATTACAGTTTAAATTTAATTAGGGCTAGTTTTCGTTGAGAAAACCATATTAGTGAATACAGTAAATATTTTGTCTTATGATATCTTATTATGCAATTTTAAATGTTTGTCATTTACGTACATGTTGCTCTCTGTACAGTGCAATCAGTTTCATGGGAGGAGCATGTGCTGGTCCTGCTATTATTGTGAAAGTGTCAAGGAAATTCGCTAAAAGTGCCAACAAGGTTATCTTGCAAAATTTTAATTCATGAAGTTTGTAAATAGTAACCAGAGCTAATAATTAAATACGTTGCATCAGCTGTTTGTAGCTAATAGTGCTACAACCAGGGCGGAATCATACATTTATATTTGCTTACATTGGGATAGAGGTAAAGGGGAATATATTATAGCAATTGTGGTTTTAATCTGTAGTATGCTAGGCACAGAATAAGTTACTTAAGAGCCCTCGCGTGGCTGGCTTAGCGGGGACTTCCTTGGCACAGGGAAGCGCGTTGTTTGCCGCAAGTAGAACATTTAACCCCTTAAATTCAAGCGCATAGATTTCTGTAAATATTCAAAGCACACCAAACCTAATTTGTTGGTCATACAATGACATTTCGTATACAGGATCGGGTTTTTCTGCAATCCAGTATCTATAATTTTGTGTCGCTACATCGCCATGTAAATAAAACCATGCTTCGTCTGTAAAATAAATAAATAAACAAATAAATAAAATGCGGGTCAATAGAGCCCAACATTATCCAACATCCAGTAGCAGAAATTAACTCTACTCCCATTATCGTATGGTGCAATTCCCCACAGTTATGTTATACGGTTTTAATTTTAAAAGTTTAGTGGCATTCTAAACCGAAGTTTGCAAAATTCCTGACTCCTATGCAGCTTTCTCAGAGATTTCTTTTGACTATGTTATAACTTTTTTCCGATGTCATCGTGTTTTTCCTCTTAAGAACAAGGCGTTTTATTTTCGGTTTCTTATCATGAACACGCCCTATTTCCCTAAATATATTTACAAAACTACGAACTGTTTCTCTTTGAGGCTCACAAACAGTGGGAATCGGTCTATAAATCGCCATCTCACTTCTCTACGTACATAGGAAGCATACATGAAGATTCTGTGTGCTAAAGTATACGGACTTTTTGGCATTATAACAGCTTTAACACACAACACGTGTTCTCACAACGTTCAACTCTTGTACAGCACAAAGACTTCGAGTCAGCACACGAAGAGGCACGAAAATGACGGGGAACAGAACAGGTTAGAAATAGAGCAGGCAAGTCCTCCACGCACCCAAATGAAGGCTCTGTATTACCAGTCTGGACCTTTAAAACAAGCCTATCCTAATATAATGGTTATTCTGAAATTTGCATTTTTAAAAACATTTTCTGCATGAAATTTAAATTTTATATTATCATGGACTATAACAAAGTTGATAATTATAATTGCTAAGGCTATAAAATGGGAAATATGAATTTCCGCACAGATAGCGTTGCCTTTAGACCTAATTTTTTCCAGAAAGTATTTTTTCACATAAAATTTTAGTATAATGTAAATTTTTTACCAATATAACTCAAACTCTCACTAAATACGCAAATAAAAAATACGCCAAACATTATTTTTTTCTTATACAAAGAATATTTACACAATTATGACAGTAGCTAATTACATTTTTCACCCAAAATAACTTCTTAAACATATAAAATTTGAAAATTTGAATTTTTACTGTAGGGACAATACGAACACGTTTATAGAAAAATGCGAACACTTCAGTGAGTGTGATTTGTATAGAATGATTTACAGTTTCCTGGTGATAAAATAAATGTACAAAGTAAACTGTGTGTGATGAATTCTAGCGACTATTGGAGATGATGGCAAACATCCAGTGATCGCAACTGGCAGTTTTCGTGAGCCAATATGTAAAGAGGTATCTTTCAACATGCGGGCAATGCGGGTTTGCACGTGCTCGCCGTCTTACGATGAGGGAACATTGGCTAGTGATAGAAGTTTCACTTGACCCTCAATTATTGTGCCTCATATTGTTATACAAAAAACATGACCGGAGCTAATGGGGAATGAGGATTGTTGTTCATTTGGTTTATTTATGGACGCTCTTTAATATCTCAGGTCATCAGCGTCCCATTGAATTCAGAGCTTGAAACGGCCGGTAAATTTTGCTCAGATGCCTCTTCTTTCAGGCTTGAGGTTCTTTTTCGTGCCGTAAATGTACGACACGGGACCCACGGCTTTACCTCCCTTCCGAAGGAAGCCATACTTAGGACTTTTACGCCCAAAAAAATCCATCGATCTTGGGTCTAGGAGGGAAGTATGGTTACCACTACATCACCGGGACCCACTGGGAATTGAGGAAATCAATCCCTCCCTCTCCAGAATGGAAAATACAATTTGCTTTTTTTCCTTTAGCCTTAAAATAATTTGAAGTGCTCTCTCTTTCAGCGTTTATATTTACTCTTTAAGAGCTTCAGCTTAAAAAATAATAATTAAAAAAAAGCTTTATGGTGCAACTTCAATATAAAGAAGTGTCTGCCTTCTATAGATACATATAATCATTAATCACAATGGCTAATGTATGTAGAACATATCACTAACATTAATACCGACATGTTCTAAATTAATCAAATTAAGTTTTATAATTATCCTACCCTTATAGATGTAAAACCAAATCATCAAGGAATTCATTTAACTACATTTTACATTAGTACTTTTAAGCACAGTTAAGAAAATATTTTTTTTTGTTATCCATAAACCTTTAGTACTGTTTCGTAGTGCATTAAATATTTTAATACACTGATAACAAATTATCTTTTGAGGGCAAGTTAAATTTGCTGCTGGCTTATGAAAATTCATTTTCTATTATGTTAAAACTGCGAACTTATAGATTTCTGATAAATTTATTTTGATATTTAGTAAGTAAAAAATATACTCCGATAGTAAGATTAGAGTTCTAAGTTAAAAAAAAAATATCTGTAGGAGATTCCTTAACTTTTAATTACATTTTTCTTTAGTTTAAAGATATTTTTTATTTACCAAACCTCTCCAGAAGATTATGAAATATTTCAGTAGAATAAAAATTAGCAAAAATATAACTTTTATTTGTTTTATTTAAGGACGCTCTTTGCATCTCTAATCATTCGCATCCCATTAAATTCGGGGCATGTTACGGCTGATAACTTTTAATCAGAGGCTTCTTCTTTCAGGCTTGACATTGTTTTACGTGACGTAAATCTACGACATGGAAAGGAAGCCATACTTAGGTTTTATACCCCCTAAAATGCATCGATCCTGCCGGGATTGAACTCGTCAGCCTTGGGTCTACGAGACAAGTGTAGTAGTTATCACTAGACTACCAGGACCAATAAACAAAATAGACAGTTTTTTAAGTTTGGACTGAGTTAAAATTACTTAATGGTCTGAGATAATATACTGAACCCAGTTTAAGTGTAATGTACTAAATATTTAATTATTTACTTAAAGTCTAAGAAATTTAGTAACTGGTGTTTTTTAATATGGCTATAATAGTTCATTATTCAGAGACTGGGCATGTAAATAATGAAATTCATAACCAAGCGGCATGGCTCAGGTATTAAGTAACACTTGAGACTGAAATTAGGGAGGTCCCGGTTTCAATTTCCTTGAGGCCGGCCATCTAGACCTTGGACACCCCCCTCGTGATTTCCCCTGGTTACTTAGGCGAATGCTAGGATGGATATTCACGAATTTTGCGCTTTCCTATTTCCTATCATTTCATTCCATTGGCTCTGGCGAAGTGGGCTGGCGCGGTGTGACGGTTGCTTGCGCTTCGGAAAAGCTTTCTTCTCTGGCGTTTGGTTTTTTAAGCGACCCTTCTGAGGGGCTCGAACTCCTTGGAGGGAGGGCTTCGCCTGTATCTCGAAACCGGTCTACGTCAGTGCCTCACCTCATCCACTTCTTCCGAAAGTGCTCCCACTGTGAGCACTGGCACAAACGACTAGCCCTTGAGCGAGAATGAAGTACCGAAATACTCTCCTACGTCCAATCCAATCCAATCATTATAAATGACTGAGCTAAAGGGGACATGATTGCCAACAGAATTCAGTATTCTACAATGTTGTCTCTCTATTTACTAGAGGCAGAAGAAAACAGATGTCGGAAGGAAAGTAGGGCTGTGGACCCCGCGTCGCAGACATACGGCAAGTAAAAAAATTTCAAGCTCGTCGCTGAGTAAAATTAATTCACGCCTTAAATTCAAGGGACGCTAATCACCAAATACTTCAAAGAGCGTCCTTAAATAAACCAACTAAATAACGAAAAACCTTAAATGAGTTTATGTGCACAAGAATTTTATATAATTCTTTTACTCTGTAACATCCACATAAAAAGCTGGCCTTCTATGTAATATCAATTAAAAATATGCCTATTTCGTCTTTAATCATTAATTAGTAGAAGAAACCGTTAATATAAATAAAGAGCAGCAGAGGGCCAAGTATACAGTTCTAAGGCACTCAGTGATTATTGTTTCCCAGTCCGAACAGTAAGAATGAGAATCAAACTTGCTGTCTATTTCAACTCTTTGCTTTCTCTTATCTGGATATGATGCAACAAGTTTAGGTTATTCTTAACCCCGTCGTACTTGAATTTTCCAAGCAGAATATGATAATTCACAGTGGAAGATTTAGCCAAACCACAGAAAATTCTCCCTACATGCATCATGCTATTCTTAGCTGATATTATTGTATTCGTAAGGATATATGCTCCGTTTTCTGTTGATATCACTAGTCAGTAATGAATTTATTGACTAAGAAATGTACTCGTATATATTTTGCGAATAGCGACATCATTCTACATCCTAAACAACAGTACGAATCTTGCTTGACTAAAAAAAAAAGTATGTATCACTCAATGTGATATATACTTTTCAGGGAATTTTATAACAAACAAAAATAAATTTCAGTTTAATTTCTCGGTGAAATGTAATGCATTGTTTAGATTATCCTGTACTCGTAAGTTTCTAGAAGACATAAATCATTCTCATTGACGAGGGAGAAGCAAGGAACAAGGAAAATTAGGAGTAGAAGAAAGAGGGTTTTCTTATTCCCGATCAAGATTCTAAGTAATTCTGATTACTTCATGCCATTGCCCACTTAACAATCTGGCTACATGGGTGTGCGAGACCATCAGTGGGCCCAGAAAGACAGTCCATCTCGAGAGCACTTGACTGCTGATTAATTAAAAGAATGTTATATTCGAGAGCCTCACTAGTCCTTCACAAGTGATATTACTACAAATTTGGGCTTAAAAAACCAGTTTGCCAAGATTTTAAGCAAATATGATGCCCATTTTCAGCATATATCTAACAAATTTCCAGCTCTCTCTGAAGGAATGGACCCTATATAAGAAAACTGTGTTGAGTACATTTGATTCTGCAATGGACACTAAAAGAGTCGGCGTGAAAAGCCTATACAGAATTAATAAAACCATTTCTTGTGCACAGAAGTTCCTTGAATGTATCTTAATAATGTTATAGATACGTTCAAGGAATTTGGCTACACAATGAGTTTGAAAATGTATTATATGTACCCACACCTTGGCTACCTGCCCGAAAACCTGGGTTCTCTTAATTAAGAATAGGTCAAAGGTTCTACAAACATTTAAAGCAATTTGCGACAAGATATCACGGACAATGGGACATCAATATACTTGGGATACTCAAGTGAGTGAAGTTCAGAAACTTTACATAAAGGTAAGACCGCAGAAGAACTTCCACAACGAAAAAGCGGCAATTTGGAACAATGTACCTGAAAAAAGATTAAAGTTAAAAGTCTAGATATTGTGTAATTACAGTGTTATTGATGGAATACAATAAAATTTAACAATATTGACACGATTAAATTGTGTAAATAGTTACCAAAATATAAGAACAATTACATATAGTATAAGATTATAATAAATACTTGTGAACTTTACGGATATTATACAGTCATTTTTTTCAACACTTTACTATGTTTTTTTTTCTTTTGTTGTATTTGGAGGTTTATATTCAGAAATAGTGCGGTCATTTTTTTAAATAAAATCACATGAAATGAGATTATATTGTTAATAAATAAGACACCAAACCTAAACATCTTAACCTAGTAAATTCTAATAAGTTATACATTTTTTCTAAAAAGTCTTACATGATAGCAAAAAACTAAATTGATTTTCAGATACGGTATATACATTTCATATTAATTATCTAGAGTTGGCTCAGACAATAACCACAAAGTTAAAATTCGCGCGTTTTTTAACCTAACTAGTTTGGAAGTAGCTTATTATAATTTCCAAAATAAGAATACAATTTGTTATGTATCGTTTCTCAATTGATTGGAAAGTATGTTCAAGTTATTTCTGGAAGATTTTTTTTTGCGGACATTGTTTTTTAATGAGTTAAATGTTTCGTAAGTCATTCTTTGATTCCCTGCATTCTTCCTGATAACACAATATGGTTTAATAACAAAACATCTTTTTAAAAGCACTAGATAATTTCGGAAACTTGTTAAGAAGGCACTTTCAAAAGTGCAATAATGTCCAAGAAGGCGATTTATTATGAAAATGTTGGAACTGTTAATATGTTCTGATAAACCCATAGTTAAGTATATTTTTTTTTCTCAAGTGTTCTATCTCCAGGCATACAACGAGGATCTCGAACATAAGCGTAAAGTTGAATTGCAAGGCACTCAGCAGGTCGCCAAGATAAAACTGCTAATAAATCACAGTAGAAGATGTAGTGCTGAATGTAAAGAGATTTTCCGAGAACTGTTTCCTCAGTTCTTGTCACGAAGAGCTGCTGGCTCTCTGCTCGGGTAATTCCGCTCGTTTTACTGCTGCTTTTGTTCGTTTTTTCCTGTTCTTACTCTTTGCCTTGTTTTCTTTTAATCTTTTGAGCAAGTCTTTCCATATTGAAATGACATCATGCTGTGCAAGAGAAAATACACGAAATCGCCTACGTTTGTAGAAAACCAAAGAAGAACTACAATTTGAAGGACATATTTATTTTCTACAGTTGCGAGGACGATAAAGGTCTTGGGAGGTGGAACTTACTTCACAAGTGCTTAAGCACACGACTCTTTTTGACAGAAAAGTTACATAATGAATATGGCGATATGTACATTATAGCAAGTTACATTTACTAAAATAATCTCTTAGTTTGCTTCCCTCATGCTATAAATAAGGTTGTGTAGTGTTCCCGTCTAATTCTCTCTGACTTAAATGTGGGTCACCTTTCGAAGGTTGGATGCCCGAAGACTTGAACGCAATCGCTACCCAGGTTTAACAAATGTCATATTTCCCAAATTACATTATATCTCTGATTATTTGCTAGGAATTGAATCAGGGCTATGCTCGATAACTCTTTAGTGCAACTTCCGTTCTCTGGCACAGAGTGGTAAGCAACGTTTACTTGGCTGCCTCTGCAACTGAGCTCAGCGCGCGCTGAACCAAGGTCCCACCAGTCACTTGTAATAATAAACTTTTTCCGAACTGATGGCTGCACGTGGACAGTTACCACTTTACCTTACATTCAGCAGGGCTCCATGTATCAGTCATGTCTCCTTTCAAGAACGACAGCGGAGGATAGAGGAGAAAACCGAGCCCAAATCCAATCAACTGATGTAAGTGAATAATTACGATATTTTTTCATGTAGGCCTGGTAACTCAGTAAGTTAGAGCGTGGTGCTACCAAAGGGAAGGCAGTGGATTCGCTTCCTCAGAGACTTACTTTTTTAATCTTCATAATTTGTCTACATTTTCTTATTATAATAAATGTTACATTTTTAGGAGAACAACACATCGGTTGTAATTTTTCTTTTATTTCATGTACGTTGCAAACTTAGGTTAGGCTAGGTTAGATAAAGTTAACTTAGCTTAGCTTAAGTTAAAAAAAAATAATAAATTAGGCTTAAAATTGCAAAAGTTATACTGTTGCATAGGTTGCACATTTTGGTTTGGTTAGGTTGGATAAGGTTAGGTTAGCTTAAGTTACAAAAATCCTAAGTTATACTGTTAAAATCGTGAACATTTCTAGTATCAATTATTTCCTTTACGTTTTATATTGCTACTTTAAAGTTTCCCGTTTGCTTTCGCTGTATCTGAATGTGATTAACTACTAACATGCTTCGTACAAAGTTACTTTTGGTGTGCAATTGCTTGTTTCTGTGCGCTACGACTGTATTTGTCGAACTCGCACGTAAATTTCTCCGCATTTAGCAAGATATTCCTTTTAATTGGGCTCGGTACCCTCCGCTATAATTCAGGAAAGGAGGCGTGATTGGTGCAAGGATAATGTTAGGATAAGTCAGCTACCCGCACTTTGCTGTTACGAGAACAAGGAATATTCGCCTTTATGTGATAACATCTGTCTGTTGGTTAGCCAGTTATTAAGTACAGTGCGTTAATAAAGTAAGTTTACTGTATGGAAATGTTTTCGCTACAGCAGAGAGTGGGTGGAAAAAATAAAGTTTACAGAAATGGTGAACTAACATTTCTGTGCAAAAGAAACACGGCCGACGCACACGACAATGACAGGTAAAATATTTGCTGAACAATTGCTCCTAAATTGCCCTGAGGTAGCTGTTATTGTAATTGACAATGCAAAGCGTCACAGTAGGAAAAATGAACTTTTGTCTGTCACTTCTTGGAGGATAAACGATATCATTGGTTGGCTTGCTCAGAAAGGAATTCCATTTGAATGTGATATGCTCAAAAAGGAACTTCTGTTTAATGTGTCTCCACATAAAGAGAAATATGACAAATGCATTGTTGATGAAATGGCAAAGGCAGTAGCGCGATAAGTTCTTCACTTGCCACCATATCATTGTATCAATCCCATCAAAATGTTACGATCACAAATAAAACTTATGTTAAAATGGACAATATATCATTCAGATAGTCAGAACGAGACGAATAATCTCAGAAGCATACGGACATATTATGGTGCAAAATTGGGCGAATTGTAAGGACATAATAAAAAAGGTTGAAAATGAAAATGTAATCCAAGACAACATAGTCCTTTTTTTATGGTTTTATCATCGTCGTCGTCAGCAAAACCTGTCCCTCCTGAATCACCATCAACTGCTTTTAGATTCGTCAGAATCCTATCCAGGCTAAAGAAAGACGAAATGTAAGGAATGACACCATTATCAGGGATCAGTGACGGGGCTTAAAGGTAAACAACATGATTGATTAAAGGTTGTATCTTATTCGTCATATTTGGTTGATAATGTTTTTAACATACTAATAAAATTCTATTTTGAAGTACTTTAATATACATAAAAGAGGGGTAAAATGCACGTGAAAATGGTATGTGTTACAATAGTCTTAAAAAGCAGTGCAGATATTTTACTAAGTGCTAAGATATTTAATTAGTAGATCGATCGAAAGCTGCACGCTTTGACAGCGAGCATATGTAGGGTACACATGGCAACAGTGCGCCCCATTTAATCTGCACTATCTCCTAAGGTTGAGACACAGTATAGAAAACACAAATGTTACTTTTAATTGAGTATTGAGTGTTACTTTTTTTACCGGACGCTCTTTAACATCTCAGGTCTTCAGCGTCCCATTCAATTCAGGGCATGAAACAACATTTAAATTTTACTCAGAGACCTCTTCTTTCAGACCTGAGGTTTGTTTTTACGTGCCGTAAATATACGACACGGGCGCACGTCTTTACTTCCCTTCCGAAGGAAGCCATTCTTAGGATTATACGCCCTCGGATGTTACAGATACGGATGTATACGTACTGTGTAGTAGAAAGAATTGATTAACCCTACGGGCGTGTGATAGACCAGAGCGAAACTTAGCCAACTGCATTGGCATTAACAACTTTACACAGCCCGGACGTAAAAAGGACGATTTCATTGAGGATAATTTATATTATATAATGCTGTCCGTGTTTGAAACTTCGAATCACTACACATGTTATTAGTGTTTGGAGAAAAAAGATAAGAAAAGAAAATAGCTGTTGTTGTTTCCACCTCTTAATGTTCAATGTTAGAACTTACGTACATTGTCACAAAATAAGCTTTATTTTTAAGTAAAAAATAAATTAATGAATTCGTTTGTATTTATTATGGTTTATTTTGTATTGTATCAATACCAAGAAGATGGTAAGGGTTCTATTTTGAAGGATTACTTATTTTTTAATTAGTTTGAATGTATGGTTTCGTTTTTTTTTATTTAACCTTCATGTGTTTCAGAAAAAAGAATTTAAAAGTGTATATATTTAATTACATTTCAAATGATATGTGGCATTTTGTGCTGTAAAAAAACTTAGGTTTTTCTCTGAGTCTATATATAGTTCTATAAATGAAATAATATGAATATACATTTTGTGCTGCAAATTAAGTACATTTTATATACTTGTACATACATATGTATAAGTAAAATGTATTTTTGTGTCAAAAATACAGTCGTTAGTGGTATATGCAAGTACCATGTGTATGAAGAATAATAATTCATAAAGCATTTATACCGAGGTCGTTAAGGCGCGGACTCGTGAGCGGGAGGTGTGGAGTTCGAATCCCGCCAGCATTGTCCTCTCTAACTGGGGGTTTTTCCAGGTTTTCCTCAGTCCTCACAAATGGCAAATGTCGGGTAGCTACCCTAAACTTAGGTCTGGAACGTTTCCTTCCTTTAAAAAAAAAAAAAAAAAAAAAAAAAAAAAACTTTCCCAATTTATCATTTCATCTCATGTATCATTCAGTATCCATCGCCTGTGGTGCCACAGTAGTAAAAACGGTAGTTAAACGCTATTCAAAAAAAATAATAAATAAATAAAGCATTTGTTTCTGTTGAATCATTCATTCATTCGTGCAATTTTACCCGAGAGCAGGTCTTTAATTGCGCGTTAAGCACCATCATATGCTTTAGCTTTTCAGGGGAGAGATTCTATTGTAGCTATGTTGCTTTCTGAAATGAGCAGTCCAGAGAAAATCTGCCCAGGCGCCTCTTCATCTGCCACAAATTCCACTTACAACCGCAGGGATTGAACCTGGGCCACCTTCATTCTTTTATGTGAAGAAGTAAAAAAGTATTATTGTTATTATTATCATTATTATTATTATTATTATTATTATTATTATGAAAAACATATGAAATATTTTATATATATCAGCAAACTTTGATAATGACCTTAATTATCAAACTGTAATCATCATTTCAGAGTCTGCAAAAGGAAGGAAACATTTTTTATCAGTAGTTTGTGGAGCTAGAATGGCGTGCAACATTACGAAGCGTGCCTATTGTAAAATATTTAACTCAAAAATCTTAAAATGTTAATTGCAATACATGACCATATCCTTGGTCTAGTGATTAGCGTTGCTGACTGCTGGCCCGGAGGCTCGAGTTCGGTCTGGAACGATACCTGCTTAGGAATTTTTCTAAGCTAGGAAGGTCTGGAACGGGGTCCACTCAGCCTCGAGAGGACAATTGGGAAGCTGTCTGATGGGGAGATGGCCATCTTCGATTTAGTAAGCCGCGATAAAGCGACCGGCGGGAAGCGGTGTGCTGATCACATACCCCCCTGCAATACTGCACTCTACCAGTGATATCACGTGACGGACGTAGAAGACCCAGCGGTCATCGCGGTAAGCCGAAGGCCTACATGGAGCTGTGGAAAACAGGCTTTGAAGAATTGCAATGCAGAGTTAGTGCTTAGATCGGTGAGGAAATACAACATAAGTAATAAAAGCTCGTCTTTCTATGTAGAAACCTACTTCCTGGCTGGTGTCGGCCGTGTTACACAGTCGTTGCTAGCTGCTGAAAGAAACTGTAACTTGAGTACCCTCCCTCCGGAAAGTGCTGTCTGTAAACCGCAAGAGCTTGTCTGATATTACATACTCTCGGAATACTAAAAACATGTATATCAATTCGTAGCTTCCATAGCAAGGCCGTCCATTCACTGCACATTTGAATGAACCTCAATGAAACAATCTTGTTTGTGCCCAGGCTTGCATAAGCTGTCCGCATGGTAACACCATTAGCTTCACGTGTGCCTGCCAGGCTAGTCAACTCTTTCGACTACGCAGTACACTAAAGGTACCTAATGAGCGTGAGTAGTAACAGTTTTAACATACACACCTGTTAAGCACAACTGTCGCATAGACCTTACGGCCGTACATGCTAATACCGTTCTTTTAACAATCAAAATATATAATACACACAGGGGAAAAAGAACGGTATATTAATTGCTATGATTAATTTTGTAGTATCACACACACACATACACACACAGAGACCTACATGTATACAAACACACCGATATACTTACATCACACATTTTCTATGAATAATTTTATATACATATATACAAGCATGTATACAACCCTTACTCTTCAGTCCCACTTTCATTTACTTACCCTCCTCCCCAACTCCCCCTCTTCTTTATAGCCATTAAACTTCTTTGTCGGGTGTTTGGTAGAAATATTCCAGATTTGTGCCTGTATCTCTCATGCACTAACACTTCCAGGCAGACTTTGAAACATGTTGAAATTCAGAAAATGTAGAGGTAAATGCTTATTTCTTAAAATGTGTTTCCCTATATTCTCCCAGAATATGCCTCCAGGTATCGCTTTCTCCACACAATGGGCAAATTCCTTCCCCGAGAGCATTACCTGTTTTATTTTCTTTCCAAGTCCCTAATTTGAGCCATGCGAGGTCACCTCTTTCTTCTCTACCATAGGCATCTACATAAGCCCCCCTTCCTCACATCTGATCTATTTGAGCCTGCAGGGTAAGCGATAGCTTTTCTGCGCATTGAGGCTCAGTATTTTACCTATCTATATCTCGCAGACATCTGCTAACTATTTTCCAGCTATTGCGCCTAATGCCCTCTCCCCTTAATCAAATGTAACCTAGTCATGTTTTGTCTAAGCCTTTCCTTATTTTTGATGCCCAACCCATATCCCACCCTTCCCTTATTTGCTCCCTCAGACAAACTGCTCCAAGGTGTGCTTGATCCTCCCGTATTATTTTTAACCACTATTTAATTGTTCCTATTTTTAAATTTACACTTTCGTTAAACATACCAAACTATTTGAGAATCCCAACATTTGTGATACTCCCTACTTGTAGCATCCATTTTAAAAACTACTTTGTACCTTATTAAGTTCTTCGGTGTTTTTCCAACCCCAAATTTCGGCCCCGCACGTCATAGGTGTTGAATCAACGTCTAACTACACAAACACGAACAAATACTAACTGATTCGATAATTTTGTATTTCGTTAGGTATTATTCATTTTCCAAATTAAAATAAATCATAATAAATTAAAAATAAGCTACTTTAAGATATGGTAGTATAAAATAGTATATAACGTACTTATTGAAAGGCTCATTGCGATCCTTAGATGACACTCAAATGCTCAATACGTGTAATAGAAAAAAACCTCATAAGCTGCACGCGAACATAGCTGATAAACTATAAGTGGTTACTGCATTCTGGCGATTGTCATATTAGAGGAATACACGTGTGAGAAAATGAGCACTCTGCAAGCAAGACAAGACTTACGAAACTGAATGCCGAACATGGGACAGGAGTTTTGTGCGTTGCGAAACACGCCGAAATTACGACAATTGAACTCCAAATAGGGGCGTGTAAGTGCTTCACGCCTACACTTGAAGGTCGATATGCAGGAAGTATTTGTTAATCCACACTCGCACGCCCGTCTAGGCTTGTCATGGCAGTAAATGTACGTCGTCCTGCTAAGACCCCCAGAATCGGGAAAAAAAAGAAGAAGAAAAAAAAAAACCTACGCAGGAATCACTTCATTGTAGCTCTCGGCTAGTAATGTACCAATTTTTCCTTTAGCAGAAACAAACTCGCCATCTCGTCGTATTTGGAACATAAACAGCTATTACTGCATTTGCGTGTCACTGGATGTAATGCGTGCCCCAAATGTGAAACTTAAAATCATAAAAAAAAGTTTTGATAAATGTTGTACGGCGTCTTAGAGATAAGCTCCTTCGTTTCATAAAAGATCAGAACAAAGAATTTATAAGTGAACTATTGTTAACATCTTGAAGTACGTAGGACAAAATCCATCACTCATGTTTTGCCAGGACAGTTGACGTTATTTCTTATGGTGTCACAGGTTGCCCGTTCTTCCTCCTTTCATGTACAAAACTTTTTCTTCAATGTCAGGATGTCTTCCTTTGCGAGGACCAGTGAATTTCTTCCTATTATCGTTAGTTGCAAATAATGTCAATTTCTGTTGCCGCCACAAGTGAACGTTGCTCCCATCTACATTTAACTCTCTTCCTGTCTTTCTGTTACACTTTTATTCCAGCTTAAAGTATTGCTTTACGCTTGGAAATAACATCATAAGATGTCCTTCTTTGTTTGCCCTCCATTTCTGACTACCTACTATTCAAACGCCCTATGCAATAATTAGCCAACAATAAATGTAACAAAGTCGAAAAATGCAGCAATGCATTATGACTAAAAAACGACAAATTTGAATGACGTTACCGGCGAACTACGGAATGGATTTTCACTCGAATCTAATACGCACCATGATTTTGAATATTACATGTGGACAAAAACGTACGCATTAGATTAGCGTAAATACGGTGTTCTATTTTTAAAAACTACCAACATTAAAATTCTTGTTAAAATATCAGTTTCTAGATCTGTATATCGAAATATTTATATAGTACTTGGGAATCATTGTGTTTTAATGATTTTCATGAAATACTTTCTTTTTTGAAGTATTATAGAAACTATTAATAACATTTTAGACTCTTGGCGTAATAGATATTTACATTTTTTTCGGTTTGAAAAATTTTACATCCGAAAATATAAAATCAGACAGGGTTTCAATAAAAAAAAAAAAAAAGAAAAAAAAAACAACTGATGCGTACCTTTTATGATTTGCAGCAGCTTCTCTATGTTTTTAAACCTGCCCTATCTTTTTAGTCTGAAACATTTTCATGCCCTCGTATATCTTTCGATTATCATTTCTGGTCATTGTTTTATGGTTAACATTATAGAGACCCCTGAAGCACAAAGTTAAACATAACCTATTACATTTTTTTCAGAAATTCTACATTTAAGTATGATTAACAAAAAATCTAACACAATTTTTTTTTTTACTTTTCAAGGTTGCAGAAAAAATACCTTTTCTGCCACAATTTTAATGACTGTTTTAAAAAATTCTAGCCTGTTATACACTGTAGCTATTTATGATCATATTTTAGTATTAGGTTAGTTGTGAAATATACAAAGCCTGAAAAAGAAATTGTACAATTCGCTCATTCACTCAAAAATATATGTGTAAAATCTGGTAACTATACCAAAAGTAGGAGATCAAAATGATGCACAATCCAGGAAAATGAAACATTTATTCTTTTATTAACTTTTTCTTTCTTTTCCTGATTACCATGTATACTTTCAGTTTTGTGTTGTAAATTTTCATTTATAATTTTCACAGTTTAAAGTTAAGAACCTACATATCATTTATAACTTGCGTAATTTAAAGTAAACAAAGTAAAATTTATCTAGAACAACAGGCTCGCCTCCTTTCCGTAAGTACAAATCAAATAAACACAACAACAGGAAAAAATGGAACTCATAATCAATTCACAAACGCACACTAACTCATATCTAACCTCGACTGAATACTAGAAACCGGAGGACCGTGGTTAACTGCTTAATAAACCCAACAGTTTTTTATTTTTGCAATAATATCTCCACCTACTCTAAGTAAATTTAAAATTGTTTTATATACACGGAAGGAAAGTTTGAAAGTGGGATGCATATATTGAAGTCTCAATGTAAGCAGAATGTAAGTCATTCCTATAATATATATATATATATATATATTTGTGTAATCGGTGTGGCTACCTAACTGAGACATTTGTAAATTAAATGCAGTAAAGCAACGAAAACGTTGTGCTATGAGAAAATAACTGTCCGTAATAGCTTTCTGTTGTTTTATTCCTTTTTTTTTTTTTTTTTTTTTTTTTTTGGTCATAATATTGGTTCTTTCAGGAGAATATTTAACCATATTTAATAAACGTGTAAAGAAAAAATTGAGTCGTTTGTTCCTTTCTGTGGCCACTGCAAAGTTCCCTGTGCTGCAACTTGTTATGTAATGCCTGCCTAAAATAATATATTAGATTTCTCACACTATATATAGGAAGTATATATTCACATGGTTCTCTTGCGCTGCATGAAGGCATATTTCCATTCAGTACAAGGTTTTTCAAGAAAACACAATCTACTTCTTTCAAACTACAGTAAAATATCTCTCAAGGGGCTCCCAATAACCGACAATATCAAAACAAAGACACTTTTAAATAAGACAAGAAAGAATAGATAAATAAACAAGCAATTTTAAACACCCGGTCATTATGGGGAAATAATCCTTGTCTTCTAATAGCATAGAGACACCATGTATGATGGCTTCACATTTCACAGTATCACAGTAGCGAGCTTGATAACGTGGCAGGCATCCTCATCTATGGATGGTAGTTGAATAAACCTCTTGCTGCGCAAGCTAAACGTTATTACGCTTAATCAGAACTGGGTTTGTTAGATAAAATGGAAAATGGGTTAGTAGTGCACAATAATGGAATCGACGACATATGGCCAGCAATTAACATTAAATCAGCTACGGCAATTTTAGTTTTGATTTCTTTCTTTTTCTTTACTATGAATGAACGGTGTTGAGTACTAAAAATAACGTTTGTATTTCAGAATTTCGTTTTTGAAATTCGCATGAAAATACTCAATTTTTGCGTAGAAAATGTTCGTGCAGTATGTTTCCACATAACCTAGAAAAACATTTCCAGTTATCCGGCACTGGATAACCATGGGGTTGCCGGATACAAGAGATTTTAGTGTAATTTCCTTTAAAAAGTATGCTTTACTTGTAACATTCCTTACTATAAACATTGAGAACCGATGTTGAGAACAATATCATGTCCTTTAGAACTATTCTTCTCAGAACACAAAATTACACATTTTTAAATCTCAATAAGGGCTAAGGGTAATAATTTATTATATCACACCACCTGCTTGTAATGCCACTATTATAGCACTCTATAAAGGAGGACATGTGGAAATAATATGCAGGTCTGTTAGAGCAAAGTTAAGCTAGGCTAACCTAACCATAAAAAAACATTGTTATTTACACCCGATCTACCGTTACATTCACCAACAGTTTGAAGAAAAGAGTCGTAACGCACAAAATTCCAAATTTGGTAGCTTATGACATTACAATTTGTGGCGTCTTTATGTTATCTTCCATTCGACACGTCAACTGAAAAGTGCCTTTTGTCGTTTTGAACTTAAATCAGTCCAGGTGTTTTTAAAGCACAGAAAATTAAATGCAATCTTTCTGCTTTTATAGTTTTCGTGATACTACAGTTTCGGCGCAACTCTGACCAGTTTACCTAAGTGGGAAAAACCAGAAGTCTGTGGAGATGCGGGAAGAACGTATAGCAGGTGGTTGCAAAACAGATTCCACTGAAGAAAGAAGGGAAAAGACGAGTGATTAGAGGAAGAGAATGTAAAGTTAAGATTATCAATGACTGGTGAGTGATGTAGGTGGTAGCCACCAGGAAAAGTCGGTCTCCTTTTTGAGAAACACTAAGGCGATAATGGTGGGGCAACAACCCAACCGAAAGTTTCCGTGCACGTAGTTCCCTTCTTCTCACCTTGAGGAGCCAGTCGCCACCGGAAGCGTTGAGTTGGACGTACTACGACTGCAGAACAGGCCTAGTAGTGTTGTTCCAGGAACGGTGAGCAGGCAAATTATCTGTCGGATCATTTGTGTCCCTGGAGCATTAGGAAAGGTGCCAAAAGAAAACGAGTGGGCAAAAGGCACCGCCAGGCGTTGAATACACATCTCCTCCCACTCGCACGCAAAGCCAATTAGAACAAATAGGAGGGAGGAAAGAAAAAGTAAGTCACAAAAAGTGGAAGAAAAGATTGGGAAAGAATCAAAATCGTAGGAAAATGGAAAAGTCCGTCACGCAGGAGCTGCGTAAACTCAGCGAATTCTCATCTAGTAGAGTAACTTAAAAAAAGAATGTTTAATCCAACTTATGGCCTTATTAATTAATGAACTGAAATAAGTTATGAACTGTGTGGTATTAGGAGAACAAAATTAAAATTCTTGCAATCTATAGGTATCATAATAGAGAAACCATATTATTATTATTATTATTATTATTATTATTATTATTATTATTATTATTATTATGAAAATCATCATCTTAATCACCATCATTATTGTTGTTGTAGTTGTAGTAGTAGTGGTAATAGTAGTAGTAGTAGTAGTAGTAGTAGTAGTAGTAGTAGTAGTAGTAGTAGTAATAGTAGTGGTAGTAGTAGTAGTAGTAGTAGATGTAATAGTAGTAGTAGAAGTAGTAGTAGTAGTAGTAGTAGTAGAAGTAGTAGTAGTAGTAGAAG
The DNA here is from genome assembly GCA_030762175.1 of Metallyticus violacea. Classification (NCBI taxonomy): domain Eukaryota; kingdom Metazoa; phylum Arthropoda; class Insecta; order Mantodea; family Metallyticidae; genus Metallyticus; species Metallyticus violacea. Next base: position 51,395,785 of record CM060834.1, read on the forward strand.
TAGTAGTAGTAGAAGTAGTAGTAGTAGTAGTAGTAGAAGTAATAGTAGTAGTAGAAGTAGTAGTAGTAGTAATAGTAGTAGTAGTAGTAGAAATAGTAGTAGTAGTAGTAGAAGTAGTAGTAGTAGTAATAGTAGTAGTAGAAGTAGTAGTAGCAGTAGTAGTAGTAGTACTAGTAGTAGTAGTAGTAGTAGTAGTAGTAGTAGTAGTAGTAGTAGTAGTAGTAGTAGTAGTAGTAATAGTAGTAGTTGTTGTTGTTGATATTAAACCACAAAAATTAATGGCATACTATTAATTAAATGAAATATATGACCACTGACAAACAAAGCTATACTGCGTAGATATTTTTAAACATTTTTATGTAACTATGTGTATGACGAGCCTTTGATATCATCTTTATATTAACTAAAATAGAGAAAAATGACAGAAAGTTTCGAGTTACATTGTGTATTTAAGTGAATGATCATATGTTTCAATAAAACAAAAACATGCTACTATTTATAAACAATTACTACATACTAAGCAATTACACAACAAACAATTGAAAGTTTTATCGCCTTTCGTTGGCTTTAAAATATAATTTAAATGTTATTGTAGTTAAAATATGTAACATATACCTTTTCTGGAGGTTATTACAGAGCGCTCTTACATACAAATATAATTCTCACACTCATTAGATTAATATTTCACAGCTGCTATCTTCACGACAATGCTTTTTTTTTCAAATATAAATCATATGCATCGTTATAACTACAGTTTACATGCTGAATTAATTTGTCATTTTATTTTAAAAAAATATAAAGAACGCCTTTTTAATTTAGGTTTTCAAGTATACCCCTACTCCTAACGGTCCAATTTCCCTAATTTTCAGAAACTATTTTTCCTGAATTTTCTTGTGAAGAAACAAATATTGGTGCCACTAGAGCGATTGTTAAGTCTTGGGTTTCAGGTAAACCCCTGCTCTTAATGACCTAATTATCAGAAACTATTTTTCTTATTTTATTTAAATGGTATATACCTACTGAATTTTGTTGTGAAGAAACAAATATTGGTGCCGCTAGAGCAATTTTTTAAGTTTTGGGTTTCAGGTAAACCCCCGCTTCTAATGACCTAATTTTCAGAAACTATTTTTCTTGTTTTATTTAAATGGTATACATGGAGTTTCATTGCGAAAAAACAAATAGTAATGCCACTACAGCGATTTTTAAATGTTGGGTTTCGGGTTTCAGCAAACCCCCCCCCCTCATCCTAATAGTCACTGATTTTTAATTTTTTTTTTTTTATTTTACTTCAATGACAAATATGGGATTTCCTTTAAAAAATTAAATTTCCGGCGCTAAAGCTGTTTTTAAATATTGTTTTAAACCCCACTCCTAATGGTCCAATTGTCCCAATTTTCGGAATCTACTTTTATCAATTTATTTTGAAGAAATCTATCAAGTTTCGTCGAGAAAAAAAAATTTCGGCCACTAGAGCAATTTTTCAATTTTTAATAAAAAAAATCGCCTTAGGTTAACCCCAACCCCAATTATCCAATTTGACTGGTTAATGAACTCAACGAATCGATTGTTAATTGATGGTTTTACGCCGAGTTTCGTTGAGAAAAAATAAAAATTTACCGGTATAACTGCGGTAGCGGTTCCTCCGGAATTTGCTAAAAGAGAAAGATTATTGCAAAGATGAGATTACAAGTAGGCCAAGGATTGTTAGACGAGAGAGATAATACAAGGACACGGCAAAAACAAGAATAAGAAAGACAAAAACTCTAATTCTACCTTAATTTGACTTCAAGTCTCGGTAGGAGCAAACTTCCGGTCGGGATACTTGCGCTGACCTTATCGTCTCCATTCTCAACTCACATGAGGGGCAATTTCCTTCGCCGAAACAGTCACATGCCCAAATTCATGGGTGAACGCACATACGCTTTCTTCAAAGGATGTTATCTTAAGCACATATCATGTGTGTCACTGACCCCATCTTTCTTGAAAGGCAACTCTTTACGTTCATTCTCCCTTCACTCAGTTCTGAGATAAATGATCCTCACTTAACGTTAGTTCCGGTGCTGCCGCCATAAACAGCTCCTTAGCCATAACATCCTTCTTTTGTTTTTCTATTTGCCTTTCCACTGGATGTATGACAAAAGATGAATGTTTAATCAAATACCGAAAGCTTGCAATGTAACCAGTGACAAAAATAGACAAATAAAATAAAAACAAAGCCTCAGAAGTCAATAATTCTGAAATAATGTATTAAAAGCATGTTTTTTTCGTACGATATTTAGATAGGTGGTCTTTTAAACATCCAAAATGTCTTAACACACATTCTTCTGTGTTTTTCTTGCATTCTTAGCCTTTCTTTAATTTTTTTTTAAATTTATTTAATTGCATAATTTCCACCATTGTTAGAAAATGCTTCAAGCAAACTTTTGCCTCTGCATAATTTCTTTTATAAACAATTCTTGAAACATTTAAATAAATGTCGTTAACCCCTCCCCACACACAGATGCAATGCAAATATTAAACTCAATTTAAAACATTCTGATAATAAAATTAGTAATTGTTTATGAAAACATTCAAGTAAAGTCAACAAATTTAAATAACAGAAAAATGAAATACGCAACAAATAGCCTGACGAAATGAACTTCAGTTTACCTTGCCGATGTCTACTATCTGAGCTACCATGCGTTTGTTCGGCCACAATCGCGAATCTCACCATACCCTCGAGAGCTGAAAAAGTATTTCGTTTTAGAGATTTTGTTACTAATAGATGACTCGAAACGTTCAAGAAATTTTGACCCAAGATTTGTCGGAGCTAATTATTTTACATACTAGATTTGGAATCATAAACAGAGTCACAGAAAATGTATTATTGAAATAAAAATTTATACGAAATATACGATCATGCTACAATATATCTATGTTGTTGCTAAACAAAATATTTAAATTATGTTTAGTGTTTTAAAAAACAGAATAGTGGTTTCAGATTTACATATCAGAATGGGATTTTAATAGGCCAGAGTTTAACGCATAAAATTAATCACTTCCGAATTTTTATTTAAAAATATTATGTCCTTAGACGCTATAATAGCTTAATAATTTTTCTCTAGCTCTGGTATTCTAAGTTATTTTCTCCTGAGACTACGGTACTAAAAACAGACACAGGTTTTTGATATTTAAAATTCTACTTCAGATACCCAAAATAAAATTTACATGATCCTATTCCACAAAAGTTTGGTTCAATATAATACAAGTGTATGGAGCTTTAATTAATTTATTATTAGTAGAATTGTGTTCTACAAAGGATTCTTCTGTTCTTGTACTTTACAATACTATAACGGTAAGGGACTTATTATTGTTGTGTTTCACAGAAGTATTAATAGAGCAACAGCTTATGATTTCGAGTGACAGTAAAAAAAAAAAAAAAAAAAAAAAAAAAAAAAGGATATAAGTGGAATTTGTCGTTTGATTCAATCTTTTTCTGGAAGAGATAACAGCAAATGAAATTCATGAAAGGGTTTTACTTACTTTAGTGATGCATGACCTATGAAACGGTTCGATTTTGGGTAAATGAGCTAACAGTGGCAGAACAAGCATCTATCACCACGTCCTGGAGCTCCAAAATCAGCTGTGAGGTCGAAAATCATCGACAAACCATGATATTGTTTTCACTGACAGACGAGAGACAACGCGAAATTTAACAGCAACAATGGGCATCTGAACTGAGCGGGTTCGTTTTATTTTGCATAATGAATTATACATGAAAAAGCTTTGCACAAGATGGGCGCCGCGTCTGCTCACTCGAGAGCAAAAGCGAAATCGTATGGAAAAGTGGGCGTACTGTTTGGACATGTTTAAGAAGAATCCAACCGATTTTGTACGGCGTTTTGTGACTACGAACGCAACGTGGATTTATTACTACACCGGCAACGAAACAGTGAATCGCACGAGGCGAACCGGCTCCGAAAAAGGAAAAGTGTTTGGGGAAAAAACCATTACTGCAGAACACTATGCATTACTCTTGGAGACAACGAAGACAGCAATCGGGAGGGGGGAAAAAATCAAGAATAGCCAAAAAGAAGGCATTGTTTCACCATAATAACATACCGATGCATTTAAACCCATTGTTGAGGACAAATTAGCCGAACTACGATTTGATATCTTCCGCATCCACCCTATTCGCCTGATCTTGCTCCCTCGGATTGCCGTCTGCCCCAAAATTCAAACTTTTCTAGCTTGACACAAATTTAAGTCTAAAAAGTCATACAGGAGATAACGAGTATTTTGAGGGCCACGAAGAAACCCACTTCCTGAGGGAATGACAAACCTGGAGAAACGGAGCAAATGCGATGAACTTCGAGAGGACTATGTCAAAAATAAAATACCTGCAACTCTTTCTATATCAAGGCAAGCTACTTACGAAACCATCCTCATTCATTAGTTCAGTATGCAAGTTTATGATTTTTAAGGTTCTTGTTATTGACAAATACTTAATAAAGTATTAAAATGGTCATTATTTCTGAGGGAAAAAATACCAATATTGTAGGAATGCTAATAATTCGTTCTATATATTCAAAGATACGAATTAATTCCCAAAGAGTGGGCATAACTTAGCGTAGTGTGCCAAATAGCTGGTCTTCCATCTTGAACTTTTATGATGTAGCATATATTGTACAACTGTTGTAATCAATAGTGGAACAGAAAGTTACAACTTGATATAACCCGCTTATTTGTACGTTTAGTGGTTTTGATGGGAGTGCTGCGAATTGTTCACATCCGCTTCTATTGGTTACCTCCCCTGACTCGTAGCAGAATACAACGATAGAGCAACCGTATACGAATAGAAGATACAAACAAAGAAATACTTTAACAGGCTGCATTGTTAATGTTCATAAAAAATATATCTCCAGTTACAACTGGTCAAGTGGACAGAATCCTCACTTCCTCCTCACTTGTCGCTAGTTTGACGTCAACTCAGCTCAGTAACGCTCACACGTTCCTTCCTTGATCGATGGCAAACGTAAAATAATCAGATATTACTTACAAATACAGTAATGTATTAGACATATACATTTGTGTAAACGAACTCAGGTGGGAACGTGCTGCATTTTATGACGCAACAAATATGGAGATAACATCGCCAGAACAAAGGACAGCTGCATGAGTCATTCTGGCGTTTATTGCCGTAATGATATCTGACGGCTATTTGAATCAGTGTTCTAGTTACAGCTTTGTGATTACACGAAAGTCCCGTAGTCCACTTTCTATCGTCAGCATTCGTTCACGGTAACGGATTTTCACGCTTTAATACATGTATATGCTTAAACATGTTAATGTTTTCCTAAAGATATATTATTTTATAATTGTATGCATTTATATTTGCACAACATTAACCTATCTTTCATTCATATTCCTGGAGAAAAATAAATATTTTTAATTTTCAAAGTGTTGTTGATAAAAAGATGAACAAATTCTACAAAAATAAATATGCTGTAGTGTTATTACTATTTATAATACTTTTTCAAACATTAAGATATACCTTTTACAAAATTGGCTTATCTATAAATTTTGCTATTCATAGAAGAACAGTATGTGCTGCAATGCTTCTAAAATTCCTCGGAAAGTAAAATGAAAGCGATAACATTTGTCATTACAACTAGCACCTGTTATTCATTGATTCTGAAATTGTATTTAAAAGTTTGCTTTTGAATATCATTCGTAAAGTTCAGAGAGATTGAAGAATGAGTCAAGTATACACTTTATGAATCCTGTATGAAAGCATAATTCATCTTAAAACTTCGGAGGCGACTTTGGTTTGGTCAAGTACAGAGGCGCCCACTTCTGGAATATATTGATGGGGACCCAAATTCCCTCTGTAAGATTTGTAAATGCACAGTCAGCGACTTCCACCAAAACACAAACTTTATAAATGTCCAATCCCAATGTAACTACAAATCATTTCTATATTAATGATATGCATTAATAAGCAAACGAATTAAAACAAAGTAAAAAGGTTATGATGAAAATATAAGAACTGAAAACATGCAAATCATAAAAGTGAAATATATTAAGAAAACTATGTAAATTGAAAATATACAAATCAATTAAAACATTTTAAGAAAAAAAATGAAGAATTATCTATTTTAACGAAAACCTGGCGAAAGTCTGCTGTTGCAACTCATTTCTTGCAATAAACTCGTTGTTCCGGTGGCGATTGCATTGAGACAGTTCAGTCCCTCTGATGATCTTAAGTAATTATCCAGCCTTTTAGTCCAGCCTTTAGTCCTCATAATAGGAATGAAATTACGAGAAGTGAATCGCTCATCTAGTTGGACAGAATGTCCTTATATTAATCGTATCATCGTCTTGTAACTGCTTGAAAAATGAATGTTTTTAGGAGAATTCCTCCCAAATTTGAAATTTAGCTCATTCAAACTAAAAGTTAAATATTACTACCATCACTTTGGGAAAAAACTGAGAGGACCCAGCTGTACGAAAACTTTGGGGAAGGTCCAGGCCTCCGGGCGCTAGGAGTCGACGCCCATGATCAAACAGGATTCTGTATGTACACTTGGCCTTAGAACAATACTCTCATCAAGTTGTACATGTGGGCTGAAACGCATGTATTTGGAACCCAACCCGATTCCATTCACTGCAATTCTGCAGTGGTTAATTCCCAATGTAACGAGACACTGGTCTGCTGGGTCTCGTGCGATCCAGTGGAAGTCGTCCTCTATACAAACCGGTTACTTTGGTCAGCATGAAGCCTGTGGCGTAAGTGGTATGTACGAGAAGGTCTGGGAAAGACTTCTTACGCTAAGCTGAGCACACACTCAGTATATGTTGTCAGCGACTTAATACATAGATAGCTCCCAGAAGACAGTTCCCGCGCTTTAGCCTTTGAGAGACGGAACTTCTGAAAGAAACTGTATATAACTCACTAGTATTAATTTAACACAATACTTTTACACAAGGATAACGTGGATACTTTGAAAAGAAAAAACAATGTTTAGACCTATTAAGCGTTAAGTTTAATTTCAGGTTTGTTTGAGTAGGGAATTTGTGTTTCGACAGGGATTTTGATACAGATATAGGTTTCGGCTCGAACAGGAATTTACGGTTAAAGTCTTCTACAGAGACACATGTCCACATTGGTGACGAAGACCATAAAACACTCATATACTTAACACATCCTTTGGTTCATATAAGTATTTACAATTTTTCAAAAATGTACATAAGATTAATTCCTAATTGTTTGGCCCGGAGCCTTATCCAACGGTTAGATAAATGACTGAGGTAAACTGAAGTTTTAATGCATTTGGTTGTAAAGTTATGAATTGCACTCCAAGTATATTGGTTAAAGTTTCTTTTTGTAATGTGTTAACTTAGGAGGGAACGTGTTTTTAAAGCCAGTGTGTTGGATTAATTATAATATACGGACATTATTGAAAGTCTTATTCATTGTCTAAGTGGGAGATTTTATGAATGCTTGTGCTCTAGCAATTGTTTGTAAACCATTTGATCAACTGTTGTATGCTTATTATGGCAATGTTTCAAGATTTCGTGTTTATTTAAATGACATAATACTGTGTTACTTTTTACACAAGTTATATTTTCAAAACCGAAATTTATTTATCGCTATTATTATTCAATAAAATTTATTACTAGTTATAATTTTTCCCATATTGCAAAATTGCCTTTCTTCGGCCACTTCCTGCTCCCCCTCCCCCCTTTCGTGAATACTTCCAAGGTTAAATCTGCCCGAGCATCAACGGGAGGGTGTCAAATTTATGATTATTCAATTATGGAAGCGTGACAAGTAACATGTTGTTTAGAAGTCCACTTTAAAACAATGTTTAAACACTTTTTTTCCCCAAAAACTTTAACACTATTACAAGTTTAAGGGACATAAATAAAATCATTAATTAAAATATGAAATTAGAAACCTTAAATATAGGTGATTTCCATTCACAATCCTGCTTTGTCGTCTATGGACTCTTCTATGATAATAATTTTTACCGAAGGTCATTTTATGCACTAAAAATCTAACATGAATCCGACAATAAAACATTGAGGTTCCTTATTCCCGGCGACAGTCCCAGAGCTGAGAAAACGACATCTTTGTTTTTATAATACTCGTAGATACTTCTTTGTCATTGTTTTTACTATTATCGTTACATCGCTCTATCTGCCCCCAATTCATTCGTCCTCGGTTCTTCTACTTTATCGAGGAATCTTGATACGAAAAGCGGCAGTATTTCGTATTGCCCCACTTGGAGCCTTTTTGTGCACATGTTTTAAATCTACAAAATGGTCTGTGTGGTTATGGATAAAAATAATCAACAATAAAAAAAAATGTGATGCCGCTTCCTCTCATATCCCTCGGTCAAATACTCCACAAACTCGACGCTGCAAACCAAGTCTCCTAGATAATAATCGCAAATGCAAGATAGAAGTCCCATACTAACATTGTTGTTGTTGTTGTTGTTTCTGTCTTTTACGCATTAAGCAATAGTTATAAGAAATTAAACGTTGACATTTTTGTGAATAGGGCAAATCAACAACCTCATTCATATAAGTGCAGTACTAATAACAAAATTAAATGTCTGAGAAGTCTCATGTCTTTCAACGTTATTTCAAATAATGTTCAAAGTTAACGTTTAGCAGTATTATTGTTTGATATATCAAACCTACCAGTGTGTTTATTCTATGTTCGTTTGCACAACTTTTAAAACTTATTTAAGTTCTAGATGCTCGTACATGCATTAAAGGTTAATTAATAACAGAGGTAAATAACGCAATTTTTCTGTATCAGCAAATATTATAATTCGTGAAGATTATGGTGCAAGGTGAATGCATGACGACGTTAGGAAGAAGGTAAAAAAGGAAAACAAAACAACACATGAAGGATATATGACGAAACACGTCTAAATCTCCGTTTATATGTTTACAGCTCTGCTATCTGTGAACTCGTGCGGGGTTCGTCTTTTGAAGATGAATGAAAACCGGCAGGTGATGAGCGGAAGTACATGCAATCCACGCCTAAGGCGGCTGGCTTCTGTAAATCTCAACATCTGTGCAAACAATGCGATGGCAGTTGCCAGGATGTTGCGGAAGAGCGCTTTACTCTTCTCACCGGCTCAAATTTGACACAACTGGTGCGTGCAGGAAGTCAAGAAACGCTCTGGTTGCTATTGGTTTATATATCTTAACACAAATATCATGGATTCCTCACAGGTCCGGAAGGCCGTAGTAGGTGCCATAACAAGCCAGTCATCCTGATATAATGAGAGGTTTTGCATGCTGCTTGCACTGCAGTTCTTCGAATAAACGTTCAGTTTCTGTCTCTTTCTTTCTTCAACCCTCCAACGCGTACATATATTGCTGTTTTGCTTTTCCATATCTTTATTTAGACCTCAAAATTTGATTTTATCTTTTCTATCCCATTTCTTACCTTTCTCTTCTTCAATTTATAATGTAATGTATCTTTAATGAGGCACAACAAATTCCGAATATCTCAGGTAATATTTTACTTGTAAACTTAATGAGAGAAGGTGCTGGAACCGATCACCCTGTCATGTACAGGGAAAACTGAAATCAAATATATGCGAACTTAAGTACATTATAGTACTAATTACTAATTACACATTCATTGCACACAGGTCGGAAGACAGAAAACAATCCTGTTGCAAATGTTAAGCTGAATACTTCGTGACCTTAAGCATACGCTTTCCTGCAGCTGAGGAATGAACAGCCTGGTGTCTGTTGTGTTCGTGAAGAGTGCACGATTAAGAGAGTATGGGTCGAAAGTCAGGTTAAAGCCTACAAAGAAGAAGGATTTTCGTCTCTGGAAACAGCAAGAAGGCTTGGCAGGTCACCATGTGCATAAACGACTTCCAGAAGCTAGGAAATAATTATGGAATGAGAAAATCGCCTGAAAGACTTCAAAAACGCAAAATAGGCACCTGATCAGAAAGCTCAGTGCAGGTGGAACATCGCTGGGACAGCTTGTTCGTGATTCTACAGTCAGTGTTCACAAATCGCAGATGTCCAGGCTAGTCATACAAACAAACATACTAAAATACAAGAAAAAGAAGAAGCAACCCTCATATGATGGTCAACCATAAGCAGAGACGAAGTGACTGGGTTAAGGAACACATCACCTTGAAGGAAGATTGAAAGGTATAACATTCAACGATGAAAATAAATTTAACTTGGACAGTTCTGATGGTAGGGTATATTACTGGCATAATCTCAGAAAAGATGAAGAAGTCTTTGGTGGTCTGAGGTAGCTTCGGATATAGAGGTAAAGCACATCTAGCGTTCTCTTGTGTAAAAGTCATACACCATCAGACACTGCTTGAATAACACCTTTTACTTTTTTTTTATATGGTGTTTAACGCCCGTTTTTACTACTGAGGCACCACAGGCGGTGAACACTGATGGATGATACATGAGATGAAATGATATATAAGGAAAGGATTTTCTTAAGGAAGGAAACGTTGCAGGCCTGTTTAGGGCACCTCCCCGGCATTTGCCATTTATGAGGAAAATCTGAAAAAAAAAAAAAAAAAAACTGTCAGGGAGGACGGTCTGGTGAGATTCGAGCCCCAGACCTCCCGCTCACGAGTCCTTAACGACCTCGGCCACCCGTGGTCTGTTAAAGAGAGGATTGGAGCAGAGAATTGGATTTTCCAGCATTATAGCGCAACCATCCACACTGCCAATCCACAAGGGAGTGGTTTCGACGCTAAAAGTTAGTATATATAGAATGAATCGCCAATTTCCCGCACCTTAAACCCTATGGAGAATGTATACGAAATCTTATACAGGTCATTTTATTGCGATGGGATGTAATATGTCAGTGTGCAGGAATATGGAATAACTGTGAACTGTCTTGGAATTATAGAAGGTAGCAGAGAGTATGACGGATCGTGTGATTCAGTTGTTCTGAAAAGGGTTCATTTATAAGAAATTAATAAGTGATCTTATAATTTTGCATCGGACTGTTTTTTGTATTCGGCATTCTCTGAAAGGAATGAATTTGTTTGTATAACCAAATGATAAAGATTATATAATTACATGTACCTAAGTTAAAATATATTTGTTTTCAGTTTTTATCTTACATGACGAGTTTCGAAGGTTGGTCTTATCGTTTTGCAAAGTACCTTACATCTTGGGACCGCTTTGGAAAAAAATGATCCATCCTTCGCTGTTTTTAACATTCGGTAATACTGGCTATTTCCTGGCGGATATTTTGTTCCAATTCTTGCAGTATATTTGTTTGACTTGTATACTATAATTTTTAATTTGCCTCTGAGATAAAAGTCGCAAGGTGACCGAGGAGGCCACAAATAAACACTAAAAACTCTGTCATTCTAAAACACTCTTTAATTTCTCTAATCGAAACATTCGCTTTATGCGCCCTTGGCAGAGTCTTGTTGAATAAAAGGGGGGAAATCACGCTCCTCGTGGGCTAGTCCTCTGAAAAATGGGGATAATTGTATTACGTATGCCACAGTTATTTTATATGGTTTTAACTTTAACATTTTAGTAACTCTCTACACAGAGCTACAGCAAATGCTCGCTTGTTGTGAACGATGTCTAAGTGATTTTGGAGATTTTCTTCAAACGATGACCAATGTCATCTAGCATTCCTTCGGTGGGAACCCTACGTTGTCTGTCAGATATTTTAGATTGAACACAACCCGTGGTTTGAAATTTACTATAAACATAATGGACTGCTGTACCACCTGGAGCTTTTACATCTGGCATCTTTCTTCAAATCATCTTTAAGCTTGAAGAGCTGACTCAATCAACATATGAATCGCAAATAAATGGGGTGCAGTAGGAAATATAAACTAAGCCATAATTCACTTCTAGATAAATATAACAAAATGCATCATTCATAATAACTGAACCGAACTCAACCACTATCAGAAACACACTGACAGCCGTAAGATAGCGTGATTTTGTTCCAGTCAACGGTGGAAAACACGTGTGCAAGTTCATTGGATCGCTGCGTAAACACCATTATCTAGACTTGTAGATCAAGACTCCATCAGTTATCTACAAACTGTTCCATTATGAGAAATGACGCCAAATTTTGTTCTCTTTCCGAGTCGCTGGATGCTAAATCTGGGCTGTAGAGTAGAGTGGACTGCCGTGAATCAGGGGAGCACAATTTCATGATTCATCACCTTTCCTTCTTTATAGTGGCATTCCCTTACCTAGAAATCAGCCGAATGGTTTATTGCCTTTATCTTCTTGGTGCACTGAATGGCTTTAAATTTTCTCGGCAGTGCTTCGCTGGTTTTCTTCATGGATTTCCTTTTGGAAGGAGGTACTTTAAAAGAATACGGTTTCATCCCCTATGATGATGAATTCAATGTTTCTTTCTGATTTCCTTGGCAAAGAGCTAAGTATAAAGTTCTATTCCTTCTGAATTGCAGAAACACATTAGTTCGTCATATGAATTATTTGAAAATTATTAGCTGAAAGCTCCTACTTTGCTAAAATGTATTTCAGCTTCAGTCTTCGTCATTGAACAATTCCTCCTCGACATGAAAGACGATTTCTTCAGTCATCAGACATGCCAATCATCACTAGAGTTATCTTTTATGCTCTCTCTTCCTAGAGGAAACTGTTTAGCTTATTACTTCACAGTGGAGTTAGGAGGAGCTTCCCCATAAACACCATCTAATAGCTGTTTGATAGCATTCCGAGAAATCCCTTTTTTTGTAAAGAATTTTACAATACATTTTAGCCTTTTACAGGCGGGTGCAGGAAGAAGCGATAGCTGTTTCCTTTACTTTTTCCCTCTAATACCGAAACGCTATACTCACAAGTAGCATAGCGATATTGATGTCAACCTCACTGATAGAAATCGGAATGGTTGTCTGTATGCTTCACCGTTTCTTCCAATGAGACGTCCGCGTTGCGTAGAACAATAAGGTTCCCCATGTATGTTTATAATGACTTTTGAGCTCATTAGTATGCAGCAGTGGGACGTTCGACCTACATTATGGTCTGCTGTCTTTATAATGCAAACCGGATTGATATCTGTACAAACGCAATGAAATATTTATTGAGGCACTTGAATGGATGAACAGAAAGGATTAACGTTACATTATTATATAATCATTAAATAATTGGAAATCGTATTGCTACCTCGAAGTTATTTAAACTAGTCGAATTGATTTGAAAATAGAAAGTAAGATGTCCCATCATAAAATGCCATTACTATGTTATGATACGCGAACTCGTAAGCGCGAGATCTGGGGTTCAAATCCCGTCAGGACCGTCCTCCCTGACTGAGTTTTTTCCAGGTTTTTCTCAGTCCTCATAAATGGCAAATGCCAGGTAGGTATCTAAACTTAGGACTGGAACACTTCATTCCTTAAAAAATCCTTTCCCAAGTTTATCATTTCATCTATTGTATCATCAGTATCCACCTCCTGTGGTGCCTCAGTAGTAAAAAACGGACTTTAAACACTATTACAAAAAAAAAAAAAAAAAAAGAAAAAAGAAAAAGAAAGAAAGAAAAAGAAAGAAAGAAAAAAAAATGAAAGATAAAAGTCTCCTACAGACATAGTACTTTTATTGAATTTATTCGATGCTCAGTGTAATAAATACGAAGTGAAATACAGTATGCAGAATTAAGCAAACAATCTTATCGTCCTGTATTTATCATTTATAAATCCTTCGACTAATATTTTTCCAATTGATTTTCCTATTGATTCAATATTTCCAACACTGTAGTGATCAGGATATTGGATTCATCCACACAATTAAAACTGCAACCTCTAATAATTTTCCTCGTATTTTATTTCTTTAACTACATTATTAATCCCACTCAACCAGTTCTTACTTTCCCTTAATTGTTTCCTATTTATTTACATGTTTCCTCTAAACTCTCATTCTCAACCACTTCTGTTGGAAGAACACTCATTTCTCCAAATACGGTTTCTCCCTCTCAATAATCGAATTTCTTTACATTATAATACACTATGTCAGATATTATCCTTGTTTGCACAATATTGACCCTTCCATTTACTTACTTTTTTCAACTTATCGGTCTAGTGATAACCATACTTTCCTTGTAGGCCCAAGATCGCGAGCTTTCATTCCTGGCCAGGATGGATGACTTTTTTTCTGGAGTAATAATCTATAACAGCCCCTATGGCTCACCCCCACTGAAATATAAATATAATATAATATAATATAAAAGGTATGTTGCAAACCTAATTATAATATTATATGTACTGTAATTAGTAATGTAGATATCACGTATGTATAACACGGTATAACGTTAACATGTGAATTACGTCTGTCCTGGTGGTGTAGTGGTAGATGAGTAGCATTTACGATCATTTCCTCTTATCTGACTTAATAATGAAGACTTACTTATAGAACAGTATACTTAGCAACAGAGTTTAATTTTACACACTATGCTAGCAGTTTTCATCTTGTAAAGTGGTAATTCATCCATAGATTTTAAAGATATTGGTTATTTTTCAAAATATTACGTTTGCTTTTCCTATTTCTTAAAATGTTTCATATAACGGTTTGATAATTTTGTCACATTCGGCATCGCTAATACTGAGATTTGCTGAGTTAACATTGGGCTAAGTATGGAAAAGTGGGCCAATAGTTGCGAAATGTTTGTAATTCGAGCCATGTACAACACGGCAGGACATTCCTGCTCGGCGAGAGCTCTAACTTGAGGAATTTCCAAACAATGGCAGCAAAACTCCAATCCCCTCCTCATTGCCACCAAAAAGTTTGCAAGTCAGTCTACCTGGCCATTGTCCGTCTTCACATTCCATGCGGTTGTGCACGTGTCTTTTGTTGGTTCGGACTTTCACCGCCTTATGTGGGACCCGTTTTCACAAGCCCACCCACCTCTCGTGACAGGCCTGCTTCTGAATGGTTCCGATAGATACACAAAGCTCGAATGAAAAATAAATACACAAACACGTACGCTTGTAGCTATTCACAAGGAGGAAGATATTTATTCCTCTGTGCTCTTGATATCTTCTACTTTTGAAAATAAGATACAGATTGAGTGTTCGTTGCTCGTTGACTGTTTTACGTAAACAATTTAAAGAATTAGCCCAACTTTCCAAAAATAGAGTTTATGATAAAATAAATTAGTTCTTAAAAATGCAATGATGTTTAAGTACTTCTGTAAATCTTTAGGTGAAGATTCTTAATGTTCATGAATTTTTACTGATTTTAGAACAATTTTAAATATTATTTACAGCGCATGATACGTGCACTGGCGTATTCAAATGACCACAGCAATAAAATAATCACAATTATAAAATAGTAATAAAAACATTAAAATTACTTTTGCAGATATTGTGTTTCATTTGGACTGTGATGTATCAAATTTCTGTATATTTTTGGAAAACAATATAGTAGGCCTATGTACTTTGACTATTAAAAATGAATGAACAGAGTTTCGCAAACCAGATTCAACAAGGGGCCAAAAAATCGACATATTAATTTTTAAAAAAAATCCGTCACGCAGGAGCTCGTAAACCAAGCGAATTCCTCAGCAAATAGAATAATTTTAAAAAAGAATATAATATCCAAATTATGACCTTATTAATTAATGAAATAAATTATAACATTGCTGTGTGTTAATTAGTACACCAAACTCTAAAGCTAAGCTAACCAATAAAAGAAAAAATGAACTTTTGCGCATTACCTAATTAGGTTGGTGTTTTTTTTTTTTTTTTATCTTTTTTCCTTTAACTTCACTTAAAAATAAATGTCTGTAGTAAAATTACTTTAATTTTTAAAAGTAACGGAAACAAAATTAGAATTCATACAATCTATAAGTGTTACAAAAGAGAAGTTATTGTTGTTGTTATTGAAATTAAACCACAAAAGTTAATGGTATACTATTAATTAAATGAAATATATGACCACTGACAGATAAAGCTATACTGAGTGGATAATTTTTAAACATTTTTTAAATGTAACCATGTTTATGAACTGAGCACTTGATATCATCTATACATTCATTAAAATAGAGGAAAATAACAGAATTTTTCGAGTTACATTGTGTATTTGAGAGAGAGAGAGAGAGAGAGAGAGAGAGAGAGAGATGTTTCTTCTTAAATACACCCTCTGTGCCATAAAATGTACACACACTTCAAGCAAAGAAAAACTGTGTTCACATAACAAAACTGAATTCACACAAACAGAAAATGATGAGCACTAATCATCTTAGACTTTTATAGTTACAACAGTTGCTCAAAATGCCCATCATCGGCATCGATACACTTCTGATACGTTGAACTACTGATTGAGCAACGTTTGCGAAAGTGTCCATTTGCGAAAGTGTGATTGCAGCACATGCCGCTTCAATTTCTTCCCGAAGTGCAGGCAGTGTAGCTGGTTTTCTATGGGATACAACATCCTTAAGAGTTTCCCTAGTTAGAAGTCCAACAGAGTTAGATCCGGAGAACGCAGTGGAAACTCAATCGGACCTCTTCGTCCTATCCAGTGCCTTGGATACTTGATTTCCGCTGTTCAAACGATAATCTTGGCTCCATTTTAGCATAACATAATGTGAGTCACATCTGTTTACAGAACATCATATGACGATCTTGACTTCATTTGTTTATTGTTGATTTACCTGTCACATAGTAAAGCTACAATAATGTATGCGATTCACATAGTTTACAGAACGCCATACTACACATTACTGTTGTTTTTCGGTTCAACTTTGAAATATATTAAATAGATATCTACTGTGAAAGTGCGTATACATTTTGGGTACCGTTGGTATATATTAGTAAAACATGTTATTATTTAATAACAAAAGCAAATGTCCACATTAAACAATATAAAATAGCAAGTTTCATCGATTTTCATTGGCTTTGAAATTTAATTGAAATTTTATTGCAATAAAAACAGTGATGCAAAAGTTTTCTGAAGGTTCTGAAGGTACAGAGCGCTCTTAGATACAAATATAATTCTCACACACATATTTGATTAATATTTTACACTGATATTTTCAGGGCAATGCTTTTGTTAAATATAAAGCATATAAATACAACTTATATGCTGAGTTAATTTGTCGCTTTATTTTGAAACAATTTAAAGATAAAACGCTAGAGCGCTTTTTAAATATCGGTTTTCAAGTTAATCCCTACTCCTAATGGTCCAATGTCCCTAATTGTCACAAACTACATTTTTATATTTAAATAGTATTTATCGAGTTTTGATGTGAAAAAACAAATATTGGTGCCGCTAGAGCAATTTTTAAATTATGGTTTTCAGGTAAATCCCCTCCCCAATTTCTCGATTTTCCTGATTTTCAGAAACTATTTTTCTTATATTACTTAAATGGTATATACCGAGTTTTGTTGCGAAGAAACAAATATTAGTGGTGCTAGAGCAATTTTTAAATACTGAGTTTCAGGTAAGACCCTCCTAATAACCTGACTCACTGATTTTCAGAAACTATTTTCTTATTTTATTTCAATAGTATATTCGGACTTTCCTTAAAAAGATTAAAAATCGTGACAGCTCGAGCGATTTTTCTTTCGTTTTAACCCCCACTTTTTAAATTTCGGTGGTCATGTATATCCCTATTCCTAATGGTAATTTCCCTAATTTTCACATACTGTTTTATTATTTAAATGATATATATCGAGTTTTGCTGTGAAAAAACAAATATTGGTGCCGCTAGAGCAATCTTTAAATGTTGGTTTTCAGGTAAAACACTCGCCCTAATGAATCAATTTTCTCTGATTTTCAGCTACTATTTTTATTATTTTATTTAAATGGTATATACCCAGTTTCGTTGCAATAATACAAATATTGGTGCCACTAGAACGATTTTTAAATGTTGTTTTTCTGGTAAACCCCTTAAAAGTTTAATTTTGTTGATTTTCGGAAACTTTTCTTTTCAATGGCATATACCAAACAAAAATTGCCGCCGCTAGAGCGTTAACACACACGCGCGCGCACATATAAACCGTTTTCATCGTCATTTTCGGTGCCCAGTAGGTATGATCGATGGAGAGTTGAAAACATTTTCTAAATTTAATACCACATTCTGTAGTTATTTTAAAGAAATAACTGTTTTAAAATTATTACAAATTTGGTTGGTAATTTTTCAGCCTATATTCGTCTTATTTTTTAAAATACTTTTTAATTCCTAAAATGATATTTAAACTCTTCAAAAAATAAGAAAACATGTTTTTATATTTTCTACTGTAAGTCTGCATACATAAAGTTGTCTATAGATGAATTGACAGGTCAATGACAGCATCTGCGACACCAAACACCGAATGCGAATTACTAATGCCCATCTCCTCATACAAAGCATAATCACCTTAGTGTTCTGGTTGGATACCCTGGATCTTTTCCAAGAGATGTTAACAGGAAGCATAACAAACGTGCACAGTGATGTGAATCAAGAGGTAGCAAGATGTACGGAAACATACAGGAGAGAATGAGTTTAATAAGTTCGTTTTATCGCTTTGATTTCATATATGAATAGACCAAATAAAAAGGGGGGATATGCAGCTTATATATTTCTATTTATTTTATTATTATTATTATTATTATTATTATTATTATTATTATTATTATTATTATTCTTTAACGCCCGTTTTTACTACCTAGGCACCACAAGCGGTTTGATTTATTATAACGAAACGATGTATTCTGACTGCCAACCAATGTCACTTATTAAAATCAACTAGAGAAAGTTCATATCTGTCGCTCTGCGAAAGTGCAAATGTTTTTATTTCAGCAGGGTGTTACAAAGATGTAATTGTAATTTTAAAGTTATTTAAATCCATACACATTTTAAACAGTTTAAGTGTGGTCTCCTAACATATCGATCTGTGTAACATCAGCAACACTGTAAATTATCACTTAAGAACACGAAAAAATGTTACTAAAATACCGCCAATCAATTTGTTCTCATTAAATGATGTGTTTGTTAAGGAAATCACTAGATCATGTACTAAGATGCTCTTAAACACATATTCCTAAAACTTAGCATTTAGAAATGTGATTATTGTAGTCGAAATAGCATGCTCCGCCAACGATAAATCAAGCAATTTCACGACCCATTTATCTCAAGAACTATTTAAAACAGCTAGTTTTTTAATGGTTTACGTATGAATACTTTTTCATGTGATTGATGAAAAATATCACAATAACAAAAAGAAATAACAGTGAATAGTAAGAAACTTATATGTTTCTTACTATGATCGTGAGCGGGAGGTCTGGGTTCGAATACCGCCAGGACGTCCTCCCTGACTGAGTTTTTTTTTTCAGGTTTTCCTCATAAATGGTAAATGCCGGGGAGGTACCCTAAACTTAGACCTGGAACGATTCCTTCCTTAAAAATGAAAATCCTTTCACAATATATCATTTCATCTCATGTATCATCAGTGTCCATCGCCTGTGGTGCCTCTGTAGTAAAAACGGGCGTTAAACACCATTCATTCATTCTTACTATGATAAAACTTTTATTTTAAATTTTGGATTTTTGTTTTTTAAAAAAGTAGCTGTGATTGCATTTTTAAACTTTTTAATTAAATTATTTGTTACTATGTTAAAAAAGGTAAATTTCAAGTTTTTTATATAATGGTGCATTAGCATTTTTTCTTCAAAAATTGCAATTAAACACAACATTAAAAGAAAACTCACACTTGTAGAAGAACTATATCCTCCAAACAGCTCAGTCTAATAGCATTTCTCTTCCTCTTGATCCAGGTGTCCTTTTCTTCACTGGATCATGACATTGTATTGTTTCTATTCTTTCGTATTGGGCTCCTTCTACATGTTGATTGTATATAACCTATTTGTATACCCAGAGTAACTATTCACGTTCGTCAGATTTCCTCAAAATATCGATAACATAGATTGTCATAAATGCACTGAACAATGACAGTCGGCGTTTTAACATTCGCGTCAATAATATAATTAACTCAGCCACAATAGCATACGTCAATGTTAAATCAATAAATCAATTCCCACTACCTCTGTAATATAACAATACGAAATATCCTATTAAGCTTCTTTTCATATAATATAATCTATCCAGGGCTTTCATTTCAAAAAGTGCCTGTCTGAATAACTACCTATTTAAAACAAATTTAATTTTAATAAAGTCTGTCACGCAGGAGCTGCGTAAACTCAAACAAATTCCTCATTAAGTAAAATAATCTTAAAAAAATATAAAAAGTCCAAATTATAGCCTTATTAAATAATGAAATATTATTTAATAAGGCATTACTGTGTGTTAATTAGCATGACAAACTCTAAAGCTAACTAATAAAAGAAAACACTATGTAACTAGGTATGTCTGTTTTTTTTCCCTTCAAAATCACTTAAAAATAAATTACTCTAATTTTCAAAAGGGGAACAAAATTAGAATTCTTGCAATCTATAAACATTACAAAAGAGAAATAACATTTTAATAATAATAATAATAATAATAATAATAATTGTTGTTGTGATTAATCGACCAAAATTAACAGTATAATATTACTTAAATGAAGTATATGACCAAAGCTATACTGTTGGGTATTTTAAACAGTTTTAAATGTAATCATGGAATTGACCTCTTCATATCATCTTTATATTCATTAAAATAGAGCGAGAGAGAGAGAATAGAAAGTTTCCATTTACAAAGAAGAAGAATTTTATAGATGTCAGTAAAACAAAAAGTTATTATTTAATAACAATTACAATGTACGAAGCAAGTATACACAATCAACAATATACAATCGAAAGTTCCATCTATTTTCGATGGTTTTGAAATTTAATTTAAATTTGATTGTAGTAAAAACATAAACGAAAACGTTTTCTGAAGGTTATTACAGAGCGCTCTTACATACAAATATAACCCTCATACATATTACATTAATATTTCACATTTGGTGTTTTCAGAACAACGCTTTTGTTAAATATAAAACATATCCATCATTATAAATACAGTTTATATGTTCTTTTATTTTGTACAACTGAGAGAAAACTAAACGCTAGAACGCTTTTTAAATTTCGGTTTTTAAGTATACTCCCACTCCTAACGGCCCGATTTCCCTAAATTTCAGAAAATAGTTTTGTTATATTATTAAAATGGTACATTCTGAGTTTCGTTGTCAAAAAAAAAAAAAAAAAAAAAAACAACATACACACACACACACAAATATTGGTTTCCCTAGAGCCATTTTTAAATGTTTCAGATAAACCCTCAATCATTCGATTTTACTGATTTTCACTTTTTTTTTATTTTATTTAAATCGCATGTACCGAGTTTCCTTAAAAAATTAAAAATTGCGGCCGCTAGAGCGATCTTCAGATTTCGCTTTAATCCTTATTCTTTAAATTTAAGTTTTCACGTATACCCCCCCCCCCCTCCTCTTTTAATGAACCGATTTCCCTGAAAATATTCTTCTTATTTTATTTAAATGATATATACAGAGTTTCGTTGCGAAAAGATAGATAATAGTGCCACTAGAGCGATTTTTAAATGTTGAGTTTCAGGTAAACTTCCCACTCCTAATGTCTGATTTCCCTGATTTTCGGAAAATATTTTTATTAATTTATTTCAGTAGCATATGCCGAGTTTCGTTGAGAAAAAATAAACATTGAGGCCGCTGGAACGATTTTTAATTTTTTTGCTTTAAGTTAACCCCCACTCCTAAGGTTCTAATTGTACTGGTTAACGTGCTTAATATATCGTTTGTTAATTGGTGGTTATATGCCGAGTTTCGCTGAAAAAAGTAAAAAATTGCGGCCGCTAGAGCGTTAACAGACTCATATATACATATAAATTCACCGTCATTTTCGGAGCCAAAAGGTAGGATCGATAGAGATTTGAAGAAATGTTTCAAAAACCTTTTCATGGGTATAATCACAATAGCTACATTCTTTCGGAATTAGTTAAAAAGTAAATTTAGATGTTGGATACATTTTAGACTTCGCCCTCAGCCGTCCCCATTTTGAAACCAAATGACATCTTCGTCTTATATTACTTAAATTTTAAAAAGGATTAAATTGTTATCAAACCATTTGTTATTGTTTCCCGACTATCTAATTGTTACTGTTTGAATTTGGATAAAATAAACATTTTGTCAGTCAGTTGTACAATGAAAACACAATTTTGTTGGGTAATACTAAGATTATTAAGATTACAGCAATGAAGTCTATTTAGGAACTGCTTCCTATTCGCTTACACCATTTTGAAACAATTTATTACCAAAACACAACTATTAGATGAAATGCTTAATAATTTTTTTTTTTTTTTATTGTGTCCAAATTCAAACAACAATAATAACAATCCAGGTTGCCAAGCAACGATGAAAACGAAAGTATGCCATGTTAATTGAATCCTTTGTAGGTATCATAAAGCAGGGGCACCATTTAAAATTTCACAATAAAGGAGTTTTGGAGTGCCGGTAATTACCTTAATTAGATTATGGCAGTACCCACCCATACATTAGTATAAACTCCATAAGTTAATTTTATTAAAAGCAAGGTGACTGCCTATTAAATATTTGTGAAAACACCAAGAAACAATTACTAAAATAAATTAAAGTTCACAGAAAGATATGTAACAAAGTTTCATATCTTTAACCAAGAACCACATTTCTTTTGATCATTCAGATAAATTTCGCAAAGAAACAAAACACAGTCGTGAGTTGATTAGTAAGGCAACAAACTCATAGGACACAATCACCGCTGACGAGCAGTAACTGATGAATGAAGCACTCAATTGCATTAATCCACATACGTATAAAAGCACACATTTAATTTCCTAAACAACTTGTGCACATACTAGTGTAATAGAGCCGATCAATGAAAGAGCATGTAAACATGCACCATCGTACATTTCCAAACTTATAACGGTAATTGTTAATAATTTCTGTTCACATTTTGAGTAAAAATAAATAAGCCGTTACCCAAGTTCCATTGCTGATCTAGACATTGCATAGTGGAATATTCTCCGGAACTTTTTCCAATTTGAAAAGGGGAAAGTCAGGCAACTTTTAGGTACCAACGGTCTTCGGGTCATCTGCGCCATCATTAAATCATCCTTCATTGGCTTAATAGTTCAGGTATATATATACAGGGTAGTATTTAAACTCAAACATAAAGATATCTATAGGTACAAATAAAACAGCGTGTATTTGTTTTCACCATACATTTCCAAACCCGAAAACCACCTACGCGAAAACTATAACTGCACTCATAATTTTATCCCTTTGACACGTGAAAAATCAAAAACTCTGTTTCGAGTATTTGATAAATCTGACCAAATTACACATTTGCTATTTAAAACCATGCGGGTTTTATAGCTGTAAGACGCACCTCATGTTTTTTTCCCTCGTTTCTTCTTAAGTGGTGGTGGGGAGGTAACGAAGAAGTAAAAGAAAGAGATTCTTTGCTCTGTAATATAAATGAAATTTATTCTTTCCTTTTCGGGACGCTGAACACGAATATTAATTTCGATTATTTGTGCTCACACAGGCACCCCTCTCCCTGTTGCTGTGCTTCATCAACTGAATATTATGTGATAGACACTTTTTAGTAGTATACTGGATCATTTACTTACGTAAAATTGTAATTTTGTTTGACGCAGTTAAAGTATTTATGATAAGTCCATATGCAGTTCAAGGATGACTACCTTCTTATTAAGAAGGGGAAAAAAAAAAAAAAAAAAAAAAAAAAAAAAAAAAAAAAATTGACAAGCAATTAGTTAACCCTGAATGGTAATGTTGGATAGCTCCAAGATTCAAAACCTTACTGGTTTGCTTATCATTCGTAAACGATATATTTTTTTGTTTCAGACGTGGAAGAGTTGTCAACTAGATTAAGTCTCATGGTACCGGGTTCACATGCAGATACAAATCAGTGCATCTACATGGAGCAGCTTTTAGGTAAGCCAAATAAGTTCAATATTATTGTTCTAATTTGCAAATCTTATAATTCCAGACATTGCTGATAATAAACGTTTTATTGCTCAAAATCTATAGTTCTGTCTCTTTTTTGAAAACATTACTCATGGTTCATAACGCAAAGCCGAACGGACTTCTTTACAAAAAGTATACGCTTCATTTTGCATTTCAAAGTAAAGCTATAGGTATGGCCAATACCGTATACAGCGTTACAGTTGATTTTCCACCGATTTGCATATACTAAATTACTGTTATTTAAACTCAAAATCATCGCTTAAAAGACAACAAAAATTGAAAACCCACATGGCATTGGAAAGAGTAGGTTACAATTATGATTCATAAATAATTGTTCAGTAAGTTATTGAACTGTATTTGATTTTAATTAATATTTTATATATGAATGTGTGTATTTTTCAATATTAAGATTATTTACCACGGATGGTGTTCGATTATAGAATTTATAATAAGAATATTTGGGGTGTGACATATGAGTGGGTATTATACAAATGATATTAAGAAGGCTTCCGGAACTAAAATGCTCAAATTATGTAAGTGCGTTAACCATTTAGGTTAAGATTTTATGCAAAGATGAAAACTATAGTAACATTGATTCTTATCCAAGAAATAGACTAGTCTGCTACCCCTTATTAGGAATTATACATTATTTTCAACATTTTCCTTACCAAATGTCATTGCTTATTCCCTCTTGTACAGTCGTGCTATTTAGTGAATGTATTCTGCAACCGGAAAGTTTTCATTATGAAACAAAACACTCTTCCAATTGTATATATTAGCTGCAATGTATCTATGGTTGCGCACTGTTGCCACCATTAGCAGACGAACGACGATTACACAATAAAATTAACGCCATGTATTTATAAATTCATAAGGTATCGTATATGAACGGAAAAAATAAATAAAAAAAAAAAAAAAGGTTGCTAATGGCAATTTACTCGCCAATCTGACGTCGATTGCTTTCAACGTTACCTTGGTAACATGGTGAGGGATGATGACATACATGGTTATAAATAGTTTCGAAGCTAAGTCTGTGTTTGAGAGCAATTTACCTTTAAATCTGAACACAAATGCTTAAAATGGAGAAATCCGAATTTCGATATTAATAAAACATTACTTTTCGAAAGAGGCAATGCCAGCAGAAACTAAGGTGAGCTGGACAAACATAATGGCAAATCTGCTTAATAAATGGTTTGGCGAATTTAGATGTGTTCGAACGAGCACAAGCGATGTATTCTGTTCCGAACATCTTGTCAGGATAACGATTCCCGAAATGATTGAATAAAAAAATACATGACATGGTGATAAGCGATCGGAGACTTAAGGTGTCGGAAATTGCTGAAGTTGTGGGCATTTGTGGAAATCGAGTTCATACTATTTTGTACAACCATTTGCAAATGAAAAAGTTATCGGCGAGGTGGGCGCTGCGTTTGTTAACGATTGAACAGAGAATAAAAGTCACTTCCGCCCTGAAATTGTAGCTTTTTAAATGGAATCCAAGTGCATTGCGGAAACAAGTTATGTGGCGGTTGACGAACATGGATTCACCACTGCACGCTGGAAACGAAGGAGTAGTCGAAACAATGGGCTACAACCGGAGAAAGGGCTACGAAAAAGGTAAAAACAATACTCTAACCAGGAAAGGCAATGGCGACTGTGCTTTGGAATTGCCACGGAATATTTGATTAACTTTTTTGGAAAAGGGCAAAACCATAACCGGTGAATTATACTGGAGCAATTAAATAAGGCAATCGATGTTAATCATTTGGGAGAAAAAAAAAAATCATGCCCCATAACGCGTCAGCGCACAAGTTTGCAATTGCGATCACAAAATTATTGAACTTGACGTATCCGAATTTGGCTTGCGCAAACTACTTCTTGTTCCTCAACATGTAAAATGACTAGCAGGAAAGAAATTCGCATCAAATGAAGAGGCTGACGTCGAAACAAATGCGTGTTTTGCAGAGCTGAAGAAATCGCATTTTATGGATAAACTAGGAAATGGTTGGAATAAGTATATAGTTTAAATGAGATTATATTGAGAATTAAAACAAAAATTTTCAAACAAGTAATATCTTCTTTATTTTTGCACAATCTTATCAAACAACCCTTATACGCACATGGGCGGAAGGCAGTGGTTTAGTCCAGCTTCAAGCCTCGCAAGTTCGGATCGAACTCGGGGTGCTATGGTAGAGGACAAGAAGCCTAATCACTCGACCACAGCGCCGCTAGCGAAGGCTTTCTTAAATATGATAGATATAATATAATACGCTGTAGATACTATGAATATTTGCGATTATGCATTTGGGTGCTGCTGTTACCTAGCATGTTGTGCATCCTCCGAGAGGAAAACCCGATTAAAAACATCAACCAGGCACCTTGACCCTTAAATTCGTCTCTGTTTGTTGACGTTAGCAACTGTACACATTGTGCATCATTACACTCAGCACGAATAATTGCAAAAGAGTTGATTAGAATGAACTAATATAGTAATAAACTTGATAATGAAATGGAGTAAGTAAATGTGTGATGGTGGCATTGTCTACAAAAGTGTTTTATGTTATATTTGAAACCTTGCTCTTTGACCTACCTATGTTTCTACACATATTATGCAACATTGAAGGAAGATCGAGACAAGTGTAACTTTAAGGTGGCAATGGCAACTGAGACAGACAGACTCAATTTCTAATGATGGATCAACTTTTCTTGTAGGTCAAGATGAGAAAGCAAACTTATTTAAAGGAGGACCAAAGGCAAAAACAAAAATTTACATTGGGCCAAAGACTTTTAACTAATGCTTCTTCATAAACAATTATACATTTAAATTGAGATTGAATAAGTTCATTCAATTGATATATTTGAGGGGGTATGAGATGAACGAAATGGTGATTAGATATTCATTATTTCTGCATTATCTGGGTTAAATAACGCAGAGGTGCTTCTATAAGAAAAAGACATGTTCTGCTTTAAGCTCACTCTTTTTATGGTTAATGGATAATTTTGACATTGCTTTATAAAATTATTTCAATAACAAAGGATAGTATATAAATTATAGAGAAGTTCTTACATCGCCCTATGCATGGACATTTTCCAAAGGTAAATGTCAGAAATTTAACTATTTTAAAATGAGCTCTGAAATTCATGACCATAATACCAAAAGCAGTGCTTAGCATGTACATTTACATTTTTACTACCAAAAGTCGTAACAGCACCTCTCATAAAAGTATCTTATTGTACAAGTTACTTTAATATATAAAAAATATAAATCAAAAACATTTTAAAGTTAGTGTGAGAAATATTATTAAAATTTATGTCTTTCAGAAGGAATGACTTAATGGAGTTAAATCTGTAAAGATCCTTCTTTCTTGTTTCTCTAAATTATTTGATACCCTGGCAGTAAATGAATTAAACTGAAAGAATATTTTGAACATTACTAGTAAAAATTGCATCATTGTCTATATTGTAGTGCTACTTAGTATCCAGGTGTGAGAGTTATGCAGTATGAATATATTTAAACGAAGAGATTCTCAAAACAATTTACCTAAGCTCTGCTTAGCCATTCATACCATGTCTCTGTTGATCCTGGTGGTGTAGTGGTAACCATACCTAGTCTCCTAAACCCAAGAATGCGGGTTCGAACCCGGCCAGAACCGATGGATTTTTTCGGGCGTAAATATCCTAAGCATAGCTTCCTTCGGAAGGGAAGGGAAGTAAAGTCGTGGGTCCCGTGTCGTACATTTACGGCACGAAAAAGAACCTCAAACCTGAAAGAAGAGCCTTCTGAGCAAAATTTATCGGCCGTTTTAAGCCCTGAATTGAATTGGATGCTGATGACCTGAGATGTTAAAGAGCGTCCATAAATAAACCAAATAAATAAAAAATCATGTCTTTGTATGACGGTTTTACAGCTTTTAACTTCATTTTGTAATCACTATTCACATTGAGTTCTCCATGGCAAATATATGCTGATAGTCAAGCTATTTAAAGCAAATGAGAAATATTGATTGATGGTGCATGAATTGTTTTGTTATTGTTTGTAATTAAATATAATGTTAAGTATGAATGAATTTTATTACAGTAAATAACATTACTATTATATTATATAAACAAACAAAATATCTAAGAATTTAGCAATACCAAAACTAAGGTTCTTCCCCTGGTTACATGTATGGTAAAGAACTTCTATAATATATCACCATTTTCACAACTGTGCGTGCCCTCAAGCTCCTTCCTTATACTTCCCCATTTATCCCTTACTCCCCAGTGTTATTTATTTTCTCTACCCTCATATCTGACATTTTGATTGCCATTATATCTTTTTGTAATGACATTTTTCATCCCACATACTATCCACTGTCCCCCACACACAATATGTTTAGTTTACACATGGTAATGTAGCTTCCAAATGTAAAGGCCAATTTGAATTTTAAGGCATTTTAGCTATTAAAAAAAAATAAAATAATGGTAGTTTATATTTTAGTTTTTGCTTATGTCTTTAGAATATTTATGTGGCATTTTATTTTTTTCAGTATAACTGCCTTAAAATTCAAATATATACTCAAATGTACTTACGAAGCTGTTGACAATGGAGTGCTATATATATATATATATATATATAAACAATGTAATAGTTTTTTTTTTCAGTTTATCTACAGGCTGAAGATGGGAGGGATCACTCCCGAAACATATGTCCAGATTTTTATGTACGTGAATGGAGTTAATGTAAAAAAAAACTGTATTACATTGTTTATATATAAAATATATGATATTCATTAAATGATGTACAATTACTGTATAATAAACATACATTTTACTTTCAAAAACTAACAAACAATATATTAATGCACATTCAAGCCTAGTTAGTTTCTATTACCAGAGATTTGTTTTTTTCTCTCGGTCATAAGAGCAACAGTCCGAACTGCATTTCCTGCTTATGAATAACCTGAACATTAACTGAAGGGAATATGTGTGAACCCAGCTTCAGCAAATGCTTAAATGGGAGATAGTTTCTGCTTGTTGTTCATTTTATTTTGTCTTAGTGTGTGCTAACAAGATTTTTTTAATTGACAAACCTATAATTTGTACTAAATTAAAAGGCAAGGAATATATCATACAAAACAAAGAAGAAATACTGTTAACTTGATGTAAAATCTAAACTGCCTCCAAAAGTGATAGCTCAACAAAGTTGGCTATTTAAATAGGGTTTACAATTGTACCATAGTAAGAGATTCACTCAGTAAGAACATACTTCTGAATCCTTCTCCACATTTCTGATCATTTTTATTTACAAGTATTCTATTTCTATTTTAAAAATAGAATTTTATCCTTTTTGACTTGCAGGTATTTCAGCACTGTCAAAGATGCAAGGAACAGTTTGTTCTGTGACAATAATGTATCATGTAGTTGTTTAGAAATTCATTATAATTTTGTGACTTTTTTCCCCCTCTTTTTACAGTGCGAAAACAGCAAGTTGAAGCAGATGAAGCAGAACAAGGAAATGTGTACATTGACAGAGACAAAGGGTATCCACAACATGCATCAAATAAACACAAACAATGATCGAACAATGTATGAAACTTTGTTTCAATATGCTTTGGCATTAACTTATTTAGAACGTCTTGTGTTTAATTTCAAATATTATTTAGATGACTGTGGGACAGCTCATTTTTGTCAGTGAGGAATACCAAAATTGCATGACAATGTGAGAATATAATGGTTTCCTATATTTGTACAAAATTAGTTTATATGTAATTTTTTTCTTCCTTATGCATTTCATTGGATTAAAACTTGCAGTGTTCTCACAATATAATTTTTTGAGAGTGAGTGTGTTTCATAAAATGTATGACTGTTATTTGTTGACGAGAGAATGCTATGCCAATGCATAATATTACTCTGTAATTTTTATGTATTTAAAAATAAAACAAAACTTGTATGCATATACTGAACTTTCTTCAAAATAAGTGTTTGACACACTTTCTCTTGTTTCTCAAAGATGTGTGAATAGAAAATGTAAATGCAAATGGAGGGCAGGATCAAAATAGTGGTTGATGTCCTGCCAATAATACCAGAACATAAGAAATAAAATAGCTGATGGTGTTTGGTTGGATTTGTAACAAGTGAAGTTCCAGTGTTATAAATCCAACCAAATATGATTTAAAATAACTTCACTGTTTGAAGTCTTCCTAAACAACAAACTAAATCAAATAGCTACATACACGATATAAAGATAGTGGTCTGATAAGGAATAATCAATAAATGCTGATAAACTATGGAGCATGAAATATGCCAGCTGGAATATACAATTAGATATGAGCTTGAGCTTCTGTCATCAAAACTGTTTACAAATGGATAGAGGGAGGAATTTATTATAGGATTCTAAATGTAAATATAGCATGGGTACAAGGGTAAGTCTTAAATATGTTGCAAATTGAAGTGGGATGCTACATCTTTGAATGAGGCAACCGAGGCTGCCACTAGATGGCAGGATTAGTTCAGTGGCAACTGATGCAATACAATCATGTTTACAATATTAATAGCAGCATCTCTGAATGAGTGTACAATCCTTGAGCAACATAATGATGTGCAATTTTTGTGGGCAAAGATATGGAATCAAAGAGTATTCATAAAGAAATGCTTACCATCTACAGTAGACATGCCTGTAATATCAAGCTGTAAAATTGGGTGCAGAATGGCAAACGCATATTGATTCTGAATACATTTACCAGTCAATGAGAGTGCCAAAGAGACAAATTTGCAAAGAGTAAATCCAAGCAGATAGAAGGCTAGCTATAGATGCTGTTAATGGTTGTTCACATGGCATGTCCTACCTCATAATGCATGACAAGCTAGGTTTTCACAACGTATATGTATAATGGATGCTGACCCCACAATACAAATGCAAAGAATGGGCCTGACATTACAGCATCTCAGTAGCCACCACGATATGCTAGGGCAAATTGTTATATATTTGGTGATTCTTGTGTTCACCATTACCAACCAAGACAAAGTATGCATCAATGCAGTGTAAACATCACACATTGGCTACAAAAAAAAAGTTTAAAAGTAATCAGGAAAGTGATGCTCAGTCTTCTGGGATCATAAAGGCATATTGCTCATCATATTCCAGCCTCAAGGACAAATCATAAATGCAGACTTCTACCACCAAAGGCATGTTGCTCTTGCTGGACAATGCAAGCCTCATATTACCATCAAGGCAAAAGAGTTGCCTCCAAATTCCAATTGGAAATCCCCCAAGCATTCTCAATAAAGTTTCGGCCTTGCTCCAAGTGACTTACATTTGTTCAGCCCCCTTACACATCTTTCGCCTGCACAATTTCTCGAGGATGAAGCTTTAGAAAGAGAAGTTACCGCCTGGTTCTGAGAGCAGCTCAAAGAATTTTATGCTGGATTTCAGGGGCTTATAAAATGATGAGACAAATGCCTCAACATACAGGCAGATTATGTTGAGAAATAAAGTGTCCTAATCAGTACTCATTTTAAATTTATATTCCTTTGTAACTTATTTAATGACTTAGTCTCATATTACAAACATTTTTTGCATTTTAGCAATTGTTGTGATCTATCTATGGCATTTCTTTGCATAACAATGCCAGTACATATTGGCTGAACCATTTTGTGCACTAACACCATTACAAGTTTGTAAATTACAATTCTATGAACTAAATTTAAACTTACTGTAGTCAATGTATTAAAAAAGAAACAATATACCTTCAAGCATTGCAGACATCAAGCCAATCATTGTGAACACAATGGAGAGAGTACTGGGTATTTTGAGTCCCTCCCACTATAGTGTTATTATTTGCTATTGAATATCATGTCCCCATTGCACAAACCTTGGAATTCTTGTATTTTCAACATTTTGATGACTGGATCAATGTAAGCTTGATTCTCACAAACTTCACTAAGCAGACATTGGTAATTTCCTCTATAAGTCCTTACTCTTATCAACTTCTCATGAGTTTCAGTATCATGTTTTCCCTAACAATATGCAATCAACTTTCACTTACAATGGTGAACATCTAGAGCTTTCCTGGCAAAAGTAAACATTCAGCAAGCAAATAATCAAGTAAAATAATCAGCAGCATCTTTGATGTGGCAGTACTCCAACTAAAGATGTACTATGTACCAATCAACTTGAAAGCTCTCTTTCTATTGGCTATACTCTCTGCAATATCTTCAATTCCATTGCTTAAGCTTCAACAGACCATTTTTTTGAACAGCTTTTAAAATGTCTGTTACATTTTCTATTAGAAATTTTCCTTGCAACATATAACATGCAGAATAAACTTGAATGTATAGGATTGACTTACACTTATGAAACATTAAATTTTACAAATGTAATAATCAAAAAAATATTATAATTCCACATTGAGCACATAACAGCACAATTATTTTTGTATCAATAATAATGGCAAGGATAAAATAAAAATTTAAAAAAAAAAAAAAAAAAAAAAAATCCTAAACTCATGTATTCATTTTTTAGGCTAAACTCCACTTACATAAAAGTAAGACGTGTTTCGGGAGAATCTCTCCTATCTTCAGTTGCTCACTGAACCATTACTCGAAGTGATGGCTAGACACCCAGATGTTCCTGTGGTGGCCTCTGTTGGTTGAAGTAGGAAGTTGCCAAGTTCATCCACAGGAAACTCGAAATTCATTAGGTTTTCTCTATTTTTAATATGAAAATTTTTTTCCAAGTGGATAACTCCAATGGCTTGTGAAGATGTTTCAGCAGTTTAATTTCTTGTTTTATTTCATGATTTTTGGTCCAAAAGTGAGCTGCTACTGCTGATTTATCCACCTGTTTAAACTGAATATTCCTAAAATGTTCTTTCCTCCAAATTTCTCTTTGTTTTGCTATGCAGCTCTACTCATAATCTGCACATTTTATTTCATAAATTCCTGATATTATATCTGTTCTTTGGAAATTTTCTTGAACCTCTTGTGGTAAATTGGATGGTAGATGAAACTTTTGAATTTGTATTCTTCTTTTGTGTTTTTCAGTGTGGAAACTTCTCTTATCCCTTTTTGTCTTTTAGATTTATTGATAATTTTTATTACTCTGTCTTTGTTGAAACCATTGATTATAGCTGTCTTTATTATTTGTTTGTATTCTATTTTGTACTCTGCTTCTGTGAGTGGAATATTCATCAATCTGTGTGCCAAACTGTGAAAAACTGCATATTTATGTGGAATGGGGTTATAACTCTCATTTTTTATGTAGTTTTCTTTTCTTTTCTGTAAATTCCAAAATTCAAACAATCTCCATTTCTTATAATTTTTAAATCTAGAAATGGTAGCCACCCATTTCTTTCTTCTTCTATGGTAAATTGTATAGATTCATGTTGCAAATTAAGAAGTTTCAGGACATCTATTGACTGTTAGTAGTGTCAGTAGTGTCAGTATTATTGCAAAAATGTCATCCACATTCCTATACCATGACTTGAAAATTAAAGGGAAGGCTTTTGTGATATGTATTTCAAATGAACTCGTGAATAGCTCTGCTAGAAAATGTGACAAAAGGGTTTCCCATAGATTAGAATATTACAAGATTATTAGAAGAACACAAATTCAAAAGTTTCACCTACCATCCAATTTACCACAACAAGTTCAAGAAAATTTTCAAAGAACATGGGATAATGTTAGCTCCAAAGAACAGATACATTAAGAATTTATGAAATAAAATGTGCAGATTGTGAGCAGAGCTGCATAGGCAAAACAAAGAGAAATTTGGAAATTCGGAAGAAAGAACAATTTAGGAATATTCGGTTTAAGCAGGTGGATAAATCAGCAGTAGCAGCACACTTTTGGACCAAAACTCACGAAATAAAACTGAAAATTAACTGCTGAAACATCTTTACAACCCATTGGAGTTATCCACTTGGGAAAAAATTTCCATATTAAAAAATAGGGAAAACCTAATGCATTTCAAGTTTCCTCCTATGGATGAACTGAGCAATTTCCTACTTCAACCAACAGAGGCCACCACAGGAACATCCGGGTGCCTAGCCATCATTTCGAATAACAGCGGTTCAGTGAGCAACTGGAGATGGGAGAGATTCTCCCAAAATGCATCTTACTTTTATGTAATTGGAGTTTAGTGTAAAATACGAATACCTAAGTTTAGGATACCACTCCATTGTCAACACCTTCGTAATTACAATATTTATATACAACCTTTTTAGTTTACAAAATTATCTCTACAATAAATTCAATTTTGTATTCAAGAGCATGCTTCTCTAATTGGTATTTGTGGTATATTAGGCGTTAAGAAGAGTTTAAATGAGGTTTAGTATGAGCCCTGTGCACTGCACACACTCCCTCAAGCCCCAATTCTTATAGCCTTCTTATAGATTTTTATTTGATGTTCTTTTAATATTTTACTTCCTTTATTATCCCACTTTCACTGATTTATATGATATTTTAAGGGCACAATGAGGCAATTTGTGGAATTCCTAAGATTAATGAAGCCAATGAAAATAAATATTCTATATAAAACTCTACAGACTATTGTGTTGATTTCAATTGAAGTAAAGTTTATCTACAATTAATTTACGATGGTTTATACAAATATACTATTGATCTGATCTTCCTGGGATTAAGCATTTTATATCATAGGTACAGTAAAACCTCAATACATTTGTTTCCCTGCAGGGTAAGGAAAAGAAAATGGATGGAGAAAAGTGGTGAGCATCTCTGACATGTTGAAATTGGGGAAAGAACCTATTGGCTAAAATGAAAGGAACATGAAATATGCTACTACATATTTTGATTTTAAAGCATCACAATATTGAGGGAAATCAGAGATATCCACTGTGTAAAATAACCCTTAGGTCTCTCATAGTGTCCTCATATTCTTCATGGGGTGAACCATGTTTTAAGTATCAATAAAACTTTGACTTACTTTTTGCACTGTATGTACTGCAAGTACTTATGATGAACCACATTCCTTGCTTGAGAGTTCATTTGCAGCGTTATCTGTAATGTCTTGTGCTTCATTTCTATGCAAATTACATCTTTTGTATTTGTATGCTCTATTCAGCAATGCCTTGTTGCTAAAAAATTCTGCAATTTATCACAATGATTCACCATTTAAAATGAATAATCGGCCGGGGGGGGGGAAGAAAACAAAGAAAAAAGAAAGTCGATCAAATTGATGTTTTATGATTGCACAAAACTGGAATCAATCCAGTCTATCATTGCATATTAAGCACAGCAAGATTGCAATACTTTTTGTAAATAAAGATATTCCAAATAATGGGAGATAAAAACGTACATGTATAGAGAGTCTTTTGATTTCTTGACGTTACCTCTTAGAGCAAAATGATAAATTGACCAATTTTATAACATTAGATCCATTTGTTTTCTGCAAATAAACATTTAAATCAGACTTTCTGAAGACACACAAAAAGCATTCCACTTCAAAGATAACCCATACACACAGATAAGGAACATATAATGTAATCTTAGGTAGATTAAAAGCAAAACTATTTAAAATCATGTTAACACATTAAAAACACTCTTAACGTTCCACTCTTAAAACTTTTAAAATTAAAACTGGGAGAGGTTTCATGAGCCTTTCTCACATTGTCAACCATAAACAATTTTATGATCAATTAAAATGTAAATTTAAACCTGCACAGTCAAGCTAATCATATAATTGATATCATTGTATGATTCAGTTGAACTACACTCTTAATGCTTCACTTACTTGTCATAATGTATGGAACTGGTTTCGAGAACATTTAGTTCTCACAGTCAGCCAGGCTAAAATCGAACTGTCAGATCATTCCCACAGCTCAACGAATGATCAAACAGTTGGATTTTAGCCTGGTTGATGAGAAATAAATGTTCTCAAAACTGGTTTCATACTTTATGACAAGTCAAGCATTAAGAATGTGTAGTTCAAGTGAATCATACAATGATATCAATTTAATGATTGTTTTATTATGTGGATTCCTAAGTTCATCATTAATTGTAGCTAACATATAACATTTTACTTAAAATGTAAATTGGAATTTGCACAGTGAAGCTAATTATATTAATTGATATTATATGATTCAGCTAAATTACACACTCTTAAAGCTTCACTTATTTTTCATAAATGCATGGAACCGGAATTAACGTGCCTTCAGGAATCGTACAAACTCTTTGGAGCAGAATGATTTATTAATAAATACTGACTCTTGACAAACTAAAATTATGCTGAGAAACAAACTAATTGTCTATACATTTACAGACAATGGCAGCGGGGGGAAATAAAAGTGCCAATTTTTAAACATGACAGTAATAACATACCCTTAACAAATTTTTCAAATGTGTTTTCTTAACTTTGGCTAAAGGGATTTTTAAAGTTTAATTTAAATAAATTTTTCTTTTAATGTGACACTTAACATTTTCAGTCAAAATGTAACTTAAAGACACAAGTGCATAAAAATAAGAAGACCTCTTTTACAAAATGACAAACTATGTGACTTATTTACAAAGAAAGTTTCTTGCATCTTTCAGATCACTTCACCAAATTGTTCACTTTTACTGCTATGAATATTACTTTTTAACATTTACTGCCGCGCACTTGCCATCAAATTACTTTGGACGAGTTCTAACTTTACATAAAACGAAACATTTGTTATAGTTTGAGAATTTGCAGCAAAATTTTGATGCCAATATATAGTAATTAAACTGTCAAGATTTCTTACTGGCAAAAATAAATGCAACCTATTATATTGCTGGGGTAGAAATTAAATGTCCTTTGTACACAAAGACAATGTTCTGTCTTTGCATGAAAATTTGCAAAGACACTGCGTAAATGCAGATATTACATAAGCAGTCTTGTTCTCTTTATCTCATACACCATTTTCTTACGGAAATAGGGCATATCATCTTGTGTGAATGATATCTTAGCTTCACGGGCAAGGAACTCTGCATACATACAGGTAAAGACCCCACAATCACTGCCATTCAACTGATGAGGGATATCCTGTAACATATTAATAAATTATAAAATAAGATGTTCTGGAAACTGTTTTAACAATTAGTGTAAAAATACTTGAAATACTGAATATGCATTTATATTTTGAGATAAATGTTTTAAAGAAATGTTAATAAGAGTATAAAAAAAGATTAAAAAAATAAACCTAATTTATTGTTTTGATTTAATTGCAAATATTAAATATGAAAAAGATAGATACATTGGTACAATACTCTCTATCCCTCCTACCATCTACAGTGTATCTACTATTTTCAGTGTTGCTTTGTTTTAGAAATTCTGTTTTAAGCCAAATATTTCATTAAAAAACTATTGTTAATATTGTACAATACTTTTAATACTATGATCAGGAGATATAATTACTGTTTCTATTGGCATATTAAATCCCTCTTATTTTTTCAGAGCAAACAAAAATACCTCACCATGTGTTAATTCTGTATGTTTTGCTACAAACGAGAAAGCTTTAACAGTTGTTTAAAATAGAATGGCAATGGCAAGGAGAACACTTTCTTTTTCCTGTAAAGTTGCACATTAGAAGAAAAGAAAAAGAAAGAAAAGAAAAGAAAAGAAAAAAGAAGAAGAAAAAGGAGCAGCGATTTCCACGATGGCTCGAATATTTGGGATAGTCACTTCACCGGGTGGTATTTTGAAGTACAAGAACGCAATATGGCATCATTTTCTTTACGAAAAATGTAAAGGGACTGTCACTTCACCTTTGGGTGGTATTTTTAAGTACAAGAACATAATATGGCATCATTTTCTTTAGGAAAAATGTAAACCCCTATTTAGTGTCAACTCATATTTAAGGTATATTTTCCTCAATCCCCAGAAGAATATTAAATGGGGTTTTACTGTACGTAATCATGAAGGATCTTGAAAACTAAGCACCCCTTTTCTTTTCCTGGGTACAAAAACTGAAGGATAATATTAAAATAAATATGGTACTTATTGCCATATTATTCTAATTAATATTACTCTAATAGCCAAATAAACTATCACTGGAATGGCTTTAAACTTCATTATATAGCAATTTATGCTATGCATTTCTCCCAGTTCATACATACTTGGTTCTAAAATGTTTCTATCTTCATTTTCAGCATTCTATAAGTATATTTTTTATTCTAGTTCAACCAGAATTTCTTGTAAATGCTGCAGACAATAAACGCTAATGATATACTAGAGGAACAGAAATGGTACAATTCAGACTAATTTACTAATGAGTAAATTAAAGGACTGAATACCATGATGTTGACAAATAAAAATGGGTAGCAAGCTAAATGCCCAAGTACAGTTCTGAAAATTTTATAGTATAGAACCCAGATTCATTTTTTCAGGAAGCAGGTTTGGGGGGGAAGAAGAAGAAAAAAAAAAGATGCGTGTAGGAAAACAAAAAAAAAAAGTATATAAGCAACACTAATATTTTGCACCTTACCATGTACATATTACACATTGTTGTCAGTCCTGAGTGTGTAGTGGTAACTATACTTGACTCATAGACCAAAAATTACAGGTTCTATCCCACCCAGGATTGATGGATTCTTTTCAGGGATAAAAATCTGAAATATGGTTCCTTCGAAAGGTAAGTAAAGCTGAGGTACCCATGTCGTAGATTTATGGTATATAAAAGAACCTCAAGCCTCTAAATAAAATTAATCGGTTGTTTCACACCCTGAATTGAATGGGATACTAATGATCAGAGAAGTTAAAGAGCATGCATAAATAAAACAAATTAACAAAAATCAAAACATTTGCCACTTTCTTTGAAAATGGTGTTAATTCACATTTGCTTCTTTGCTGCTTTTCTTTTCACGAGAAACAAATTTTCCACATTAATGCATTCTGTTGCTCACTACTGTCTATTCTGTCATTGTCATTTGCATAGAATATGGTCATACAGTTTCACATGATCTCAGAGCTTCGGCAATCTTTGGATGTTGCATCTTCTTCCCCCTCTTCCTCACACTCTTCTGTATCAAAAACACTTGCGACTCCGATTTCATCACACACTTCATCAGCACATTGAATGCCACATGTAACAATATCCTCATCTGCTGCCTTGTAAGTGCCAAAACTGATGGCAACTCTGGCCCATTTGCATTGGCTATTATCATCATCATCATCCTACTCTTCCTGCAGCTCCAAAAGTATTGGCAACTATGGAGAGTTCAAGTCATGCTTTTTCAAATCAAGCGTGATGCAAACTCTATGCATGGGATGATCACTGCTTCACTATTCCAGTTTGAAAACAATCACTCCAGGACAGAAATTCTTTGGGACTGAACTTTTGGAACGAATAATGCAGGAAAACCATACATCCAAGAATGATGAATGTGGTTTTT
The DNA here is from genome assembly GCA_030762175.1 of Metallyticus violacea. Classification (NCBI taxonomy): domain Eukaryota; kingdom Metazoa; phylum Arthropoda; class Insecta; order Mantodea; family Metallyticidae; genus Metallyticus; species Metallyticus violacea. The sequence goes on from CM060834.1 coordinate 51,435,087, forward strand.
ATTTACATAAGATATAAGGTAAAATATTTGGGACCACATAAAATGAATGATACATCTCGGAAAACGATTGTTCCAAGAACGATAGACCAAGGTTCCAGTATTTGATTTTGCTCACCTTACAGAGAACAAAGAACATTTATAGAGGGTGTATATTATTATTACTATTTATTTGAATTTTACTTTGACCCAGTTTGAATTGATGACATAATTGCTAGCCTGCAATCTTGCTGTGAAGGAGTATCAGCTTCAAGAGTATGATGCTGTGCAACCTGGCTAGTGGTTAATATAATTGTATTTTGTAAACAAACTGACTTAACTACAACATGGCATTATTCTTTCTCTTTCCCTCTCTGAGAATCTCTTTTGGCCTTCAAGGTGCATTCTCAGAACTATTTCACCCAATGACTGATTATGATTAAAACTCATTCTGCAATACTGATATCATTCATTTCAAATGACTAGTCAAAAATTTGGTCACCCAGCATATACTGAACACAATATGAATATGAAGAATTGTTTTGAGAAATGTTGCAAGTAAATCAGATTTTTATAGTAGTCAAATTCCAATGAAAAAATCACTAAAGACAATGCTACAAATAAGCTAACATGAAATTTATGGATACTTTTCTAATGTACTATCTCCTGAGTTTAGATGTAAATATGTACAATGAATTTTCTGATGATTGACTTTTAATTTATAAGATGATATAATATTTTCTTGAAAAATAATAGAATTACCATTACCTTTACATTTTCAATCTTCCAGTCAGTGGTATCATATGCTGTTTTCTTCTTATCCATGCTTTCATCTTCTAAATATGTTAGCATAGCCTAAAAATAAACAAAATATTTTAATATAATACTATTTAATAGCTCTCAATTAACTCTAATTTTCTTTAAGTAGAGGTAATAAAAGTAAAATGCTCTGGGCAATTTTTTGCTTTAACTAGTTACAAATCTATATGCTGTTTGTTGCCCAGGACATATGCCAAGTAGTGTTGTGGTGTAGTAAAGGCTTATTATAAACTCATACCTGGGAAATGTACCATAGAGGAAGGATATAGTTGTTCTGCAAGTTCACACATGATGGATTAATAAATTGGTTACAAATATTAACTTAAAAAAGTATTTCACCATTTTAAATCATCATTTGCATGACCATTGTGTAGCAAAGAAAAGTAGAGCATGGCAGGTCTTTACCCCAAACTTGTGAACATATTTCTACAATTTTTTGCAAATGCAATATAGCATGATAAATTGCAAAATTGACTGTACTAAAATATGATATAAATGCAAAATTGACACTTTTTTCAAATAAAACCTTTTCTTTGATTTTCTTCTGGAAACTTCAAGTGAGACAGTACGTACATCCTTTGAATGGTTATGACGCACTTGACCGCCCCATTCTGAAATGAGGAAAGTAACCCCTCCTGTGAAGTGTAACCCTTCAAAACCCCATTGTTCGACCGTCACACATTTTTCCAAGTTTTGCATCTTTTATTCACTTCACATAAGTAAAGTCAGCAAGCGCTAAGATGGTAAGGTCAAAACATCAATAAACCAGTGGGCATAAAATCATTATATCAGAGATGGTGAAATTTTAATGTGTAAATTGTGTAATCAGTGCTGGATTGGCAGAAGGACATTTTAGACAAGCATGTCAAAACTAGGGGGCATGTCAGAGCAAAAGATAGTTTAAACAATACATCAGAAGAGGAACAAAGCAGTAAGTCAAAATGAAGATGTTTTGAAGACTAACATCCCTCCTCACAAACTCGCCCTTCCAGTTTTTCTTCAGTGCTTGTCAAAATAAGTACCTTATTTTAAGGTTGTATGCCACATATTTAATTTTATGTTTCTTAAAAATTACAAGAGAGCCATAAATTTAATGTCACTTCCATGTTTAACTTTAGCAAAGACATTAAACAATTAGCATAAATAAAACGAGGAATAAAAATGTAATTTAGGGGTGTAAAATAACACTAAACCACTTCAAGTAGTCAATATTAAAATTATTAATTACTGACAATTTTTATTTCACATTAATGTTATTTCAAGACATACTTGCTTATCAGAATTAATTCAAATTATGTTTTTCTTCAAAATGCTATATTGCAAATGTATAAACCCTACAAAATGTTATATGGCTAAATTTATGACTTTAAAATGCTAAAAGTCACCACCACCCTTACATATTATGTATTTGTATTTCATTTTCAGGTAGAAAACGTAAATTTCACACATAGAATTGAACCAGAAGGTTCTCAAATTCACTGAGAGCAATCTGCCCAGTTTATTTATATACACCAAAATTCAAATCATTTTAAGGAATAATTCAACTTTTGTGGCTTTAGTCATTCCATATGTTTTCCCTTGTATTAAGTCTTTACTGAAAATATGCATTTAAGATTACATAAATGCTGAATTGCATATTTATTAAAAATATGCATTAAAACATACATATTTTTCAAATATTGGGAAAACCATGCTCCATCCTTTGTGTGGCCAAGATTTCACTAGGGAGGCAAATTTGGGTCAGTACTAATTGCCAAGCATATGAATATTCTGTTTACTTAATGACAACCAACACACACTCCAGCTCTTATAAGCAGTGGGCGATTTACCTGCTAAAAATGGTTTTGAAAGAAGGAATGCAAAAAATGTACATTATCCAGGTGCAGAGGAACTTGTTGATGAGATGTATCTTGTGCATAATACAGGTTTATTTTTCAACTGATTCTACATAGTTTTGTAAGACTGTGCACTAACTGATGGAATTATATGTGAGCTATGTACACATAAACTGAACATATTCATTAAAATTTTAAATAGCAGGAATTTTTACAATGAAATATTGCATTGTTTTGTAACTATTTATAAGAAAATCACTCAAAATTCACTAATTTTGTTCCACTAAATTGGACATGTATATAAGACTGTTGCCTTCAGCATCAGCAGCTTCCCAGCATAGTATTAAGATGTCACTATAGACTTTACGAATTTAGTGATGAGATTTAACTGTTGTGTGTAACATAAAAATTAACCTAATTTTCTTAAATTTTCCCATACCATTAATCTCATGGGTTTTTGAAGAGCTTTAAAAAAGTTTTTCATTCTGGAATTAGTTTTTTTTCTTTCTTTTACGTAAAATATAATTACATGGAGAAATCATAATAGCATACCATTTCTGATGAAAATCCAAAATGAACCCAAACTCTTAATAACTCTTCAAAAACCTGTAGAATTAACAGTATGGGAAAATATATTCATAAACATAAATAAAAAAAATGAGTTAATATTGATACTACAGTAAATTCGTAAAATCTACAGAGCGACATCTTAACACCATACCGGGAGGCTGACAGTGGAACCATTATGATGGCCCTTTGAAACATGTCCAGTAAGTGGAACAAAATTAGTAAATTATGAATGATTTCCTCATAAATAATTGCAAAATTATCCATCATATAATTTGCTTTTGTGAGACTTATGCTCTAAGAGGTATGTACATTTTGGGAAATTATTCACACAATCTGGAGAATTTAACAAAGATATACTCTTGAATTAAGGATATGTGTAGAGTGAATTATGATGAATGTAAAATTCAGAAGTACAATAAGACTAAGAGCATTGCAGACAGGTTTAATACAAGGAATAGGAGGGCAAAATCTTTTAACACAATTTTGTGTGTGCATGCACACAATATAATCAACTTTGTAAAATCAAACAAATATAAGCAGAATATACCATTTAAAATACTTAATAGAACAATGCAAGAAACATACAAAACTGTGGCAAAGCACAAATTTAAATGTACCTTTATCAAATATAATTAATTTGAAATATTAACTTTTTTCATTATTTATGAAAGTAATTTAACCCTCACACTGCCAGGCTAAAATGCTATATTACTGTTAAAACTGCCAGATATAATTAAAGCAAAATATGAAGTTTTATTCAACTCAATTTTGAAGTTATACACTTGAAATTATTGCTCATGACACATGATAATAGAAGCAAAACTCACATTCCCCAAATTAAAAAAAATATATATATACTATAAATGAAAAATAATATAACTCCAATAACAATGTAACTAAATTAACAATATTTAGAAAAGCAGAAAAGGATAAAATACTAAGAAAAAATCACAGATTTGCAACCACTATATTTTGAAACACTAGAGTTTTTCTATGGCAGGAAGCCAAGTGAAGGTGATAAAGTAAATATTGAATATTGAAGGTAATGTTATGCATGAAAGCAGATGAAACAAGCAATAAGAACGTTTGGAGAAAAAAACTATTAACATGTAAGATTTAAATCTGGTGGTGTACGAGCTTTATGTAAAAATATAGCTGCCATTTCTCTATATCTGAGTAACCTTTAAGAGCTATGAGTAGGTAAAGCATCAATAAGTATTAAATTAAAAGCATAATCAAAATCCTTAGTGTGAAACAGGATATGTTGAGCAACCGGCAAGGGAGACTTGGTTTTGATAGAACGTCTATGATTGTTCATGCGGAGCGAAACAATAGAAGTTAAACCTATATAAAATATTTGCAAAGCTTACAAGATAACATACATACGACATTCTTAGAAACAGGTACCAATGAAGAAATGTTAAATTCTCTGGATAAATTAGGGCTGTGAAATGAATGGCACGGCATAATTAGCACACAGGTTTTACATTTAGGGCGTTGGCAAGGATATGAACCTGCAATGGAACAATGTAAATTTGAAGGAGATAGGTTTTGGTGAAATATACTTTTAAGGTTAGGGAGTGTTCTAATAGTAGGCCAGGGTACAAATTTAGACAAATCACTTAAAGATGGATGCATTAATAAAGTATCATGTCATTCTTTCAAAATAGGTCTGATGCTTTCAATTCCAGGTACGTAAGTAGTAACCAGGTTAATGAAGTTCTTATTAGAAGTTTTAGGTTTGCATTGGAAAGTTTTGTGCGCTGGAATTATATGGGATTTTAAAAAAAGAGGAAGGATAATTTTTAGTCTTGGAACTTTTGAGCTAGGTTTTTAATATACTTGTCAACAGATGAAAAGTTGTTACAAAGACAATGACCACAGATTAAAAGAGAAAAAGCAATAGATCTTTTGATATGCAAGGGATGACAGCTATCAAAATTGAGATACTGTTGTAAATTGGTAGGCTTAACATGCACAGATGTAAGAAAAGAGCCATTGCATAAAGAAATATCTATCAATATCTAGGAACATAGCAGCATTTGGAGAGACAGTGAGCTTAACTGAAAACTTGGAGTTTTTTTTTTGAGTAGTGTTTAATGCCCGTTTTTACTACTGAGGCACCACAGGCGGTCAAACTTGGAGTTAAGATTAGTAAGGAACTGATCAAGAGATTCTGAGCCATGAGTCCAAAGTAAGAATATTTCATCAATATATCTCAGCCATAATAATAATGCCAAAGGTTCCGACTTGAAATTCCTCCTCTAAACGAGCGATAAAAAGATTGGCATAAGATGGTGCCTGCCATTCTGGAGCCCATTGCAATGCCTTTAATTTGTAGATATTTATTACCAAAACTAAACACAATGACGGTCAGAACTAGATAAGCAAGATGACAAATGAAGTCTGTGGATGGGGTATGGGGAGGTGCTCGAGAGTCCAAGAAATGTCAAACAGCAGCTAGTCCTTCATGATGGGGAATGTTAGTATAAAGTGACATCACATTGATAGTGGCCAGAAGTGTATTAGAATGTGTTGAAGGGTCAATATTCTTTAGCAAGCTCAAAACATGGAAGGAATCTTTAATATAGAATGGCCTAGATGTAACAAATGGTTGTAACCAAAAATCTACTAGAGCAGAAATATGCTCAGTGGGGGGATTGAAGCTGGCTACTATCGAGTGGCCTGGGCAGATCTTTTTATGAATTTTAGGGAGAAAATGTATGTTGGGAGTACAAGGGACGTGAGTAAATAGAGTGATATCTTGGGGACTAAGTTCTTCAGCAGTACCAGAAGCAACAAAAGAAGCTACATCTTCTTGACTGTAGGGTCGGAAGACAATAGTTCATAATAAGTGACATCCTCAAGCTATTGGTAAGCTTCAGCATTGTAAGAAGAAATATCCTGCAGTACTACTGAGGATTCTTTATCGGCTGGAAGAATAACATCAGGATTATTAGATAGCCTTATAAGTGCTTATTTCTCACATAAAGTTATCTTTTGGAGTGATCTTGTCTAGAAATTTAGAATCACTTATCGAAGTTAAAAATTGGTTAATAAATATTTCTAAAGGATGGGTAGAAGGCAAAGAAGGGGGTTCAAGTTTGGAGGGTGGACGAAACTTGAGAAAACAAGGAGTAACATTTGAAGTAGGCTGAGAAGATTTACTATGCCAATAGTAACGCCATCTTAAATTACGGCAAAATTTAATGCCAGCGGAAACAAATTTAAGGAAATTAAATTGGGGAGTTGGGGCAAAAGATAATCCATTTTGCAAAAGCAATGTATTGGCATCAGAAAGTGAAAAAGAAGATTAATTAACAACCGCACTATTGCTAGCAGGAGAAGTACAAGGGGTACATTTGCTCTTGGGCTGCTAGTTAAGCAGTAATGGAGTAAAATTTAGATGAACTAGGTAAATTGAAAATAGAAGCCAAGTCAGGAGCTGACACTATGAGCCGCGGTGAAAAGTTTTGGAAGAAAGATGTGGCAAGCTGAATAGGAATACCTACTCTTAAATATTGTAAATATAGCCACGATAGATTACGAAGATGATTCAGATTGAGAGAATATAATAATTTATTTGCACTTGTCAAGATACTACTAACAGTGGTGATATATTTAGAACATGCCAAAATAATTTTAATAAAACTTAGTAAATTAGACAAATGAAATTGCTGCTTATTTTGACAATTATTTAGGATAATCTGTAAAAATTGCTGGGAGATATGGTGCCTAAATAAGTGGAATTGGCTCTGGGCGCTAGGAGCCATAGCGGACAATGGAAATGAACTAATATTCCGTTAGGACAAACACCAATAACAGCGCAATAAGAAAGAAAGCCAATGTGCCCTGTATACTTAGCTAATTGGTTAGAATGGTACTTACATTTGTTAAACCAAAATTTCGTAACATAGATGTCATGGTATAAGAAGTCAAAAGCAAAATATGCAAATGCAATTAAAAGTAATAAATTTAAATTAATAAGCCACCTGGTATAAATCTTACATATTAATATTTTTTTTCTCCAAACATTCTTGTTTTTTGTTTGATCTCTGTTTCCATGCATAGTGTTACCTTTGAATATATAAATATTCAATATTTATATATATTAATTAACAGTTCCATATTATGAGTTTGTCTTTTCATAACTTACACACACACACACACACACAAAAAAAAAAAAAAAAAAAAAAAAAAAACCTAATAAAGCAGTTTCTAAAATACCGAAAATTAACATTAGGTCAATTAGGACTAACATTATGGGTCAATTTAGAACAGGAATTGTTTAAGCTTATATGAACATCCGCATGAAACAAAAAGTGCAAAAATAAGTAATAAATTAAATAACCTAGGGAAAAAAAAAAAAAAAAAAAAAAAAAAAAAAAAAAAAAAAAAAAAAAAAAACAGCCGGACATCTAACCGGAAATTGAGAACTTATCTGCCAAATCTTTCACAGACAATTAACTACAGCTGCTAAACAAAGGATTTAGTTCATGCATAGATTACTTGTGTAACATAGAACAGTATGTAGCAGATACAGAAATTGCCATAATAGTATAAGAAAAGAATATCATTGTTATAATGTGCAATTTTTTTGGAGCAATCAATTAAAAACGAAAAACACTGACCATATCAAAAAAGTTTTAAAACCTGGAAAGATAAAAGTGATATTTTAATATATATATATTTATTATCTTCCACCTTTGAGTGCACAAAACAAAAAAAAAGTTTTGGCCTCAGTAAACAAAATACGCTTAAAGAACCACTATTGACTAATGTAAAGGACCAAATTCCTCCTGGTAAAAGGAGACATATGAAATAAGCAGTAATAACAGCAACAAGAAATACACAAGAAAAACCAAAAGAAATAAGGGTCATCAAGAAATCATTGTGTAGTAGAGATTTCACTTCTGAAGCAAATTCAGGTGACAGTACTGACCACATGCCGAGCATATAGTTATTATGTTCACTTATACACCAAGGTAGACACACAATTGAAAGTCCAAACTTTGGCATTATCTGCTAATGCCTGTTTCAAAGGAAGGAATGTCAGAAATGTAGGAGTTCTAACTTTATCTGGTGCAGTGCACATCATTCCAGTGCAGAGGAACTTGATGACCAGTTATTTATTATTTTTTGTTCCAAGGAGCATATGAGGGAGGTCAAATATAAATGCATAAAAATCTGCAATAGTACATCATTTTTGGTCCAGAAACCACGGAGGAAAATAAATAAATAAAAACTCTTAAAAGCAATCCAGAAACCAGTACAACTAACATTAGAAAACTTTTGTATATATAAAAATAAAGAAAAGTTGCTTCATTTTTATCTTCCAAAACAGAAATATCTAACTCAAATAAGTGTACTTACGAAGCTGTTGACAATGGAGTGGTATATATATAAACAATATAAACAATGTATACAGTATAGTTTGTCAACAGGCTGAAGATGGGAGGGATCGCTCCCGAAACATATGTTCCAAATTTTATGTAAGTGAATGGAGTTAGTGTGAAAAAAACTGTATACATTGTTTATAGAAATATCTAAGTTTATAAAACCTACAGAGTAACATCTTCAGGTAACCCAGAAAAGTTGACAATGAATCCAACTGAGATGAAGGCAACTGACTTCAAAACATGTACAACAAGGGCCGGATATTAGTGAAATTTGAGTGATAAGTAGCCAAAATTACAACTGAAGTACTGGCTTTACCAGAGAGAATTTTGGTATTAACTTGTAGTTTAGACACTATGAATTAGCCACAAATACACATTTACAAATCTGTTGCAGAAAAATTAACTGTATTGAGAAACTGGTCTCTATGGATCAGATCTATGCATTGAAAGGGTTAACATGAATACAAATGGGTTCTGAAGTCACTAAAACAAAGACTTATAAACGGAAGGATTACAGTTTGAGTCTTCCCAAAAACTTTTTTCAGGTATCCAGGAGGTACTGCAACGGTCTTGAATGCTCCCTTTCCCAATTTATTATTTCATACATGAGTAGTATTCACTGTCTTGTGATTCCACAGAAGTAAACATGACATTCTTTGAATTCTTCTAGAATTCTGTTTGTGCTTTGCTTTCCTAAATTTTTCGGTCCTGGTGATGTAGTGGTAACCATACTTGCCTTCTAAACCCAAGATCCCGAGTTCAAACCCGGCCAGGATTGATGGATTTTTTTGGGGCATAAAAATCCTAAGTATTGCTTCTTTCGGAAGGGAAGTAAAGTCATGTGTCCCGTGTCCTACATTTACAGCATGAAAAAGAACCTCAAGCCTGAAAGAAGAGGCCTCTGAGCAAAATTTGTCGGCCGTTTTACGCCCTGAATTGAATGGGCCGCTGATGACCTAGCTGTTAAAGAGCGCCCATAAATAAATCAAATCAACAACTTTCCTAAATTTGCATTCAGGATGTTGTTCCTTTAAGGAAAAACTGTGAAATAATTATCTTACAAGAGGGCCTGAATAATAATAATAATAATAATAATAATAATAATAATAATAATGACAGTTATAACATTTTATATCTAATTACACATCATATTGCAGAAATCTACTCCTATTTCCAAAGAAATTTGCACAACTTACTACACTTTAATGATAATACAGATTTAAGTTTATTGGCTCTGAATAAACAAATATAATGTACTATTACTTATACTTACTGCTAAACAACTATCATTTGAGGATCCCATACTGTCGTAATACTTTATATCTTTCATATGAAAATTGACTACAGCCATGCACCAATGGATTCCCAAATGCACAGGCACAAAAATCATCTTGTATGAGAAAATATCAATCTGAAAAATAGATAAAATAAACATGAGTTTAAAAAGCATGCACAACATGTATCTAACGAGTGGTTTTAATAGTTCTGCAATATTTACCACTTTCACAAGCTAATCAGCATGTATAAATTCATGTGTAACAAGTGCCTTCCTCTCACATGCACTTATATCTTTAATGTATAACTTTAAAGCTAAAATACCTTGCGAGTCCAACGTTTCAATGCTTCTTGCCCACCAGTCATTAATTTTGGATAGAAGAAGGTATTGAATGCATAGACTTTTGGGTAATTATCTTGTTTTCCCCTTTCTATCAGAAGGTTCATATAGAAGTTAATTACCTGAAAATAAAATTTAAGTGAAAAGCTCTGTCTATTTGTCAATCTTACCTTGATTCCTAAAAATAAAAACTAAAGCACTAACATGCTAAAGATTCCTTAGTAAACCATTAACCTTTCTTAAACCCTATAACTAATTACTAGAAGATCTTGGATCAAAACTTATCCTGGAATTCATGATAATTCCACTCATTGTATTCATTTTTATACCAGTTTATAGTTTGGAGGGATTACCAATTTTTTTTAAATAAAAATGGGGGGGGGGGAGGAGGTTAAGAAACATTTTTAAAACATAAAATTAACAACCATACTAATATATCTATTTTATAACACATTTATTTATTAGAAACTACTTCCAATTTTATTCCAGTATGAAAATTAGCTGAAAAAGAGGATTCTATTTTTTAATATACATATAGCAGTTACTGACCATGCAAGATGAGGTTCAAGACAAACCTATAGAATTGCATTAAGATTACTATGTGATTGAGTTGAACTAATACTTTTGCTCCACTTACTTGTTTAAATATGCAGGACTGGTTGTCCAAACCCTTCATTTGCACTGTCAGGAAATTGTCGACTGAAGGATAACTGTTATGCTTTAAAAAGAATTAGTTAGAATCAAATCAATGAACGAAAGGTGTTTAATGCCCATTTTTGCTACAGAAGCACCACAGGGGCAATGGACACTGAGATTCATGAGATGAAATGATATATTGGGAAAGGATTTATTTTTAACGAAGGAATCGTTAAGTTTAGGGTACCTCCCTGGCATATGCCATTTATGAGGACTGAGGAAAACCTGCAAAAACCTGTCAGGGAGGATGGTCCTGGCAGGATTCGAACCCAGACCTCCTGCTCACGACTTCACGCCTTAACGATCTCGGCCACCTGTGGCAGTGCGAATCAAATTAGAAAAGGTGTTAAAAGAAATAATTAAAATGAAAACTTCAGTAAACAAGACATGTAAGAACACAATAGTAATATTTAGTAATATTAGATAAAAGAAGATTATAATAATAGAATGCAAGATTTGCTAAATAAAAAGGAATATGTTCAGATACATTCAGACCCATTAAAGGGATGTATTAATTCACCCAATGAGGCTCTAAAAATTGCATTGTTATCGCAAAAAGAACAAAATATAAAATAAAACAGAACAACCCTACAATAGTGAAAATAAGTTTGCCAAAAATTCATAAGAATGGAGATGGTATGCGACCCATAATTAACAATATTAATACACTTTCATGTTATTTAGCAGAATGGATAGCTGATAGATTTAAGACACTACCTAAATTTCCAAGCAGGAGTATAAATAATTCATTTCAGTTAATAGCAAAAATTTAAGACATAAAATTGCAACCTTCTGACACATTAATATCTTTCGACATCGAAATGCTGTTTCCAAGCATAGCTAAAGATAAACTCCTAATTTATCTGCAAGATTGGCTTAGAACAAATGAATTTAATGATGCACACATGAAAGAGTACATTAATCTCACAGAAATTTGCATAAACCAAATCTATTTTTCTTTCAAAATCAAAAACAGCAGTCAGGACTCAATATGGGCAGTACCTTGTCTCCATTTCTAGCTAACTTCTTCATGAGCAGATTTGAAACACAACCAACTCAGCTTTCCTATACATATCTAAAATATAATATAGATATGTCGACGATATATTTGCCATAGTCAACAAAAAACTCACTAAAGATACCATAAAAATTGTGAGTTTACCAGATAAAAACATTTCATTCATATACGAAACTGAAAAAGATAGCATGTTACCTGTCTTGGACATAAAAAAAATGAAACATCAAAAAAACCTGGAAGTTAGAATATACAGAAAGAATACACACACAGACAACCACATCAAAGCTGACGGTTTTAACCCCACAATGCACAAACATGCAGTTATCAACAACTTAACACTAGTTATTGACTTTAATACCTTAAAGCATACAAACAAATAGAAAGAACAGCAATTAAAAATGATTATAACAAAGAACTAGTACACAAAAAAGTACAGAAATTCAACAGGCACAAACTTATTAAAGAAATCACAACACTTTCAGCAAAAAAAGATAACCTAATTTTTAAAAAATTCACATATCATTCATGAGCTACTAGAAATTTCCGGAATATTCTTAAAGGTTTTAATATCAGCTTAGCACCTTAAACAGATTTAATGTTAAACATTTCCTGATTGATAATGTTAATGACAGTATTCCATAATAGAAAAAAGCAGGTATATATAAAATAAGTTGTGCAGAATATGAAAAAATCTATAATGTAAAAACAAAGCGAAATATAGGCACATGGTTAAAAGAACATTTCAGAAACATAAAATACAAGCAGTTGGAGAAATCAGCAGTGGCATCTCATTTCTGAACAGAAAACCACGGCATATTCAATAAAACAAAATTATAAAATCAGTGCAAAGACCCACAGAATTAGCAACACGGGAGAAAATTTACATTTATATGTACAGAGACAGTTTAATGAACTTTGACACTTCCGGTGATCAAATCATAAACTTTAAGTTCATCACACTTCCACCAGAGCAGATTACACATCCCCACAGCATAACAGTTTATCCTCTAGTCGACAATAGGCTGAGGATGTGAACGAAGGATTTTTTAAACTGGTCCTACATCTCAATCACATAACAATCTTAATATATGATTAGCTTCACTGAGCAATGTTCCAATTAACAATTTTAGCTATAGTATGGTACTAACAAGAATTGTTCCTTATAATAAAAGAAAATAAATCAATATAAAATTCATCTGAGGTTGGGAAAAGATCAGAAAATTGCAACAGGGAAGAGCAATGCAATAAAGTAATAACACATTTTCAAATAGAGCAAAAGAGAAGATTAGGTGTCAGTGCTAAACCCAATCGTCTCAGTCATGCCAAACTGAATCAATGTTTCTTTCTCTAATCTAGCCTTGAAGTAGATGAGGAAGGGGGAATTCACTTATGGTTTTTCCATCTTACATCACTAACTACTAACAGCCAACAATTGATTTCTTTACACATATGCCTTGTGCAGTTCTGTTCCAATTATACAACTGTAATACACACTCTCTGACATCAGTGATAAATCAACAGTAGACCAAAAGATATTGCTTATGACCTATACATATTTGACACCCAGTACATCTGTGTCATTCAGCTATCTGTGTAGATCACATGTAGATTCAAAATCTCCTCCTGGTATGGTACTAGCTACTGCACAAGTTTGAAAGACTTGACCATAAAATGTCTACGTAAATCATAAATTTATATAACAAATAGCAATATGGAAAAATAATGCTCAATTAAATGTAAGAATATTCTATTAGAACTATTTCACTAAAATTTGCTGTAACTTTCATGGTGCTTTAATAATTTAAGTAGGTTGGTAATGCTTTATGCAATACCTCATCGTTGAGCCAATTACGGTCAGCCAGTGTGTGCATATCTCTACGAGTGATTCTCAAACTGAAGGCTTCCACCAAAACTTCATTCGGTGGCTTTGAACAGAGAGAAGCTTCAATTTCTTCCTGAAATGAGATGTTACAAGCTTTTATCAAAATTGAATTCCAACAAATAATCTTTATTTACTAAAAATATAAGCTACTTTATATATTTTATATGCTATTTTTGTCTATAAATCAATAAATACAAATAATTTTATCTTTAACTCCTAAAATTGAAGCTTCTGAATTTTGTGTTCTTGTCAGAAACAATCTCAAATAAAGCAATGCTTTCAGTGTCTCTCCTATGGATGTAAATAATGAAAAATTATTTTATTTTCAGCTACTTATCATTACATTTTGTACTAAAAATTCAGATTGTTATGATTAAGAATCTAATTTTGCCATTCTCTTCATACAAATTTGTTTTGATTGATAACTAATTTATTATCAGAAATGCCGATTAGTATACTACACTTATCACTTTAATTGCATAATTTCTCCTTAGCAACAACAGTGCCCAACACATTTTATGATAAGAGAATGTTTCTCAAATTTTGCTATCCATAGCACAGGACACACTTAAATGGGTATGTTCAATGACATAAATATTTATATTTATTGTTTGGTTGCCACATTTACCTGAATAAGACAAGCCCCATTTTGAAGGAAATTCTTAAGAATTTTCTTTATTCATTTACCACTACTATCCCATGCCATTGCTATCTTCATCACCTACCACCATGGATGGCCGAGGTCGCCAAGGCACGGACTTGTGAGTGGGAGGTCTGGGGTTTGAATTCTGCCAGGATCGTCCTTCCTGACTGAGGTTTTTATAGGTTTTCCACAGTCTTGATAAATGGCAAATGCCGGGGAAGTACCTTAAACTTAGCCTGAAATGTTTCCTTCCTTAAAAAATATTCTTTCCCAATATATCATTTCATCTTATGTACCATCAGTGTCCACTGCCTGTAATGCCTCAGTAGTAAAACTGGTGTTAAACACTATGAAAAAAAAATTTTCATTACCACCATTGTCTTCATAGTACTGCTGCTTTATACATCTGGACCCTCTGGATGGATATGTAGCACTTTTTGTACACATTCACAATAGATTCACTGAGATCCTCCAAGCTGTAAGGATCCATTCTTCCAGGACAGTTATGGCTTCTTCAGTTTCCTGCCTGGAGAAAGCACATAGTCTCCTTGAAGAAGCCAATCATTACAGAGCTGCTGCAGATTATCCTTAAAGGGTTTGTTCACAACAACATCCATTATTTGGAGTTGGGATATCATGCCAGCAGGAATTATAACCTGTTCTTAGTTGAGGAGTGATGACAGCTGCTCTTTTAGCAATTTTTCTTTATAGTATCAAATAAGTAGCTTTCGGCCATCAGCTAGGGCACACAGCATGACTAATTCTTGCATTCTTATTGCCATAAGTTTTAATTAGGATATTTTTCACACCCCTTTGCATCAATTGTCAGATTTGACGGCATGTCAAAATAGATGGGCATCTGATCAACATTAGTCTTGCTCTCTTTATTATTCTCATCAGCCCCTATTAACTTTGAAATTGTGCTGCCTACTTGGAGAAGCAGTCGTTTCATCTTAAGCGCTTTTATATATTTGTATAATCTCCCATATGATGGGGAAGCCTTCATTTCAATTCTCTCACATGCATTAAATAACTTGATGCTCCAAATCATGAAATATTATCTTCTTAGGTCAGCTTGCATATTAAATGATTATTGGCATTCTTTAACTTCATGTGATGCAACGATTGTTCGGATTCATTTTAGATCATAGACCAGCCAATGCTCAGAAGATTCTTTACAGTTTATTGCTATTGCCTTTACTAATTTAGTAATGACTTGAAAGCAACTTGTGATATTTTAAATACAGTCATGTTGATGCTACATATTACGGTATTCCTATTGGTTATTGTAATTTTATTTCCAGTTGCTTATGCAGCATTCTTAAGTCAGCAATCTTTTCCACGGCAGGCAGCTGAATACTATGCATTGTAAAAACATTGACCTAATGGGTATAACGGTATTCTTTAATCTGTGATTTTCAGGTGACCTCATATTTTTGGATTCAAAAAGACTGTCTTATATACAGGTAAATCAGCATTTTGGATGGACAACTCATGAACATTGTAATGGTCAATCAACCACATGAGTGCAAATTTTATTTTGAGAATGTGTAAAACCTTTGATGAGATGAATGATACTTTAAGTTCAAGAAAAAATATATTCAATGCTTATCTAAATTAATTTCTATAAGAATACAGCATTTTCAAATAAACTGGCACTGTGTGCTCAGTTTTCATAGATATGCCCTCCAGCATACAAACACTGTTTTAAAGACTTAGGGTCATAAATCCAAATATTACTGCTGATAAATTTGATCTCCTATGTTTATGCATATAATGCAATATACAGCAGAACCTCGATTTATCATTTTTGGAAGAGGTTGAAAAAACAATGAATACTGGACAACGATAATGTTGAAAAATAAAAAAAGTCAGTATATAAGCAAACGGTATATTTTATGCCAATTTTACATGCTACCATCTACACATTTGACATGTTGTAGGTTCTGGTGGTCTAGTCATAACCACACTTGCCTAGTGGAACTAAATTGCAGGTTCAATCCCAATCCCAGCTAAGGTTGACAGATTTTTTTGGGGGTTTAAAAATCCTTAATATGGTTCCTTCAGAAGGAAAGTAAAGAACCGAGTCCCATGTTGTATAATGTCAGTCCTGATGGTGTAGTGATAACCATACTTGTCTTCTAAACCCAAGATTGCAGGTTCAAACCCAGCCAGGATGGATGGATTTTTTCTGACATAAAAATCCTAAGTATGGCTTCCTTCAGAAGGGAAGTAAAGTCGTGGGTCCGTGTCGTACATTTACAGCACTAAAAAGAACCTTAAGTCTGAAAGAAGAGGCCTCTGAGGAAAATTTGTGAGCAGTTTTACGCCCTGAATTGAATGGAACGCTGATGACCTGAGATGTTAAAGAGCATTCATATATAAACCAAATCAACATCAGCACGAAAAAGAACCTCAAACTAAGCAAAATTTATTGGTTGTTTCATGCCCTGAATTGAATGGGAAGTTGATGATCCGAGATGTTGAAGAACTTTCGTAAAAAAATCAAATCAACAAAAACGAACACTTTCTTTAAAACAAGATTAACTAACATTTGCTTCTTTGGTGCTTTTCTTTTCATGTGAAACAATGAATTTTCCACATTCAACATATTCTTCTGCTCACCACCATCCATACCATCATTGCCATATGCATAAAATATGTCCATACAATTTCACATGCTCTCATAGCTTTGCCAAACATCGTCACAGCTCCGGCTGTTTCATCATCTTCCCCCTCGTTCTTGCCCCCTTTCCCCATATCACAAATACATACTGCTCCTTTCCCCTTTATAGCACACTTCATGGACTCTTTGAACACATTCTCATCCTATGTCTCATAGGATGTTAAAAATTGATGGCATTCCTCGCCATGGGTATCATCATGCAACTCCAAAAATATCGACAACTATGGAGAGTTTCTCGGATCAAGCGTGACAAGAACTCCTTTGTACATGCGATGGTTACTGCTTCAATTATGCCAGTTTGAAAAGGAACATTTCAGGATAGAATTTCTTTGGGACTGAACTTATTGAACGAATAATGCGGGGAAAACGATACTTCAAGGAACAATAAATGAGGGTATTATTTACATAAGATATAAGGTGAAACATTTGGGACCACATAAATTGAATGTTACATCTGAGAAAATGATGGTTTCAGGAAAGAAGATCGAGGTTCTACTGGAACTTTTTTCTCATTTTTTTTTACCTTGATAGCACTGTACTGCCAAATATTAAGTTATTTATTCATTTTTAATTTTACTAGTCTTCCCTGGTATATGCATACTATTTCAAATCAAGTGTTACGAAAATTGACAGTTTTTTTTTTTAAATACATGAATATATATGGGAAATGTTATCCAGTTAAGGTTTTATCTGGAGATTTCTCTTACAAGAGAAGATTAATTACCAGGTAACATTAGATACTAAGGACTCCAAATTTATTTCAAAATATTTTGGCTAATAATATTAAATGATTAAACATAGCACTTTGAAGATGTGATGCAGTGTCAACCCATATACACACCAACAAAATGATAACCATTTAAGCGCACCAAGGCAATGGAAGACATAATAGCAACAAAGAAACCAACCACTGCGAGATTAATAATAAAAATAGTGTACCTCCATTTCTGGAGTAAGCTGTGGCCATTCAGGTCTTTCTTCTGGCTCAACTCTCAACTCAACTGCAGTAATTTTCAAATACTTGGTTAGGCGCTCAATAGATTCCACATGCACTTGCTTGTTCTTCATTGCAGAATAACCAATTTTCATTTCCTCTATTTTCATCTGTTGCTCCAGTTCCTTCTGTTTTCGCTCATATTTTTCTTTTCTATAAAAACAAAGGGACATTATACACTCTAACATAATTATACATTATACACTCTAAATCTGGAAGAATTTAGCACAATAAATTATTTTTAAAAAATTTGATCTTACATGAACACAGTACTATGGTAAGATGCATGTATTTTAATTTTGCACTTATATTTAAAACCAGTAATCCTAGAACTTGGTTTTTTAAATAACACACAAATTTTGAAGAGCCAAGCCATGCTCATTTTATTTTAAAAACACTATTCCATCTCATTACTATTTACCTGTAAACAATAATATACTTACATTGATTTCGTGTAATCTTTAAAGTATATTTCCTTTGATTTCAATGCTTCCCTCAGAGAATTGTAAGGACTGTGAGTATCAACTACTTGTACTTCATTATCTTTGTCTGGAAAATATGTTAATGTTGGTCTACATTTAATAAATAAGATGCAATGTATAATAAAAATATAATTGTAACTTGCACAGTGAAGTCAATCATATAATTGATATTAGTGAATGATTTAGTTAAACTACACATTAAGTGAAGCATTAAGAGTGTGTAGTTCAACTAAATCATACAATAATATCAATTAAGATGCAATGTAGCTTAATGGCTTACAGCAATAAAAATAACTAAAAATGAATTAATATTCGAGTATTTAACTGGATACTTCTTTAAATATACTAACATTAAAGTGGTTTTAATACATTTAATTAAAACCACATAACATATTGCACTATGAGGAATGGTATGTTTATATATATGGAGTTTTCTTTTTGAGGAAAAAAAGGAATTTGCTTTATATTGTCAAGTGCTTAAGCCACAGAGCTAGATAATTATTAATAATTAAACGTAAATAAATTAATGTATTTGCTAAAACACTTAATTGGCATAATAAATATGTTTCAAATTGTGGCCATCTAGACATTCATTAGAAGAAATATGTTGGCTGTTTGCTCCTTTCTGAGAAGCATTGCAGCTGTAGTATGTGCTTATTTCTTGAAATATTGCAACAGCAGCCTAAATTCCCAGCCATAGAGAAAATATGTAAGCATTTTTAATATCAACTGAGCTTGAATGGTTCTAACCCATTTAATAAATCCTGATTTTATTATTACTTGCAGGCAGTGATATGAATTTGTGTAGCTGCACCCAAGCTAAATCCCTGCAATGTCATTTATTTAGCTGGTTTAAAAGATTGGAATAGTAAGTGCTCTGATTATTGTTTTACCTGAAGGTAATAATTAGTAAAATTACTTTAGCTTCCCAAAAGACTGGTGCTACAACCTTACAGAGGGAGTCGCTTTGTCTTCTTTGAAACTGAACAACCAGCTTCTATCCACTGTTTTGATTGCTGTTTCAATTCTGATATGTGATGGTGGATCAGTTTCAGTTATAAGTCAATATGCAAAGTAACTTCATTGCTAAACCACTCCAAACATTGTTACAATATTTTCATACAAATGCATTTGCATTTTGATCTGCTGTTAACAGGCATGGAACCAATCTTGTGTTTCAAAGCTTATTCATATGCAATTTCTCTTGTGAAGCATACCTACATGTTCATATAAAATTCTTATAGGCCTAACAATTTAACACACTTTAACTTGCTAGTTACCTAATACTATTATTTTGTATTTCTTCAATGAATTCCACTGTTGTTGCTCTTTTTAGATGTCCTTTATGTGGGCCATATTCAAGACTGGTACGAACCTGTATAAGTTCAACAGTTCATTTTTTAATCGTTAAAAATATAGAAGAGTCCCCATCAACTTTTATTATTTGGTATTGCCTTTGGCAATAAAACCATTTTTTACAAAGAACTTAATGGAATTAATTAAATTTCCAAAACCTCCCATTATGGCACAATACTCTTTTATCTAATTTATAAAATTCCCACAATACATCTCCTTAAGAATGCCAAATTAACTATTTGAAACAATGGCTTGCTTGACTACTTAAGATAGTGTCAACATAAAAAGCAATTTTCTCGCTAATTGCATGAGAACTTTTCAGGCTGCCCTTGTATAAATCTAAAGCAAACAATGTACCAATGCTAATTAAATATACATGCCTGAATTAAATGTTAGCTATTATATACAGAAAAGAGCTCTTCTACATCTAGATTTCAGATAACTTACTTGTATGTGGTTCACTTTCTCGGTCTCTTTTTGCTTCACTATATTTGGAAGAAGATGGATCTTCAAGCATTGTCAGATCAACAAATTGAACTGGTGACATTTTTCGCTGTGGTTTGCTTTTGCGCATATCAATAATTCTCAAACTGTTTTCCGCCTCTCTAGAAAAACGAAAAGAACTTACTTTTTGTGGATGAAGATTAAGAAATAATTAAATGGGTGCATGTAAAATGGACTAACCCTAATTTTTCTAAGAGCAGAGAGAGAGAGAAATTGCCCGCGTGTGCAATGGACTAACCCTAATTTTTCTAAGAACAGAGAGAGAGAGGGTGCGCGTGCGCGTGGGGACTTTTGAAAAAATGAGGAGAGAAAATATATATTGATATTACTTTTGCATTTTCCCACTACTGCAAGAAGTTTTATTGCTAGCAATTACATAGCAGCTAAGAGCTTACATTTTAAACTTCAAATATTATTCATTCAAAACTCCTAAGAAATTTAAATGCATAATTTAAATATAAAGACAGTCAGAAAGCTATGGCAGTTTAACAAATAATTACTTTATTAATATACTCAGAATTCAAAATTTATTTTATATATAAATCACTGCTTTCCAAAAGTCAAAATTTACTAGGAACTTAGTGGAATGGACAAGATTAATACCATATGAATAAATTCATGTGATATATGTCGTACTAAACACTCTTATTGCTTCACTTACTGGTGTGATATTTGGGACCGGTTTCAAAGACCATCTTCGGTCGTATCTTCAGTATGACTGAGTCATACCCTTGGCCGAAGATGAAGGTCTTCGAAACCAGTTCCAAATATCACAGAAGTGAAGCAATAAGAGTGTTTAGATGACATATATCACATGAATTTATTCATATGACTTGGCTTCACTGTGTTATATATTATTACAAATATATTTTTTAAAATAATTTTTAAAAGATATTATTTGTGTAATTTCGATAGTTCTTAAAATTTTAAGATTATTAACGTTTGACTCACACTTTACAAGTGGTATGTGTGCGTATGCATGCATGGGTGTGTGAAATGAAAATCTATTTACCATGCATTTCCCTTCCCAAAGGCATCACTGCAATCTGTTCTGGCAAATAATTTTGACAAGTATGATTTTTGGTTTGACTACTAAATTGACTGATTGTATCATACTACAGTTGCTGGAGAAACAATTTTATTTAAGCGTGAGTAAATAAATGTAGAAAATTCATAAAGAAAAATTAAAAATAACAATAAAACTTAGAAGAAAACTTGACCTTTCCGAGATGAGATATTAGCAGTATACATACATTATATGGTAAAGCAAATATAATGCAAAACAATACTTATTGCAGTATGACATAATTGGGTTACCAGAAATATGTTGTAATTTTTAAAATAGCTGCTAGTTCAAGCTTCATTGCAGTTTAAACTAAATTTGCTTATGGAAATATTTTAAGAAACTACCAGAAGGTGAACCACTCAAAAACACAACATATAGGCAAAGGATGAACAGATAAAGTGGTGTGGTAAGGTTGCCAATCATTTATGATTTGGTGAAACATACCTTCAGACCCCCAACATAATTTCAAGGTTGATCCACTGCTGTCTTGCTTATACCTTCATGAAATTTTCACCAATTTTAGGGCAAGCCTAAATTTGTGTACACTTAAACTTCAAATTAGGAATTTGAAGCAATAAATACCTTGTGTTTCTGGGAATCGGCATGGTTTGCAACAAATTCAGTGGAATTTTTGTAAACTGCTGTAACACACTCCTATAGAGATGTCTGTCCTCTACTGATGCAACCTGCCACCAAATGAATTTTTATTATACGTTAATGTTTGTATAAAAATGAAATAAGCCTAAAAAGAGCAAATCTACATTCAGTATAGGCATTTTTCTAATTCAAAATAAATTATTTACATTTTCAACAAACTAAGAACAGAATGGAATTAATAATGTTATCTGATGCATTTCATAAAATTACCTCAATCTTGTTTTTAGCACTGAAAGTGTAAAGTTAACTTTCTAGTTTTCAACAGTAAAATCACAACTGAACCACATTCCGTAAAAAGGAATCAACTCATAATATGCTTAACCTGAAAATATTGAATTTTTTCCAATTGAAATCAAAATTCAGCAAGTGTAACAAATTAATTACGGCTTTAGGTGAGACTGCATTTTAAATCTCCGTACAAATAATTTTTTTTATTGAATTACATTAATTATATATAATACCCACATAATTTTTGTGGTTTGGTTCCTTTCTGCAGAATAAATACAATTCAGCAATATATTTATGGCACATTCTATTCGTACTTAAGATTTCTGAAAAGAAATAACTTTATAATTATCTTACTGATATTCTGCAATAATTAACATTACACCTGTGCATCCAAACATTTGCTATAAATCAGAAGTCACAGCACTTTATTTATAAGACTCTCTCTGCATTCAACATTATGTGTTGTAAAGTAAACTTCTAACATATACTACATTAATGTGTTCAGTTGTTAACACTAACTCCACTTACTTTTTTAAAACTTTGGACTAGTTTCAGGAGAGGTTCCCCCCATCATCGGCTGTTGTTGATTGAATGCCGTTGTTCGAAATGGGGGATGGACGCCCGTTCGCTTCTGTGGTGGTATCTTGTGGTTCTAGTAGAAACTTGCTGAGTTCATCCAGCGGTGGAAAATTAAAATTCATTAAGTTGTTCTTATTTTTTAAAATGAAAATTCTCTCCCATGTGGATAGTTCTATTGGGTTGTGAAGTTGTTTCAGTAATTTAATTTCTGGTTTTATTTCATGATTTTTGTTCCAAAAATGAGCTGCTATTGCTGATTTGTCTATCTGTTTCAATCTAATGTTCCTAAAATGTTCTTTTCTTCGAATTTATAAATTTCTTTTCGTTTTTCCCATGTAGCTCTGCTCACAATCTGCACATTTAATCTCATATATTCCTGATTTTTGCTCTGTAGGGATGGTATCTTTCATTGTGCAATGTACTAAATTTTTTATATTATATTTGTTCTTTGGGGCTAACATAATTCCATGTTTTTTGAATATCTTCTTAAATTTGTTGTGGTAATTCGGTGGTATGTGAAAAAATGTGTATGTTGGGTGTATGTGAAAATTTAAAGAACTACATGAAATACAAGAACCAAAAACTAAAAAAGAAACTGCACAATCTACGAAAATACCAAACCAAAACTGTACCAATGCCACGTGCACAAACAATAAACAATGTAATTAATCTCTCCAAATCCACATTTTCGTCGGTCCTGGTGGTGTAGTGGTTACCATACTTGCCTCCTATACCCAAAACGCGGGTTCGAACCCGGCCAGGACCGATGGATTTTTTCGGGCGTAAAAATCCTAAGTATGGCTTCCTTCAGAAGGTAAGTAAAGCCGTGGGTCCCGTGTCGTACATTTGCGGCACGAAAAAGAACCTCAAGCCTGAAAGAGAGGCCTCTGAGCAAAATTTGTCGGCCGTTTCACGCCCTGAGTTGAATGGGACGCTGATGACCTGAGCTGTTAAAGAGCGTCCTTAAATAAATCAATCAAAAAAAAAAAAAAAAAAAAAAAAAAAAAAAAAAAAAAAAATCCACATTTTCAAACAAAGAAATTCAGATCTTAAACAAAGGCTTCAAAACATGCGTAGATTTTACAGAAAAAATAGAATACATAGCGGACATCGACATAGCTACCCACCACCTTAAAGAGAGCGAAAAATCATTTGTGAAGATGAAATGCAAAAACATTTTGGAAAACATAAAAAACAAAAATAAATTCAAAAACAACAGAAGTACATTAAAAAAGTTAAAAGAAAAGCCAGTAATATATACAAAGGAAATAAAGTTGCCATTTTAGATCAGGAAGAATACAAAAATAGAGTTGAGAATATGTTAATGGGAGAAGCCTATAAACCAATAGAAAAGAATCCACTCAACCGATGCACAAAAAACTTGAGTAAAACATTAAGCGAAGTGAATATACTGTCCAATACAGAAAAAATGAAAATCACACAGAGCAACCCAGTAATACCCAGACTTTATGCACTCCCAAAAATACACAAATATGACAACAGCATGAGACCAATAATTAATAACATAAATTCACCCACATACCAACGGTTTCAATACAGATTCAGTAACAAAAATCATCAATAAAGCTAAAAGACAAAAATCGATTAAGGAAGTTTCCACACTTACGAACACCGAAGACAGATATAAGTTCAAAAGTTTCACATACCACCCAAGTTACCACAACAAATTTAAGAAGATATTCAAAGAATATGGAATTATGTTAGCCCCAAAGAACAAATATAATATAAAAAATTTAGTACATTGTACAATGAAAGATACCATCCCTACAGAGCAAAAATCAGGAATATATGAGATTAAATGTGCAGATTGTGAGCAGAGCTACATGGGAAAAACGAAAAGAAATTTATAAATTCGAAGAAAAGAACATTTTAGGAACATTAGATTGAAACAGATAGACAAATCAGCAATAGCAGCTCATTTTTGGAACAAAAATCATGAAATAAAACCAGAAATTAAATTACTGAAACAACTTCACAACCCAATAGAACTATCCACATGGGAGAGAATTTTCATTTTAAAAAATAAGAACAACTTAATGAATTTTGATTTTCCATCGCTGGATGAACTCAGCAAGTTTCTACTAGAACCACAAGATACCACCACAGAAGCGAATGGGGGTCCATCCCCCATTTCGAACAACAGCATTCAGTCAACAACAGCCGATGATGGGAGGAACCTCTCCCAAAACTAGTCCAAAGTTTTAAAAAAGTAAGTGGAGTTAGTGTTAACAACTGAACACATTAATGTAGTATATATTACCACTCCATTGTCTACAGCTTTGTAAGTACAATTTTTATTTAATTAAACTTCTAATATTTGCTGTTACAATTACTTTTGATTTTATCTTCAAATAAAACACATTTAATTTTTATAATATTTTGTGCTTATCAGAGATAAGTTCTAGATACTCTCAATACACAATACCCTTGATACTAAGGAGGTATTGGTACTGATCAATATTTCTGTATAATGAGCTCAATACTTTTTTAATATGACAATTTTTAATTAATATTGTCATTGCAAGAAATGTGTTTTATCCATAAACTTCTAAATTGCATGTAGCAGCGACCAAGAAATAAGGTGCTCTTATAAGTTCAATTGCTGTTCCCTTCTTTATTACTGCAGATTTTCTAGTGACAGTACATCTGCAATACAAAGTGTGGTTTGAAGTAGATATTTCCGAGCATGATTTGACATTTATTTCTAGAATGTTTTTTACCTTTCATGGATATGGATAAACCACACTCTGCCCAAAAAAGAACATTAGTTCTGAGTGTGATCAATAATTAAAGAGACTTTTGTTATTTGTATCATGCAATCTGTTACTAACCAATCATAAGTAAATTATTAGACAATATCTTACTTCAGAGCCTTTAGTAGTGGAAACTGATTTTACTTTATTACTAGTTATAAGTTTACAACTATTTTCAACTGCATCCTGCAACTGATAACTATATCATTTGCCACATTTGTAAATATAATTTTTTGTCAGGTGGAAAATGTCACAACACTAGTAACCTACACAAATGTCAATTCAGGTCATAAAATTGTCTTTAATGAACATCCCAACTTGGTAAATGAGGAAACGAATATTGAAACTAAAACATGTATAGCTATCAAGTGTTCAGAAAATTTGGTATTGACTCATCTCTAATGCTTAATCAAAGAGTTTATATTAGTATGTCCAAGAAGTCCTTACCTCTACAGATTTAGTATTAAAATAATGATTTTATTTCAATTATTTACACTCCCTTAAAATATGACTAAGGACTATGTACTAATTATTTTAGTACATGTCCTTAGTTATATTTTATGAGAGAGTAGGCAGATTGAAATGGCTAACACAAACTGTTTTTCTGTTTGAGTTCATGAGTTCCTGAACATCTTATCACAGGAGGGGCAATTAGCAAGATTACTTTTGGGAATGATTTAATAAGATTCCACAAACAAAACATTCCGGACTTTCTTGGTAAAAATTATGTTTAAGCCAAGAAGTGTGAGAAGTAAAGGAAAAAAGGTGTGCTTGGAAATCTGCTCAGATAACAGTCGACTGAGCAACTCCCAGTGAAGAGCTTTCACAAATTAGCACCTAAGTCTGGTATGCTACGATCGACTATATTTGATAACATAAAAGCCGTATCTACCAACCTTGGTGAATGAATGTCAGTTGCAGATATGAATGGGCATCTTGAAGCAAGTCAACTGCTCGGAAACCTTTCCAACTCTCAAATCAATGTCAAAGGTTGTGTCCTACACTGCAGCTCAAAGAGAAATATTAATTTTGGAGCAAGGAAAATTCTCACTTTACAATTAACTAAACACAACCCACTGCAGCAGTAATTTGGGCAGGTATACATCACACCTTCTGTTTAGACCTTATTTCTTTCACAGACTTGTAAATGCTGCATAGTTTCACAAATGCTAACAATTTGGCTAATCCTACAACTGGAAGACAAGGGTCTAATGGAACAGGTATGAATATAGAAGGATAGAGCTCCAATCCACTCTTCTTTTCATTAATTTTAAATGAGAAATTCTCTGGATAGGACAAGCCTTACAACATATCTGGAACCTCTTCCATGGCCTCGACCTAATCTGAAAAGGTATTACCAAGTGGCACAATGTCTCACATTGCAATGAAACTTACAGTGAACTAGACTATGCAGTATGGGAGGTCTCCTACTTGATCACACTGCAGTGCTTGAGAAATATCAAAAGCACTTAAAGATTCATAATTGTGTGCCCAACATGAATACATGCTAATCCCTTGAATTACTAATCAGTTGAATTTATTATTTATTTTTAACTTATAAAGGTCATAAGACTTCCTGGATATACTGTATGACTAGAATTCTTCTACACTTTTGTAATGCCACTTTTATCTCACTGTCTTTAGTTCTATTTCAAATCTTATGATCTAGATTAGCAAACGCTAAGGTAAGTTTTGACATGTTGCATTACAAACAGGATTTTTAAATGCCACAAACATTTAATCAAAATATTTGCTTGACAGTATTACCTCATTGATGGCCAACTTTTTAGATTCCTCTGTAGGTGTGAAAGACAAAGTGGAGTTCTTTGGTGAACTGAGTTTTGAGTGCATTGAAGATTTACATGAACTATTTGCACCACAAATTTGTCTGCTTACTGGTACAACTGCTGGTCTCACAGTGGTGAATACACTTACTGTAAAGAATGATGCCATTATAGTACTTAAGTAGTAATGAAACAAATCTGGCACAATCTCAAAGTATTTAGTGCTAGTTTTGGCAAACACCGACTTCTTGCACAAAACAAAATTGTAAATTCTTTACATATGGCCCAGTTATGTACAAACAGTGCTAACCCTAATTAACATTTCAATTAAACAAAGCATTTGCACATTTTGATACCAAATACAACTGTAAAAAACAATTACATTATCAACACCAAGCCTCCTGTGCTTCTGGACAATAAATAAAGCATATAGAAATTATTTGATAATAGTCATGTTTACCGTACAATTGGAACAATTTTCTCTTAACTTGGTGACTCAAAATTACAGGTTACTTCGGAATTCGTGAAGTTCTAATATAGGCCTTTTCAGATCTGAGATAGAACAAGAAACCTCCATCAATAATTTTATTTGCCTATATATCACATTTTGGATTTAACATATTTTATAGTTCCAATATAAAAATTATATCTACATTCCAAGAAATGTGTAATTTCTGCTGCTAAAATATAGTCCTTACGACTATGACAGATAATGCATTAAATACAATACCGGAATGTGATGGAGGCTTGGTTTCCTTGATGATCTCCACTTCATCCTCATCATCTTGAGAACCATTTTTATTTACTTTCCCCGAGAATTTGCTAGAGGTTTTAGATTGCACATTTTTTGGAATAGCTCCTTTTAGATTAGGAGCATTTCTGAATGATTTAGCATTCTGCCACATTTCTGCTTTCTTAGAAGCACCATTAAATTTAGCAGATTGCAGTTTTGACTTGGCTGCCTTTTCCTCCCATTCCATCAAGACATCAACTCCCTGAAAAATATAAAAATACAGCAATATATACGTAGAATATTTAATACTCTTCCAAACAATTTATAATAATAATAATAATAATAATAATAATAATTATATTATAAATTGTTTGGAAGAGTATTAATTTACTATCCAGTGATGAACAAAAACACAAATTTGCTCTTATAGAATAGCTAAGTAATAAGGTATCTTGTTCTGCAAGAGAATTTACAAATGGACAATGATCTTTTTCTTTGTTAATGTTTTAAATATGATTTGCAAAATGTATTTCATATTCCTTGATGAGGTAATGCATATAGTTAAGTGTTTTAAATAGATATAACTACAATTGTCCTATAAATAACAGTATATAATGTATTTATCACATTAAAATATAACAAATATTTCATGTATGTATGAATAATTTATTTCAGCAATTAGTTATATATTCAAATTTACATTTTATCACTACCTTTGCCACTATTTACATAACTTCATAATTACATCAATTTGTTAATCATACATTTTCAATTCATTTTTAGCAGACCACATTACAATTTAATTTACATAAACATACAAGGACTCTAAAAGTTTGGCAGCACCAAAACAAATTACCAATTTTCATCACTGGGTGTGCCACCAAACTCCTTTCTTATACTAATCCTCCTAACCCTTAATTTTCCTAAAAATTCCCCAATGTTATTCATTTTCTCTACTTTCGTATTTGATAACATTTTTGTTGCTACTATTTCTTGTTGTAATTTATCCCATTTTCCATCCCAAATACTATACCTCCAACTTTTTACCATTTTGCATTCAATTTAACAATGGAACCGTCTTTCCACTTTAACACACATAATGCATCCTTCTTTACAATTTATCCTTAATCCTTTTAGAAATAATGCTCTCTCTTCTTCCAAAATGGTCACAAATGTCTATATACTTCTCCCGTCCCCAATTTCTTTGAACTACTTAATATTTTCACCCAATCGCCATACATCTCCCATTTCAATTTCTTCAATTAGTTTCTCCACCTCCCAAAGCCAACACTTTCTTCTCAATCATCTCAATGGCATGTAAGACATTCTTTATTATTGTCCATTTTCAAACATCTATGCCAATATTTTAAGATTCTTTCCTCTATTATTCCTTTCCTTTCTACTCTTCCTAATTCTACCATACTTAACTCTCCTTGGTGTACTTTTTGGTGACCACTGAACCCCTCTACAAAACATTTTATGTACTCATCGATCTTTGTCCAGTCCTTCGACATTACCCAAATTTCCACTTCATAAATCATCTTCGACTCAGCCACAGCCTCATATAAGTTAGCTCAGATAAGCAATTTCAGATAAGGTCAAAGGTTTCAGACTCACATTTTAAGGCTTAAAGTTAGGTTATTCTTATTTGCAACTTAAAAGCAAACCAGTTTATGCAAATACCTATAGATTGAAATGCAGTATGATGTAGAGTGTTTCCATTAAGGAATGTTTTTAAGAAGATCTCATTAATTAATACAGCACCAACCTCTTGCTTCCCAATAAATCAAGATCCTATTGGCAAGTTCAGAAAAACTGTAATCACTACTCATGCCTTCAATTTGTAATTTATTTAATAAAATATTTTGTCTTATTATCTTTTGGTTATAAACAACTACTATTGCATGAAATAATTGAGATGATATGCAATATTAGGAGAAAAGTAGAATCGAGACTGTTTCTAACAAGTGAACTTCTATTAGCACACAGATTTTAATGCTATTTAACTTTAGTACAAATTTCTAAGCACCAAAATGCAATAGCCCATACCTTCAATATTTTACATCTGTGATGCTAGGTTTCATATCTAAAATTACTTGTCTAAGAACCTTCTATGTACAGTGTCTTCACCTAACAAGGTTGCTCTAATGGAACTAGGAAGATTGGGCAAGGTCATGGAAAGAGTATTGACTAGAGGATGAGAATAATTATTAATCAGTGTCTGGTAGCACAAGGTAAAATCAAGGGGAGAGAAACTTGGTTATCTAAAAACCAAAATATCATACAAGAAGCAGGCATGGGACCAGTATGGTACAAGGGAGAAAGATTGGGTAAAGGATTTTGGAAAGAGATAACAATAAGAATTGAGGATATAGAAAAACAGGAAATATGGGCAAATCTCAACACCAAAAAATCTCTGAAATTATATAGTACACTAAAAAATGTGTGGGGGAAGAGAAAGATATGTTCAAATTTGTGATAAGGTAGGAAGGGAAGGATTGGCATGGTTTAGAACAGGAGTAAAATATTTAAGTGGATTAAAAAATGGACACACTAAGGGGAAATGTCCTATGTGTGCAGAACCAGATAGTACTTGGCATTGTATACTAGAATGTAAGCAAACTAAGTTTTGGAGGGAACAGTTCATATTAAGAAAATGGGAAAAACCTACCAGTTGAAATAAGAGGCAGAAGAATTTTAAACTTAAAAATCAGATGAAAACATTAAGGAATTAGGAAAGTACATAGGCAAGGTAAGACAAAAATGGTTATGGGTATAAAATACTTAGGAAATGTGCTTGAGAATAGATTGTCAGATAGTGAAAGGAGGATGGAATGAATAGGGGAGGGTATGGGGCTAGTTATCTAATATTAGTTAAACAGGATCCTTATACATGGCTGTTAGTGTGTATAAGGCCCTAAGGAATAAGCAACTCTAAAGAATATAAATTTGGCCGAATAGGTTTAATTAAAAAAGATTAAAGGTTTAGTATTGTAAGAAATATAACTTAATATTGTATTGAATGTATAAATTACATTTAATGTTGTGTTTTGTTTTTGGTTGGATAGAAGTCTGGTACCCTGGATATTTCAGTAGGTAGCTGCTGATGAACCGGGGACTGGGGGGCTGAGCCAATCAAATTGGAATAAGTTTTGATTGAATTCAGTGCCTTCTGAAATTGCCGAAGGTACTGTTCTTAATTGTTATATTTAAAAAGTAATGATTTTTTCTTCTTCTT
This sequence comes from Metallyticus violacea, assembly GCA_030762175.1. Taxonomy (NCBI): domain Eukaryota; kingdom Metazoa; phylum Arthropoda; class Insecta; order Mantodea; family Metallyticidae; genus Metallyticus; species Metallyticus violacea. Next base: position 51,466,621 of record CM060834.1, read on the forward strand.
TTATTTGTGTCTATTTTGTATTTAAAAAAAATGTATGTGATGCAGGAGAAATAAATAAATAAAAATATACAGTGAAAATATTTTGTTGCTGTTCAATAATATTTGCTTATATAATTAGTTATACTATATAATGTATATAATGTTAAACAATGGAATGTAAAACTTGATATGCCCCATGTACAAAGTACTTCTATATACAAACCCTTGACTCCTGAATCATGGGCTCAATCCCAGCCAAGATTAATGGATTTTTTCTTGTAAAAATCCTAAGTATGGCTTGCTTTGGAAGGAAAGCAAAGTTGTGGGTGCTATGTCGTAGGTTTACTGCATGTAAAAGAAAGTCAAGTCTGTAAAAAAAAGGCCTCTGAGCAAAATTGACTGCCTTTTTGGGCCTGAACTGAATGGGACACTGATGACCTGAGATGTTAAAGAGTGTCTGTAAATAAACCAAATCAACAATAAACCCTTGGAATGCAAATGAATTTCATTTTGTGTGTTACGTCAGTTAATAAATGCAATAATTCAGTAATTTTAAGTATCCACTTAGTACAGTTAGACTTTATTACAAAGAATCAAAATTTGAGAAAACAGCTTTGGTACAATAAGAAAAATTATTAATAGCAGCTGGGACAAAGAAACCCAAACAAGAGAATTTTTGAGTTAAAAATATATAAAACAAAAATTTGATACCCCTCACATGACAGAAAATATACTATACTCTAAGGCATCCCTGTAAAATTTAGCCAACAGGGTGAAACTTATTTTTAAGTTGAAAATTTAAAAAATATGCAAATGATGCAACAAAAAATCTTGTGTTAGAAACCACAGGATCTAAATATTGACATACAGAAGACTAAAAATTTAAGAGTTACATTCCTTCCCATTTTAATTTTACCATACCAGGCAACATAACAAATTAAAATAGAGAAATACTTTTTTTTTAAAAAAACTTTTAAAAGAAATTAAGAACGCATTTGAATTAGCCGCCTGGGAGAATATTTTCATCTTAAAATATCATAAAATCACTATGAATTTTGACCTTTCGCCATGGGATCACCTTTCCAGATTCATTTCAGATCCACCAGATGTCACCATAGTTCACACAACAACTTGCAACGGACCAACACGAGCATCAGAAACCACTTGATCAATGGCTGAGGACGGGAACGCTGGTTCCCAAAACATTGTTCCAACTTAGGAAAATATAGTAAGTAAAGTGTGTAAATAAGTTACGTATAGTATATAATTTCAAATATGATGACTTCACTGTAAACAGCTTCAAAAATTAAACATACAAGAGAAATCACTGCCATATAACATTCCTACATCATTGATTACAAAGGGTACATTTCTGAAAGTTGTACTTTTATTAGGGATATTTTGATAACATATTGCCAAATGGCAGAGGTACTTGCAAGCATCTTCCATTGCTTGTAATGTCATGATTCAGCACATGACTTATGCTTTCTAAGGCTACCCTAATGATTTATTTGCAAATAAGTTCAGAATTTGACACAATCCAACATCAGCCATAAATACATTTGAGAGCTGTCGTAAAGCTCAAGCTATGCTTTTAAATGAATTTCCTTTACAAATTATATTTTCTTGTAACATTCCTTATCTCTAGAAAAACGAATAATTTGTAGCTCAATTCTACTCACAGTACAAAAGCTATTACTTTTTCAAAAGATCACTCTGCAATAAACACTATTCTAAGTCAATAAAAAAGCAAAGGAGCTCATGCACAAAATTACATATCTGATTATATAACACTATTCATTTACTTGCCTCTATAGGCAAGTAAATGAATACTTTCTAACTTTCTATAACGTTCTAACAAAAAATTCACGCATCATCAACTTGTAATTAGGATCAGTTATAGAATATACATGAACATACAAATAAAATAATTAAAGAAATATTAGCATCACTCATAGGGTTTCTGATCCCACCTTTTACATACGTTTACAATCACTAGATTACCTAAATTATTCAATACTTTATCAGCAAGTTATATTTTCAATTTATTTTCAATTTTAGATGCTAAAAGTAGTTTGAAAGGTGCACGCAATTTATTATAAAAAGAGATTTTTTAGTTATGGGTTGGAAGTGCAAGGATGCATACTGGGGGAATCCAACCAGCAAAGCCATATAATGCCCATGTATGTAGCAGCTTGTAGTTAGAGGGTGGCTTTGTCAGCAAGTAATTGTGCATTCATGTGTTACTGAATGTTTTCATTGTGTGCTATGCTGCTTCTTTAGTTATGCCATTACAAAAATATATTATTTTTATTTACTATTCTTGCAGAAACTGGTTAGTGGATTCACAATAAAATATCGCAGCAATTGCTTAAAGTAGAGAAACTGTTTGCCACATTGTTAAAACGTTATGAAATAATCTCTCAATGACAAGAAACGTATTTTCAACTACTGTGTTTGTATGGAAGAAAAGTTAGATGAAATAGGTTTACGACTGAAAGGTAGCCCAAGGAAATTCCTGTTGGCTTGCTTAGGAAACAGATATTACATTAAATGCCAGCAGAACTTTGCTACTGCACACACTGTTCACGAATCACATCACTGCTGAGATTTTTGAGGACAATTATCAGTAGTGAGCTGTGGTCAACTCATGGCCTCTATCTGATTTCTTGATTTTTATTTATGGGATAAATTTAAAAACAAAATGTATATAACTATGCACATATAATAGAGCACCTAAAAGAAAATATCAGGTGAGAAATTGCTAAAATAGCACTGAGGAGCTTATGAAAGTATGAATTTTCTATTAAGCGTATTATTATCAGTTTGAAATATACTATCATTTTAGGCTTACATTAAAAATATAAATACTAAAATAAAAATACTAACTTTATGCATGGCAGCTCTATTCCACTTTTTCCAATTGCAGTGGCTGCACTTTCCCAGTAAGCAGCAAGTGATGTGTAACTTAAATAACCTGACTATTTAAAATAAGTTATGAACTGAGCTTCCCCTTCAAGGCATCTGCTGTCAAAAAATGTTTCAACTGTTCTCAGAAATGGGAAGCAAATGTTTAATTGAGCCTCAGTTAATTACAGCTTATCATTATTTTTTTGTACAATCAATGTCATTTACATCCACCTAAATCTTAAAATGCTGGTCCTTGTCATCATGAATAATTATAATTTGCATAAATGAACTTTCAGATCATAAGTGCTAAAATATTCATCCTACATGGAGAGGGAAACTTTTAGCCATAGAGTAATTCAAGCTTGATTCAAATCTATCTTCTCTACTTTTCCAGCTACCTTCCAACTAAGCTACAATCAACAGAACTAAAGAAGTGGTTACAACTTTTTTATCTTTCTCTTTCTTATGAAAATGTGATCATCCATTTACCTTCTATAAATATGATTGAATTATAAATATGTGTGCATGTGCATTGTGATAAGAAAAATTACCTCTTCATCATCATCAGATATTTCAATGATATCATCTTCAACTGCAGAGGTTCTTGAAGGACCATCCAAATGGGAAAAACTGTAGCTGAAAGATGCTTGTTGACTCTATAAAAACAAAAACATAGGTATATCATACAAATAGTTAATTTTTTTATGAGAACGTTTGCAGCCCATTAAAATAAGATGCAAATGCTGTTCTTGTGCTGCAGGTACTATATTTTGAACTTCTGTGAGGCAACTTAACCCAACTCTGAATAAGGAAGAAAAAATCCCACAGTGAATGAATGAATATTTATTGTTTCTACACATTACAATTACAGTGTTACAATATTTCCTTGATCCTTGGGTGCTTGTTAATTTAGGATCCTATACAACACCCTGGTTGTTGTGTACATGGATCCTACATCACTATAACTATACATTTTATCAAGTGAACATTACAAATAATTCCCTAAAGGTGATCATCTTCCCTCATTGTTATCTTATTAGCACCTTCCTTTGCCTTGATCACTTTCCTTCACCTCTTTTCTCTTAGTTTCCCTAATTTCCAAACTGATTCCAAAATTCTTTTCTGATAATCCCAAAAATCTTTAATCCAGAATTTCTGCCTGCAAATTATTCCACTTCTTGTTCTCTATTTCCTCTCTCCATCCTTCAGTTTCTGTACATTCTAATATATAGTGCAAGTTTTTGTCTACCTTACTACACAGTGGGCACAATTTTTTGTCAACTTTTACCCTAACTAACATTATTGTTCCTGTTCCTGCCCATGTCATAACCTACCTACCCATTTTATCACAAGGCTCAATATATTTTTCCCTGTCCCACTCTTTCTAAAAATTCCTATAATATATCAGAGTACTCTTCTTAGGCTACCAAATATACCCTGTTTCTCTATATCATCAATCCTTACTTCACTTTATTACACATACCTTGCCATTTTGCGACTTAAAACTATTTAGCTGTCCCAAAACAAATTCTCTTACAATTTCCTTTAATCTACCTTTCCAACTTCCTATTCACTTTTTTCCTTGCACCTCCAGGCAGTCTTTGAAAATATTTCCTTCCTCCAATGATTGTATCCTCTGCCAGTATTTTACTGCATTTTATTACTAGACCTTTTCGGCCCAACCTTTCCAATTCCATCCATTGGTGCAGCTCTAAGTAATTCCCATATCATTTTATAGACTGCTCTATGAATCTCATCTATGCATTCCCACCCCTTTTCTGTCTTCCATATTCCTATCCCATGCAATCATTTTCGATTGAAGTGTAGCCAAATACACTATCTAACCAGCTTACACTCATATATGAGATTTTCTTCAAGTATATTCTTATATTATTGGTAGCCAATTATCCCTTCCCTAATGCATTATTCCTATGTTCTGTCCATTTTCCATTACTGTTCAGCCTTAACCCCCAAATAATCAATTTCCTTACCACTTTAAGTTCACTCCCCTCTATCCTCTGCCGAGTTTGTTTCCCCTTTTTACCAATTTTTTTTTATTTACTTTTATCTTTAAGCCCCACTTTATTAATAATCTTTCTCTGTTTCTTCTTTTGCTTTCTTTAAACCTCCACTTGTAATTGCAGCTGCTATTAAATCATCCGCCAAAAGCAAACCTGAAATGTCTTTTATTAATTGATGGACAGTGCCTATTCTCCCTCCCTATTTCTTTGACTATCTCATCTCTGAACAGATTGAATAGTAGCGACTTCATTTATAACCTTGACTGAAGCCAATTCTATTTGGCACCCAGTCTGTTATTTTGTAGTTTTAGAGTCTAATGCAAAAATTATTGCCTGAATATAGCATCTGGATTAGTCCAGAACCTCTCTCTTGATGCCTTTTCAAGATCTTTGAAGAACAAATACACTTTCCCTCTTTCTATACCTAGACATTTATATAACAAAGTTCTTATAATAAAAATGTTATCTATTGTACATTTTCCTTTTTTGAATGTTCCTTGGAAATTCGATAGCTTCCGTTCTTCCTCCACCATGACTAATCATTTTGCTAAATGCCCCTGTAAAAGTCTTACCTATCACTGCTAGGAGACTAATGCCCCTAGAATTGCTTGGTTATTTACCTCTACATTCCCTATAAAAACTGGTACGAGCATCCCCAGTTTCAAATTCTGTGGTATCTTTCCACCCTCAAACAGTGCAATGAACAATTTTATCAGCAGCACTCTCTTTTCGTTATACTCAAACCACACTTTCCAAAATTCTCCTGGTATTCCATCGATCCCATTTGCTTTCCTACTTTTTAATTTTGTAATCTATTGCATTATCATTCAATAGTTGGTTCATGGTATAGCTCTTAAACATAATTATGTATTTTCCCCATTAATTTTGTTTGCCTTACCAAAATGCTTCCTCCTATTAATTCAAAACCCCCTTCATTTTTTGATCAATTTTATTCTCTATTAAACTTTCTCTACACCCTACTTTATCAATTCCCATATCTTTATACTCTTTTTTTGCTGCCTTATAAATCTTGAGCCCAATTTCTTTGTTCCACTCCTTCCTTTTTTCCTCAATTAGCATTTATAACCCCACTTTGCTATAAATAGCCTCCTTTTTTCTGTGGATCTTCCGTTTGTTTCCACTTCGTAACTTATTTTTTCACCCTTTTCTTTGCTACAAGGCACTTTTTGTCATTCCAGTCCTTTTCTATAGACTTCCTCTGGTACCTAATTTTCGTTGTCTTCCCAGCTTACTTCACTACCAATTCTAGGCATGACATTGCTTCGTCAGTGTTTCCCTTCTCAATTAACTGTATGATTTCCTGTCCCCTGCATCTTCCTCTGTTTGAGCTTAGATTCTCCCTATAATTAATTCCCCTTTCTTTCTTCCTGATCCCCAATCTTTACTGTTTGGAATTTTGCTAATAATGGAAAATGATAACCTTAAATTCTACAAGATCATCATCATCAATCACGGTTTAAGCCTTTATTGGCTTGTTCCGGTCTCACTGTTTAGAACTGCTCTGTCCATCTTTTTTTAGGTCGGCCAACATTTCTTTGGCCTTTTGGTGTATATCTTAAAACCAGTTTACTATAGCGGTTTTCTTCCATCCTCTCCACATGTTGTTTCCAGTTCTTTTGATTTTCTTTAATTCTTTCTACTAGATTAAAGATTCTTAGCTCTTCCCGTATATCTTCACTTCTTCTCCTGTCTTTTAATGTATATCCTGCTACATGTCTTAAGAAGCGCATCTCTGCTGATTCTAACCTTTTCTCTATTTTTTGGTCATTGTCCAACGTTCAGACCCATATGTTAAAACTGGAACAGCCATCACTTTATAAAATTTTATTTTTGTCTCTTTCCTCGTGGTTTTTAAATTTTGTTTGATGGTACCGCATATTTGGTTAAATTTATTTATTTTGTTTATTATATCATCATTTTTTGTGTATGAGACGCTGCAGCCTAGATAATTGAAACAGTTTATTTGTTCTAATATTGTCTCTTGTATTATTATTTTTGCTCTTATTGTTTCTGGTCCTCTAAAAGCCATTACTTTACTTTTATTTGGTGATACTTTTATTTTATATCTTTGGCTTATTTTATTTAGTTGAAATAGAGCTTTTTGCACATTTATTTCTGAGCCACTTATTAAAACTAGATCGTCTGCAAATAACATTACATCTAAATTTGTATTGTTTATTTTAAAATGTACATTTAAATTATTCTGCCATTCTCTGACAATGTCATCTATATATAAATTAAATAATGTGGGTGATAATGGGCACCCTTGTCTAACTTCCTTATTTATTGTCGCTGTACTATTTTGATTTGAATAGATCATTATCAAGTTGTCCTTATATAGCTCTCTAATTATTGTTATCAAATGTTTTGGTATGCCTTTGTTTTCCATTATTTGCCATAGTGTATTTCTATGTACATTATCAAAAGCTTTTTCAAAATCTAAAAAAACCATATATGTGGGAATATTATATTCTCTGTGTTTTTCAATTATTTGATTTAGGACAAATACACAGTCGATACAGGATCTTCCTTTTCTAAACCCATTCTGAGCTTCTAGTACTATATTTTCCATTATGATATTTAATCTATTTTTTATTATTGCTGCATATAGCTTATAGCAAGTATTCAATATACTTATTCCTCTATAATTACTGCAGTTATTTCTATCCCCTTTTTTGAATATTGGGTTTATTGATGCTATTTTCCATTGTTCTGGGACATAGCCAAACTTCCAGCATATATTAAACAGTGCCAGGAATCTATATTTTAGCTTTTCTGAGGCATGTTTGATTAGTTCATTGTTAATATTATCTATTCCTGGCGTTTTTTTATTCCTGCAGTTCTTATCTAATGTAAGCTGTAGCTCTTCGTATGTGATAGGGTCCACTTCTTCATTTATTTCCATTATAAATTCTGCATTTTCTTCTTCTGTTTCTTTTTTTGTCCACAAATCCTGAAAATATTGTAACCATTCTTCACTTGTTATTCTATTTAATTTTATATCATCTTTTTCTTCTTTATTTAGGTGCTTTAGAATTTTGTAAGCTCTCTGTTGGTTACCATGTATATCACTTTCTAAGTCTGCTATATATTTATCCCACGATTCCCTTTTTATTCTTCTTACTTCTTTTCTTGCAATAGCTGTTTTTCTTTTGTATTCTATTAGGGTTTCTTCTGTTTTTTGACTCAAATGTTTTATGTAGGCTTCTTTCTTTTCTTTTATTATTTGCGCAATATTTTCGTTCCAAATTTTTAAGCCTTTCTTTCTTTTGTTTATTTTTCTTGTACCTAATGCTTCTGTTGCTGCTTGTATTATCGTTTGCTTTATCTCTTCCCATTCTTGGTTTATATTTTTACTTATTGGTTTGTGTTGTATGAGTATATCTAGTCTTTTCTTATATAGGTCTTTTATTGATTCGTCACTCAGTAATTGTGTCTTAAATGTATATTTATCTTTTTCTTGATTAGTTTTGTAATTCTTTACTCGTTGCTTTCTCCATCTAGCTGGTATTGCTAATTTTGAGATTAAAAGGAAATGGTCTGAGGTGATATCACTTCCTCTATATACCCTTGTATCTAGAACTATCTCAGCTCCTTTTTGATTTGCTATTGTATAATCTATTATACTTTTGTGACCTCTGGCGCACCACGTATATTTGTGTATATCTTTGTGTGGATAAAAGGTATTTGTTATTTTCAAATTATTGAAGTTTGCAAAGTCTATTAGTCTTTTTCCATTAATGTTGAGTGTATCCTCTCCATATTTGCCCATTATCTTTGGTATTGGTTTATTTCCTACTCTTGCATTCATATCTCCTGCTATTATTAAATAATCATTTGCATTACTTTTGTTTATTTCTTTTTGTAGCCTTTCGTAGAATTCTATTGAGTCTTCTATTTTCCCTTCTTCTGGGCTATATACTCCTATCACTTGTATGTATCCTCTTGTTACTTTTATTCTTGTTTTGATTATTCGCTCATTTACAAATTCGTAACTATGTATTTTATTTTTCAGTTCTTTTCTTATTAGTATTGCTATTCCCGCTGCAGCTCTTTTGTTTGTGGCACACCTTGATAAAACATTAGATACTTTTCTAGTTCTAATGATCCTTTTAATTTCTTTTTTGTTTCTGGTATTACAGCGATATCCATATTCATTTTCTCTAGTTCTTTTTGTAGCTCGATTTCTTTATTATTTATTCCTCTGGGATTCCATACTGCTATTTTCCTTATTTACGCTCTTCTTAATCATTTTTTCCGTTGACTGACTGGGGTTGTCATCGTTTGGACTGTCCTGTTTCTTCTTGTGAGACTTTTAGTAATTAAATTTCCCCTGAGCTCGTAACTAGCGATCTGCAGGGTAAGATGTATGTTGGGGCTGCCAACTTTAGGTTATACATCATAGCCTTCCTTTGTATTTCCCCGAAGGAAGGGTTGCCTTCTCCGCTCTCTATTTGGACCGTTGAGGACTTTATCCTTGTTATCCCGGACATGGATCTGCTTATTCTTTTCCCAGCAGAAAGGGCGCCTCTTCCGCACATTTACCATATTTGTTGAGGTCTTCACACGTAACCCTGTGTAAGGGACCCTGAACCAGGTGCTTCACACCGGGCCAGTGTGACCTGGAGCTAGCGAGGGAAGGGACGCTATCCCCTTTGGAGAGACTACCTCTATGAGGGTTCTCTCCCGCTACCCGCTTCTACAAGATTATTATCTAAATTCTTTGAACAAACTAAATAATCAATGACACTTTGCCCCCTTTGGTTAATAAATGAGTATTCTCCCCATTTATCTGCCCTCTTAAACCATTGCACATTATTAGATTCAGCTAAAAAAATTCAATTAATTTTTACCTTCTCAATCACTTCTCTACTATGTCTCTATTTAGATTTTCCTTTCCTAGATAGTTATCTGCTTCAATATCAGATTTGTTCTTCCCCTACTTTAGCATTGAAGTCTCTCATTATCAAAAGGTGTATATTATATTTCTGGTTCAAAGTTTTGATACCATTTTCTAGATTTTATAAAAACACGGGTTGTAAACATCTGAAGTCACACCTTGGTTGTACACCACCTCCATGGCTGATTTTGTGCTCTCTGTATCCATTTTCTATCACAAGCTACATCACTCTGTCAGATCCTACTTACTGTATTTCCTTTACCCTATGTTTTCTTTCCTTTCTAATAAACACTCCCATTCCTCCTGAAACTGTTCTTTTCCCATTTTTTAAATTCAAATTCTTCCAAAAACTAAATCCCATCCTAATGTATCATTGTGCTCTAGTTAAACATGTTTACACCACTACACTCTTAACTTCTGCATTTGTGCTAATTTACCTTAGTTTATTTTAATTATTAGTCTTTCAACATTGCAGCACACCACCATCAGAGGATTTCTGCCCTATATTGAGCATGTCCTCTCTTTTCTAAACTGAAGGAGTTTTGCTCTTGTTCTTGTTAGTCTCCCCTTCTGAAGCTCCATTTGTCTCCAGCGATTGCAATCTCTTATTGCCAAAATTCTCCCTTCTGATGTTGGCAGCACTACTCTCAAATTTCCATCTCTCACCACCACTCTTCCTGCAGTCACCAGTCTTGTCCCATCTCCACCCATCAACTGTTTCTCAGGACCAGTTCTCCATACAGATGACATCTGAACTGCCGCGTTCCACAGTGTAGCAGTCAGATCACTCGGCCAGTTAATAGCATGCACTAAACTAGTTTTTCCATAATAAATGCATTGCACTGTAGTCCAATGCAGAACTCTATCAATGAGTTCAACAATATGTGCACTTTTTTGATAACCTCTAAGGGCTGGTTTAATCAGCATATGTTTAAAGTTAACAAGCTGTTATACTACTTTAGCACTCAAATTAATAAAAATTCTGTTCCATTAACCTATGTTAACTTTAAACACGTTAAACTTAGTATTGAGTTAACATTATCTTTCCTTACATTAAAATTTTAACAATTGTTGACAGTTGGAAAATGGCAGCTTAAAACTGACTTTTGATGTTGAAATTTTATATCTGGATCTATTAAAGGTTGTTGTTAACAAAGGAAGGACTGTAGATGCAATGACTTTGAAAATTTTATACAAAAGACCAATTTTTACAAAGGTACAGAAAATAAAAAGCATCATCATAAGGATGTATATGAATGAGAGATTAGAATAAACTAAACAAAGATATGCCCCCTTCCTCACTTAAAATGTTTATGCGCTGGTTCCTTTCATTTAATGGTTCAAGATTATGCAGTTTTAAGTTACTGATTTTATTAAAATGTAAATTGGAACTTACACAGTGAAGCTAATCATGTAATTGATATCATTGTATGATCCAGTTGAACTATACACTCTTAATGCTTCGCTTACTTGTCATAATGTATGGAACCGGTTTCAAGAACATTTAGTTCTCATCTTCAGCTAGGCTAAGTTCAACTGTTGGATCATTCATTGAGCTGTGGGAATGTGTATTCTGCTCTGGTGGTGGTGTGATAAACTTGTAGTTAATGTTTTAATCTCCGGTAGTGTCGAAGTTCATTAGACTGTCTTTGTATTTGTAGATGTAGATTTTCTCCCAAGTTGCTAATTCCGTAGGTCCTTGTACGGATTTTAATAATTTTACTTTATTCGTTATGTCATGATTGTGTGTCCAAAAATGATATGCTAATGCTGATTTTTTTATCTGCTTGTACTTTATGTTCCTGAAATGTTCTTTTAACCGTGTGTCTATGTTTCACTTTGTTTTTCAAATGTAGATTTTTTCACATCGTGCACAATTTTGTAAATACCTGATTTTTCCTCTTGTGGAGTACTGTCATTAACATGGTCTATCAGTTAAGTTTATAACATTAAGTCTATTGATCGGTGCCAAACTGATATTAATATCTTTAACAATATTCTGAAATTTTTTATAGCCCATGGATGATATGTGAATTTTTTTAAAAATTAGGTCATCTTTTCTTGCTAAAAGTGTAGTGGTTTCTTTGATATATTTTTGTCTGTCGAATTTCTACACCTTTTTGTGAACTAGTTCTTTTTAAAGCCATTTTTAATGGCTGTTCCTTCTATTCTTCTTTGCTAATTTGTAGGATAACTAGCCAGTGTATTAAACTGTTAACAACTGCATGTTTGTGTGCTGTGGGGTTAAAACGGTCAGCATTGATGTGGTTATCTGCGTGTGTATTCTTACTGTATATTCCAAATTCCAGATTTCCTTGACCTTTCATTATTTTACTATCTAAGAATGGCGACATCTGTTTCTATTTTGTATGTAAAGATATGTTTCTATCTTGTATATTTAAAAGTTTTAAGGCATCAGGAATGAGTTTTTTGTTAACTATGGCAAATATATCGTTGATATACCTGTACCATACCTTAAATATGTGTGGAAAAGCTGTGTTGATGTGTGTTTCAAATCTACTCATAAAGAGGTTAGCTAGAAATGGAGATAAGGAGCTGCCCATTGTAAATCCTGCTTGTTTAAAAATTTTCCTTTGAAAGTAAAATAGGCTTGGTTTATGCAAATTTCTGTGAGTTTGATTTATTCTTTAATGTGTGTATCCTTAATTCCATTTGTTTTAAGCCAATGTAGATAAATTAGGAGTTTTTCATTTGGTATGCTTGGAAACAAAGATTCTATGTCGAAAGAAATTAGAGTGTCAGAGGGATGTAGTTTTATGTCCTTAATTTTTTCTATTAACTGATATGAATTGTTTATACTCCTGCTTTGAAATTTAGGTAATGTCTTGAATCTATTAGCTAGCCATTTTGCTAAATAAAGAAGGCTATTTAGCTAAATGGCTAGCTAATAGATTAAAGAGAAAATCTACATCTACAAATACAGTCTAATGAACTTCGACAGTACCGGAGATGAAAACATAAACTGCAAGTTTATCACACCACCACCAGAGCAGAATACACATTCCCACAGCTCAACGAATGATCCTACAGTTGAATTTTAGCCTGGCTGAAGATGAGAACTAAATGTTCTCGAAACCGGTTCCATACATTATGACAATTAAATGAAGCATTAGGAGTGTGTAGTTCAACTGCATCATACAATGATATCAATTATACTGATTTCTGCAACAATTACATAAAAAAGAGGAATATAACATTCCCTTATTTATAGGAATGCCCACCAATTTTGAATAATTTCTACCACTGTATACTATTTTCCTGGTGCTCAGGGAATATTTAATTGTCTACATGAAAGATTCAATAGCCTAGCAGAACCAAAATTTATTGCATTAACATGGCACATTTTTCATCAATGTTCAATCCGTATTCCTAACCTCTAAATTAGAATAGTTCAGTACTCAGTATGTTTTGTTTTTATTTTTCTGTGCAAAAACTACATGTGCAAATGCTACATCTGAAAGCCTTGTTTTCAGAATAATGTGATAGTAATTATGAACATGAACACTATATCCAGATTTGCATATATGTAACATTTTTAAAAATACAATATTTTGTGTGACAAGGAGAGTTTTAAAAATATTTCCTCATGTTATACCTACAATTCTACATCTATAAAAATTGTTGCATTAAGAAAATTGAATAATTAATATAGTAGAGTCCCTGTTTACGACATAAAAAAATAATTAACAATTGGAAATAGACATGTGATTACTTACTTTGCGCAGCCGAGATGCACAGAGAATTTTACGATTCACAGGTGTGTGCACACAAACTGTATTTACTTTCATCTTGTGCCTAAGAGGTGTTTCCAAAAAGTCTAGAAAAACAAAATAGTTTATTCACATCTGTTCTCTTTCATAAAATGTACAATATATAACTGAAAATTCAATATGCCAATTCCATTATGCCCTAAATATGTAGAAAAGTTAATTCACACACTCAAAAATCAAATCAACATGGCTACATTAGCATAAGGAAGGGGAGGTAGGAAAAAAAAAAAAAAAAAAAAAAAAACCCTATATTACACTTTCCAATTAATCAACCACTAGTTGAAAAAATAAATAAAATCAATCTAATCTGTTGCAGTAGATAAAATAAAAGAGCATTTTTACTCTTTAATTGATGAAGATTAATTATAAAATGATATTAAATATTAACTTAAGAACCAACAGAACTGATAATATTATGTTTGTAAAATAAGATCTGGTTGTCAGGCAGGATGTGGAGTTTAATGCGTAGCATTAAACACATCCAACAAAAAATATTTATATTATGTATCTTGGCACTGCTGACTCTTCAGAACCATGAGAATTGTTGCTTCTTCATTGTTAATGAGGACAGTATGATGGTATATTTTGTAATGCTCTTGCCAGTAATAAATAAATTCAATCCCTGGTCTTCTCTTTGCAGATGATTTTGTAGTGGGCTCCAATACTATAAATGGGCTAAAACAGTCATTACAAGACGTGAATATATATTGTATAGAATGGTGCTTAAAGGTAAACAGAGATTTTTGTTGATTTGGTTTATTTATGAATGCTCTTTAACATTTCAGGTCATTAGCATCCCATAATTCAATGTGTGAAATGGGCAATCAGTTTTGCTGAGAGGCATCTTTCAGGCTTGAGTAAACAAAGAAAAAAACCCAAATTCTAATATTTAAGAAAGGTACTAAATTGAGTAAACATGAGAAATGGAAGAAGGGAAATATAGAATATAAAGTTGTGCATGATTGTACATACCTGGGAATAAGAATAGATGTGGGAGGAAAATGGGAAAAACAAATGAAATCAGCATTGGTAAAAGGAAAACCCAGCAATGATTACTCTGAGAGGGTGCCTATAAAAAAGGCCTAAGATGAAATGACTGGAAAGGGTTACAACTCGGTGGTTCAGACTCAAACACTTTATGGTATTGAAATTTGGGGACTTGAGAATGGCTGGGAAGGTTGTAGACCATGTTCATAGGATGTTCTGCAAGGAAGTCCTAGGGCTTCCAATAGCAACAGTAAATGAAGTCGCTCAGATTAAAATGGGAAGAGTAACAAGAAAGGAAATAGTTATGGAGAGAGCATTAAAATACTGGTACATGATTTTGAACTTGATAATTTATTAAAACAGTGTTCAAAATACCAAGAATCAAGTTCACAAAACACAGGTTGGGTTTAGTAATCTGAGATATAATTTAGAAGGTAATGGTTTGGGGGATATATGGATTTGTTGATTTGATTTATTTATGGACGCTCTTTAACATCTCATGTCATCAGCATCCCATTCTATTCAGGGTATGAAACAGCCGACAAATTTTGCTCAGAGGCCTCTTCTTTCAGGCTTGAGGTTCTTTTTCGTGCTGTAAATGTATGACACAGGACCCACGGCTTTATTTCCCTTGCGAAGGAAGCCATACTTAGGATTTTTACACCCGAAAAAATCCATTGATCCTGGCCAGATTTGAACCCGTGATCTTGGGTTTAGAAGGCAAGTATGGTTACCACTACACCAAGACTGGTATATAGAAAAAGAGAAACAAACCACAAAAGTTTCTTGAAGGAAGATAATAAAAGATTTGAGGATAGAGAGATCTAAAAAATTGTTCAGTCAACCATCTGAGAAGAGGTCACTTGTTTTTTATGTTTCAATCAAAAATAGCTAGGGAAAGAAAGAGGTATATAGACAACACTATTAATGAATAAAGAAAGAGGACAGTTGGTTAAGAGCAGGCATATGGAGGTTAAAATGTCAAAGAAATGGATTATCTACAAGATGAATGTCCATTATGTGGCGGTAAAGAAGATGGAACGCATATTTGAATGTAAGGAAACTGAGACTTGGAGAAAAGAAAATAATAATGTTAAAAATTAGGAGGAAAAGTAATGTAAGCAAAATTATAGAAAAAAAGTATAAGGATGTAGGAAATTTTTTTAGAGAAAGTAAAAAATAAATGGAAATAGACTGTTAAGAGAAGAAAGGAACAATAGACTAGGAAAGCATGTTTAAGAATTTGGTAGTGTATTTTGTAATATACTTGTTATTTATAATGTATTGTTTAGAGATGTAATGGCCTGGAGTAAATATTGCTGGATAAATAGTTTTAAATTGTGGGAATTTTCACAGTGAAATATAGTATAACATAACAAATTATTATTGAGGAAATCACTCAAATTTCACTAATTTAGTTCCACTTACTTGGACATGTTTCAAAGGCGGTTGCCTTCATCGTCAGCATGATCCTAATGTCCCCTTCCCCACATGGTATTCAGATGTCGCTCCGTAGATTTATTACAAAGTTCATAAAATCTACGGAGCGACATCTGAATACCATGCGGGGAAGCGGACATTGGGATCATGCTGACGATGAAGGCAACCGCCTTTGAAACATGTCCAAGTAAGTGGAACTAAATTATGAAATTTGAGTGATTTCCTCAATAATAATTTGTTATGTTATTACTGGATAAATTAACAAGCACATGTTGTAGTGCTTTAATAAAAGTAATATTAGTAAGGTAAGAGCTGGGAATGGGTCAGAACTCGGTTCCCTGGAATTCCAGTAGATTGCTGCTGATGAACTAGGGACCGAAGTAAAAAAGATGGATATTTTACATTTTGTTTAGTTATATGAGAATTTAGATAAATGGGACAATATAAAATTAATTATTGTATACAAACTTTTTTAAATGTGAGGGGTTACACCTAAAATGGCCTGGGCCAACTGGGTGGAGGCCCCTTGGTAGTAATGGTTTGTATTTATATTGTACTTTTTCGTGGCATTGCAATAAGTTTATTCATTATTTTGTAATGTTCACTATGAATATAATATACCAAAAGTCAAACTTCATAGTGTCTATAGTCATACATATTGGAGTTTTAAAACACTTTTACCACTGATGAATAGGAAAAGTTATTTCTGCCAGTGCTAAAAAAGCATAAACATATTTGTTTATTTTGAAGTTGTTAACAGTAAAGATATTATTAATACAATGCAGATACATTTCTTACACACTTAATTTACTTGTTGTTAAGGTGCGGACTCGTGAGCAGGAGGTCTGGGGTTCGAATCCTGCCAGGACCATCCTCCCTGACTGAGGTTTCTTCCAGGTTTTCCTCAGTCCTCATAAATGGCAAATGTCAAGGAGGTATCCTAAAACTTAGGCCAGAAACGTTTCCTTCCTTAAAAATCCTTTCCTAATATATAATTTCGTTTCATGTATCATCAGTGTCCACCACTTGTGGTGCCTCAGTAGTAAAAGCAGGCATTAAACACTATTAAAAAAAAAATTGTACATAAGCACCAGGAAAACGGTGAGTCAACAACTGAGGATGAGAACATGTCTTAACTTAAATACATTAAATGAAGTGTGTAAGAAAGTTACCCACATTGTATTAAAGCATAAACATATTAAGTCAATAATATCTGAAAATAAAAAAAATCTGGGTAAGGATTGATGAAACTATTGATATTTGTGGTAGAAAAATGAGAAATGTTATGGTAGATTTACTGAAAAATGGCTAATTTTGAAACAAAATTTCTTGCTATTTTTAAAGGAAATAATTGCTAAGATAATCAAAGAATCTTTGCAAATTTTATAGCCAAATGGCATGAATTATTAAAATACTACTTCTAATACCAACTGATTCTGGCAACATATATAAAGAAAACAGTTGTACTTTGTACAAGTTACTTTAAGATCCATGTGACTTGTGTTGTTCAGACCTTGCATGGATTATGTCAAACAATATGAACCCTTACCCCAATGTGGACAAGTTTGTGTCAAATGGGGAAAAAAAGTGTTTGCAAAATCACCAATAAGGACTGATCGTTTCAGAAATATAAACCCCTCTCCCACTGCCTCGAAAAGTTGTAGTCATATGTTGGGGTACCTGCCTTAATGCCATAGTAGAATATTTAATGCAGATACCTTTGAAATCTTTATATCTGTAATAACTGAATTGGACAACATGATAGTTCCTTAATTTTAATTATTCAAAATGTAATAAGTAACTATAATTTAAAATGTGTCTTTGCTTTCATTAGTTTCTTAACTCACTCTATAAAGAAATAAAGTAAGCTGAAAGGAACTTAATGTTCTCTTTATGAAAGTAGAAGTCCCAAGGGAAAAATTTAAGAGTATGTTTGAGAAAAACATTGGCTATAAAACAGTTTGTAAATCTGCACAAGTTTTGGAAGGCCAAAAGATAAGTAAAGTTGGTATGTGCATGCATGAAGTGATAATATGCAAGGTTAACATAGTGTGATGTACAGGATGAGCAGATTATTAGTTTCCTGTGTGTGGTGGCAGGGCAACATGAACTATGCAGCTTTACTCATGGCAATATAAGTCCATGATTTACAGACTGCAATATACGGGAAAAACCAAAAATAACATTACACTACATTTCAAGGAACACATGAGAAATGTAAATTACATATTGAGAAATTAGCAAAAATCATACCATTTCTGGCATAAAAATCACAATTTCCAAAATGAACCAAACTTTTAAAAGCTCTTTGGAAATTCACAGAAATAATTGTATGGGAGAATATATTCATTAACAAAAATAAAGAAAATTTAAACTTTGATCTTACAAATAGCAATAACCTAATCACTGAATTCCTAAAATCTACAGATACACATCAGCATACCATGCTGGAAAGTTGACAGTGAATCCAGGCTGATGATGAAGGAAACAGCCCTTAAACACGTCCAAGTAATCAGTGAAATTTGAATGATTTCCTATCATACTCACATATTGGTTACATTTCACTGTAAAAATTATCATCATTTAAAATTACTTCAATTACTAGCATTGAAACATTGATTGTATGACCTTCAGAGTTTAACTTATGAATCACAGAATGACTTGGAACTCAACTATGAAAAATTTCTTTGAACAACCTCCTGACAGCATGAGCTGGTTCTGTATCCACACATGAATCATAAATAAACACTTGTCAAATAGAATACTTAGGCCTATTATTTGCCATTTCTCAGCACACTACTGAACACGTGCATTTTTAACAGCTGTTTATTGTAGAGTGATGATGCATCAGTGTGTTATGCATGTATGCATTTATTATAAATTCCATATTTGCTAATCATTGCATTGTTATATTTATTTGGTTGTACACTGTACTTACCTTCATTTCTTTTGGTATTTCTGTATAATTGCTCTCACTTCAACCATTTCCTTACTCAGCATATTTGTACAAGCTATCCATTCTTAGCTACCCTCCCATTATTTCTCTTCAATACGCATTTAAAAAATTTGCCTTCATTCAGCTTTAACTATTATTCCATTTGCTTTGCACTGCTCTCTAGTGTATTTCCTGCTATTGGTGCAACCATGACTTCAACCACTATAATGCCATTTCCTCCTCTTTGGTCAACCATTAAAGTCAACGTACTTTTTTGGGTAATGATGAAAGTGAATATTTTAATACATTTACTTCATTTCTTTAATGTTAATGTTTATATTAACTCCTATTATTTTAGGTTAGTTAGTTAGGTTAGTTTAAAATTTCTGCTTGTTCTGCATACTAAAATGGAAGTTTCATCAAAATCTGAAATGCTATATCTACAAAGTAAACAACAAAACCCTATGAAAGACAAAAGTATTTGATTAAAAAGCATAAAAACTAAACTATCATACATACCTTCTGTTGTCATAAAAGGACTCTCGTTAAGGCGCCTTAATTTTCTTGATCTTTCAGAGAATACATCACACTCATCAAAGTTTCTGAAAACATAAAAATTAGGTTGCAGAATGAATTTTCACCTTAAGTTACATCTGTATCTAAGAAAAACTTGTTTTCTGTGAAAAGGCTTTTATAACTTTCTAGAAAAAAGAATTTTAAATTATTCAGTTGTCACTTTTTGGTTCTTTTCTGTTATAACAAAGAATTACATATAATGAATATCCCATATGCTTATAAACAATGTAATAAAATTTTGTTTATACTTTTGCGCTTTAAGAGGTGTTTCCACACTTAAAATGCAAAAGAAAGCTACAAATTCAAAAGTTTCACATACCATCCAATTTACCGCAATAAATTCAAAAAGATATTCAAAGAACAAGGAATTATGTTAGCCCCAAAGAACAATTTTAATATAAAGAACTTATTAGATTGCAGAGTAAAGGACAACATGCCAACAGAACAAAAGTCAGTTATTTATGAAATAAAATGTGCAGAGTGCGATAAAAAATACATTGGAAAAATGAAGAGGAATTTGGAAATCTGGAAAAAAGAACACTTTAGAAATATTTGCTTAAAACAGATTGATAAATCAGCGATAGCAGTGCACTTTTGGAATAAAAATCATGAAATTAAACCAGAGATAAAACTACTGAAACAACTTCATAATGCAATAGAACTTTCCACTTGGGAAAACATTTTCATTACAAAAAATAAGGATAACTTGATGAATTTCGATTTCCCTCCAATGGATGAACTCCGCAAGTTCCTTTTGATTTCCCTCCAATGGATGAACTCCGCAAGTTCCTAATAGAACCAACAGATGCCGCCACAAGAACATCAAGAGACCCAACCACCACGTCTAACAGCAGATTGTCTACAGGCTGAAGATGGGAAGGGTCACTCCCGAAACATATGTCCAGTTTTTATGTAAGTGAATGGAGCTAGCGTGAACAAAATTTTATTACATTGTTTATATATATATATATACCACTCCATTGTCAACAGCTTCATAATTACATTTAATTCCATATGCTGTTGTGATGCCATAAGGTATAATACTCCTCTGACGTCTTCATAATGGTTATTATTTGCTGGCTTATTAAAATTAAAATATTAGTAGAAGAATTTATAATAAATACAAAATAGTATTAGAATAATAGATGTATAGTACTGTATTTAATGTATTGAGTGTTGAATAAAAGCATTCATATTAATGGCTTTAGCAGGATTGGGGAGAGCTCCTCTTCTCTCTCTATAATTCAACTACCAGTTGTATGCAGAAGGTGTTTCAAAGCACTTCTTGAAAAAGTCATCTGTAAGTCAGGTATAAACACTGGTGCTTTTGAATGGTATGGTTAGGTTATGGAGTGAACAAGTAGCGACATTAGTTCTAAGCACAGGAAATTATGAATCCATGACAATGTACATGAACACTCCTAAGCTACTGAGCTGAGAATTAGAAAACTCCTAAAACCTATGCTAAATCTATTACCAAGGAGTATCGTTATTTCAAAAGGCAATTTATTATAAAATACATGATTCATTACACAAGGATGATGGATTTTATTTCTTTTATTTCTACACTTCATGTTTCATATCATTATGTATGAACTATGGAAGTTAGAATGAAATAGATTGTGCAAACACATTAATGGGTCAAATGTTTCTATGGGGGATACTTGGTGTTTTTTTGGTTCATTTACCTTAAAGTTATGACATCCAATTTTGTTTGTTTTAAATGCTTTATGCCACATTTTTTACTTCATTAAAAATGTTCTTGTTAAAAAAAATAAAGAAAGAATAAATAAGGTTTTTATTTCTATTAAATGTGAAGTTTTACATTTATTATCGGTACCATTTAGTGTGAAGGCCTCATCTTAACGCTATCTTTCATTCCCAATCTCACCAGAGGCTGCCACAATTGCCAACCACAACAACTTGTGGTAGTGGGCATCTTGTCATCGTACCTACATACTTCCACATTTATGTCATGATAATCAGTTGAGGGGGGGACCTAAAAATGGCTAGAAAATGCCCTCATATTTTAAAAAATGACAAAAGATTTAAAAGGCAGGGGACTGTACATGGGAAGATAATAAACACAAAAGAGTGGATAGTTTTTAAAAGAAACCAGAATTCTTCTCTTGTTTCTGTTCTTAACATTTTGAAAAATTAACCCTGAATTAATAGATTTGGAAATTAAAACCAATTAATAATTTTAAAATGTTATTTTTTTATATGATCAACTGAAAATAGTTCATTAAAACCAATATTTCTGATTCTTCATATATTCATAGTACTAACTCAAAAATAATTCTTTATAATGTAAACTTTACATGTTCCAATTTAACAAAAAGTGCCGTAGCCATAACTCTGAGATAAACACAAACATATGTCAAGTATCTCCACAAAGACAAGATTTAACCATTTATATTTTTGCATAATCCAGTTAATTCTAACTTCCATAGTTTACATATAATGATTCATGAATCAACATTTACATCATTACTGATGTAAATACATCACTTGTATTTCCTTTTATTAAATGTATTGCAGTTTACAGCTATAAGAATTCCCTTATAGACAGATATACAAAGAAATAAGTAAGAATTTTCTCTTTAATAAATACACCCGTAAATAAGTCCAGTTTTTTAACAGGATGGGATGGAGTCATTTTAATATAAAAACAGCCATGTTTAAATTTAGATATATAGCTTTTACCATGATTAAAATTTATCAGTCATTTCATAATATGTTAGAATGATTCTACTGCATTTTCAGGTATGCTAAGCTTTCTTGGCCACAATAACCCAGGTTTAATTATACCCAATTTACCCCATGGATGGGGAAATTTGGATATAATGTACACTAATGAAGTAAAACCTGCTTTACACTATTTTTAAACTCAATTTACCTCAACATTAGTTAAGTGTATGTTCATTAGAACAGAAAGTGCAGTTTAAAATTAGCACAAATTCAAACAAGAATTACAGGGGCTAAGTTACACGTTGCAAATCGATACAAAAACGCCAGTCAGTCATTTCTTATGTTCTATAAGGCTTATTTTGTAAATTTAAAATATCTTTCATTAAAATCAGACACAGAATACACTTTAATGCACCAAGACCATGATATTATTATTATTATTATTATTATTGAAGGATTTGGGTCAATTTTAGCACTAGATCCAAGGCTGTCTTTTAAATTTTTCAAATAAAAAAAAATTAATAAATAAATAAATCTAACAGCTTTGGCCTTCTTCTTCTTGTCAAGTTTTATCCTTACTGATGCCTTTAATTTTTTTCCCCCAATTTCTTCCTGCTTTTTTACTCTTTCCCATATTTCAGATATCTGCACTTCTCCAACACTGCTTTACACTCTGTTTCTTCTGTGAATTTTTCATGGGTGCTTTTACATCAACAGACTGTTCATATGACAAATTTTAATGATAGTTTCTCTTAGTTTCTTTATGAATGAGTTAGGACTAGCCATAGATGACAACCCCAGTATATACACAGACTAATTTAGATTTATTTCAGCACAATGAACACATCATTATGTGTTAAAGGACATGTCTTTTCTAAGAGTAAAGTAATCATTTTTACAATCTTGATGATAAACTTCAAACTTACAGAATTGACTATAACATTAATTTACAAATATATGTATTCTTTATGTGGCCCGATCTGCAATGAAAAACTACATTAGTTGTTAATACACTCAAATTACCTCATATTTGTAAATTACTAAGAAAACATTAGTGATACATTACTGAATTAATTACAAATATGTTATAAACATATATAACATAAACTTGAATATAATTACTATATCTCAGTTGGGTTATCAACAATGCTGCTTTGAACCTGATGTGTGTGTTGATAGACCTATTTTTTTTTATAATCAAAAAATGAGTGTGACCAACATGATTTAGACACTTTATTTGCAGAACTAACGGTCTGTTTATGTGTGATGAGCAGTACAGTCCCAAACTTGAATATGTGGAAGGATCAGACCATAATACACAATTTTCAATAAACCAAAATCATGATAACTGTTCATAATTCCAAATAGACTACATTACCACTCATTCTTACACCAAATGTATTTTTTTGAAATTTCCTGATGGCAACCATCTCAACTTCTTATCTTACACTGATTATTTGAAATTGTGTATATCTTAATGTGCTTTATTTGCCCTTTGCAAATGTTAATTCCTTTTTTCCTGCAATATATGCCATGAGCTATAGTCACCATTGCTTGCATTATATGTATTTGATTTTGCTCCACCTAGGTGGCTCTGAGCATAATCTCCATTATTTGTAAAACATGCCACCATATAATTTGTAAAGAATGCCATTATATAATTTTACTATACAATTGTGGTGCTATGGTGACATAATAATGGAAATAGGCATGAAGACATACTAAGTCTGTCTATGCCATTTATTAACTTAAACTTAATCTATAGATTACAATTTAAGCAAGGGTGCCTGAGGAGTATTTTTGAGGAAGGGGCAACAATTTTTTTTAAAAGTAGATGATTAAAATTTACCAGATTTATAAAATCAATAAAACAAACAAAAATGTCTTGGAAAATACTTTTACATAATTAAAAGTTGAGTAACGTTTAATTGTAGCGGTCATATTAATGAATGAATAGTATTTAATACCCGCTTTTGCTACAGAGGCACCACAGGCGATGGACAGTGATGATACGCGAGATACATGATATCTTGGGAACAGATTTATTTTTAAGGAAGGAATCGTTCCATGCCTAAGTTTAGGGTACCTCCCCGGCATTTGCCATTTGACTGAGGAAAACCAGGAAAAAACCTCAGTCAGGGAGGACGGTCCTGGCGGTATTCAAACCCAGACATCCTGCTCACGAGTTCGCGTCTTAACGACCTCAGCCACCCGTGGCGGTGAGTTCATATTAAGATGAGGCATTTTAATTGTAATGCGATTCGATTCAACGTTATTTAAGATTTAAAAAAAAAGTACAGGTCTATTGCTTATTATGGCATTAAGGTATAGTGCTTACTAATTTGATGAAATCTTTTGCTGAACTCACAGATAGCCTTTTCCAGAAATTCTGCCTTCTTTTTGATTATTCTGTTTTTATGAGCACATAGCAAACAAAGTCCATTTAAGCGATTTTCTGACAGTGTTTCTTGTCCATGTTTTCACTTTTTTGATTGTGCTGAAAGATCTTTCCACTATGTAGTAAACAAGAAGAGTTAAGGCAATGATTAACACATCATTTACAGTAGATAATAATCTACTTTTGGTCGGTAAGTTAATAAATTTCGCTTCCATAAATTGCTGTTTTTGTAAATCTCTTTGTTTCCAGATGTTCTGCAATATAATGCATTCTGCCTTGAAATTATCTACTCCATAAAATTTTTGTTTGATAGTGATAGTTCTAAATTCTGTATCTCTCATTGGCAACATTTGTGCAGGATGTAACAATAATAAATTATTAGCTACAGCATTTTCTTCAGAAAATTGCAACGTTAAACTTACTAATAATGAATGAATTATCTAATGTATTTATTGATTTGTTCAACACTCTGATCATGTTCCATTTTCAGGATATCCAAGTTTGACCTATAAAGCTTTAGATAATAGTTCTAATATACTAGAGAACTTTGCCATAACAAAAACACAGAAAATAAAAATAGCTTTAGTGAGTGCACTATGCAAAGAGAAGGCTTGTTATTTACTATAGAATCTCCAAATTTCTTGGAAATGTTCTGAAGTTTATTTACAATACATACTTGTCATTGAATGCTTTTCAGTTCCTAGTATTACAAAAGAGAGGAATGTTTGCAATTGTGAACTGCATTTAGAATTATGTTTGAAATACTTTATATTTATAGTAGCTGTAAAGTTTTGAACAAGTGACAGTTTACTGAGACCATTTAGCCTATGGGCTGAGCAGATTGCTTTAGGAAATTTTTCCTTAATTTTTGCTTGCACTCCCACCATATATTCCAGCCATAGTTGAGTACCTTCATCCTACTAGCTTAGTCATGTCTAATCCATACTGATGTAAAGCTTTTAATAAATAGTTTGCAAAATGTTCAGCATCAAATTCATAAAGCGGAATAAATCCCAAAATTTCTTCTTTGGCAATCATCAAAGAATACATAATTCGTACCAATTGATAATTGCTCTATTCCACTAATGTCACAAATTTCGTCTGCAAGAATTAAAAATGCTCCTGCCTGATTAACTTCTGAAATTATTTCTATGGAAATAATACTACCACATATATCTATGGTTTTATTTTGTATTCTAACAGATGTGTACTTTGCATTAGAAGGACAAGTTTCCCAGTGATTATTTCCTTTTTTCAAAACTCAAGAAGGACCTTCGAGGAAGGAAATTAAGTATGACAAAGTGAGGATGTTGTTTATGCCCATTTTGCAGACAACACTTCTGACCATTTGGGGGGGGGGGGTGAAATGTTAATTCAAAGATGTGAGAAGTGTATTAACATAAAGGGTAACTATATTGAAAAGTGAAATTTGGTTTTGTCTGTATCATACTAGAAAATGGCTAGACCACAAACTTATGAACCTGCCCTCACACATAGCTTTCTATGTATTCAATTCACCTACTCCTGCCCTTTTTTATGTAACTTTTAGCAAAATTTTGCTGCTTTTATTTAACTTTTTGCAACATTTTGCTAAGTCACTTCTTTTTTCTGTCAATGGGCATATACATGAATGTTACCACTTTATTTGTTTTTATTACACACACTTTCTATTCATATAATCAGCCTAGGGCAGATTTGCATGAATTTTAATGAAGAAAAACAATGTGAGTTAGTTATATTTAATTTTAAAGTATGAGATATAATTGCATTCATACTGTTTCTAATTGATAAATAAAAAATAACCATCTTTTATCAATCAAGAAGCAGTCTATTATGCTCAAAATATTGAAATAATTGGGCACTAATAACAACTGTATTTTTAAAACTCTCAACATTATCATTCCAACAAAGGGCATTAGTATTATCAGCATAACGAACAGCACTAAAGTTATCTTCAAGCATATTATTTACAATGTAAACAGCATGGGGAACAAGACTGGACCTTGATTTACTGTTTCACTACTCATTAAGGAGATCTAACCTAACACTTTTATAAGGTGTCATTTCTGTACATTCTAAATTAGATGCTATCAGTGTGTTTGATAGTTTTCTGGGCAATAAGTCTTGCCTTATGCAATCAAAGGTTTCCCACATATCATTAAGCAAGTATCATTATCATTTAATTTGTTCAACAATAAATGAATAACAGAAATCTTGGCAAATGTAGTTGAATATGCATTACCAAATTCACGTATCTGCTGGGGATGAAACATTTTGCTAATGTATTATATCAGGGCAATAATTCATGCTTTATGCAATCACAGGTTTTCCATAAATCAATTATTAAGCTAGCAGCATTATCATTCAATTTATCCAACAATATATGAATAAAAGCATCGCAAATGTAATTTAATATGTATTACGAAATTCATGTACCTCGAGGAGTTAGGCTAACTCTAGGACGTAGGTTTCAACTCTATAATCTGCTATCTACTGCAATGCCAAATATATCTTACCGAAAAGAACGGCCCCAGAATTTGTATGCGTCCCTTAAACTTATTACTTCCACCATTATGACATACTTCACATATCGCCTCCAAATATACCGATTAGTTACACTACTGCACTGAAGAAACGCACAACTCTACTTTCGCGCTCTTTTGTTTAGCATTACTGCTCATGTGCTCATGCTGTAACAGGTTCATGCGCACAATCCTTCCAACATCTATTGTGCTATTTAAGTGTAAGAAAATAATTAAACGGTTGGAAAATACTATAAACACCCAGATCTATGCTATACCAACTGAGAGCGAAACATAAGACACTTCCGAGCACAGTCACATTCGTAGCAATGAACTTATAACCCCTTTACATGTAAAGAAATTAGGAACCTGTAGTGTGGTACAACCAGAATGGTAAACTGTGGCCGGAATATTCACATTTCACAGCCAACAGCGCGACTAAGAGTTGCCAACTTGCATCTTAAATGGGAAAGGAACACAAAGAACAAATTTGTAATGACGTATATCTCAAAACAGTGATTCGCCTCTATATAGAATGATGTGGCGTCTCTCGGAAGCGTTCAACAAACCTATTCAATGGCCTGAAGTAATTCAGCAGAATTTGGCCCTTATAGTCCTTTACTGAAAGGACTTTCACTATTTCAAATGAAAAATAACAGGCAGCAAGTAGTAGGCATTTTCCTGGATCTAATCATTTGACATTGTATATCATAAAAATAGTTCACAAATTGTTCAATTTGGTTTAGGTACAGCTTGCAAAACAAGTATTTCTTATTTAAGCAACAGAGTGCAAGTCATTAAAATCAATTCTATGAAATCAAACTCTATTGTCATGAAACATGGTGTACCTCAAGGATCGCTCTGGACCCTGTGTTTACCTTATATATGAACCACATTCCTTTAAACTGTGTTATATGCTGATGACATAAATAAAAACAACTTGCAATTAAAAATTACACAAATCTCGAGAAGAATGACACATTGACTATTCATTTATAAAGTAAAATTAAATTTCAACAAAACTGTATTAATACATTTTAGTAAGCAAAATGTTAGCCTAGATCATTTTAAAGCATACTACAATTCAAGAAGTTGAATTAAGCCACTTATGCCCCATCCAGGGCTAGGGCCTATGCTCATTGATTTCTCATATATAAACTGGTCTATATGAGCTATTGTCCCTATGAGTTTGTTCAAGAAGTACAGCACATAAAATCCTGGGCGTATGGATTGACTGCAATTTGTTGTGGGATAACCACATTAGAGCATTTAGCTTCAAAATTGTGCTGTTTGTGTTATGATTCCTGATCCTGTCTGAAGCATTGCCATTTGAAGCTTTAAAATCTTCACTATTATCACTGGCATAATTGCGCGGGGACAGTATCAACGACATCTTAGCAAATTTTAATATTACAAAATATATAGTAAAAACTATGATAAATTTATCATTTCAATCAGAAAGTAAAAACGTTTTCAAAGAACTTAAGAATATTGCCAGTCCCTTGTATGTGTGTGTATGTATTCTAGAATCTATTTCAATCAAAACATTTATCTCTTACAGACAAATTCAAATTTTCATGAGTACAACACAAGAACTCCACAGTATACGCTTTAATTTTCCTAGAATTAACAGTCTTTATTGGGTAGCTCATCTTGGTAGCAATTTTTATGTTTTGTGTAGCATTATGTATTTATCATTAAAACCTAACCACAATGTCTGCTGGATAAAATCTTACTGGTACACAATCTCTGAAGATGCCCAACAGCGCTGCAGGTGAAATATCATGGATATGGTTTCATTCAGTCAACCACAGCCTACTAAACCAGATACAACCTTCCACTGGATGTTTTATGACTGCTTTTTTCATACTTTTTTACTGTTGCAAATACTTTCCATACAGTAATTAATATGCCAATACTTCACACATAACATTTATAATAATAATAATAATAATAATAATAATAATAATAATAATAATAATAATAATGACTGCAATTTAGCAGTAGACAGTGACCAGGGCCCTATTCTAAAATATATGATCTAATACATATGTATATTAGTACAGTCCTTATGGTGTTATAATTTTCTGTTCCACAAAAGAATCGGTCCTGGTGGTGTAGTGGTAACCATATTGCCTTCTAAACCCAAGGTCGCGGGTTCAAACCCGGCCAGGGTCGATGGATTTTTTTCGGGCGTAAAAATCCTAAGTATGGCTTCCTTCGGAAGGGAAGTAAAGCCGTGGGGTCCCATATCGTACATTTTACGGCACGATAAAGAACCTCAAGCATGAAAAACGAGGCCTCTGAGCAAAATTTGTCGGTCGTTTCACGCCCTGAATAGAATGGGACGCTGATGACCTGTGATGTTTAAGAACATCCTGAAATAAATCAAAATCCACAAAAGAGGTGCAACATTTGTAACGTATTAGTAAAAAGTTACAAGTGACATGATATAAGAGCAAGATGGAGTAATAGCTGTTTGCCATATGTCACATTCCCTGAATTAGGTTATGTCTAGGAAATTTTAATGCTTATTTTTTTTTTTTTTTTTTTTTTTTGGAATAGTGTATAATACTCGTTTTTACTACTGAGGCACCACAGACGATGGACAATGATGATACATGAGAAGCATTCCAAGACTATGTTTAGGGTACCTGCCCAGCATTTGCCATTTATGAGGACTGTGGAAAATCTGGAAAAAACCCCAATCAGGGAGGATGGTCCTCGTGGGAATCAATTCCCTGACCTCTTGCTCACAAGTTCACACCTTAACAACCTTGGCCACCTATGGTGGCGAATTTTAATGTACAGAGCAGATTATGCTAAAATGGGTCTTGTATTTTTTTCTCAGATATAATGATAATATAAATACTTTATTATGCATTTATCAATATTCAAGCATTATAATCCACTTTGAGAAGATGGTTCCATGCTGCTACATTTAGAAGCATTAATTTCAGTAGTTGAGAGATAGCAGAAGAATCAAGCTTCCCAACTGCTGTTGATCATTTATATTTATTTACTTATATTGCTTCAAAATCATGCTTTCATTATAAGCAATAAACTGGAAAAATTATGTCAAAGAGATTATTTTAAAAGAGAATGAAGAATGAAAAGAAATTATGTAGCAAGAACCTTAAAAATACATTAACTAAGATGCTGGTCTGAAATATGCATTTGAAACAGGAACATCAATATCAGTCATAAGGCGCACTTTATTTGCACTTAACCTATCTTTATTATTATATACAAATATTTATTCTTTCTTTATACATATTTCTACTCATCATAATTTTCTCTAATACTCGGTACATTTGGGTCTACCGACTCCCAAAATCATAAAAAAGATAATAAATTTTGTGCTAGTATTTGAAGTCACCAATATTTCTACACTTGTAGAGAAATTTATACAAATTACCAGTGCCCAGTTAATGCTAATATTTCTGTGGAAGAGCACAACAAAAAATCACTTGTACATCTGTAAGTATGGAGTTTTAAAGTACAAGAGTAACAGAAACCTTTGTGGAACAGAATTTTACCAATGACTACAAGTTACAAGTCCATACACTTTAAATGTATTAGACTATACTTTTGAAGAACAGGGCCTAGTTGTAACAGACTAAATCCACACAGTTACAAGCTGCATGCAGTACATAAGTTTCTGGCCTGACATAGAAGGCCATGATTCACTATTGTGACGTTCATGCTATATGACATCTGCAAGTTTCAGTTGTGTAAATACTGCATTTACTTTATAGTCACACCACTCACTTTAATTCAGATGTGTTGCATTAAAAAGCATGATATTCAGTACTGATACAGAGCAGTGATTCAGTTTGACTTTCAGTCAGTGATATTAAACAAGACCTTGAGAGTATGTATAGGGAAGCTTTTCCTTCATATTCCATTGTTAACGATAAGTCAAAATTATTGTTGGACAGAGAAAGCCTCAAAGAGGATGGCCCATATAGGTAAGCTGGTGAAGGTGTTGACACAAGAAAACATCTCACTTGTGAAGGAGGAAGTTTTGAGTGACCAGCATCTGAAGACAAAACATATAGCTGCAAGTTTGGGGCTTTCTAAAAACAACTATGCTTTACATCTTTCATCAGCATTTGCATATGATATGGATTGTTATCAGAAATATTTGAACTTTTGCCATGGTAACAAGAGGGAAGGTATTGGAATCCATCATAACATTAGATGAAACTAAGGCCCTCTCTATGATCCTCTTTGAAAAAAGAGAATCAATGCAGTGGCAGAAGAAGGGTGAAAGAACACCCCAAAAAGACTGTCACACAATCCATGAAGATCGTGGCAATAATTTTTGGGAATACAGTGGAATGCATTAGGAACATGACAGTGGCTGGGAAATACTGTGCTGAGCTACTTCATCAATTGTGTAGTAGTGCCATCGAGACAATGAATACTGAGTCGAGGAGTTCTGCTACATGAAATGCACTATTCCACATGGCTGCTGTGAACACACATAGCTTCCAGGAGCTAGATTATCCACTATACAACCCAGACCGTACTCCCAGCAACTATTAACTGTTTTCAAAATCAAAATCAGATCTTTGAAAGTGGAGATTTATGAAAGATAATCGGTTGAAGGATGCTGTTTTCTAGAATTTTGCAAACAAAGCTATAATTATTTTTTTAGGAGGAATGAAATGTTAATTCAGAGATGTTAAAAAGTCTGTCACTCATGAGCTGTATAAACTAAGCAAATTCCGCACCTACAGTTTTGGTACTGACAGAGTCATTTTTAAATTTTGTATTTCAGGTAAACCCCCACTTCTAATAATCTAATTTCACTGATTTTCAGAAGCCATTTTTCTTATTTGATTTAAATGGTACATGCTGAATTTTGTTATTAAAAACTAATTGGTGCTGCTAAAATGACTTTTAAATTTTGAGTTTCAGTTAATGACAAATTTTTCTGATTTTCGGAAACTATTCTTATTTTATTTAAATGGTATATACAGAGGTTTGTTGAGGGGAAAAACAAAAAACAAAAAAAAAAAAAACAAAAAAAAAAAAAAAAAAAAAAAAAACGAGCGATTTTTAAATTTGGGGTTTTAAGTAAACCCCTACTCCTAATAGTTAGATCTCACTGATTTTCAGAAGCTAGTTTTCTTATTTAATTCTTTGGCATATACTGAGTTTCCTATAAAAAAAAAAAAAAATACCGGTGCTAAAGTGATTTTTAAATTTTGCTTTAACCTTCACTATTAATGATCCGATTGCCCTGATTTTTGGAAACTAGTTTTATATATTTATTTTAAAGAAATGTACCCAGTTTCATCGATAATAAACAAAAATTGCAGCTGCTAAAGTAATTTTAAACTTTTTTAAAAAAAGATTCGCTTTAGGTTAACCCCCCACCTCTAATGGTCCAGTTTTGCTGGTTAACGAATTCGACAAAATGTTTGCTTATAGCCCGAATTTTATTGAGGAAAAAACAAAAACTGTGACCGCTAGAGCATTAAAGGACACATAATTTTTTTTCAT
Source organism: Metallyticus violacea (assembly GCA_030762175.1). Classification (NCBI taxonomy): domain Eukaryota; kingdom Metazoa; phylum Arthropoda; class Insecta; order Mantodea; family Metallyticidae; genus Metallyticus; species Metallyticus violacea. The sequence continues at coordinate 51,499,306 of CM060834.1, forward strand.
TATCATTTTCGGTGCCTAGTAGGTAGGATCGATGGAGATTTGAAGAAATTTTTCAAAAATCGTTTCATGGGTACAACTGCAATTCCTTTGGAGTTGAAAAATTATACCTATATTTTTATTCTAACACCTAACCTAACATGGCCAGGTAGGAAACTCGTGGTCTGCAATTATACTTCACAACATCAAACATTAATAAAAATATATAAACCATATACTAGATATGGATAGATAATAAGGCCTTAGAAACTATGTTTATTTTAACATATGGATTTTTAGCCAAAGCTGATTGATTTAACAATTTATTCAAAGCATCCAAGCTGCAGTAAACACCATTTTTATAACCTTTTGCTTTTTTTTTTTTTAAAAAAAGTACATTTAGGTTTTTTTTATGAAGGTTAGTAGTTAATGGTAAAGTTTATTGGGTCTCAACTATTTTGTGTTTTTGTCCTTATTTAAGAACCATCATATTCTCTCTCTTGCAGGATAGGGTGAAAAACAGTAATAAAAAGTGCTAAAATTCAAGCTTACATGTAAATTACAATGTTATCCAGCAGTAATGATAATCCCTTTAGATATTCCATTCTTATTGCTTATTCCTTTGGATATTATACACACTAACCTGGTTATGGTATATAAGAATGCTGTTTTAACTAATTCTAAATAACTACTCTACTCATTTCATTTCTCCTTTACTATCTGACAATTTTATTACTATTTTATTTCTCACGTACCCTTCCTAAGTATTTTCCGCAAGCTATGAGGGTAGGTCCATAAGTTTCCAGCCTCGCTGATAAGGATTATCGTCTTCACAAAACCCTTATCTGGTGTCATACCTTATCTATTAAGTAAATAATTCCAGCTGTAACTTCTGCTGTAACACACAGGAGTGTGTTCAGTTGTTCAGCTATAGTTACATAAAGAAGGCTATGTGTAGAAGATTGTGACTTGTTCAAAATGGAATATCAAGTTGTTATTAAGTTCTACACAAAGAAGAACTTACTCCAAATGAAATTAAACAGCCATTGACAGTGTATATGGGGAAGCACCCCCCTCATATTCTACTGTAAAAGAATGGCCCAAACTTTTTTGAAAGGGTTGAGAAAGCATTGGACATGAAGAGAGTGCAGGTCAGCCTTTAGAGGTGCACACTCCTGAAAATATCACCATTGTGAAGAAGAAATTGTGGAAGATCAGCGGCTCTAAGTTACAGAAATAGCAGCAAGGCTGGGCCTTTCTAAAACAGCAGCCCTTCAAATTATTTATGAACATTTAAACAGTATAAGAGGGGTGCCTAGACTTCTTTCCTCAGTCCAAAAGCAGCAATAAGTTATCTGTTGTCAGGCATTTTTGGAACTCTGCCGAGGCAACAAGGGAGAAGTTTTGCAAACCATTGTTATAGGAAATGAAAGTAGATCCTCTACTATGATCCCTTGTCCAAAAGAGAATCAATGGAGTGGCATAAACCTGGCAAATCACTGCCTCTAAAGGCCAAGGTCACTCAGTCAACCAAGAACATTATGGCCACAATCTTTTGGGACTGTGAAGGTATACTTCATTGACTTCAAGGAGAGGAACACCATAGTAAATTGGGAGTACTATGCTGGTCTACTGCATAGACTACTTGCTTCCATCAAAGAGAAAAGGCAGGAAAGCTGAGTGGTAGTGTGTGCCTTCTTCATGACAATGTGCCCGTGCACACAGCTCTTGTTGCAAAGGAAGCAGTAAAGAAATGTGTCTTCATTTGGGTGATTGACCATTCACCCTACAGCCCAGAAGTAGCTCCCAGTGACTATTTCCTTTTCTCAAAACTCAAGAAGGAACTTCCAGGAAGGAAATTTATGTGTGACAAAGTAAGGATGCTGTTTATGCTCATTTTGCAAACAACACTTCTCACTATTTGGGGGGGGGGGGGACATTGAAATGCTAATTCAAAGATGTGAGATGTGTATTGCAATAAAGGGTAACTATATTGAAAAGTGAAATTTGTTTTTGTCTTTATCATACCTAGAAAATGGTTAGATCAGAAACTTATAGACCTACCCTCATATAATAAATTCTCTTTTCTTGTTATTAAATATTCTTTTAACTAATTCCTCTTTCCCCATTTATCCTATTTATCAAATCTGAATTCACCCTTCCATACTTCTGTTTTCTTGCACATAAAAACGCAATGCAGAGCCTCATTTTTCCCTCACAGTGGGCATATATTCATGTCATATTCACCTCTTAGCCCCCTTAATTTTAACACACCAGTTCTTGCCCAAACATATCCTTCTCTCCCTGTTTTATCACATAAACCCATATCTCTATCTGCCCCAGTCTGTTTTTTAATTTCTTTATTGTTCCAGTGAATATTTGTCTCTTAAGCTACTAAATTTCTTACTTCTCAATATTCTCAATACATGCCTTCACTTCTCTACAAAAACCCTTTCTCATCACCTGTGTTTCCATTCCAAACATTTCCCATACCAATTTCTTTAACAATTTTCCCCATTTTTGCATACCAACTGAATTTCTAGCCACCTCTTTCTTGAATTAATAAACATTCCTTAACATTATTTCAACTGTCCAACATTTTCACTCTGTATAAATATTTTAGTCTTCTTTCAATTACTTTCTCCTTATTCCCTATTCTTCCCAGCTCAAGTAATTCTACTGCATTTGGTGAAGCTCTTGGCAAACCCAATATTAATTTACAGAATTCCCTCTGAATTTTGTCAATATTCTTCCACCCATCCTCCAACTTGAACTCCATGTATTGCTTTAACTATAACCAATGCATTATATACTCTTTCCAACCACATAATTCTCATATCTGGTTTTTTAACATAACATGCTCTCATACCTCCCAGAGACAATCTCCCTTTAGCTTATACATTCATTTGATCTCCTCATCTCTCATTAGTACTTAACCTCATTGCCAAATAGACAAATTTATTCATTACTTCAATTTTGCAAAATTTATTGAGTACCTCAATTTTGCTATCATCTATGCACCATTTCTCATCCATTCTTTACTTATTTCCTTTTTTGAAAACCACAATTTTAGATATGTTCTTATTTATTTGCAAACCCTATTCTTTATTGTATTTACTTATTGCTTTGATGGCACATGAAGTTCACCAATTGATATTGTGCCTGCTACTACATCATGTGCAAAGAGAAGACCTGAAATATTCCTATTATTTATTACAGGCAATGTAGGTTTTCAAATTTCTTTAATAATATTGTCAATAAATAAATTAAATAGAATAGGGCTTAGTTTATACCCTTGTCTCAGCCCCCTTGTATTAGATACCATTCTAATACAAATTTGACACAACATTCATTTTTTTCATAAAGTCTCTGAATTACTCCTATAAGCTTATTTATCACCCCCTTTTCATTAATTTAGTCCATAATTTCTTCATGTTTATTGTATCGAAAGCTTTCTCTAGATCAGCAAACAACATATGTAATCTAACCCCTCTTTAAATATAATACTTGTAAGAATTTGCAGCAAAAAGAGAGATTACTTATACAACATTGTATGCTAATTTTGATGTAATGAAGCTATATGTTGAAATGTTTAACTTGAACTCTAGCTAAATGTTCCTCCACTTAACTTCTTATAGAATGATGATAATGCACAAGAGACTAACATTTAATATTTGGTATGTCCCAATTGGGTTCTAATTAAAGCTGTCATTCTCCTTGTAATCATTTTGATACCATTTGATGTTTTCCCCGGCAATATTTCTTCTAAAGTGCTATGTGCTGATCTCTGTTATACATCTTTAGGCAAGTCTAGCCAATCTGCCCGTAGATGTTCAATAGCACATAGGTTATGGCTGCATGCTTGGACAGAAGTTGAGCAATTCTTTGGTATCAAGATATACTACAACTTACAGTATGCAGATGAACACTGTCATGCTTGAATATGAGTTGATCTCCAATAAATGCAGCACTAGGTTGGCAAGCAACCCATCAATGTAACAGTGAGCATCACCATTCCATTTTTGATGAACACTAACTTTATTTGAACCTTCATTGAGATGTTGGCCCACACCATTAGCTGAGCCTCCAGAAAATGCCTTTTGGGACATTGTACACCTAACATACTGTTCCCTAGTTTGTCTCTTAAGACTCTGTCTTACCATATGGAGAACTCAGACCGAATTTGCACTCATCAGAAACCAACAAATTCATCCACTGTGCAGCAATATAAGCAGGGATATATATTCAAGATAAGCCAGAAAAGCACTGCTTATCAAAGATGTACAATTCATAAAAAGTAATCTGGGTTTCCTTTTTATTCAGCTTAGAGATCTCACTTTTATGACCATATTTTTAAAAAACCATTGCTTACATAATAGCACTTCTGAAGCATTAGGCAGTTTTCAATTCACAACTTGGTTAGTGGTCATTTTTACAATGGTAACGAATGTGCAAACCAACAAGGATAGAAAACTGTATCATCACATTAATTCTGAGCAAATATAAGCATTTAACTTAGCTCTTGACAAGGATTTCTAAGTTTCCTTAATTTTGGTTGATAGTTTTGCATATTAATTGGTCACTGGTTTCCTAAGCAGTGATTTTTAAAACAGTGTTAATTTGACATTTTAAATTTTGTTCAGAGGAAATCTGTTATATTGTTTATAGATAGATTGGAGTGCAGAGAGTTGGTCCTGTTGGTGTAGTGGTAACCATACTTGCCTTCTGAACCCAAGATTGCAGGTTTAAACTCAGCCAGGTTGATGGATTTTTCTCAGGTGTAAAAATCCTAAATATGGCTTCCTTCGGAAGGAAAGTAAAGCAGCAAGTCCCGTGTCATATATTTACGGCACATAAAAGAACCTCAAGCCTGAAAGAAGAGGCCTCTGAGCAAAATTTGTCGACAATTTCACGCCCTGAGTTGAATGGGAAGTTGATCCTGATCTGTTAAAGAGCATCCATAAATAAATCAAATCAACAAATTGTAGTACAGAGAAGTAACTTCAATTTTTTTATGGTGTTTCAACCACTGAGGCATCACAGGCTTCAGGCCTGATAATACACAAGGTGAAATAATAAACTGGGAAAGGACTATTTTTTAATAAATGAAGCGTTCCAGGCCAAAGTTTAGGGTACTTTCCCGGTATTTGTCATTTATAAGGATTGAGGAAAAACTGGAAAAAATCTCAGTCAGGGAGGATGGTCTTGATGGGAATCAAACTCCTGCCCTCCTGCTCATGAATCTATGCCTGAACGACTTCTGCCACCCGTGACAGTTTAATTATTCTTGAATGGTGATTCCCATGTCTTGTGTGGTAAAAACACAGTAATTAAAATTTTTTTGCAAAAACAAAAATTTATTTCTCAACTTACTCTCCTTTGGGTTCATTATACTTGATCCAGTGAGAAATTTTCTTTAAAAAAAAAAAAAAAACTTTGAATTGTGCATAATACTCATTTACAGCATAGTTAACCTCTTCATTTGGCAAACCCCCCTCCCCAAGCTAATTTTTGAGGTTAAGAAATATATTCTTTCTTGAATTATGCAGCTAATAATTTTGATAACTTTTTTAAGAAAAGAATCTATAGGATCTGTTGAACTGTTTTTTGATCATGTACAAATAACTTCTTAACAAAGCGGAAATTCTGAAATTATTTTGAAAACACTATATGAATAGCATCAACAACAGTTGCAGTTCACTATTAACAGTATGATTATTTGGGTGCATAATAGATATTTGCTAAACTGAGTCTTAGCTGCCCAGCAATGATGATTATGAAATCTTTGAATTGACTTTCCTTAATTTAATCAACTATGGAGTTCATTTAGGGTTTAATAAGGTATATTACACAAACCAATGTTTGTTTGCACTGCACTGACTAGAAATTAAATTATGCTCATTATTTTTTATCTTTTTCTTTGCATAAGATTTACTTAACTAAGTAGTATTTTCATATTCTGCAGCTTTACAGTTTCATTTTACATAAATTCATCCTCAAGTATAATAATAATAATAATAATAATAATAATAATAATAATAATAATAATAATCTGTAAATTTAATCTAAAGTCTTTATATAACCTAAAATTATTAGACTTCCTGAATCATTGAAACTTCAATATATGCATTCTACTCTCAAACTTCCCTTACATGTATGTAAGCTAGTTTTAAAATTATATAATATAACAGGAAAGTACGTGGAGACATTATTATAAAAGTAACAAACTACTGGGTCCCCTGGTTTCTAGTATTCACTTGAAATTGGGTCTAGGTTAGTGATATGAATCAATGTTTACTGACTGATGTATTTGGTCAGAGATTATACCTTTTTGTACTTACAAAAAGAAAATTGAGAAAGGGTGTAGGTTAAATTGGCTGGGTGGGAAATTGTGACATGTTTCAGAATTGGAAGAAGCGGAAACAAACCCAGACCAATAGTGGTTTGGTTGACAATGAACAAAATTAAATGAACAATATTGAGAAATGGTAGGAAACTGAATTCAATGGACACTTTTATAGAACAAGACTACAGAAAAGAAGAGAGGGAGATCAGAAACTCATTTATAAAAAAATTAAACTGGCAAGGGAAGAGGAAAAAAAAAAAACACATGCAAAGGGCATGGAATTGTGGATTGACGGAAGGAAACAAAAAGCGAGTCGGTGGCAAAACAAAAGAACAGATAATGGGAAATGGCAAATTAGTGAAATATCCAGAATTAGTACCAATGGGGCTGAAGTGTGATGAAAGAAGAGAAAAGACATGTGCAAGACATGGGTTGTGTGAGGATAGAGGGGAAGAAGAGGAAATACTTATGTCATCACCAAGGAGGCAAGCCATGACATACAAGAGGGAAAAAGCACAAGTAATGGCCTTGCCATCGATCAAGAGAGGAATGCATAGTAGTGTCGATGGCACTGGGTTTAAAGGGCAGCATTATGGAGATAGCTGATAAGGAGAATGCAGCTGTGGGCAAAAGAAGAACCAGGTATAGAGCAAAGTTGGAAAAATTTAAGGAAGGACGGAACGGTTCAAGGTAGGAAATAGACTGGAAGGTGGTGTTATGGAACGTGAAGAGTTTAAGACCAAAGAAGATAAGTGGTGAGATGTTTGAAGAGCTAAAGATAGGAGACATAATAGTAATACTTGGTTCGACAAAGATGAAAAGGTAGAAGTGGAAGATTATGAATATACAGGTGATCATTGCACAAGGAAGATAATAGAGGAAGGGTTTCTGGTGGTACAGGGGTATTTATAAATAAGAGTTGTGGAGTAAATGTGAATGAGGTGTTACTTTTAGAATAAGGGCAAGTAGTGTGGTTAAAGATATGTAAGATAAAGGGAATTAAACTATGCTAGGATTAGGTATAGTGTACAGCCCACCTGAGTCATCAGAGTTTTACAATGAAAATTTGTACTTAAAACTAAATGATAGTGTGGAGAAATTAAGTAGGCAGTACCCTAGTATGAAGTTTTATAGTTGGTGATTTTAATGCCAGAGTAAATGAACATGATATAAGATTTATGGGGTTGGAGGATGAATGTGTATGGGGGAAAAGAGAGAAGTGGGCAAGGAAAAGTACAGATAAGGTGCTAAATAACGAAGGTAGAAAAATTGATCAAGTTTTGTAAGTTGAATAATTATTTATGTGCAATGGTTTAAGAGGCGAAGATCAAAAAGGAAAATTTATATTTATGAATATACATGGTCAGAGTGTGATTGACTATATGGTTTGCAGTGAAGGAATCAATTAGGTGTTGATAGATTTCGAAGTCCTGGAAGTAATAACAAGTAGTGGGCATTTTCCACTAAAAATGAGGCCGAGTTTAGGGAATGCTATAGTGAAAAAGAAGCAATAGAAATGAAATATATATATATATATATATATATATATAATGTTTTAGATGAAAAGAGGAGTATGCTGAGTTTTTTGGGAGAATTTTATTTCCAAAATAGGGGAAATAAGGCACTGAAGGTAGGAATGGATACAGGGAGCATTGGAACAGGTGGTGTCAATGGTAAAGTAGGCAGGAAGTAAGATGGAAGTGAATCAAAGAGGAAATGCGAAAGGTTATGGATGAAGTTATGGATGATATGATGGGGAATATGTTAAGATAAAGAAAGAAGTGTTTAAGGATTTAATAATTTTTTTTAATTGATTTATTTATGAACACTCTTTAACATCTTAGGTCATTAGCATCCCATTCAAATCAGGGCGTGAAACGGCCAACAAATTTTGCTCAGAGACTTCTTCTTTCAGGCTTCAGGTTCTTTATTGTCCACAAATCTATGACACAGAACCCATGGCTTTATTTCCATTTGGGAGGAAGCCATACTTATGCCCAAAAAATCTATTGATCCTGGCTGGCTGCAATTTTGGGTTTAGGAGGCATTACCACTACAACACAGGGCCGACAGGATTTAATACATAGAGAAAGTCAGAAAAGAAAGATGATAAGCAAACTTTTCATTAAGCGCTTAGTGTAGAATAAAAAGAAAGTAGCATGAGAATGGGTGAAAAAATTAAAGGAGCTAAAGACAGTAAATATATATGATAAGTTGTGAAAGATGTCTTAAGGAAGCGAGGGGTAGTAAATAAGATAACCCCAAGAGAATGTAAAAATTACTTTAGAAACCTGTTAGGCAGCAGGAATATTCAAGCTATGAATTAAACTTAGATAGTATTGTGTATAGGATAGAAAGTTTAGATAAAGGGTTTACTATGGATGAGGTAGGGTACCAAATTAAAAAACTGAAGAAGAAAAAGGCGGCAGGAATAGATGGAATTCCAGGAGAATTTTGGAAAGCTTTTTGGGGAGAGGTAAGGAGGTATTAGGCTGCTAACAGAAGCCTGAAGATAAATTGAGGTTGGTCTTAAAGTAAATACTCGCACCTCAACAGTTAATGGAATTTTTACAAAAACTAGAATATAAGGGACAATTATCAACTTTTAATTGTCTCAGTTCTATTTCTGTACAGTGTTCTGTTAGATAAATAACTTTAATTTCTTGTTTATCAGACTGACCAGCATCTTGGATTGCTAAATTAAATTCTTTGATTTTATTTCTAAGTCCTAATACACTATTCATTAGTAAATTAGTAACACAATATAAGGGTGCTACAAGGGAGCTTAATGCTTTTCACTCTTTAAAAAAAAAAGTGTAAAAATTACCAAACACAACTGCCAATACTCCTCATTGGATAGTTCGGTGATTTAACTGTTGTGGCCCAAATGTAATGAAATGTTCCCTTATTAAAATTTTCATTAAAATATCATTGAAATTAGCATAAGTACTAGAGAGAATCCACAAGCAAGTCAACATTTCTCTAAACTTTGCTTGAAGCCATGGCTTATCATACTTGCAAAATAATTCAACAAAGTTCACCTTTGTATCACTGTTGCTCATTGAGATATTCTCTAGAGCTACTTCAATTGTGAAATTGGGGTCCCATCAAGATTACTTCCTTATCCCCCAATAATTACTAAATGGTGTTCATTAAAAAGTCATTTGATAACCCATTAATATCTGAAATTACATCTCCAAGACCCAGAATCTTTCCTCTCTTGAGAAAACAGAAGAGTACGAAGTATATGTAAATAGAAAACAGAAGTGGGCCATTATCCAGATCGTGGTGCTTTGTGATTTTAAACAAACAGTTAAATTGACTAAAAATTATTTCTCATATGGCAAATACTTAGTTTTTTTTAATTTATGAGAAATACATACTAATAGCTGACAGCATCACAAAGTGGTTTATTTCGACCAATTTTGTAATACAATACATACCTTTTTCTTTTCGAAGAAAAGCGATCGTATAGAAAATTGTAGATCCAATTAAAGAAATGCATCTTCACTTTCACTATTCATTAGTAAATTAGTAACACAATATAAGGGTGCTACAAGGGAGCTTAATGCTTTTCACTCTTGAAAAAAAAAAGTGTAAAAATTACCAAACACAACTGCCAATAATCCTCATTGGATAGTTCGGTGATTTAACTGTTGTAAATGATAGGAGGTTTACAGAACTGCGTATACATCTGCCATAATCAGTTTATCAAAAAAAAAAGTACCTGGTGGAGCCGTGATCTGTAAAACTTCTGTAAATCGAGACACAATGCTCCCAACCATATGTAATTTTTATCCCAACTTTACTAACTACTCAACCGCAGTGTCACCAACATTGTAATTTATAATTAAAAATTTCCCCTCTTTTTTTTTTTCTTTTCATTTTTTCTTCTATTATGTTAGCTATTGACCTTTACAGGTAATAGTTTTTGTAGCTGTTAATGAGTTCCGAAAGAAAGAAGTTATTGCAGCCGCATCCGTAAAACCTAAGTATAAAGTACATGTGTGTGTGTGTTTCCGTTAACGCTCTAGAGGTCGCAATTTTGGTATTTTCTCAACGAAACTGGACATGTAACCGTAAATTATCAAACGATTTGCCGAGTTAGTTAAATAGCAAAATTGGGCTATTGGGAATGAGGGTTAACCTAAAGGGAAATATTTTAAAATGGGGGAAAAAAATGAAAAATCGCTCAAGCGGCCGCTATTCCCACCCCCTTCAACGAAATTCTGCAGAAGTCTTTAAATCTAAATTGATAAAAGAAATTTTCGAAAATCATGGTAATTGGGACACTAGGAATGGAAAATTATCTGAAAAACGACTGGGGATTAAAGCAAAGTTTTTAAATCCCTCTTGCGGCAGGAATTTAATTTTTAAAAGAAAGCTCGATGTATGCCATTGAAATGAAATGCGAAAAAATGTTCCGAGATTCAGTGAAATCGGAGTATTAGGAGGGGAGGGGATTGGCTGCACCCCAATAATAAAAAATTCCTTTAGTGGCAGAGAGAAAGATTTGTTTTTTCGCAACGAAAGTCCATATATATCATTTAAGTAGAATAAGAACAATATTTTCGGAAAATCAGGGAAATCGGGTCATTAGGAAGGGGGTATACCTGAAACCCAAAATTTAAAAATCTTTCTAGCATCATGAATAATTGTTTTTTTTTTCACAACGAAACTCTGCACATACCATTTAAATAAAAAAAGAAACATAGTCACTGGCATCAGATTTTTAAAAGCAGGGGTTAAAGCTAACTTTAAAAATTGCTCTACCGGCCGCATCCTAAATTTTCTTAAAAAATATCGATATGTTATTAAAATAAAATAAGGAAAATAGTTTCTGAATGTCAGTGAAATGGGACTATTAGAAGGGGAAGGATTAGCTGAAACCCAAAATATAAAATTCGCTCTAGATACATTAATATTTATTTTTCCGCAACTAAACTCTGAATGTGGCATTTACATAAAATAGGAAATCAATTTCTGAAAATAAGGGAAATCGGACCACTAGAAGTAGAAGTTTACTTGAAACCCAAAATTTAAAAATAGCTCTAGCAGCACTATTATGTTCTTTTTTTTTACAACAAATCTTAGCATATACCATTTAAATCAAATATGAAAAATAAATTTCTGAAAATCATCAAATTATTCGTAGTGGGGGTTTAACCTGAGGAAAGTGTGGAGATCATAGCGAAATTTAAAAATCACTCTAACGGCTGTAGTTTTAATACTTTAAAGGAAACACGATGTGTACTTTTGAAATAAAATAAGAAAAATAGATTCTGAAAAAACCGTGAAATCGGACTATTAGCAGGGGGGAGAAGTTTACTCAAAATTTAAAAATCACTCTAGCGCATTAATATTTTTTTGCAACTATTTCCAAATATAACAGTTAAATGAAATAAGAAAAACAGTTTCTGAAAATAAAGGAAATCGGGCTCTTAGGGGAGGGTGTTTACTTGAAACCCAAAATTTGAAAATCGCTCTAGCACCACCAATATTTGTTTTTTTCACAAGAAAACTTGGAATATGTCATTTAAATCAAATAAGAAAAACAATTTTCTGAAAATCACCAAATTATTGGGCTTAAGGGTTTACCTTAAAAAGAGAGGAGATTTAAGCAAAATTTAAAAATCGCTCTAACGTCCGCAATTTAAACTTTTTAAAGGATACACGATATATGCCATAAGTAAAATAGTTTCTGACAATCAGTAAAATCGAACTATTAACATGGGGGAGTTACCCAAAATTTAAAAGTAGCTCTTTCGACATTAATATTTTTTTTCATAACGAAACTCCTAATATAACATTTAAATAAAATATGAAAAATGGTTTCTGAAAACCAACGAAATAGAGACATTAGGAGTGGGGGCTTACCTGAAATCCAAAATTTAAAAATCGCTCTAGCGCACCAAAATTTGTTTCTTCACAACAAAATTGTGTATTTACCATACATTCTCATTTAAATAAAACAAGAAAAATAATTTCCGAAAATTAGAGAAGTTGGACTATTAGAAGTAGGGGTATACTTGAAAACAAAAATTTAAAAAGCGCTCTTGCGTTTAATTTTCTCCGTGTTGTTTTAAAATACAACAAAATATTAACTCATCATATAAACTGTATTAAAACGATGCATTGGTTTTATATTTAACCAAATCATAGTTGAAACATATGTACATCTTCTTAAATACGCAATGTAGGTATTATTTCTCTTTGTTTTAGTGAATGTAAAGGTGATATTAAGAGCTCAGTTCATAAACATGGTTACATTTTAAAAATACTTATACAGAACAGCTTTATCTATCAGTATCATACATTTCATTTGACAGCAAACCATTAATTATTTGTGGTTTAGTTTCAATATGAATTAATAATAATAATAATAATAATAATAATAATAATAATAATAATAATAATAATAATAACAGTAATAGTAATAATAATAATAATAATAATATAATTTATAAAAATGTAGTTTCTTGTTTATAATATATATATATATATATATATATTGTGAAACAAGGTTTATTGCTGGCAGGTATTTATTATGGCCCCAAGTCGCGATCGCCAATTTGAAGTAGATATGTGGGGGTGGGAATCGGGCTATATAGGGTAGCTGTGTTGATTACTTCACGCCCGCTGATAGCAGATTTCGCCACGGCTGCTGCCGACCTCCAACTCTGCTTACACGACTCTGTCTTTCTCTCCCGGGCTTTCCGTTGATTTCTGGCAGCCATAAGCTATCCAGGGCCGAGTGAATGCGAATTTCACATGGAATTCGTCGATAAATAACGCCTCTTGATTTAGTTGCTGAAGTTGATTTATTCTCCAAATAAATTAGGCCAACTCACATCTCACGTCGAACCACAGGCATGGTAATCTTGGCAAACACGTAAATTTATTACGTTCACCAAATGGTGCCGAATGCGAAGAGAATGTTATTTCAACAGTATTCTTAATGCAGCCCAGTGATGTTGTACCGGTATTTAGCGTGGTGATTGACAGTCAAGCCTCGTTATTGCCGAAACTGGTACTTGGTACTTAGGCCGCTTTTCCGCTGATCTCCGAGCGACGGCAGTCACACCTATGGCCGAGAAATTCTGGGACTGCACGACTTTTGGGCAAAAAATATCCCATTTATATTCAATTTAAATGACGCTATTCACGGACAGCCCAGCGAAATATTCCCGCCATTTTCATGTTAACGTCACTTATAGGTCAGTGCTTACCCGCCCGAATTTCATTTCTATTTGCTGGACAATTTTGGTCAAACAAATGCTCCGGTATTCGTCAATAAGATGAATTAAACAGATTTCATGCGTTACTGTCACTGACTCTTTCACTTGGGAACCTGAGACTTTGCCACCGATCAAGTTGGCGTCTCTGCCTGAGGCGTGGGCGTTTCCAACTCTAGCTGTATACCAGATGGGATTAACTTGCATTGTCTGAATTTTTCAAGTCTTATGTATTCGGAGAAAGATATGAGCTTTTCTCTTCTATATTATTGCATGCTCTCTCTTAAATATTACCAAAAATTACACATGTGTTAATTCTACTTATACCAGTTATGTCATTAAAGTTCCTCCAGTGCAAGAAAATGCATAACATACTTGCACATAATTACTGAGTTGCCGATTGTAAAATTACAAATATTAATTATTTCAATCACACTGTAATCGACGGGGAGGCTCCTTCTAACATCACACACAGTAATGACATAATTTATTTCATTTTATTAATTAGGCCTAATTTAGATTTTATATTCCTTTTTATTAGAAGGTTAGGGATTCTCTTAGTATAAGCAGCTCCTGCGTGATGGATTTTTTTTTAAACAAAGGAGTGCCCATTTTATAACTATGTTAATGATTTCACAAAAGTAAGATATTGCAAACGATGCTGCTGGAAAATAAATTTGAGCGTTTGTTGTGTCAACAGACTAAACACGGTGGTGAAACGAAAGAAGATAAGTAGGAATATACATAAAACGCAATAGTTATATACTTGTCCTTGCAGCAAGATAACTCCGTGACTGTAGTTGTAGTCCCGATCGACAGCGGAGAGAGCCGAACTCCCCGTTTGCTCCGAGACTGCTGGTGTTTTTAACAGCTGCAAATCCGAGTTCCAAATGGCAGTGGCGACTGCAATAGAACATTGCTTAGAAGAAAAAAGCGAATATGTTCGCCTCTGTTGTTTCAGTTTCTGCAAGGGAAGTGCGATGAGACGGGGTATATTTCTATCTTGCAGCAAAGAAAATGCGATGACGTTAGTTTCCATTGGGTAGGGTTTTGCTAGGTGAATTCGATGAGATGTTTTCTCTTTCTCCCTCTTGTACAAAGAGACCTCTCCGTGGGAAAAGCTTTCCCTTTTGGGACATTTCTGTAGTTTTGGGCTTGGGTACTCGTTCATTTTGGTTGGAAACAGCGGCTAATGTTGCCTTAAGGGATGCCATGTGTTTCTCCACAACTTCAATTTCTCTTGTTGTAGAATTTCCTTTAATGGCACGGAAAACAACTCGGAAGCAATTTTTTCTATTTGCTCTGAACAGTTGGAGCTTTCTTGTTTGTCACTTCAGCTAGTATTTCCTCCTTTTCATTGAGAATAGAAACATCTTCAGTGTGTATAATGTAAAGTCATTAATATCTTCAGAATTTTCTATAGGGTATTCGTCGGTCCCGGTGGTGTGCTAACCATACTTGCCTCCTAAACTCAAGACCGCGAGTTTAATTCCGGCCAGGGTCGATGGATTTTTTCGGGTGTAAAAATCCTAAGTATGGCCTCCTTGGGAAGGGAAGTAAAGGCGTAGGTATCGAGTCGTACATTTGCGGCACGTAAAAGAACCTCAGGCCTGAAATATTAAGCATCTGAGCAAAATTAGGCGGCAGTTTCATGCACTGAATTGAATGGGACGCTAATGACCTGAGATGTTAAAGAGCTTCCATAAATAAACCAAATGGGGTGGGGGAGTGTTCATTGCGGACCTGAAATTGATATATGCAGTGCATGTACTTACACATATTCCATCTAGTGCTGGAATCAACTCAATGCAAGAATGTCTATGTATTCATGTATTAACATTCATTGCAGATTAATTTGCATTTACATTTCACATCATTATCTTGCACAAAACATATCTCTCTCATTTTCAATGAGAATGGGATCTTCCAGCCGTAATCTTCCCTGATAATGTACCCTTGTTTATTTTCAGGCTTTCTTTGTGCCAACAACGTATTTACTTTATTTTGGATATAAGGTTTCCTTTCATTAGTACAATTAGCCTGTCGAACAGCTTGTCTTTAACAAAGGACATTATAGCATATATTGCTCTATCAAGACGTTTCACACATTCACCATATATTTGAGCGTGATGTATTCGCTCGGCATGCATGTTAGTATTCAATCCAGCATGCAACCTATGACAGTGAGTCCAGCATGTTGCAGTACTCACATAGTTTTTCTGGAAGTATGAAGCAAACTCAGAGATGTCAAGGCCACATTCCAATTTTTCTGTTGCAGTAAGAAGCATTATCTCAAATGCGGTGGCATCTGTCTCTTCCATTTATATTATTACAATCCTGTAAATATCTGATTTTTTTTCTTGGCCTTCGACTTTTTTATATTTTTTCTACAGGCTCCGTCTACGTGCCATAAACAATAGAGTCATTGTTGGCGCTTCCATTATTGAAATCCACGCATTATAGAAGGACCCAGCTAAATGTGAGAAAAACTTTAGGGGAAATATTTCCAACTTCTGACATTATGCCCTGGAAAAATATGGACAGCACCTGAAAACCACTCCTGCTGGATATAAGGAGGGCGCGTGGAAAACACCTGATGTCATCTAGTACTAGTAGTATCATCAGTTCAAAACCATTAAGTCCATGCGTTCCCTTAATATATACGAGGGTAGGTCCATAATTTCCGGCCTCGCCGATAAGGATTATCACCTTCACAAAAGCCTTATCTGTTAAACAAATACTTGCAGCTGTAACTTTTGATCCGCCGTGTTCAATTGTTCACATATAGTTGCGTAAAGAAGGTTATATGTAGAAGATTGTGACAGGTTCTAAATGGAGTATCTAAATGGAGTATTTTCCTTCACAAAAGAAGAACTTACTCCAAATGAAATTAAACAGCGATTGGATGGTGTGTATGGGAAAGCATCCCTCTCATATTCTACCGTAAAAGAATGGGTCAAACTTTTTCGAATGGGTCGAGAAAGGATTGAAGATGAAAAGCGTGCAGGTCGGCTTTTGGAGATGCGTACTCCTGAAAATATCGCTCTTGTGGAAGGAGAAATTATGGAATACCGGTGACTCAAAGTTACAGAATTAGCTTTTCTAAAACAACAGTCCTTCGAATTATTCATGAACATTTAAACATGAATAAGATTAGTGCAAGAGGAATGCTTAGACTCCTTTCCTCAGTCCAAAAGTAGCAACGAGTCATCTGTTGTCAGGCATTTTTGGAGCTCTGCCGTGGCAACGAGAGAGAAGTTCTGCAAACCATTGTTACAGGAGATGAAACTATGGTCCTCTACTATGATCCCTTGTCCTAAAGAGATGGAATAAATGGAGTGGCGTAAACCTGGCAAAGCACCGCCTCTAATGGCCAAGGTCACTGAGTCAGTCAAAAAGATCATGGACACAATCTTTTGGGACTCTTCATTGACTTCAAGGAGAGAAACACCACAGTAAATGGGATTACTATGCACAACTATGTGGTTCCACGAAAGAGAAAAGGCGAGGTAAGCTGAGTGGTGGTGTGCGCCTTCTTCACGATAACGCGTCCATGCATACATCTCTTGTTGCAAAGGAAGCTATGAAGAAACGTGGCTTCAAGGAGATCGATCATCCACCCTATAGCGCAGATCTGGCTCCCAGTGACTATTTACTTTTCTCCAAACTACCTTCGAGGAAGAAAATTTAAGTTGATGCAGAAATAATGGATGTTTGTGCCCATTTTTCAGACAAGTCTTGACTATTTGGGGGGGGGGGTGAAATTTTATTCTAAGATGTGAGAAGTATATTGCAATAAAGGGTGACCATATTGAAAAGTGAAAAATAGTTTTTGTCTTTATTACACCTAGAAAATGGCTAGGCTGGAAACTTATGGACCTACCCTCGTACACAGTCGTTTCCAAACCTTTTTAATAGTCCACTCTGTGTGTTGCTGATTATAATTAATACAAAATCTGTGTTTTTTAGTTCCAAGTGGGAGTTACTGACCATGTCTTGTGGTTTATAAAACAATACACAAGGGCTGTTACTGGAGTCCATTTCGTGTACCCTACGCTCAACACCTAGCCCCATCATTTAGATGCCCGACGATGAGGAGCGCTAATTATAGCATCGTTCAATGTTATATAAACCCTGTCTGGTTAATAGATGAATTCTTTGTAATTTAGCATCTGACACAGAATCTCTAATTTTGTCCAATGTGGCTTAAAAGGAATTTTGTTTGCAATATCTACAGCTATACTGGTCTTTTTCTTTTTCTGATAGTCCCAAGTAACCGAAGTCATGTTGATGGCCAGCATGAGTTGAGACGAATGTGACCAGGCATTTTCCATCTTCAGTTTGCCTGACTTGTATCTTTGCAGGGCATACGCCACTGATTTTATTGATTCCTTGCAATTTTATGTGTCTGATACCTTTACCTTTAGAAACAAAATTGCCTGGGCGATAACACGCATAATAAAGACTTACGGTATTGTTAAACCAAGTATGATAACCACATTGATACTAACGTCTACCCCGTTGTCTCCTCAATTTTCTACTTCCATTTTTTAAAATTATCAAAGGACGAGAACTGTAATTTTTCCTATTTTTCTTTCATTTCATGCACTGATTCTAAAGGCTCAAATAAAATGCATTTCGTTGTTGCTTCATGACTATATAAGCTACAGGTCATTGTTTTCTTTCTAGCTGAACCCTCAACATGCTAATCTCGCTGGTAGGATTTTAAGTTTCATAACTGAAACACTTGTTGCACATTTCACAGTGATGGGCGCACTGTGCTGTCTTTTTACAATAGGCGAGATAACATTGAATTTTTCCGGGTATACTTTAGAAACATGCTGTCTTAGATTCCATTGCAGTTATACTTCTTCCCGCATTCCAGGCATAAGAACTGTCCTGATGCACTCGATTTCGGTCTTTTTAGAATAGGCGCGATAATATTCAACTTTTACGGGTGTACTTTTGAAACATGCACTCTTTGATTTTTATTGTAGTTACACTCTTTGCCACATTCCAGGCAAGGAGTATAACTATATACGAACTGTTTCGATGCACTCATTTTTACATATATTTTGCTCTACACCTACACTTTCTCATTCACACAGCATTCAAAAAAATAATAATTTGCATTCCCACTTAATAGTTGTTGCTATCTCCTTAGCGCTTCCTTATTCTCGCTCGTCTCGTTCGGGACTGAGTTCGGCTCTCTCCGCTATCGCTCGGGACTGCAGCTCTTACCACACTATCAGTTTCGGAGCTTTCTTGCTATACAGGTAAGTTAGTTACTTATGTGTAGTGCTTCAGTCCGCAGTGTCCTACGACAATTCGCGCAGAAATAGGGACTAGGGAGGG
Organism: Metallyticus violacea; assembly: GCA_030762175.1. Classification (NCBI taxonomy): domain Eukaryota; kingdom Metazoa; phylum Arthropoda; class Insecta; order Mantodea; family Metallyticidae; genus Metallyticus; species Metallyticus violacea. Next base: position 51,518,218 of record CM060834.1, read on the forward strand.
GTGGAGACTGCAACAACTTATTCTAGGATAGTTCGATGGTATTTGGAGAAAAAGAGAGAGATTTTCATAGAGGTTTCGTGTTTACATTGATCAACTCCCCCCTCTCTCTCTGTTACTCCATGAAAATGACATTTAGTTGTTGGTTTTGATTTAAAAAAAAAACGATATTATCGTCCTACTTTAGCATCTAAAAATTAACGTTGGTATAGCTGCAACAAATGTCCTTTGATATACTTACGTAAGCTTAAGATTGTCACAATAATATATTGCTATGTGGCCAAATTGTAACGAAAGATTTCAAAATTTCTAGACATTCCTATCTGAAGATGATAAAAACTGTCATAGTTACTTTAAATAATTTCTTCTGCCCTTAGTAGCTCTACATGAGGTATTGACAATCATGCAAAGATTAACTGCTGTCACCAATGCTGCATTAAAAAGGGGGGTATTTTGTGAAAAATGTTGATAAGTTCTTCAACCCCGTCACTCAACCTAAATTTGCCAAGTATGACGTTCTTGTTATAGCTCATAACTCAAAGTCTTATGACGCCCAATTTTTGTTGAAATAAATTATAACCCTCAATTGGAATATAGAGCTAATTATGAATTAGAATCGCATATACCGAATGAGGCAAAATAATGTAACATTTTTAGACTCCTTGAACTCTATTCCTATAAAATTCCCCAACACCTTTAATCTGCAGCAATCCAAAGTATATTTTCCGTACTTATTTAACACCGAGAAAAATAAAAAATTACGTAGGTCCTATGCCTGATCAAAAGTATTACTTTCCAGAAGGCATGGCCGTTGATGGGCGCATTGTTTTCGAAAAATGGCACACAGAAAGGGCGTTCTTAGGGTACGGCAGAAAGAAATTTTAAACTATAGTAAAAGGGACGTATTTTTGCTGTGTTTAGGAGTTGCTAGGTTTCGAAAGGAATTAATGATTTTAACAATACAGATTAATTTAGCGAATGCGTCACCATATCCAACGTGTGTATGTGTGTTTATAGGAAGCCTTCAGGCTTCACAACAAAATTGCAATCATTTCACCTAGCGAGTGTAGATTGGCAGATAGACAGTTTTGCAAGGCTTGCATTTGGCTTTCGTGGTTGGAGCGATAAGAGAAAATACCTATCTACTTAGCACGCTTTTCGATACAGATAAGTGAAAATGTTGAATTATAAAGTGGATGGATACATGGAAGATAAAGATAACAAAATTATTTATTTTTTCCATGACTGTTATTTTCACGCATGCGAATGATGCTTCCCTAATCGCAGTACTCTTTTGTACAATACAGGTCCCGAAACCATGTGATTTGAGGAGACGCAAAGGATCACTAAAAAAAAAAAAAAAAAAAAAAAAAAAAATCAAAGAGGCTACAGAGTTATTGAAATGTGGAAGTGTCAGTTAAACGCAATGGTGAAGTCAGATAAAATATTGGAGAAAATGCTTACCTCTTTGGAAAAAAAGTACCCTGAACCCTCTAATTCCAGAGCTGTATCTTTAGATACACACCAACTGAACAAACATTTATCACGAAGAAACTATAGAAGAAAATTTCCTATTATGACGTGTGCAGTCTATACCCATTTGTTAAGAAAACTAAACCTTATCCTGTGGATCATCCTAAATTTCACATAGAATGATTTCCAAATTTGGAAAACGTAAATAGTGATCTTATATTAAGAGTTCAATTCTTCCTCCAACGAATCTATACCATTCCGTGTTATCCATACGCATAGGGGAAAGCTAATACTTCCACTATGTAACGCGTCTTCCGAAACGCAAAGCAAGGAGTAATGCCTCAACGACGAAGACGCAAAGAGCCTCTGAGGTACCTGGATCATAGACGAAATCAAGGTGGCTTTGAACCTCGGTAATTATATCTTGAGCATTTACGAAATGATTCAATATGATCCCGATACCAGTAAGAAGGAGCTCTTCCAGGACTACGTTAATCAATTCTTGAAAATAAAGAATGAGACGTAGGGGTGGCCCCCCGAATGCAGAAAACACAAATTTGTTCAGAACTTCTTGGAGAGGGAAGGCGGACCCTAGAGCCATTCGACGCAATCCGGATAGAAGTGAGTTGGCCAAATTGATGCTCAACTCTGTCTGGGGAAAATACGGTCAGCGGAAAAACTTACCCACCTGCGAACTGGTAAACTACTATTCGCGGCTCTTGGGCCTCCTGAAAGACAGGGGTATTGACGTACAATCATATCTGCCGGCCACGAACGACATCATGTACGTTATATGGAAATATAATGAACAGGCCCCAAAGATAAATCCGTCCACCAATGTGATTATTGCAGCCTACACCACTGCACATGCGCTATTAGTTTTTTATTCCTATCTAAGTAAATTAGGAGAACACTATGTTATTTTGACACTGACTGTGTGATTGCAACATACAAACCAGGGAAGTGGATACCATCCACTGGTGCATTTTTGGGAAATATGACAGATGGGTTGATAAAGCATGGTAAAGGTGCATATATCTCCCGATTCACATCAACCGGCCCTAAGAGTTATACATTTAATGTCAGATGTGGCAATAAGACGGTAACCTTTGTAAAATAAAGGGAATTCGTTTAAATTCGGCTAATTTGGAAAGGATAAATGCAGAAGTAATGAAAGATATGGTACTTAAAGACAGTACAAAGACGGTAAACATAACTAACTATTGAATTTCGAGAAAACCTCTTTGTATTTTGGTGATGGAAGCATTAACGAAACGTTCCAAATGGTCGTCAATAAACGCATGTTGGATGAGAATTTTCACTTTTATCCATAAGATATAACGGAAAACGCAGAAGAAAAAAAACGTAAAAGGTGGTTATAATGTTTAATTTTAAACTCCTTCTATACCTGTTCTCCATTACCTACTATTTATGATTTAAAAACTAGCTACAAGGCGCAAAATCATAAATTCAATATCTTACACATCACCACAAAAACAACATAAAGAAGGTGCTAAAAATGTATAAACGCTTCAACCATTGAAAAAATGTATTAACATAACAAAATTGAATTCACACAAACGGAAAATTATGAGCACTAATCATCTTAGACTTTTACAATTACAACAGCTGCTCAAAATGCTCACCATCGGCATTGATACACTTGTGAGTATGTTGAACTACTGATTAAGCAACGTTTGCTAGTGTCCTCAGCGATTGCAGCACATCCAATTTCAATTTCTTCCCAAAAGGCTGGAAGTGTAGCTGGTTTTCTATAGGATACAACATCCTTAAGAGTTCTCTATAGGTAGAAATTCAATGGATTAGATCCAGAAAACGCGGTGGAAACTCAATAGGACCTCTTCGTTCTATCCAGTGCCTTGGATCCAGTGCCGGGGTTGTTGCTGTGCGAGGTCTCCCAGAGCTGCCCTTTTGAACATCGCTTTGATACCATGAGTTCAAATTTGTATCGAATGCGTGCAACTGTTACTTCCTTGGCGGTTCTGTTCTATGCACACGTCTCTATTGCCTATGAACTTCTAAAACATTCTCGGTTTTCTAGTATCATTTCAAAGTTGATTTTCGCTGTTCAAACAACAATCTTGGCTTCATTTTGTTGTAGCAACGCTAGCATAACGTAATGTGAGTCACATCTGTTAACAGAACTTCATATGATAACCTTGGTTTCATTTGTTCATTGTTGATTTACCTGTCACGTAACAACGCTATCGTAATTTATGTGAATCACATCTGTTTACAGAACAGCATACTACAAATTACTTTTGTTTTTCGATACAACATTGAAATATATTAAATAGATATCTATTCTGAAAGTGTGTATACATTTTTGGCACCCTGATATTTTACAAAACAGCGGTACTGCACGGTTTCCTTTAATACTGTATAAGAAAATCGCAAAAAAAAAAAAAAACAAAAACAAAAAAAAACTGATTGATTGATACACATTAATACCACATCACAACCTAATATGTACCGCCTGTGGTGCCTCAGTAATAAAAACGGGTGTTAAAAGCAGCTAAAAAAAAAAAACTTAATATACGGCTATTAGAGCACAAAATACAACAAATTTCAAAGTGATTAAGTATATTATGTGCAAATCGCATATCTGCAATAATCAAAATAACAACAGAAAGTACATCATCAACTTTCTGGAGCTGTTTTTATTACTTCGACGTTGGCAATTACAATACGCTTATCTCTCCTTTCTAATACATAATATTTCACTCACATGATCTATTTATTATATAACTATTATATAACTATTATCGTATTCTTACTCTATTTCAGGTAAAAACCTACTCGTCTCTTTTCAAATCGATGCACACAGTGACGCCTATATTAAACCTATCCGATTCACCGCAACTGACATAAAACTTTAACCATCCGGGTCACTTTAGATACACATCATGAACAAACACTTGATTACTTCGACTTAGGTACAAAACGTTTGTCTCTCCATTTTTAATATTTCACTCACATGTACTGGCAAAACACTAAGCCACACTTTAAATTAAACATATATGTACTATTGAATAAAACTGTATGAACTTGCAAATAAAAATGTTCTGTAGGATGTAAATAAAATACAATGGAAAATATTTCATTATGTTAAATATATAAAACTACTTTGTAACATGTATGTACTTACTGAATATAACATGTTAATATTTTAAAATTAAAATATAATGTATTCTGCGGAAAGCACAAAAATGACAAAAACCACCGCAAAAGTAACACTACCGTCTCTAGCGAACGACCTTGGCAGTGTGATGTCATTTAAACTTATGCCGCGGGATTTGAAGAGGGAAATTAGAGGGGATTTCAATACTGGGGGAAGCAGCATTATTTATACTTTTTGCCCGGACCATCAACAGCTACAACCCCAACATCCCTGCTATACTACAGCCACATCGCCTCGAGACAAAAATAAAGTAGTTGAATGTAATGATCAGTGTGCAATGCCAGTAAAATAGTACAAAAGTCAATTAAATATCTGTGAAATAAATATGTGTGGAAGTAGATATAGTCACAACTATTACAGTGTCAGGGGAGCAGGACAAAAACAATGCTAACAATGCATCAAATGTAACAATTTCTATCGATGTAAACTCAAAATAATTTCTTCTAAATATATTTGTGTCAAGTATCAAACATAAGTGAGTGTACAAATCACATATATACAAGATAGCAAATATAATTTTTGTTCGGTTTTGGGTCTTCAGATGCCCGGCGGGAAGAACAAACAGAGAAAAAGCAGTCCTATCTAAGATAACCTGCTTTGTCTTAAATCAATGTTGATAAAACTTCATAATGTGTTGACTTTCCTTGCAGGGCTCACGAGATCAGAAATAAGGTATAATTGAGTTGTCAATGTATATGCGCTTCCCCACCTTTTTCCTTTCCCACGAAACCAACATACCTTTAACGCCAACTCTTGTCATTTTGAATATATATATACTAACATGCTTGTACTTGATATATTTGTAAATATATGTACTTGAGAAAAATATTAAAAAATTACAAATTGTGCTTTTACTTGTCCCTAAACCAATCGTACCCCTCGACGCCTTTCCACCACCTCGATGCGCCGGACGCGGCACGCTGGACAACGTACGTTTAACCTCCGCTCGCCGACCCACACATATAAAAAATCCTATATATTAAAATAAATCACCCTGTAAAATTAGATACAATATATAACATTTTTTGAGACATGTATGTACTTGTTGAACATAATATGCATGTACATTTGAACAAATAAAACATAAAAACAGTCAATAAAAAGTAAAATGTAACATCCTGTAACTAAACAACCTGTAAAATAGAAATAAAGAATCCTGTAAAATTAGATGCAATATATAACACTATTTTGTAACTTTTGAATATAATATATATGTACTTTCGAAAAATAAAATATAAAAACAGCCTGTAAAATTAAAATGTATCGTCCTGTAAAATAAAACACCCCTACGGTGTAAAAAGTGTTGCCTATCTGAGAGGGGCCTTTACAACTAACAGTAATAGTTTATATTCCTTGTGAATTCTCTTTAAAAGAAAAAATAAGTAGATTTTTCACGGTGACGAAATTCGGAATTCGCTAAAAGAATACCATACAGAAGACTACCTATAATATAGAGAGTGATCATTAAGACCATTTCTACATCAGATTCTCCAATTCTTAAATAAAGCATTTCAATTAAACACAGTAGCCTAACCAAAATTCATAGTTAGTTGATGAGAATGAATTTCTTATTAGAGAGCAATGGCATTTGCATTGTTCTTGAACCATGAAGAGCTTTCATTTTTCTTATTTGATGCTGGTGACAATTTTTGTAATCTTTTTTCTTCTAAGAAACAACCTCGTTTCATAATGTTCTACCCAATTTGGATGGATAGTACATTCTGTAATAAGGCTCCATCTTTACTTTAACCACTTTATGGTCTCTTGGGTGTCCTTCTTAATATATATTATTTTCATATCTCTGATACCTGCGACCTTTTGTAGGATTTGCAGCAGGCCCTTATTATCATATAATTTCCAGTCATCTTCTACGGCTATATTTCCAACTTCCCTTCAACTCCAAGAAATCAGTATAGTACTTTCTTTTCTTGATGGTTTCACAACTAGTCCAAAAACACGATCCGCTAGTAAATATGAGTGTCCACGGACTGGAAATATTATAGGAAGTTTATTGATACTTTCTTGTGCATCCATATACATTCACAGTAACAAAGCATGCACAATGTGTGTATTTTTATTCTGACCCGAACACCCATCGGCAAAGAGTATGG